>CM077110.1:2786593-2877266 GCA_039619505.1 Cimex hemipterus | reverse complement strand
AAAAAAAAAAAAAATCAACATAAATCAAGAGGGCTTGTTTTATCTTATTTCATTTTTGTTCGTGTTTTCTTTGCCTTGTTTTAGGTTAATTTTGCTAAGAAAACAACCTTCCATCGCAATGGATGCACTTGTGTCCACAAATGCCTGGAAAATACAGAACAAAAGGGTGAATAATTTATAAATTAATGTTTTGCAAAACAACCAGGCGGTTTAGAGAACAGAATTCCCAACAAAAAAATATATATGGCTTTATTTTGATATAAACAGATACAAAATACCACTTTAACAAATTATTGACAAGTTACTAAATACAATTGAATTTTAAAAAGAAAAACCCAACATCTCCTACGTCCTTAGTTTTTCATTCATGTGGCGAAGTGCGATATGTGACTTGAGCGTCGACTTCTGCTTAGCTTTGTAAGGGCATTGCTGGCACGCGAAGCGCGGTTCCTGTCCGCACTCGTAGACGAGGTGTCTCCTAAGCGAGCTCGCCAGCTTAAACTTCCGGCCACAATTGCCGCAAAGGTTATAAAACGCTAGAAACGAACAAACGATATTTGTTAGTCGGTTAATTCAATCCGAGTTCGGGACAAAAGGACCAATCGGACTAAACGTAACGCAGGCCGAGTTCAAGTTCGAGCTATTTGGCGCTTTATTTTTAAAGTGAGACTTGAACGCGCGCTTACGGGCACAGGACGGGCATTCAAAGCTCGGCTCCTTTCCACAGAGAACTCGTGTATTTAAATTTTTCTACTGCAATCAGCACAGAAATATGGAGCTGAAACATTAGAATTTTTTTTTTCTTAAGTGAATCGGCACAAAATTCTGATTTTTCTGTTTTTTTCCTAACACATATAAATAAATAATGATTGATTTAAACTTTACCAATTTTGATTCAATGGAGTGAGATTTCAACTCGCTCTTTTATTTATTTTGGACAGGTTAGATACGCCCATGGGCCCTGAAATGGGTAATTTTTTTTTTTTTTTTTTTTTTTTTTTTTTCGGATGAACTTAAACTAAAATAAAAACATATACATTATTTATTAATTTATTATAACTACCGTGGCATAGTATGCAAACAAAAACATTCATTGATTAGATAAATAATATTTAAAAAAATCATATATCACAGGGTTCTGAGTACATGAATGTCAAGGATATTAATCATAACAAAACGCTATCATTTCTAGAAAAGTTACAACACAACTAGGTCAAATTTATGAAATCAATTAAGAACGATAAGCCCTGTAAATGTGCCATCGGTACTTATTGACCTGCGAAAATAGCACAATTGAAGTCTGCCTTCCTTTTAAATTTGTACCATTTTTAATTATTATCATTTGTAATACAACTCAAATTCTGTCTTGTTGATTGAGCTAGATAATTTGTTTAAAAGGAAAAACAATTAAATGGATTAATTGTGTAACTTTAGTCTGCCAATTAATTATTACTTTTCTGTACCTTTACAATTTTATTAATTATTCTTGTCATTATTTGATTTAAAAAACACGACAGGAGTACGTTTTACCTCGATATATTATACATTCCCAATATTTTTTTTTTTCTCCTGCAGTTTGATCATCAGTGTGTTTATCGTTCACAAAACAATAATAAAAGAATAATTACGAACAGGGAAGATCAAACCGCGCACGAAGGTTCGACAGTTTTGCCGGCCTCGATATATTTTCATCGTATCGAAAAATTCGGCATCTTGGTCGCGTTATGCTTTGAGAACATGTGCGTCTTGAGGCTCCCCTTGTAAGTGGCCTTGTACGCGCAAAATTGGCATTTGAACATCGGCTCTTTCCCACACTCGTATTTCTGGTGGCGGGTCATGTTGGATTTGTACTTGAACTTGCGCGGGCAGGTCGGACAAGGGTACTCAATCAGCCTTACACCTGGAAAGAAAAACAATTAATACCTGAAACAGGCAAAGTTAAGAAACTGAAGAGCGCTCAACTGGAAAATAACTAATTCAAAAAAAAAAAAAGAAAAAAAGTACAATTCTGAATCCTTCCGCTAAACATATTTTGAGATTCTCTCTAAACAGTGCAGTCGGAAATTCACATTTCTACATCTTCTCAACATTGACAATTTAGACTGGAAAGCTGCCTCGTTAAACCCTTTTCATAATTTTCCATCCACTTATAAATATACAAGAGAATATAATTGTTAAAAATACTAATTTAAAAAAGTGTACATAAAAGCAAATGAAAGGTCATGAAAAAAAATAATTAAGGGCAATAAATAATAAAACACTTTTTTTTTTTTTTTTTTTTTTTTGGCAAAAGCTGTATTTTTTAAAATTAATAAAACAAAAATCGAGAATCGCCCGACTCGTCAAGTTAACAATCCTCCAACCTGAAATAATGATTTAAAAAAAAAAGAAATAAATATTATTTTACATATAATACATTGTCTACCTTGATTTTTTTTTTATTTTTAAATTTTTGTATTAGAAAATTGGCATTGATGCTTAGACGCCACATGACGAGTGAGATTCGATTTCTGCTTGGCCTTGTAGGTGCAAAGGTGGCAGCAGAACGCAGGCTCTTTCCCGCACTCGTACTTCATGTGGCGGTTCTTGTTGCACTTTGCTGTAAAACTCTTACCACAGGAAACACAACTGTGTGGCTTCCTTGAATCTGAAAGCGTTGTCAAAAGTGTTAAACTTGCAATATTTACCCGACGATCGTTAACCATAGTACGTTTCCACTTAAAAAAAAAAAAAAAAAAAAAAAAAAATCTGCATATCAGCATAGCTGTAAGTCGAGTGTTCTTTCATGAGTAGGAAATATATTAGATGATGTGAGAAAAATAAATTATTTTTCTGTTGTGTCGGAATACAAGTTTCTCTACAATATACTTTCCAACGTAAAATTATTATCTTAAGTATCCTAGAATGCACTAAATTAAAAAAAAATTTCCAACATTAAATACGCTAGAATGTTTTGATCTGCACCTGTCGACTCGAACAATATGATTATTTGGGATCGAGATTTTAATAATTGGCGATTGGGCGATTAAAGGTATACAATACGTACAAAATGTTCTTTAAATATGTAAAATCAAATTAGAGTTATTTATTTTATAAATATAAACAAATATAAGTTAAGTCCAAGAATTGTTCTATCAAGCTTTTCCATGCATTATTTATTATCAATTATATAAATAAACAATGGTGTATAAACAAAATATAAAGTATGATGCGCTATGTACAAATTAAAATTGCCTTCCGAGAATAATGCTTAAGTGTCGGCAGGCTAAATGCTGTTTGAGGTGTATTTTCTGCTTGGCTTTGTACGGGCAGTAGTCGCAGGAAAACATCGGTTCCTTCCCACACTCGTACTTAACATGGCGCCAAAGGTTGCCCTTCTTTGTGAACCTTTTCGTGCATCTCATGCACATAAAAGGCCTGCTTTTTTCTGCGAACAGATGAAAATTTAAATTAGAATCAGGCTAATCCTAACTAGACCTATTGTGCGATGGCCAAGAAGGGTTGAAAGACATGCCGATACGAGGGGCATACGAAGAAAAATTAAAATATAGGTCTCATGCTCTTTTTATGTTTTTATGAGGGAAATAAGGATATAAGAACAAACATATATAACAAACAAATATATTATCGAATTCATAAAAATCATCTTGACCACCCTGGAATAATTGTCAATCAATCAAGTCAGCCTAGCTAAATGATTAACAATTATTCTACAAATTAATAATACATGACAAATTTTACACTGACATGCGTTCACAGTTGCATTTAAATATTTCATGTATTGTTAAATTCGTTTAAACAAAACACGGAATGTTTAGAAAGTATATGGCGCCTCATATTGTCTTTACGCCTCGCTTTTTGGGGGCAGTAAATGCAACTGTAGGTGGGCTCCTTCCCGCACTCGTACTTCAAATGCCTTTGCAAACTGTCTTTGCTGACGTAACGCTTTCCACAGTCCTCGCAGCCGAACCGCTTTTGCTTATCTGCAAAGTACAAACTAGATTAGACTTTTTTTTTTTAATTTTAAAATAAATTTATTTTTACTTATCTTTAACTGGAGCGCGTTGGCAAAACGTCCCGATCTCGGGATTTAACCGCTGTAATCCAGCGATGCTAGAAAATCAATTTTTTTTTTTTTTTTTTTTAAATATGATTACAAACTGTCAGCGTCTACGGGGCAGAGAAGCTCTCGCGATCCTCATCCAATCCAGGATTGGCCGAATTGACACACTGACATTTACTTTTGGGCCAAAGGCATAATAAATAGCTTCTTTTAAAACCATATGATAAAATTAAAAATTCCCTCTACTCTGATGTAAGAATTTGTTACATTTTCCTACCATTGTACGTACTGAAATAATTCAATATTCAAACTGGTAGTTTCAGCAACAGCAGGCCTTCTGCTCCACCAGCAGAAATAAATTCATAATCAATTAATCAAAATTAGGGCTAAAGTCGGCATATGGAAAAGATTGCTCAATGTGTCCTGCCTAGTTGAAGAATATCCTCAGCTCTGTGTAGAAAGCGTGTAAGACTGCTGGCAAATCATGATTTTTTTTTAATACTAAAAATAACTACTAATAGTTTTCAGTCTCTAGTGTGTGTCGAGAAGGAATTATTTATTACAGGGCAGAAAATCAAGCATGGAATTATAAGTATTCCGCCGCCCTACGTGGGTGAATAGTGTAAATTAAAAATGGGCGAGAGTATGAATAGATTTTGTAACTGCAGTTTGAGGGTTAAAATCACCTAGCTGTTCCCAGCAGCTGTACGACAGCTAGCACGGAGGATGATTCTTGAATCTGTAAGTAATTTATTGTAAATTACAAAATCTAGTAAACTGTGGCAAGCAATAGGCTCAACTCCGTACGCGTTGTGCAGATTTGTGCCAATATAAATCAGCGATCGGTAACTTACCATGGAATTTATTAAATACAAGTATTAAAGCATTAATTTGGCATAGAAAATTTTAAATTTAAAAAATAAAACTACACTTAATTTTTGGCTAAAAAGAAAAAAAATAAATAAACAACTGAAACCAGAAAAAAAAAAAATTAGGCAACAGAAGAAATTTTAGTTTTTATTTCAGGATAACTTATGATTTTTCCTTCTAGAAGGTGGGATAATAGGTTATCTAAAAAAAAATCACAACCAGTTTTAGTTTTTAGCCAAAATATTTCAGATTTATTTTAATCCTTCATCAGGCGAGCTAACGCAATGGTTAAAACAGTCGTCAGTCGTTAATATTTTATACGTTTTTTAAAATTTTTTTTTTAAAGCCAGTGCGGTACATATTTAAGTCTTTCAGGCTCCGGACGAACGTTTTAATATTTTGAACCTGACTAGACTGAAGACCACTGATTTTACCATTGCGTTAACTCACCTAAGGAAGGATTAAAATAAATCCGAAACATTGTGGCTAAAAACTAAAACTTTTTTTTTTTTTTTTTTTTTTTTTGACATGGTCTATTATCCCACCTTCAAGAAGGAAAAATCATAAATTTAAACTGTTGAGGACGAAATATAAGAAAATATAATTTCAGGATAATATAGACAAATACTGGTTGAATGATATGATTAGTTAAGCCTTAACTGAAAAAGATTTTTTTTTTTAAATGAATAACAAAATAAGGGGCCAATGACTAAGATAGAATGGACAAAGTGTTGGGTTTGTATAATTTTAATAAATAGTTACTAATTTCATGGTCCACTTGGCCAATTAACGCATTACAATTAATTAAGGTTTTGAGTTGAGATTTTAAAAAAATTGAAATATGGCAAAAAGGAGGGAAAATTCGAAAGGTGGGGTTGAGATGGGAAGTTGGTGTCCGAGTGGATCGAGGTCACGATACCTCAATTGGTTCAAATAGTGCCGTATCAAGCTGAAGGTCGTGGGTTCGAATCCCGCTTGCGCCATTGAATTTTTTACCTCAACTCAAAACTTTAATCAATTTTAATAGATACAAATCTTAAGTGTTTTTATCTTGTCATCGGTTTTCTTCTCGCACTCATTTTCCATCATTCCCGTCCTTCATTGTAAACTTTTTGGCGCGTCTGGCGCACTTAAAAAGTCTCGGTGAATTCTGGTGTGATGGAATAAATGGAAACACTTGAAAGAATGTTAAAAAAAAAAAATAAATAAAAATAAAAAAAATAGGAGCTGTTGATCGTGTTTGATTCTGTCCGTAGCTGCTGAAATTTCTAAAAAAAAAAAACAAAAAAAAAAAACAAATTTGATATGTCTTTTATAACATATGAAAAAATGCAATATACGACTCCAGGATTTTTACGGACAAACACTTTTTACATTTTTAACCAGCGAACAATCTAGTTGAGTTAGTATGAACGTATTTAAACAAGAACAAAAAAAAAACATCATTCAATTTTGTAATTTTATTTGTCTCTATGTTCAGCATATTATAATGACAATCGTGCACTAAGTCATACATAATAATGTGTCAATATTAGTAAAATACAGAAAAGTACTAAATATAATAATTACAAACGATAAAAGTTAGGTTTGTACACACATTAAAACATTCAATTAGAAGTCAGGTTTTTTTTTTTTTTTTTATTTTTTATTTTTTTTATTTTTTTTTTTTTTATTTTTTTTTTTTTTTGTGGCATATCACAGAGGATATGTTAAAATTTTATTTAATTTTTACATTTGCTCTGGTGCATTAGAAACATGTGGCGTACAACATTGCCCTTCACTTTGGCCTTGTAAGGGCAATAACGACAAAAGAACTGTGGCTGCTTACCGCATTGATATTTCAAGTGAGACAACAGACTGCGCTTGTACGTGAACCTGGTCCCGCAAACGTCACAGCTGAATTTCTTGAACCCTGAAATTAAAAAAAAATAAAACAATTATTCCACGTCTTTACGGTAGTGATTAACAGTTTTGAATTTATAAGGACGGGATACAGGATTTGCTTCAACTTGTACTGTAAAGAAGAAATATAAAATTATAACGGGAGAAAAACATCGTGAAATTACAAATTGTGACCTAATTAAAGAAATAGAGAAGTGAAGGGCAGGGATTAAAGCTTTTTTTTTTTTGCAAAGGAAATAATTTGAAAACAAAGAACATAATGCAGTAATATATTATTAAATTTATACAAATCACTTTCAGCACTCTTCCGGACCGACTTTATGGTTAACAATTAACCTATACATTACTTAAAAATAATAAAAAAATCTATACTTAATGGAAAAAAAGATGGTTTATCCTAACACCAGAGGTTCTTTCAAAAAGAATACTGCAATATTGACTCACTACAGATTGCCGTAGTTTCTGAGTCTTTTCTTCGATCAAAATTCTTTTGAAAAGTGTCCTGGATTTTCCACCTCTTTTCCATTGGTCCAAATAATAACTTACGCTAGGTTTACGTTTAAAGATTACAGTTATAATTGCAACGGTCCGGGGCGAGGCTTACACCGATTTTTTTTTTTTTTTTAATATACAATTTACACTGAAGTACTTCAAATATCGCTAAAACCTCTCGAACAGAGCATGTTGGAATGCTTAAAAATCATATGGCGTTTCAAATTGTCCCTGCGCCTCGCTCTGTACGGGCAGTATTGGCATACGATGTTAGGCTCTTTGCCGCATTTGTACCTCAGGTGTCTCGTTAAAGCGGTTTTGTGGCTGAACTCCGTCTTGCACGTTTCGCACACCGGTTTACTCCAATGATCTGCACAAAATACAATTACCATTAAAAAAATAATAATTGTACAATTGTATTAGCATTTAAAAAAAAAATAAATTTGTAATATTTATCATTATTATTAAAGAAAAACAATATGCTTTTTTTTCTTTTTTTAAAGATAAAACGCTTAAAGAATTTCAAGGCACTTTTAAAAATAAATGAAATAAAATAATAATCTCATTTATTTTTGTTGTTTTTCAAAACATTAAACGATGTCAAAACATGGGACAATTGTTTCAGGGAAACTCAATGAAGTACCGTTATAAAATATTAGGAACTATTAATATTAAAAAGCACTTTTAATTACCAATTAATGGATATTTTAATTATTGATCATGCAAGATTGCCTCAAGGATCTTACATCGAACACGAACCAACGTGCAAAAATAAGAAATAAAAAAAATCATTTTAATACAAATACATTGTATCACAGATTTTAAACTATCACGGTTATTAACATTTTTTATTTAATTAACATATGGATAATTAAAGAAAAACTGTAATGGTAATATTTCAAGCGTAGAAATGCTTGCAAAACAAGTGCCGCCTGAGGGAATCCTTGTACTTCGCTTTGTAGGGGCAAAGAGGACACTTGAACGTCGGCTCCTTTCCACACTCGTACCTCTGGTGTCTCAGCAAGTGGTGCTTGTGGCAGTACCTGTTACCGCAAGACAAGCAGGCGAAACTCTTTCCTGAAATGAACATATGAAAAGTTAGCTTAAAAATAGTCGTAGGTAATTTTTTTTTTTTTTAAATAAATGGTTTGGTATGGTCGACATTTAAACAGAGAATTCATCCGATACACGATTAATAATTGAAATAAATAATCGCTTTTATATTTTATACTCTTTATTTCAAAAAGAAAGTTTTATTAGAAACAATATCTTTTTTTAATTGGCGAAGACCACCGCATCTTTCTCCCGACCATTTTTCAATTGGCTTCCTGGAAATACAGAATAATTTTTCTCTAAAACATTTCAGATTGAGAACATAAAGAGTCTAAGTTTGTTCGTATCATTTTTTTTTTTTTTTAATTTTTTTATTATTCACATTGTGCAACATGTTTCAAGACCATGTGACTTTTTAAGTTTGAGTACTGCTTCGCCTTGTACGGGCAGAGCTTGCAGTGGAACATGGGCTCTTTGCCACACTCGTACCGCCGGTGTCGGGTCAAGTGACCCTTCCGAACGTATCTCTTACCGCAGGAGGTGCAAGGGTAGCGCCTTTCTGAAATTAAATAAAGTAATTTATTATTTTAAAAATAATTTCCAATCGTTATAAAAGAAATTTCAAGAATATTTCACGAAATGTCAAATTAAAAAAAAAAAAAAATAAATAAATAATTCATTTTGTATACTTTTTTAATTGAATTCAAATAAAATTTCAAAGTCTCAAAAATTTAACCCCAGAACCGCTTGCTCACACAAATACATCAATGACAATTTTTGAACGAAATTTTTCCATCCCTTATTTTTCTATTAATACTATAAAAATTTACATATAAAATATAATATTAAATCGTATAACCAGATAATATTGCGCCGTCCAAAAACATCCGCAGAATTGAGCAGAACGTTGAAAATCCTCGGTGAAGAATGCTGTCAGTCGACGACTCACAATATGTGCTTATTTCGTTTAGTATATTTTTATTATTATTTACAATTGTACAAATTTTAGACTTGACAGCTACAGGTATGATTGTATCCTGGCGTCGAGTCCTTCGTTAACGACAGCCTGATTTGGAAATATGAAAGGATCGAGGTTGCTACTATTGATCACCAACTCGGAGTGCCTGCAAATTACGTGCCGTTTCATGTTGGTAGCGCGTTTCGACTTGTGTGGGCAAAACGCACAGTTGAACGCAGGCTCCTTACCGCACTCGTACTTTTGGTGTTGTTTTAAATGGGCCTTACGGACATACCTCTTACCACACATGTCGCAAATGAATCGTCTTTCTGAAATTAATTAAAGTAATTTATTATTATTCAGAATTTAAAAAAACCTGGTTTAAAAGTTTGGTCGTTTTGTGTTAATTTTCTGTTCTGACTTAAAAAAAAAATAAATATTTTTTATACATAATATATGATAAAGAGACAAGAGCAGAATGTAGTAAATCTTCTGTGAAAATTGTATTTTCCCGGTGGAAAGCTAGGTTTGATAGGATCTTAGCTTGTGTATTTATTGCAAATGGGAAACATATAAAATATATATTTATTATTATTTACAATAATACAGTTTCTAATCTATTCATCTAGTGAATCGATTGTATCCCGGAGCTTCGAGCTCCTCAGTAACCACAGCCTGTTTGGGAAGTACAAAAGTCTCAGAATTGCCCGTCTTCATCAGGGCCGGGTGGAAGGCCGCCACAAACTCGGGGTGCCTGCAAATCATGTGGCGTTTCATATTGGTCGCACGTTTCGACTTGTGGGGGCAAAATGCACAGTTGAACGCAGGCTCTTTCCCACACTCGTACTTGAGGTGTTGGTTTAAATGGCCCTTACGGGCGTACCCTTTACCGCAGATGACGCATATGAAACGTCTTTCTGAAATGAAATAAATTAATTATTATTATTCGAATAATCGTTACGTAAAATTTAATCAATTTTGACTGAAATATCATAATTTTCCCTATTTCTTGCCGATTTTCCCTTCAGACCTTTTAAAAAAGTTAACGTACATGTAGGATTTGAGGTTGTTGGTTTTGTAAAGAATAACACAGGGCTAATTTTAAAACGCCTTTACTTCTTCGCGCACAAATGCGTATCTTTTCAATATCAAACTCCAAAAACGACTGAAGATGACGGGTCGAAAATAAATTGCCTTTTTCCACAATAGGACATTCATCAGACACATTTTGGTCTAATTGGTTTGGCGAATGATCTGTCAAAGATTTATCAATCAATTTTTTTCTTATTCATTATCTTATTATAAAGTACAACAAAATCAGGATGGACACCATCAAAAAAGTTCTTCGACTATAATATACATAATTAAAAAATAAAAATAAAAGCAATTACTTATTGGTCCTTTTGACTGATTCTTAATATTTGTCCATCCGACTTATTCACTTCGGTATACCGTATAATTCATGTAAACGGTGGTAAATGGCGATGAGCACCGCTGATATTTTTTCCGCTTTTTGTTGGCTGAAACATTTTGTACGTTGAAAAGTTATTTCTTTCAATTGTTGAATCCTTTGGCATTTATCTTCTAAATCTGACGTCTTGACTCATTGATTTGTAAGCGTTTCTACATCTTTCTGGGACACGTCGATGATGTCATTGACGATAACTTGGATTCAATATCTGCCCGACTTCCGACATTGATATTTCTTCTATCTTTTTCTTCTAGTCATTAGTGAGTGACGTCTTCACGTCGAATTATTTTTACTTCCTCCAAGTTTGATGCGTTGTATATACAATTTTTATTAATTTATAAAATTAATTGCTTTTTTTTTTAACCAAAATTAATATTTGTAAATTGAGCCAAGTCAAATATACCTCTCTTAATTGAATAATTGGTCGTGTCTTCGGCGTCTTGAAAGGTATTGAAAATGAGTTATCCTTTATTGAAGACGATCCTGCGATGCAAGGTTTTACTCCATGTCCGTTCTTCCGTTTTTAACTTCAATGCCTTTTCTGACTTGTGACTGAATTGTATTTTTATCTGTTTTTTTGTTACGTGTTCTTCCATTGTTCTTGTAAATCCTCTTCGCGGGAATCGTCTTCCATTTTGTCTTCGCCCCCTTCGTTGTCTAGTTTTGTTAAAAATGTACATATTCTTTGTCCTGCGATAGTTCAAATTTAGGACACGGCAGATGGCCGGTCAGACAGATCTGATTTCCACCTTATTTATTAGAGAAAAAAAAAGAAAAAAAATTAAATATAATGTTTTCACGATCTTATTATAAGTGTGGCCATTTTGCAAAAAACAATGCAATTAAAACAACGAAATAATTAAATTACATTAATAAAAACAAAAATAATAAAATTATTTAAATATGAAAAACTAATTTAAAATCAATCGATAAAATAATACCAGTTGCTCTCGTACAGAAAATAAAAAGTAAACTAAAATTTAAAGAAAAATTAAAAAATTCCTTTACAAACTAAAAAAAATAACAAAAATTATACTTTTTTAAATAACTTTACTAAATAAACTTTATAAAATAATAAATTGTTACACACACAAAAAAGTCTTTTGCCTGTATAACCTTTTTAGGAAAGAAGTGATTTTCTTGCTTTCACTTTAGTCTTGCCTTCAATTTCTCCAACCCTTCTCCTTGAAATTTTAAAATTTTGAAACTCGAAAGGCTGCTCTTGTTTCCTCGAAATTTTCTTTTTATCCTAAATCCTGGGATACATATTTATCTTCGAGGTTCTGCCAGAGTGAAGTAAAAGTCCTTTTTCAATTAATTAAAGTTTTGGCTGAGATAAAAACAAAAAATCAGTGTTACGAGCGGGATTCGAACCCACGACCTTCACTTCAATACGCCGCTGCTCTACCACTTGATTTATCTTGACTTCCTAATAAATTAACTTATTAAGGATGTATAGCTAACGTTAAACTGGACATTCCACTTTTAACACCAACCATATAGGTTTTAATGTCGTTAGTTTGTAAAGAATAACCCAGAGTTTTCAAAAACGTCTTTACTTTTTAAAGTATTGACGTTTTCACAATGTCAAAGTCTGAGAGCGACTGACTTTCTTTTTAGCCTTCGACTACAATTACTTATTAGAAAATTCCTTCTGTTTCACTCCTACATAACATATACACTTTATATATAATAAAATACAATATTCTATCTCTACTGTGGATTTCTGTCAGAAGTCATTTACAGAGAGCTCAGTCTGATAGGACATTTCAATATGTATTTATGGTGAACAGAAGACATACATAAATATTTATTTATTATTATTTACCATAATTCAACTTTGATTCTTACTTTTTTTTTTATAGTAAAGACAAGTTTTATTTAATCAGTCTTCAATTCTTCTTAAGAAGTCTGTGACTTAAAGAATCCACATATTGCCTTCACCCAAAATTATATTTTTATGTTAGTTATAATTTCAATGAACTGTGGAATGAATTCATTTGGAATTGCAGGGCTAAAGTTTTTTTTTTTTTTTAATTTAGACCGTGTTTCAGAAGGATGTGGGTTTTCAGGTTGCTGTTTTGCTTTGTTCTGTGCGAACAGTAAGGGCAGCTGAACGACGGCTCTTTCCCGCATTCGTACTTGATGTGCCGCCCGAGAGATTCCTTGTTGACGTAAGTTTTCCCACAGAAGCAGCTGAACGGCCTTTGGCTATCTGTAAAAGAAACAGCGTCATTTAAATAGTCGTCTATTTTCGGGGCCAATTGTGCTCAAGGAAATCGTCACATTTTTTCCCTGGTGCACTTGTCACGACGCGCTTTTTGGACGGATTTTCGTCGATTATTGATCTCCGAGTGGAACGTTTTCATAAACCGATCTACCCTTTTTTTTTCCTCTTGTTTTATAAATGAAAATGAGATTGTGCACAAATTTTATTATCGGTTACAAAAAATTGAATAAATTTTTAAATTTCTGTTTCAATTCTATACAGCATTTCACTGAACTGCTACTTTATACGCTGAATTTGTCTAAATCAAAATTTTCTTTTTGTCTTAAAGCTTCAGTTTGACTTCTACTTGTAACCTATTCTCAGTTGTTTTAACGGAATGGCCATCTTTAGGGTCCACCCTACATCCGATGATGTTTTGAGCAAACTGCAATCTTCTGTTTTATTAGTCGATAAATATACTAAATTAACAATTAATTAAGGTTTTTAGTTGAGATGAAAAAAGTTAAGGCACGAGAGGGATTCGAACCCACGACCTTCAGCTTGATACGCCGCTATTTTAACCGCTTGAACTATCGTGACCTCGATCCACTCAGACATCAACTTCCCATCTCAACCCCGCCTTATGAGTTTTTCCCATCTTTCACCTCAACTAAAAACCTTAATTGTCATGTATCAATTGGTCAAGCGGACCACGAAAGTAATGAATTAATAGTAAAAAGTATGATTGTTCAAATTAATTTGGTATTAATTCATTACTTGTGCCTCGTGATTTTTTTTGTATGATTGTGCCTATGATTTGAAGGCATTTTCGTTGATAAAGTAAGGAAAAACCGAAAGTCAACATTCTCCCCTATAGAAATTAAACTAAACATTAAAATAACAAATAATACCTCATTGAAATTCATAGAGTTATATTTTAAAGTTAAAATTATTATTTAAGCTTTGGGCAAAATTTCGTAACGTATAAATTATAATTTTACAACAAAATGATTTACAGAAACAAATAATTTAACGTATTTTTTTTTTTTTCACGGTGTTTTTCAATTAGAAAAGCCCGATTGGACGTACTTTGGATTCAAATTCAGGTCCACTGAGGTTCAAACCTGGGAAGAGTCACACGGTTTTATTATAATTTTAATTTTAATCTTACGGCCACTTACTTCTTGCGAACAAAAATAAAAAAATTAAAAAAATGTACTGTACGTTGTGACATTTTCTGGTTTAAGTGCTTTTTCCCCAGGATCATCCAAAAATCGCTCATCCTTACCAAAAACGCAGGGCAATTTTTTTTTTTTTTACAAAATTAATGGCATCTTCGAGATATTTAATTTTAATTCTTAATTTGTAGTCCGAATATTCATCGTTATTATTCAACTGTGTTTTCAGATTTGCTTTGCGCTTCGCCTTGTACCGGGAGTAGGAATGTTCGAGGGCCGGTTCCTTCCTGAACTCGTATCTCAAGTGCCTCCTCAGACACTCTTTGTTGACGTAAATTTTACCACAATCCTTGCAGCCTGAAAGCTTCAGCTTATCTGTAAAGTACAAACCAAATTATCAACGATCCATTCAGTAGAATTTTTTTTTTTAAATAAATTTCGAAATCAGGCAAATAATATTAATTGTACTTACCATTAATTTTAATAAATACGAGTATATAACATGAATTGGCACAAAAATATGTTGAAACGTCCCGTTAAAATAATAAAAACAAAAATTGACGCTTGAACAATTAATACAGTACAATTAATTAAGGTTTTTAGTTCAGATTAAAAAAAAGTCAATGGCATGAGCAGGATTTGAACCCATGATCTTCCCGCTAGATACGCCGCTGCTCTACCACTTGAGCTATCGTGTCCTCAATCAAGGAGGGAAAACTCAAAAGGTGGGAAGTTGGTGTCCGAGTGGATCGAGGTCACAATAGGTCAAGTGGTAGAGCAGCGGCGTCGTGGGTTCGAATCCCACTCGTGCCATTGACTTTTTTTTCAACTCAACTAAAAACCTGAATTAATTCTAATAATTCTAATCTTCAAGTTCTGGCAAACAGCAACCTACACAATAATAATTATTCATAATGAAAAACAGGAAGGGTAAAAGAAGAAAAAGAAAATATTAGAAAAAACTTTTATTTTTGATTTGATGATATGGTCAATAGTAAATGACACACACAAATGTAAATTTACAAAGTAACAATAAACACTTAAGCTGGAGAACGTTAATAAAGTACTCTCACTTAAAAAAGTAGTGATGGGCTTATATGCTAGTTTGGAGTGTTGTCATGTTCTTTGTTCGAATCAGGATAAAATAAATACGATTGCTTATCTCGACCTTTGTTGGATCCTGGGATGTAACTAACTGTTGGGAGGTGACACATTAAATAGTTTAATATAATTAGCAAGACATACTGCAAAGTTTTGTGAGGTAAAATTTAACCTATAAAAAAATCGCTCGAGTAAAAAAATTATTTAATGGTTGGAAAGTTTATTCTTGGCGAATATGTAAACCAATGAACAAAATTTTTGCCTATGATTTTAGGCGGAGACGTTTAGTGTTTAGCGATGATGTGGTTTTTAAGGGCAGCCTTGTACTTCGCTTTGTAGGAACAGTAGGGGCAGCTGAAAGTCGGCTCCTTTCCGCATTCGTACTTCAAATGCCTGGACAAGCTTTCCTTGTTGAGATATCTTTTACCACAAACTTCGCATCCGAAACGCCTCTCCCTGGCTGGAAACAGAGGCAGAGTTAAAAAATGAAAATGCGGGGCAAATTTTTTACAACGAGGCAAACATTTCGCGGCGTTTCATTTCACCTATTTATTTAATTGTAATTACTCCGAATATTCGCTGCGTCGTTCAGCTGTGTTTAAAGACAATGTGGCTTTTAAGACTTGCTTTATGCTTCGCCTTGTACGGGCAGTAGGAACATACGAAGGCAGGTTCCTTCCCGCACTCGTATCTCAAGTGCCTCCTCAGACTATCTTTATTCACGTAACATTTTCCACAATTCTTGCAGCCGAAGCGTTTCAGTTTATCTGTAAAGTTCAAACCAAATTATCAAAGATACTATTTACAAATTTTTTTTTTTTTAGCATTTAAAAATAAAAAATAAATTTGTCTTCATCCGTGCATCATATTGTAGTAGGAGCCCAAAATGTTTTCAACAGTCAAAAGTCACCTGGGAGAAAGAATTTCAAAAAAAAAAAATGTTTATTTGTGACAAAGAGGGGTAAATTTTAAAAAATTGAATATTTATTGGAAGAAAAAGCAATTTTTTTTTAAATTTTATGACATATACACACAGTATAAATTGAACTAAAGGACATCGTGATTCAATGATATAAATTTTAATCTTCCTCAGAAGGTGTAACAACTGTATTTAACTAGAACGGAAAAACAATCTTCGAATACGCTTTTATGCTCAGTTCTCCTGTATTTTGTGTATGGCCTTTTCTATCAGGATGTTGGCGAATAGTGCATTAGGCTTTTTTCCGCACATGTACCTCAGATGCCTTGTGAGACTCTTCTTGTTGACATACCTTTTACCACAGGCCTCGCACCCAAAATGCCTCTCCTTGCCTGGAAATAGAGGCAAAGTTAAAAAAAAAAAAATCTTAATGAGGCAAACATGTCACTTCTTTATTTGTTTGTAAGTAGTCTGAATATTTGCAGAAATCGTGCAGCTGTGTTTGAAGACAACGTGGCTTTTAAGAGTTGGTTTGTGCTTCGCCTTGTACGGGCCAAGTTCCTGCCCGCACTCATATCCCTGAGTGCCTTTTCACGCTGAAATTGTCCACAACCCTTCCAGCCAAAACGTTTCAGCTTTTTTCTTTTTTTTTTTTTTTCTAAAGTACAAATCTGATTATCAAGAATTCACGTTTTTTTTTCTTTTTCTTTAGCATTTTAAAATAAATTATTTCATTTGTGAAGCAGGATGACAAAATGTTTTCAACTGTCAAAGTTGACCTGGGAGAATGAGTTTTACAAGGAATGTTTATTTGCGACAAATGATAAATTTTAACAATTGAATGTTTATTGGAAGAAAAAAATCGATCATATCAGGATAATATAAACAGCAGTATAATTTGGACTGAAGGGCATCGTGATTCGACTGAGTCTTCCTCGGATGGCAGTGGAACTCACAGAATGCTCGGTTGCCCTGCACTTTGTGAATGGCCCCCATCTGGCAGAAGTGAATATTTTTATCCACAAGAGTACTCAAGATGCTGTAAATCGTTGTCCACAATATTTGCTTCCAAAAGGCCTTGATATATCTGTAAATGAGCAAACCTATTTCAGCGTGATTGATTTTATTCCTTTTTTTTTCTATTAACGTTACATTTTCAAAATATAGTTTTCTTTTGGATATTTTTTCGCTTAAACATTTCTGGATGTTTGAAGATGAGATGCTTTTTAAGGTGGGTCTTTTGTTTCGCCCTGTAATGACAGGAAAGACAGCTGAAGGTCGGCTCCTTTCCGCATTCGTACTTCAAATGCCTGGACAAGCTTTGCTTGTTGAGGTATCTTTTACCGCAAACTTCGCACCCGAAACGCCTCTCCCTGCCTGGAAACGGAGGCAGAGTTAAAAAATCGAAAATACAGGGCAAACATTTTGAGGCATTTCATTCCACTTGTTGATTTATAAACGGTCTGAATTAATTGTTTAGAAACGCGTAGTGTAATCTGTACGCCAGGCCGCATCTCACGATTTCTAAACAATTACAGATTAACGGTCACTAATCACCACAGAATAGTCTGAATATTCGCAGAAATCGTGCTGCTGTGTTTGAAGACAATTTAGCTTGTACGGGCAGTAGGAACGTACGAAGGTCGGTTCCTTCCCGCGCTCATATCTGAAATGCCTCATCAACTTCGTTAACGTACCGTTTTCCACAATCCTTGCAGCCAAAACGTTTTAGCTTATCTGTAAAGTACAAAGCAGATTATCAACGATACCATTCACAATTTTCTTCCATTTCCTTTAGCATTTTAAAAAAATAAATCAAATAATGAATTTTTTTTTTTTTTTACTTAATTCGTGCACTATCATGAAGTAGGTTGACAAAATGTTTTCAACTGCCAAAAATGTCCTGGGAGAATATATTTTTTTTTAAAATGTTTATTTATAACAACCGATACATTTTAAAAAAATTGAATATTTATTGGAAGAGAAAAATAATACTTTGATTTCAGGACAATAAGTACATCGGAGTATAGACAACTGAAGAACGTCAAATTTCAATCTTGTTAATGTGAATCTTCCTCAGAAGGTGCAAGAACTATCTTGAAAGGAGGAACTATCTTCTACAGTATTTTTAACGCTTAGTTGCCCTCTATTGTGAATAGCCCCAGTCTTGTAGAATCAGAAATAACTGACAAGTTTTTCCCCGTGTAAGTACCTAAGATGCCATTCACAACATTTCTTGTTGATAAATCTTTTCCCACAACCTTCCAAAAGGCCTTGTTATAGCTGTAAATGAGCAAACCGATCTCAGTGTTATCGCTTCATTCCCCCCCCCCCTTTGTATATTAACGTTACATTTTTAAAATACATTTTTATTTTGATTGTTTATTTGTTTCAAAATTTCCGGATGTTTGAAGATGAGATGCTGTTGAAGGTGGGACTTTCGCTTGGCCTTGTACTGGCACGAAGGACAGCTGAAGGTCGGGTCCTTTCCGCATTCGTAGTTTACATGGCGGTTCAAGTTTTCCTTACGGGTGTACCGTTTGCCGCAAGATTCACACGCAAATCGCCTGCTGTCTGTAATTGAAGCATTGCTGTTAGTCCTTGAATAAACGAATTGTCAATCTTTTCTCGGTTACTAACTAAACATTATTAATTAAGGAAAATAGCGAGGCATGATTAAATATCGTGTTCGAACAGTCTAATCGTGTGAGGTCATGCTTTTAAAAAAACAACATTCTCCTTCTTTTTTTTCTTTTTTTTTTTTTAAATAATTTATTATGTAAGATGTTTTAATGTCATATGAGTTTTTACACTGGCTTTATGCTTGGCCCTGTATGGACAGCATGGGCAGCTGAAAGTCGGTTCCTTCCCACACTCATACCTCCAATGCCGTGTAAGATGGCACTTATTCCTGTAAGCCTTGCCACAGGTTAAGCATCCAAACCGTCTCCAATCTACAACATACCATGTAAATTTTGAACTATGAAAGTGCAAAGGTATGTGTGTTTGGTTAAACAATCTGCCATAAAAAATAAATTTATAATTATTAACAAAGAAAAAAAGTTGATAAAGAACCTCAGGCCATTGATTCAAAATTTTTATTACCCCTTTGGCCATTCTGTCGCTTCTGACCCCAATTTGCTCAATACGTTATTTGAAATAAATGAAACACTGTAAATTACAAATTGAATATGAATCTAATGAAAGGCAGCTAAATAAAAACAACAGAAGCGCTTTAATTTGGAGGGACTTTATTTTTAAAAAAATTTACCATTCACTCTTTGCATTGAGGAGAGAATGTAGGTGAGACAAATTGTAAATATTTATCCGGATGACGAGACACGATATGCCGCTTCAGGTGGGTTTTACGCTTTCCCCTGTAAGGGCAATATGTGCAGAAGAAGGTCGGCTCTTTGCCGCACTCGTTATTGGCATGCCTAAGAAAGTTGTCCTTCCGAGTGAAAGTGGAACCGCAAACGACGCAAGCAAAGCCTGAAACCAAAACGAAACTGGGGATAGTCAGTTAAACGGAAAACCGTCTCCGAAATGTACGCTCGATGCGTTGGGCGCTTTCAAATGCACGATGACCAAGTGTCTCTTAAGGTTTTCCTTTCGTTTAGCCCTGTACGGGCAATCGGCGCACTTAAAAGTGGCCTCTTTTCCGCATTCGTAATTGATGTGTCTCTGGAGATTGTGCTTTAAAGTGAATCTTGCCTGACAGTTTGGGCACTGCCACAGGAAAGATTTTCGGCCCCCTGCAATTTAAGAATTATACAATTATATATATATTTTTTTATAAAGACTATCCCCTAAATAATAATCATATAGATATAAATAGTATAAAACTGTAAAACCTTCGGTAGTTATGGTTCGTTGACAAAAAAAATTTAATTCAAACATTTTTTTATTAAGTGAATTTAACATTTAATGAAAAAGTTAAAGCACTGGATAAATTGCATTTTGAAATCTATAGAAAACGAAGAAGAAACAGTCTCGTGTTGTGAGGCTTGGAATTGGTTCGTCTTCCCGTACAGTTCTGTCATTGTAACTGATTATGCTTGATAATCATATGCTGGTTGAGGTGGCCCTTCCGTTTGGCTTTATACGGGCAAAGACGGCAAATAAAGCTCGGCTCCTTGCCGCACTCGTACTTCATGTGAAATGTCAGATGTCTCTTGTGCCTGAAGCTCCTACCGCAATCACAGCCGAAACGGACACCTGAAATACCAAAAACTGATGACGCCTTGTTTGACTGTCTGACAATTGATTGAGCCCGAGACAACAGTTTTAACAGTTTGTTAAACGATCAACTGTGATGTGTACCAAGGAGTAACGTCGACCCAGGTTCGGACTGGGTTTTTCAACATATTCAGCAATTCCTGAAACTACAGTTGCAGTTAGAATAAATTATTTGTCAAAATAGACGTTCGCTTGATAATTACAGTTGGTGGTAGAGGTTTTGATGCTGCCCGATAACGTGAACCGTCAGGTGTGCCTTTTGCTTGGCTCTGTACGGGCAGTACTTGCAGGCGAAGCTGGGTTCCTTCCCGCACTCGTAACGCAGGTGTCTGTTTAACGTCTTCTTGTAGGCAAACTTTCTGGTGCAGTTGGGACAACAGAAGTTCTTTGGCAGTCCTAGAACAACACTGCAATGAGGAAAACTAAACAGATTCTCTTTTACGATGATCAATTAAAACACTAAAACGTATAAATATCGTGGCATTCAAGTCTAATCCGAAAATTGTTTCTTTCTTGTTAGAAAGATCAAGTCTGAGTAAAACAGCATTGTAAAAAAAAAAATTGCATTTATTAATATTAAATATGGGAAAAGCGAACAAGTAATTATTTTTGCAAAACAGTCCCACTTATAAATTGTTCTCTGTGCTTAAAAATCATGTGGTTGTTGAGGTGTGACTTCTGTTTTCCTTTGTAGCTGCAAAAGCTGCACGGGAACTGGGGTTCCTTACCACACTCGTACCTGATATGCCTCATAAGATTGTACTTGTACGTGAAAGTCCTTCCGCATACGTTGCAAATGAACGGTTTTGCTGAAAGCGATACATTTAAATTAGACTAGAACTTGCTTTTATACGATAGTAACATTATGATGATCAATTTATTTATAAGACCGTTCGTTGGGCGTACTTTTGACAATAACAACTTTTTAAAAGGGAAAATACCTAAAAGTTGTATATCGGATGTATTTCTTATATATTTGTGTCTACAGCCTGGTTTATGACAATCGGACTTTTTTTTTTTTCTTTTTTTTTGTATCATCCATTAAGTATTCACAAGTCCTAATGTAATTTCATTTATTGTTACAAAACTGGAGCATCAGATCCTGATTGAAAGACAATTAGCAATTGACATTAGATATTTAAAAAAAAAAAACATAAAATAAGGGGAAAATCTACGGTTTTAAAGGGTAAGGTTTGGTTAAAAATAAACTCTGAATATAATACTTCAGATTATATTGGTGTAGAATCGTACAATTTCATTTGAACGAATGCTGCGACAACTTTAAAATGAATTCGTTGTGATATATGAGTGTTTGAAGGCCAAGTGGGACACAAGATGGCTTTTGTGCTTCGCTTTGTAGGAGCAGTGCTTGCAGGGGAAAGCCGGCTCCTTCCCGCATTCGTACCTTTGATGCCGAACAAGCGTGTACTTGTAGGCAAACCGCCTGAAGCACTTATTGCAACAGAAGCTGGCACTTTTGGCTAAAATAACAAACATCAGTTTTAAAAAAATTAAAATTATCCTTACTGCATTAACAAACAAAAAAACAACAAAAAATCACTGAATTGACTTGTTTTTTTGTTTCAATAAACAGATTTATTTCAAGGCAAAGGAAAGGCTTGCGGTTTGACTAGATTGTTGTAACCGATGTAAAAATGCCTCAGGGTGATATGCGCCTGCAAGTTACAATTGCGCTTCGCCCGGTAAGGACAGTGAGGACAGTTAAACGTAGGCTCTTTCCCGCACTCATAGCGGACGTGGCGCACCAGTGTCTTCTTGTGGCTGAACGCCCTGGCGCAGGAAACGCAGGCGAACTTCTTCCTTGCGTCTGAAAACATGTGTCAGTCAGCTGTTTACATCTGAATGAGCTTACAAAAAAAAAAAAAAAAAAAAAAAAAAAAAAACTGAATTAGACGGTTATACATTAAGTATTAAACATCATGGGCTAGCAGTAATTTTAATTTTCACAATTAACACAATCCGAAAAAAAAAAAAAAAATTTCAAATACTTTTTCCGTCACAGATTTCACAATGGCCCTCAAATTGACCCGATCTTGTGCATCGAATGTTTTCATTTAGAACGTATTAAAAAATATTAAAAAAGAAAAAAAAAAATCTTGCTTAGAAAAAAATGCGTTCAACCGTAGGAATGCACGAATGAATAAAATGTTTACCGTCGAGCCCCACCGAGTGACAGGGGGAAATCTAAACAAAGTATAAATAATACAAACGTTTTGTCTAATATTTATTTTATACATAAGCTTCCAAAACCAACAACCTCTATATGCATTACGAGTATAAATGATTCATAATAATAAAACGTTTGAAAAAATGCCTCGGTCATGCAAAATAAAATTTCATTTCACCTCATATAATCAAAGCTCTTTGTGCGTAAAATGCCCTTAATTTAACTGCATCGAAATCTACAAATCATGGTACATACTGATTGTACAGCTAACTTACAAAAATTACAAATTGAATACAAAAATTGAAGGAAAAAATATCACAATCGATTATACAAAAACAAATTAAAGCTACTTTCTTTTTTTTCTGATGTTCTAATTAAAAAAAAAAAAAAAAAAAAAAAAAGTTCAACATAACCATGATGATCGAACTTGGCTTAAAAGGATTTTAAATACATAATATAGCTAGCGATTCTGAAGCTGAAGCAAAGATTCCACTTTTCTGTTCGTCAGTAAATGCTAATTTATCATAATATCATGCAAGTAAAAAATAACTTTAAAATACTCTTTATCTATGTTTATAAGTGAATAAAAATTAAAAATAATGACGTTAAAATTAATTTATCTGCTTGAACAGAAAATAATGAGATCTGTCCATTCCTAGAGAAAGATACTTAAAAACATTAAATAACACTTAATATTTTATGATTGATTAAATAATTCAACTGGCCAAAATGGGGTAGTTATGTTTGCTCGGTTTTTTCAGGTTCAGATTCATTATTAGATTTATTTTCAGATTCTTCTTTTTCTTCTTTCGACTCGGTCACGGTTGAAGTATTTTCTTTTTTATTTTCTTCAATTTCTTTTGGGTTGTCGACAGGTTGAGCAGACGCCAATGGCTTTGTTTCAACGATTTTGAAGGCGTTGGCGCCGGTAGGGTCGACGATCTTGATCACCCCGTCACTTATCCTGAATCCGCCTCCGATGATCATAGCCCCGCCCCAGTTGGCAGGCCCTCCTATCCTGATGGCCTGTGTGCCCACCAAGCCTGAAGGGTCTGCAATCCTGATCGCTCGACCGGCCATCAAACCAGATGGATCCGCGATCGTGATCGCTCTGCTGGCCATCAAGCCAGAAGGGTCAGCGATCCTGATCGTCCCGCTGGCCACAGGCCCTGCCGTATCCGCGATTTTGGTATCGCCGGCCGGGTTGTCCGTTTTGACTGCTGGGCTGATTTTGACGGGTTCCTTGCTTCCTTTTTTCTTCTGTTTGATCGGTTCGCACCTCATTTTAGCCTTGGAATGTGCAATCAGGGTTTCATGATCCTCGAATGTTATGTAACACCTTTTACAAGTCAAAACTGACCTCTTGCCTAAAAGAAGCAAAAAATCTATACTTAAAAAAAAATTCCATTTTTATTGGCGGTACGGGTTCTTACGTTTGCAAGAATGGTGCTTGAGATACCACTTGTGATTCGTCCTGAAAGTACAATTTTCACAACTGTACCGTTTTAGTGGCGCACCACTGACATCTCTTACACACGTATTGATGTGGTTGATGAGCGCGTACATGTAAGTGAAAGATCTGGAACAGGTTGCGCACCTGTACGGAGGACCTGCTGCACCTGGAAAAGAGGTGAGCATAAGAATTCGAATGCCTGGCTTCTTCAGCAAGCAAAGGTTCAGGAGAAGGAAACTAAAGAAGGCAGAAAACAGCAAGGAATAAAACTAGAAAGGCGTGAAATCAATACTAATAACCCAAATATGATAATCTCAATGGAAAATAAAACAACACTTGTAAGAAAAGAATTAAGAACATCAAAGAATCAATAGAAATCAGAAAAAAATATTAACTTATGGTAATGTTATTACATCAAATCACTCTCCAACTTAAGCCCTTTCATATAAAGGAATAAAATTTTGTGGATTAGAATTTGATAAGTACTTCTTTAAAAAAAAAATAAAATAAAAAGCCACACAGTTCAGCAATTCCTAATCTCTAGTCTCATTCCTGCATTATTCTTTTTTTCCCTCGGGATAACGAATGGAAAGGCAGAACTCATTACGAGTATTCAAACTTATCCGTTTTTTTATTTTTTTATTTTTATTATGCCTACACAGTTACATCCATAACACTACTGTTCTTATACACATGTGCTAGACAATCTAAAACTAAATAAGTAGTACAACATACCAATTAAAAACTACAACTTTAAGTGAAATAAAAAAAACAAAAAAAGAAAAGAAAAAAGTGATAATGTATATAATAAATTCATAAATAAATGGAAATAGTATACTTTAAAATTGTACCATAAACTTAACTAAGTTTAAACTATAACTAATTTTTAAGCCTAGCACAAAACACAATAATATTCCTAAACGCTTAAACAATTCATTAATAATTAATCATTAAAAATTATAACTAAAATCAAAATAATGAATTATAAAATAGTACAAAAATTATTGCTAAATTATATTTAAAAAAAAATTGATAATGCAAAATAACCCCACAAAGAATGAATTTCAGATCTTTTGCTTTTAATACTGATTTTTCCTAAGAAATACTCTTTCTTGTTGAAATGTTCCAAAACTAGACTTCTAATCATCCAAATGTCATGGTTTATAGTCATGTCAGCCCTCGGCCGTACTGCTTACTGTAAAACAGAAAAATACAAATTCATACAGTAAATGACTTTAGAATATATTCCAAAACGACGGCACCGCACAAAGTACCTTTGGTTTAACCTCGAGTATTTTTGAAAATAATAGCCATGACGAATAACTGTGTAATAAAATATTATATTATACTTTTATTATTAGAACCAAATTGAAAAATGTTTTGATTAAATTTAATATGTTTGAATTTTTTTTTTTTTTTTTTTTTTTTTTTTTTTTTTCCGAAAGCTTACTACAATTTACAATAACCTGGCATGCACTGAAGATGAAGTCAGGTGAGCAGTTTTGAAGTATCCTTGAGAACCAAAGATGTTTGCTAATAAAACAATGACCAATTTAAAAAAAAAGTTTTTACAGATTGGTGGACTGTAAGTCAGTGAAGCTGGTATTTTTTTATTTACAAAATATGTACAATTTATTACCGTAGTTGTTGAACCAAAGATGCCAGGGGCTGCCTTTCTGTTGTAGGTAAAAGTTAAAGTACCTCAATTTAATTTTTTATTTTCATAACTTCAGACGTATCTTCATTGATACTGGAAACGGATTTGTCACCGGGATCGACCGATCCGTTGGCTGTGACATTTTCCTGTGAACTGTCATGGACCGACTGCTGTTTCTGGTCGACGCTAACTGCTACTAAATGCCGTGTCGGGTCGTTCATGGAGACGACGTCCTTTATCAAGATGACAGAGTCTTTCTTCATGTCTCCGTTGCAGTCCTCTCTGCTGTTGACGTGAAGCAGCAGGGCTGTCGGGGTGGGAAAGCGTTTCTTGCACTCCTTGCAGATGTTCCTCATGCCTGGAAAATGTTCGGTTAATCGATTCGACGATGTCAGCCCCGAACGAGGGAAAATAAATTATTTACTTTTACACATGTGCCGTTTGAGATACCATTTGTGGTTGGTCCGGAAGGGGCATTTCTCACAGCTGTATCTCTTTATCGGCTTGGTTATCGCCTCGCACACCTCCAAATGTCGTAGCATGGCGTTCATGTATTTGAACGACTTGGAGCAAGTGGCACACCTGTATGCTCCACCTGAAGTGAGAATGTGTTAAGATTGGGCCGATTTCCTCCTAATTTCTGAATTCATGCCGTTCATGCCGCATGCTGGTGTAGGAAGGGATGCGTGAAGGATGAAAGGTCTTCGAAATAAAACAAAACCCAATACAAAATACTTTATTACAGACACATTTGTAAAAAAAAAAAAAAAAAAAAAATTCTGGAGATTTAGTCGATTTGGGAATGTGAGTGAACATTTAGATTATAAAACAAATAAATAAAAAATATATATATTTACCTCGTTTTCCCATGTAAATAAATCCTAAGTGAATCCATAAATAAAACTGACAATTACCTGAAAATCTCTGTCTCACACCAGTAAAACATTTGATTAAGAAATTCCAGATTTGATTAAAAAAAAAAAAAAAAAAAAAAAATACTATGACTGAAGTGCAAAAATTTGAAAATAGAAATTCTCCAATTACAAAATAATCTTAAAAATTTCTAATAAATAAGTGATTAAAGATTGGAAATATCAATGAAGAACAAATGGGGGAACAAGCTAAAAACAGCCAAGTTATTAAAAAAAAAAATTAACAGTATAGTAACAGACAGTAACAAGACAAGTTAAACATGATGTAAAAGTCGTTCATCGAACTATGTAAAAATTGTACGAGGAAGATGGAAAAGTTTGTGTTGTGTGAATATGACTGGTATTGTGTGGACGCAGTTTAACGTCTTGCCCGGGACGAAAAGTGAATTCACAGGAGCGCTGAGAGTATTTCTGAAAATGTAATAAACCCTATTAAAAATACCAGAAGACTAAAATGAAATGAACAGGGAGAAAAAATTTTCAAACCAGAAATTAACATGTATGATGTCAATTTTTAAAAAATGCACTTATACGGCCACCCTAAATAGAAATTCATTCAATTTAAAAGATATGCGATATTCGAGAGATTCTTGACTTTGTTGCGGTAAACAATCCAAAATTGCTTACTTGAAAACATAACTGGTTTAATTTTTTTTTATTTTTTGTTTTATCATAAAAAAACATTTTTGTAAAACTAGACATCTTCCAAATTTCATTAATTTGTTAATCCTCTCTCCTCTCCCAGTGATCAGGAGGCAGTAGACAAAAATCGATTGCTTCATATTTTTCATGTCTCAAAAAACTTCTTGCAGTACTTGAAACTCTTGCTGTTGCAAGAGGTTTTCAAGATAAGTTAAAACTTTAGACTGGCATTTTTAGCGCACAAATAATATTTTACGCACCAATATTTCTCTTAATTTTTTTATTAAAATAAAGAACAAGTGATTTTTTTTATTATTAATTGTTTATTAACTTTATGTATTTGAGTGTGAGATCAATAGAGGAAGCAGAACTTCAAATCCGAAAAGCTCTTCTTTCAGGATATTTAGTTTTCACCCTCACTTTCTTATTAGCTGTAAAAATCAAGGTTGAATTTTTCCAAACGAATCGCTGAAAATAAATCCATTTTCAATTAACGAAACGCCGTACGGGGCATGCTCAACGACAAACCTTTTGCGTCATTTTCAGTTGAGGCAGTGCTTGATGATCATGTGGGACTTGACGGAGGCCTTCTGCTTCGCCTTGTACGGGCAGAAGGTGCAGCTGAACGACGGCTCCTTTCCGCATTCAAACTTCGTGTGACGCCAGAGGTTTTTCTTGTACTTGAAGTTTCGAAAGCAGGTCGGGCAGGAGAAAAACTCTACACACACAAAAAAAAAAAGACAAGGCAACTTAGACGATTAAAAACTGAGTCCGAGGGATAAATAAGATGCTTTGAATTAAATTGAAATTATTAAAGAGTAAGATACAGAAATCTACGACTTTCTAGATGTTCTTTCAAACTACTGCAAGTTCTGAAGGCGCCGAAGTTCACTTTTTGTAACGACTCTTCCTTAAAATGCAGTCTGGTAGGAGTATAACAGGAGTAACAATTAAAATGTAATGTCAAAAATATTTATGCATATATTTTTTGGTAACGCCTGAGTCGTTATATAAATTTACATTTTTTTTCGCCGTTCAGTACTGGATCTTCGTCGAATCCATCATATGTTTCCGTCCAATGTGGCTCTTGAGAGGGGCTTTCTGCTTACTCTTGTAAGGGCAGTGGGGGCATTGGAAGCTCGGCTCTTTGCCGCACTCCAGCCTCAGGTGGCTATTGAGATTATGCTTGTATTTGTACGATTTGGGACAGGTCGGACACTTAAACGGCGCACCTGCGAGAAAATTGCGTCAAATATTAGAAATATTTTATATTTTATTATTATTTATATTATTACAAAGTACCATAACTAACTGAAACTAATAAAAAAATATAAACATTTGAATTAGTAAGAAAAAAAAAATCGAAAGAGTACAGTGACGGCCAAAGAAACTTTGTGAAGTGTTCCACCTTTTAAGAAAGGCACCTACCAAATTAAAATAAATCAATCACTCCTCTTTTATATTATTACTTAATTATTTAATCAAAGCACAAAAAATATCAGTAAAATTGCAAAAACAGAAAAATGTGTGGGTAATATGGGGGAAAATGAAGTATCTTATTTTTGAGATGGGGTACCGTGTACCGTGTTGTGGTCTTCATGTGCTTTTTTTAAAAATTTCATCGTCGTATTTTTAATCGTTGTTTCTGTCAGTTATCTTTTTGTACAAAGTTGGAGGAAGGAGATAAATTTCTTATACAAATTTTCAAAATGGAAATCTTTATATATATAAAAAAAAAAAAAAAAAAATCATGAACAATATTGTTATTTCTGTTTGAGAATATATCACAATTGTTTTGTCAAATCAAGACATTATCCGTTTAATAGTTAAGTCTTAATTAAGCTGACAATTGAAACTCATGGCCCAGAATTTTTATTTTTATTTTTTTCCCCTCCTCTGGCGGGAACTTAGAAATCCAGCTTGGATTTGATGATAAGTTCGCGGTGGCGGCAGTAAATGTGCGACTTTAGATTTCCTTTGACTTTAGTCCTGTAGGAACAGTGAGGACAGCTGAAGGCGGGCTCTTTCCCGCACTCGTACTTCACGTGGGACATTAAGTTCCTCTTGTGCTTGTAAACCCTGGAGCACTGGGGACAGCAGAAAGGACCTGAAATCACACATGTTTTACTACCTTCGTACGGAAAGTGGTTTTCAGATTGTTTTCAGTTTATCTTTCGGTTTTTATTTTAAATCTTAAAAAAAAAAAAAAAAAAAAAAAAAAAAAAAAACTGTTCATTAAAATTCTGGATTGTTATAATTGGTAAAAATCAGATTGGTTAATCGACTATATTTACACTTCATAAAAAAAAAATTAATTGATATATGGTAATTTTTGAAGAAGATATCACACAAGTTTTTCTCTATTGTTCTAAGGTACCAGTAGATTCTTAAACAGTGGGTAAAAAATGAAAAAAAGTACGAAATAACTACAAATCGAACTTGAGTCCAATGAGATGTTCTTGGTGCCGGCAGTAAACATGTGACTTGAGATTTCTTTTAACTTTAGTCCTGTAGGAACAATGGGGACACCTGAAGCCGGGCTCTTTCCCGCACTCGTACCTCACGTGCGAGACTAAGTTCCTCTTGTGCTTGTACACTCTGGGACACTTGGGACACTGGAAAGGACCTGAAATCACACGTGTTTTACTATGAATGGACGAGGAGCTTTTTGTCGCCTTGATGTCCAGTTTACCTTTTGTAAAAATCTGAATTGGCATTATTTTTTTCTTGGCGCAAAACCTAACTTTTTTTTTGGCCTTATGCACATAGCTTATTTGCCAAGGAAAATTGTGTATTTGACGATGCATTGTATTAATAGGGGAAGGGATCATGAAAAAAAAAAATAATAAGAGCAACAGTTTGAATCAAACCCCACGAGCTCTGTCTATCACATCTACCATAATTTTTGAAGAAAATATCTGAGTATATTTATTCCAAAGTCTATAAGTTTTCTTTTAAAAAAAAGAAAGAAAGTAATAAAATATTTATTAAGATTTAAAAACAAAACAGCATATTAATAAATAGTCTTACAAGTCGCTCTCATATATGAGAAAGGAACTTTTTTTTTTTTAAATTAGTATCTTTAAAACAAGACAGTGCTGACTTTTTCAGGGTGCTTCCTGTAAATGTGAGTCTTCAGATTGCCCTTGTGGAAACACTTATAGCTGCAGAACAGGCAGTAGAACCCGGGCAGTTTTCCGCACTCGAACTGCACGTGAGATTTGAGGCTGGTCAAATGCCAGTACTGCCTGGAACACTTGCCGCATATGAAATGCTGCTGTCCGTCTGAAAATTTTTCTTAGAGAATTCCCTAGGAAAACGGGGTTATTTAAAGGATCGACTCACTGGCTTCCAGACCGTTTTTGAGCGATTTCTTCCTCGAACGACGCTTCTTCGGCGTCTCGACGTCCTCGGAGTGCACAATCGAGATGTGCCTCCACCAACTGGAATAGTAGCGAAATGTTTTCGTGCACTTATTGCATCTGAATACCTTCCCTTTAATCAAACAAAAAATGCATTTACTCTTTCTCATAATATCGCAATAATTATTACAAAAATAAATACAATTTTAAATCTATTCGATTAAACACAAAAAAAAACTCAAAAATGTTAACAAAATTTATTAACTTTTTCTATATATAAGTTTTTTTACAATGTGTCTTTTCAATCAATTTGTTCATATTATTTTTAAAAAATTAACTTACAATATGAAAGTAACAAGAGCGAAAATCTATAAAAATATATAAACAAAAATATCGTATTCGAAATTCAGAAGTGAGGTTAGTAGGCAAAGATTTTTTTTTTTATTATTTGTCTTTTTTGAAAAAATCAGTCACTCTCATGCCTACTCGTCCACCAAAACTGACTTCTCTTTACAGGTTGTTAACAAACAAAAATCGCAACACGTTTCAATAAATAAGAACATATAACATACATTAAGCACCTTGTCTGTCAATATTTTACAAATTTCAAACAATCCAATGTTTAGATAGAAACAGATGGACATTTTTTTAATTTTTTTTTTTTTTTTTTTTTTTTTTAAATAAAAGTAATCCACGGTTACAGAAATTTTTTAAAAATAATTAACAGTAAAAATATAGTCATATATTGTACAGAGTAGCTTTTGGACATTTTGGACCCGTTTCCAACAAAATGTTAAACGACATTTACGGACTGTTTAACCAACAGGCAAAAATTAATGGATTGATCCTTATCAAATTGAAAAGGTCAGATGGCCAGGACCCGATCGGATCTAACAGAAAGAATTATTAACACAATAAACTGCATACGTACAATTTAAAAAAATTTCAACACATTCGCCATCTTCTAATTTTCTATTTTTCTTTTACATAGGAAGACTGGGTGCTGAAAACTGGAAGAATTTTGATCAGAACTATCACAATTTTTTTTTTTTGTCGAATTATTAAAAAAAAAAACTTTGTAAAAATTTTATAATTCATACAGAGAGAATTTCATAAATAACAATTACAAAACATAAAAATGTAAGACAGGAAAACTATAAGCATTACCCAAAAAATTGTAATACAAATTTTTAACCAAGTTTAAGTATAATACTTAGTTTTTTTTTTAAACTTAAAATAAAACATCAATTTTTTTAATACTAAAGGGCCTTAAAAATTAAAAATTTTAAGTACTAAATTTTCCAATTAGAATAAAGTATATTTCAAATCCATTCAGAGCTGAAAGTTTCAGGGTGTTTGCGACCCATGTGGTCTCTGAGGACGGCCTTCCTATGGCACATGTAGCTGCAACAGGGGCACCGGAACCTCGGCGATTTCCCGCACTCGTATTTGGCATGGGCGACCAGATTCCTCTTGTATTTGTACTTCCTCATGCAAACATCACACGTGAAGAAACCTACAAATTGTGTTCGGTTAATTTTGGCACTATGACGGATAAAACCGACAAGGCTAAGAAGTAGAGGAATTAAGGAAAATAGCCAAGAAGAGAGGAGAAATCCTATTTTATTTGTAATATTTTAATCGTCGGCTCAGCGATCGAACGATACAAGTTCACTAGTACTCGAGCAGGGAGTCGGAATGCCTGCGGAACATGTGGTTCCTCAGGTCGACCCGACGCTTGCACATGTAAGTGCAGCAGGGGCATTTGAACCTCGGCAGCTTCCCACACTCGTACTTGGTGTGCATGTAAAGGTTTCGCTTGTGCTTATACTGCTTGAGGCAAGTGGGACAGCCGAAGCGCTTCTCACCTGTACAGAAAGAAACATTCACCATTTTAGAGGGGGGGAGGCAATTGTCTATTTGTCTGTACATATCGGGGGATATCGTTCTCTACTTGCGAAAAAAAAAAAACAAAAAAAAAAACGATATGATTGGGGATAACCGTTTATTATTATGATGTGAGATATTGATCAAAACTTTTTTTTTTTTTAATCTATATCTATCAATGTGTAAATAAGATGGCTGAAAAGTACTGATCAGGACTGTAACGTTCCAAAAGAGTTGTCACTTTAAAGTGTAGTTTCTTGATCAAAAATCTGTCCACGATTTCAAGTCTTGTGCTAAAACAGTCTGAAACTGGTGTAATAAACTCACACCAACCCCCTGTGAATTTATTCAATTTATTATTAAAAAAAAACAAAAACAAAGCCATAGGCAATACATTCAAAAATAAACCGAATAAATCTGATAAAATTACATAGCATGTTGTGTACAAAATATTCTGGCGTATTGTATTATTTTATTGTTGAGCCGGAGATCAAATGACGGAATGCTTACGCATCAGGTGATCTCTCAGGACACCTTTGCGATGGCATCTGTAGTTACAGCAGGGGCATTTGAACCTGGGCGACTGCCCGCACTCGTATTTGACATGAGTGTACATGTTCCTTTTGTTCTTGTACCTTTTCATGCATGTGGGGCAGTTAAAGGGACGGTCTTTGTCTAAAAATAAAACCGGATCAGATTAAACACGAGGGTTCGAGGCGAATCTCGTTGAAACTACCATCGTCAAGAAGGAAATGCGTCATGACGGGCGCGTCCGCCGACTCCCTGGGACCTTCGTCCTTCCGGAAGACTTCGTGGAGTACCCTGTGCCTCTTGAGCGTGCTCATTGAGTTGAAAGTCTGCTTGCAAACCTCACACACGAGAGCAGCCCCTATAAAAGAGAAAATGGTCAGTCGAAATGGCCCCAACGGGAGAAACCTTCAGGGAAGTGATGAGAAAAGAAAAACGCTCGACAAAATAAAAGCACACATTAATTAATTTATTTTATATATCAATTTATAAGCTTATCAGGGTGTTTGCAAAATATGTGGTTTTTCAGGTTGCCCTTTTGCTTGCTAAGAGCGGGACAGTAGGGACACTTGAACATCGGCTCCCGACCGCACTCGTACCTCAAGTGGTTCTGCAAGCTGGAATCTAGCTTGTACCGTTTCGAGCATTTGTGACAGACGAATCTTTTCTCCTCTGAAACCAGATGGCATCGGGTCAAGACATCATACAACATCAAGCTCGTGCACAAAAGGATTAAATAGAAATAAATTTATAGGTTCAAAAAGTAATGTTATATTTTAATTTTTGAATGGACAATTTGAAACAAATCATTTTTCAACCCTTCAAAATGTATTTAACAGCGAAACATATTGGCTCGGTCGCGAAATTCAGAATGCTTGAAATACATATGACGCTTGAAGCTTCCCTTCTGCTTGCATGCATAGGGACAATGCTGACATCTGAACATAGGCGACTTGCCGCACTCGTACCTCAAGTGGTTCTGCAAGCTGGATTCGAGCTTGTACCTTTTCATGCATTTGTGACAGATGAACTTTTTCTCCTCTGAAACCAGGCGACAATGTTAAGTCAAATTTTTGAAAAGGCTTAAAAGAAGTTGTTTTTTTCTAAAGAATAAAAACAGAGGTGACAGAAAAAAAATCTTTATTTATCGAAGACAATGATCGATCAGATTTTCTCTCTGTATCAGTCTGGGAAAACTCGCTTGTCCACGGTCTTCATGTTAGACGGGTTGTACTTTTCCGAATGCTTGCAGTACATGTGACGCTTGAAGCTGCCCTTTTGTTTGCAAGCGTATGGACAATGCTGACATCTGAACATGGGCGACTTGCCACATTCGTATTTGTTATGGGTGTAAAGGCTGCTTAAGTGTTTGTAACCTTTACAGCACACGTTACAAACAAAGGGTTTGTCTCCTTCTGAAAAAAAAAAGGACAAAAATACGTTAGTTTATAAATTAAAAAAAAAAAAAAATTAATTCTTCGTGCTCTGGTTTTCTGCAAGACGAACATCCATCTCGAGCAAGTCTGCATGGTTTGTATTGATTATTAAACAATCGATAAAATTACAAAGAAACCAAGAATCCTAATACTCTCTTGTATTTTAAAATCCAACAAAAAATGTTAAACGGTTTTGTTTTTGCGGTCCAGGTGCAGATTGAAATTTCGTTTCAGATTCGACACAAACTCGCACGGTTTACACTTAAAACCACAAACGTCTTCTTCGCCCAATTCAACTTCATCGATCCTCTTCCCGCATTGGAAGCATTTTATGGAAACGGGAAATTCTGCAAAATACAAACAAGAAATTACAGAAAAGTTGTGTCTGTGGCATTTCAAATTTTTGCCTGGATCAATTTCTAAAGACTGGCGAGAAAAAATAATTCCATAGACAAATTCCATAGTCGCACCATTAATATAAAACACATTTCTCCTTTGAATGTAATCTTTTGGCTAATAAAACATTATTTTCCGACTTTATATTCTAAGAAAATTCTCGATTTCAGAGGAATATCAAGTACCCTGGGGTGGGAATAAATGTGTGAATTTATTAGCGTGAATGAAAGGGCTCATATCGAATTACTCCAAGAAATATTGAATACTCTCGGGGTCGTGTGAATGCTAACGACCTGTAGTTAATTTTGATAAAGTATCACAAATCAACACTACAAAACTGAGAAAAAGTCTCAAAGAAAAACGTCGAAAATTCTCTTTAAAACAGAGACAGATGTAAAAAGGAAAGGAAAAAAAAGAAAAGAAACAACACAGTATTTATTGAAGGCTTTTTGGGTAATGGACAATAGCGATGTGCCTCTTCAGGTTTCCCTTCCGTTTGAAAGCGATGGAGCAATCTGTACACCTGAACCGTGGGGTTTGACCGCATTCAAATTTCAGGTGGGTCTTCAGGCTGCTAAAGTGCTTGTACCGCCTCGAGCAATTTTCACATTTGTAAGGCTGATCGAGTTCTAGAAAACAAAAACAAAAAAGAAATTCGAATGATTTAAAATTTGTCAATATAGTAATCGACGTCCTACAAATATCCAATATGGGTAAAAATCTACCATTTTGCAATAAATACATATAAATAAAGCTATTTTATTATTTTATTAGAAAATACAAAACTTCACAGAGCCTTCCCCCCCACAATTTCTAATTCTAGTAACTACCTCTAATAACTACGAAAACCGCTGTTCTGTTACCAGTCGTGGTCGATTTTCGGAGGTGGATGTGCAAATCAAACTAAACAATTTTTTCATTCAAAACCGGCCTATATTATAAATGAGGATGATGAACACAAAATAATAACAAAATTAACAAGATAAAATGGACATAACGAAATTGAACTTTTTTTTTGGAAGACCTGGTGTTTTTAACTTTTTTTTATTCGAAGATTTTTTAAAAATTAAACCAAGTTATTTGTTTAATATTTATTTTTTATTTCTAACAAAATTCATTTTTATAAACGAATATAGACGAATTTCCGATAGCTTATCTTTTAATTTTTAACATCGAGTAATTTATAGTTTTCTTTCTTCAAAAATTCACTTGATTTAAACGTCCTTTGTGGGTATTTGTATGAAGGTGTGCTGTTTGTCGGGGTGGACCCGGTTGAGATGTTGTTTCAGGTTGCCTTTCTGCTTGCAGCTCTGGTCGCAGTAGGGGCAGACGAAGGCGGCCAGCTTGCCGCACTCGTACTTCATGTGCTTAGCCAGGCTGCCTAAATGCTTGTAACTTCTGTCACAGTTGCGGCAACGGTGTGACTTTTCGGCGTCTGCAATATTCAAGCGGAATTCGATATTAGTCGCGTAAGGGCGGACATTGAGGAGATGGCCAAAAATACCTGGACGCGTCTTTTGCATAAGAGAGATTCCGAAGACAAAGCTACAAAGCGGCGCGGCGCCAAATAGTTAAAACGTAAAAATACATACTCGTCTAACATACAAAGAACAAATTCTTATTGTTAATTAATATTACAAATTAAAATACTCTATACAAATCTATGGGAAGTTTAAATAAAAACAAAAATTTCAGAAACTGCCAGTAAAATATTCAGCTCAGGCTCAGAAAAATATACCACCGTAGTACAATCAGTGTTTATAAAACGAAAACTTTATTTTTTATAGGTCCAAAGCATCATTATGCTTACAATCATCAACTCGAAAATTCACCAATGTTAATAGCTAATAGATGTTAATTCGATGTTCAGATATTTAATAAATTAGAAAAAAAAAATTAAAAACAACTAGGATTTAGTTCCCAAGAAAATAAACCTTAAAATTACATGTAATAAAACTTGCAAGCTTAATGTTAAAATTTTCAATTAACAAGAAAAGGATTTTCTTTAATTGTCACACCTAGCCTATAAAAAAAGCTGCAAAGAAAAGAAATTATTGTCTTTAAATGGTCAAATATGAATTGGACAAGAAAAAAAAAAAAAAAAATCATTGCGCAAGGATAGAAAATGTAATTATAAAATCATCAAAGAAAATTCTGTATGTAGATGTAATTAAGTAACAAAACTGCTAGATTTTTCTATTTTCCCCCTATCTACCACTTAAAATAGAAAATTAGAATATTCCTAAATTTAAAAAAAAAACAAACATTTATTTTACTTATTCTCCCACAATTATAAATAGTTTATTACATTTGTCTAATTTTTTGTAAATCATTTTCAATGATTTATGTCACATCCGCTCCCGGTGGTTATTTATGATGTGTGTCTTGAGGGAGTTCTTCTGTTTTGATTTGTGAGGGCAGAACGGGCACCAGAAGATGGCCGGAAGTCGGCACTCGTCCTTTCTGTGGCTCGCCAGGCTCCGTCGATGCCTGTACTGTTTGAAACAGTCCGGGCATCTGTACAACCATGCGCCTAGAATAAAGTTCAAAACAAAAGTGTATAAAAATAATCGTCATGGAGCCGATGGGCTTGCACGTGAGGTCTCCAAGGCGAAAGAAGGATGATAAGATAGACTAGGGGATCGCAGTTGACAAAACGTCCTGTCAAAATAATCCATTGTGATGCACAGCGGCGTAAAAATTTATTTGTACATTAAAAACAAACGAAATCACAATTATCAGTTCTTTACACATATTTTAAACTTTCTGGCAAATTAAAAGTGTTAGTATTGTTTTTACTTCACCATACTATATTCGGTATGCGGCGTATTGATTTAGACAAGCTTGAAAACCCCATGAATCCAATCCACGAGACAAATCAAAATTTTATCTGGAAAAATAATGAATTAACGCCATTTATAAGCAAAAGTACAAATTTGTTTGAAGTTTGACTTACTTCTGTTTTCTTCTGAAATCAAAAAATGGAAGCCTGAAGTCGATGTTCAAATTAAATTTAGAAATTTTTAGGGCCAATATAAAGAAATGTTAAAGAAAATGTTAATAATATTTATTTAACTCTTCTACCTTTATATTACAAATTAAAATTTTCATAAATAATATAGTTTCATGTTTAATTTATGTTATAACTTTAGAAGTTTGTACGATTAACAAGGAGTGGTTTGATTCGGTAATTTGAAAGCTAAGTGCCCTTTAAAAGGAACTCGATTCTCGAATGTGATAGAATTTTAATGGATTTACATCATGGTGAGGGCCGAGGCGAACTTCTTGTGCTTGACCCCGATGTGGGTCTTCAGGTGCTGCTTCCATTTGGTCCTGTAGCTGCAGAAGGGGCACACGAACTGTGGCTCCTTCCCGCATTCGTACTTTCTGTGACGGAAGAGACTCTGCGAGTGCCTGTACTGCTTGGAGCAGTCCGGACACTTGAATATGAAACCCGGTAAGTAGCCAATGACTAGAATCAAAAAATGGTCGAGATGAGCCAACAAGCCCCAAGGGGCCCGGTGTTTGAACGCGAGAGGCATGCACTAAAACAAAGCGAGGCGTTAGTCGTGAGCTCTAGCTGTATTTAAAAAAAAACCAATAAAAGAAAACAAAGAACAAATATAAAAAAGCCCTTAGGATCTTGTACGAATCTTGGGCTAGAGCTGCAACTGTCGCCAGATTGGCTAGGAACAACATGCACAAGGAGAAACAGAAGGACCAGTAAGAAGGTGAATAAAACGACACAGAAGTAAAACATCATTATTGTCGGTTACAACGACCAGTCAATTTTATCTCCTCCCGGATTCGAGTGCAAAGATTAACGATCCCGCTTTCCGGCACCTCAACAACAACCCTTACAGCATCTTAAATCTGAAAAAGAGATTCTGTTAGTGAACGAAATTGAAACCTTGTGAGAAAAAATGTCCGTAAATCTGAACATCTGAAAACAGCCGATGGGAAAAACAGTCAGACTCAAAATTAAATAAGACAGATTTTATTGTGAAAAATGTTAAAAATTTAATCTACAAGAGTTGGTGTTGTTTCTACATCGATCTTTTCCCATCAGATGTTTGGCAACGATGTGCTTCTTCAAGTTCTGCTTCTGTTTGCACTTGTAGGGACAATGCGGGCATTTGAAACGAGGCTCTTGGCCGCATTCGAACTTCTTGTGGTTGTGCAGGCTCTGAACGTGTTTGTACCGTTTTCCGCAGGAAGTACACACAAACATGCCTCGCGCTAAAATTAACAACGAAAAGAAACAAAATGAAATCAAATTGTTATTTATTATTTTATTTATATTTTTTGGTGTCAGGCATGCTTGGTAGGCTTTTCTGGTGAATAATAAATTACTTAACAAAAGCGAATTAACTGGTTGAGAAAAAAAAATCAAATTCAACATTTTCTCTCATTAAAATGATTAAGGTTTTTAGTTGAGATAAAAAAGTCAATGGCACGAGCGGGATTCGAACCCACGATCTTCAGCTTGATACGCCGCCTACTCTACCACTTGAACTATCGTGACCTTGATCCACTCAGACACTAACTTCCTATCTCAACTCCACCTTTTGAATTTTCCCTCCTTTTTTGCAACAGCGAATCAAGCCGAAGATCGCGGGTTCGAATCCCGCTCGTGCCATTGACTTTTTTTATCCCGACTAAAAACCTTAATTAATTGTAACATTTTGATTGGTCAAGAGGACCGCAAAATTAGTGAATTTAATGAACCGCCGAGTATTTTGACTTGTAATGATAATAATGCGGGCAGTTTAAGAGCCGACAAAAAACTGAGGTCGTCTGCATAATTTTACTTCTCTTTCTGGGCTCTGGTCGGAAACAAAGAGTCCAGTCACATTCAATCCCTCAGAGTACTCGATATTCCTCGGGTGGGGTTGAACTTGCTCAATTTTCACTAATAACTTACTTTTACCCTCGTCGTACTCCTTGGGGCGAGGTTAAATCCTTACTTTCACGCTAACAAATTACATCCATCCCAATAAATTAACATAAATACCACTCCTGACAAGAAAGTCTGGTCAGTCACTCCTCTACTAAAAATTTATAATGAATCTCAAATGAATTCCACTTCGCATAATTTGTATTATTTTGATATTAAAGTCGGCATTAAATTGTCCCTTCTGTTAATTTTCAAGAACCTTCAGCAATAGTGAAATGTTTAAAAAATCTTTCCTGTAAAATGAAACTAGTCCCACAGCATATAAGGGGATAGAACGAAGTTAACAATTTCCTTCCTTTTACAATAATAAATTACTTTCAACACAATAAATTAACACGCATACAACTTCCGATACAAACCTACAAGTCAGGACAAGATTACATCCTTTCGCCCCCCCCCACCCGTTTTAATATGAATTCAGGGCCGCTGGATTCGAACCTGGGACCTTTACCTTACAATGATGAGTGCCAGGCCTGAATTTTCAGAATCAGTGAAGAAGACAACACTATGTAGATATACAATTAAAAAAAAAAAACCATGTCTTTTACTGAAATCTACAACCGCTCAAAATTAATCGTTAAACGGAATAACTAAAAATGTATGCCTAAAAAGCTAGCTCCAACTGAAATCTTCAGTTCTTTATTTGTTCAGATTTCCAGGCAGTGGTGAAGATTCTGTCGTTTGTTGTGTGGCATCTGAAACGTACAATCAGAGAAAGGGAGCTTGATGTATTCAATTGAATTTTACTTTAAAGAAATGTATTTTCTAGTTGACATAAATTAATAAATCGGTTAAACGCAATCCACCCTTGTTTATTATAAGCGTCAAGTTTCGAATATTTTTCAGGTCGTTTTCCGACCGTAAAATGTTATCCGTTATTGTACAAATGCTGAGGAAGTAACTTTGGCAAGGAGGCTGATATCTGCGGCCAAATTTTCAAGCCGTCTGGGTGCTTGAGAGCTACGTGGGATTTAAGGTGCTGCTTCTGCTTAGACTTGTGCTTGCAATAGGGGCAGGGGAACATCGGCTCCTTCCCGCATTCCAACCTCCTATGGCTCGCAAGGTTGTTTTTGTATTTGTACTTTTTCGAACAGACTGGACAAACGAAGGGGCCTGGAAAAGAAAAAATCAATGTCAATTCAATGGTCGCGATAGCTTTTTGTATATCATTTTTAATAAATGTTTATACTTGTTGATTGTTTGTTATTTATTTAACAGGCGGACAGTTTTTATTTCAAAAATGGTTTTGGTTTCTTCCTAAAATAATCTCACTACTGAAACAGCAAACTGTAAAAACTAGCCGATTTATTTGTCATCCGGATCAAAAGGTGAATAATATTTAAAAAGGGCCCAGGCCGGCCAGCAGGAAAAATTAATTTTCACCCACAGAATGAACAAGAAAATCTTTTTTAAAGGCATAAAAATACAATGAAATGATATATATTTTTTTTTTATTTGATATTGGTACAGGGTGGTTTTGGAGGCGGTCGCGCGATGAACGGCCACATTTGCCTCTCCGTCGGATGTTTCATCATTACATGGGACTTGAGGTGTTCCTTCAATTTGGACTTGTGAGAACAGAACGGACAGTAGAAGCTCGGCAGTTTCCCGCACTCAAATTTTCTGTGCCTGCTCAAACTCCTCTGGTACTTGTACGTCTTCCAGCAGACCAGGCAAGGGAAGCGTTTATCGGCTGAAAAAATTATTTAAATTATTATTGTAGAATTTAATGTCTTGCTTATTAGTACTTAGAAATATGTATTTACATACAAATATACATATAAAAGGTGCATGCAACCTTTTCATATGTACTTAATAGTTTTGGCCTTATAAACTTTTGAAACGGTTGAAGCCCTCAAAAACTGTTTTCATGCGGTTTCACTGCTGTTTTCCAGTGTTTGTACATTATACACGAAAGAACAAAAAAGAGCAGAATGGCCGGGAGGCTGTTTTGAAAATTTTTGGTTCAAATTGAAATTAAAAAAGAACAAACCCGTCCTTTTCTTCTGATGCTCGATTTAATTTTTTGGATACATTTTGCCCGAAAGCTTGGGCCAAGAGGTTCTTTTGTCCAGGTGTTTGAAGAAGAAATGGGTTTTCAGATGCTGTTTCCGCGTGGACTTGTAACTGCAATAAGGACAGACAAACCCTGGCGGTTGTCCGCATTCGAATCTCACGTGGAAGACTAGAGTTTTTTTGTGCTTGTAACGTTTGTTACACCTCACGCAGGCGAACGGTCTCTCTGTATCCCCTACAAAAGACACATACACATGAAATTAGTGTAATTTTGAAGATTGTTCGATTCTGCTTATTTGAACCGTACTCGACCTTTTATTACTGTAGGACAATTTATTTTATTTATCAATTCACTAAATGTGAAGGTTTTTTTAAAGGTGAAAAAAGTAATACAGAATAAGGCAAACGTTTTATTCATTTGTAAATATACAAAATATTTACGTGTCTGCCAGTTGAATCTGCCTGAGAGCATTGTAGTCCATTTAAGGTCAGAGTGAAGACAACTTCGTCCAAGTACATTTGCCGGGATGCTTCATGAAACAAAGGGTTGTATTGATTTTTTTTACAAATGCAAGTCCACCGAATTCAAAACACATTTGGTCCTGAAAGCTCTTCTTTTAATTGTTTGGTGTACCCGTTGAACCGGAAGATCTGGTCTTAATGGGAAAATAAAATTCATTTAAGTCCTAAGCCACCAAGATAAAATACACAAGCAGAAATGAGAATTAGGTTTTTCTATGTTTCGTATGCTCAATAGTGGCTGGGAAAACCTTCCAGCCCTGAAGCCAATTAGGGCAGGAGATGGTTTAGGGTGTGAAATTTCACAATTTTTAAAAACATTTTATTATTTGTTACCATTTACAAGAGTAATGGCTTTAATTTTGTACATTTCTTCCGTTTGTTCGTTTTTGTTTTTTGTTCTTTTCACGGTGAAGAGGAGCTAAGTGGTGTTGGAAGACATCCAGGCGTTCAGGTTTTCCGGGTGTTTGTGTACGATGTGGGATTTGAGAGACTGTCTCCGCTTTGCTTTGTACTTGCAAAACATACAGGAGAACAACGGCTCTTTGTCACACTCGTACTTCTCGTGGGTGTTGAGCGAGCGCTCATGTTTGTAACTTTTGGAACAAGTCTGACAGACGTATCTCCTCTTACCGATTCCCTCGAGACCTACGGAACAAGAACAAAATTGAAATAAAACATGAGAGAACGGCGATTTTATTACATCAAGGCTAACATTTAAATTCATAAGTCAAAATTGATTTTCGGCCACTCGGCTATCTTCTCGGGGTGCTTGAGGATGACGTGTTTCCTCAGGTTCGTCTTGAGTCTCGTCTTGTGAGGACAGTACGGACAGCAGAAACCAGGCTCTTTACCGCAGCTGAACCTCCTGTGATTGTACAAACTCGGATAGTGCTTGTACTTCTTGGAGCAAGTTGTACAGACGAAGAGAGCTGTAAAAAAATCCATTGTTATTCCATATTTGAATACATTGGGCCAGAAGGATCGACGAGATGTGTTAACCGGCTGCTGAAATGGAATACCGAAGAAAATCGTATTTCACACGAAGATTTTTTGAAGAAAACTATACACTCAGTCAGTTTTTTGTTTTTTTTTAAACTATTATTTGGAAATCGTGAGATGCAGTCTGGCATGACAGGTTTTAAAAAACCATTTTCCGCATCGTCCTAACGTTTCCACCTTTGAGATCATCTTCAGATGGCCTGGTATTTATAAACATTACATGAATTATACAATAATATATAATTTAAACGATGATTATAAAACCCAGGCTCTGAATATGATCTCAATAAAGATCGAAACATTGGTACGATAAAGAAAACGTTTCACTAGATCACATCTCACGAATTTTTAAGAAACTAACTTCAATTGTATAATTTTCTTTCGAAGGATCTTCATGCGAAATACGATTTCCTTCAGTATTCCATTTCAACAGGCAGTTCCAACTGCTTGAACTCCTAGAGTATCGGCGAAGAACTACTGAAAATTGAAAACTTTCGCCACACGTTAAAAACCGTCCTGAATGCCAGTCAAAAATAAGGATTTTATAAGAAAAAATATGGAATGGAATACAACAAATTTATTTAACAATGTTGACAACTGTTTAATTGAACTGTTGTTAAGGACAGATTTTAAGAGAATAAAATAATGGTGCACAATATTGTAATTAGATGTTGGATTTGCAAACCAAGTGCCAGTCTTTCATCTGTCTTGGGTGTTTGAGCGCAAAGTGCGACTTGAGAGTTTGCTTCCTCTTCGACCTGTAATTACAACAGGTACAATGGAACTGAGGCTCTTTCCCGCATTCATACTTCCTGTGAGTAGCAAGACTGGTTGCGTGTTTGTATTGTTTCGGACAATCCGGGCAGGGAAAAATTTCCCGTCCTGAAAAAGCATAAAGTCAGATCGTTTGCTACCGCGGTAAGCGTTTGCTGTGAAAAGGCATGGAATCAAAAGGCTTGAGAGCTCTTATTTTTATTTATTTTCAGAAAACCCCGATATACAGCTGTCGGCATGTTTTAACGCCATGTGAGTCTTTAAGCGATGCTTCCACTTGGTCCTGTGCGGGCAAAGGACACATTGAAAAACGGCTTCTTTCCCGCAGTGGTATTTCCTGTGGTTAAAAAGGCTTGAAGAATGCCTGTACTGCTTGCTGCAATTTGGACAACTGTAGAGTTCGCATCCTGGCAAAAAACGTCCAAATATTAAAAACAAAAGAATGACAATGCTAGACAAATCATGGGATATGTTATACTTATAAATTATGATTTCCAATTTGACTTTTTTTTAACTGACCCCAAAAAACACATTTAAAATAAAATATACTCAGTCCTTCCTTCCATGGAACGACAATTCCCACAACTTATCATTGACTTAGTTCTGAGATTTGATGTCCTAAGAGTAAACAAATAGACTTTTTTTTATTTATTTAAGGCAATAATAAAAATCACACAAAAAACACAAAGACATTTTTACTTTTCGGCAAAAGCATGCGTGTTTCTGGATGCTGAGAAGGTTGCTTGATGTGTCCCATTTGAATTCCTTGGCTCCATGTGGAGAGCAACCCGAATAGAATCGTGCTTGAGCAGGCAGCTGCTGGGACCCTCGTTCCGATTCTTGGAGGAAACAGGGTTACTTATAGTATATAACACGATTTGGGTCGTGTGGATTAGGTTTGAAAGAATTTATTAGCATGAATGAATAGGTATATAATCGATCCTCAGGTTATTTACAGGTGTGAGAAGTAAGGTGTGTATTCCACCATCCTAACTGAACGAATGGTATGTAAATAAGTAAGAATGTAAAGCTGAGAAAGCTTGATGTGTTCGGCCTAATTGTAGGGTGTCATCCCCACAGGGGTTCTATAGGTATGCCACCCAATAAGAAAAGTGTAGTACAGTAGCGAAGTACTTGGGTCCCATGTTCTGATTTTTAAAGGAAACAGGATTATTTTACTATATATAGTATTTTACTTTGCCACACTAGAGGCTGTGCAGAACAAGTTTCTTTAATGCAGTGGCCCCAAAACAAACAAAGGAAGTAAACTTCGGTCTTTCAAGTAGAATTACATGCCGTTATTGCTTGTGCAGTAGAAAATCTTAAATGAGCTTACACCAATGCATACCAAAATCTGTGGAAATGCAACAACCTGATGACATCTTGGATGCCATGACACGAAAGAATTTTGGGTTACAAAAAAAAGATACACCGGCCAGAGGAGGTTCCTGACCATGCATACGCTCCTAGGAACATATACTTTGTTTTTGGATTTTGGATACAGAATCCTACATCGCAGAATGGATCCAAATAAAACAAAAGCAGAACTGGACAAATTCTAGGGATGGTAGACACAGTAAACTCATGATAAAACAACCCTCATCAAAACTGGCAAAAACACTGCTACAATCTCTGGAGGAGTGGTAGGACTACTAACCGGCCACTGGCATCTGAGAAAACATCTATATAACACGGGCGTGTATCCCATTTGCAGAATATGTAATGAGAAAGAACAGCCACCCATATGATCTTTGAATGTGAAGCAACAGCTCAGTGGACACATAACCTATCATCTAGAAAAAACCTAGAGAATGAAATTGTAACAGCAGCATCAACAACTTAATACTTATGAGAAGAGTGAGTCGATTGCGCTGAACTAGGTAACTAGGAAGGTGATAAGCCAGAAGGCTGCAGTGCCTGGGTAGCAGAAACTTTGCTTCCTAGTATCCTCATCACCATCACACGCAGGGTTCCATATAGAGTGCTTAGGGATGGCACCCAATATTAGAATTGTGCTATCACAGCATCTGGGTGCACTGTTTCAATTTTTGAAGGAGACATGACTATTTTACTACATACGGTAAGTACTTTATGTATACGTGTAGTATATTACTTACTGTAGCACTTTACAAATATTCGTCTTGTGTTTCTTTGTGTATAATGAGACTGAATGTATTTATTAGCGTGTATATAGTTAGGTGATTATATAATAGGTGTAAAGGGTGGTGGAAGAATATCGAGTACTCTACCACCCTAATTGTGTGGATGGCATAGAAATAATTAAGAATGTTTGAATGGTTTTGGATCTAGGAACTGTATTTGTTGGGTGTGAATATGAACTATGTGATGACAGCACCTGGAGCCCCAACCTTGGTGCACAGATAACACCAAGGTCTGACCGAGGACAACACGTGGGGTGGATGATCCTCAAGGCTTCCCGGTAATTAATGATACGATTGAATGCAGAGAGTTACAGGGTTGAAAACCAAAACTGCCATGGTGGATTCACTAAATAAAACATAGTTCAGTGCCACCAGAATGAGGTTTCTTGACACTTTACTGAGATATGACATTTTTGTGATTTTAGTCTAAAAACATAAAATCGTAATTTCTCAATTTTAGCATCGTTCAAAAATACAAATCTGGCCTTTTATGTTGCAAACTACAATAAATTTTCCACAAGATTACATTTCCGTTGAAAAATGCACACTTACAGATAATAATCCATACAAAGAATAACAAATTGCAAAACCCGTTTTTTTTTTTTTTTTTTTAATACTAGACTGTGGCTTGTACAATGACTTTTCCTTAAAAATTTTCAGGGATTTCATCAAGTTATAAATATTCCAAGGGCATACTCACTTTTACATTTGTTTTTAGAACTTTTCTCAGTGAAATTTTCTTTGCAAGGTTGAGGAGGTTGAGTGAAACTCGAGGAGAGCTGCAACCCAAGAACATCACACCTACATGTCATAATTTTTAATAGAAATATTTATTAGCTGGTAACAAAAATCAGATCCGTTCCCCTCATGCAATTTCACGCGATTTCAATTTTTTCTCTGATCTGTTTCCTCGTTTCGATGGGTGTGCTGAACACACAATTTTGAAGCGATTCCATATTAAAAATCCAGTGGGAGTCAATAGGGGGGGGAGACATCGCTGGTCATGCCATGAGAAGAATGCGTCTAATTTTTGTTACCAAGTAATAAATGTTTTCATTAAAAATGTCATTTACGATGTTGAGTTGCTGCTCTCCTTGGGTTCAGATATTTTTCAATCTTGCAATTTTTTTTTTTTTTTTTGGGGGGGGGGTCTTGTGCACCTGCACATCAGCCATAATCTTGCAAAGCAGACTTCATTAGTAAAAGCTCTAAAAAATGTAAGAGTATGTCCTTAGAATACTTATAAAATAAAGCTTTGATGGAAAAGCCATTGCATAAGCCACAATTGATTTTTTTTTAATATACATCTTGTGGAAAATTTGTTGTAGCTTTCAAAATAAAGGTCAGATTTGTGTTTTAATGATGCTAGAATTGAGAAATTACGATTTTTTTGACTAAAATCACAAAAATGTTAATATTTTAATAAAGAGTGAAGACAGAAACCTCATTCTGGTGGCACTGAACAATTTTTTTTTCTTTTTTTTTTTTTTTACTTGTACTGGCTTTCATCTCTGTACACACTCATGTAGAGTATCGTTTCTCTCAGATCAAGTCCAGTTTTTGGATTTTGCAATAAATTGCACGACTTCGGGTGTTGGCAATCTTTCAAAGTCAGACCTTCTTAGTCTTATCCGCCCAGCCGCGATGATTGGGCTCCACGTGCTGTCATCAGCTAGGTCGAATTCAAACCCGAAATAAATCTTATTTTAGACTAACACCCTGTATATATACAGACAAGTGCAGATTTGAAATTATAAAATCCAAATACAATTTTACTTTTGACTAGTTTGCAGGCATAAATGGTAGACCTTTTTATAAGTTGGTAAAAAAAAAAAAAAAAAAAAGTGGGAAAAACATTAAAACGATGGTAAAACCTAGTGTATTAAACATTAATATTGTGATGAAGAGGATACAATCATGGTCCTATTGTACTGCTCCAACAATGGTCGATTTGGCTCATGGTGACAATGGCCCTTTTCGACCGATCTTGTAATTTAAATATAAGAAAAATGATTATTTGGAGGTCGTGAGATGCGGTATGGAGGGACTTTGGTTTTATCTTTCATCGTGCCAACGTTTCGTTCTTTATTGAGATCATCTTCAGTGACTGAGATTTAAATTTTACAAATATACGTAGTACGTGAAAAAAAAATTGAATTTATACAATGCACGAAAATTTTAGATTAAAAAAAATGAATTTACATAATCCTAGAAAATTTTATATTCAATCGAAGTATTTGTACTCACTTAAAGTGCTGGTTTTCCGTGCACGAGTGTCATTCTTGTCTGTCGTGTTGAGAGTGCCAGTGGGATGATATTGATGTTTTAGGTTTTTAGATTTTGAAGGAGTGGGGAGGGAAGCCGGGAATATAAAGGCATTTTTATATGACGAGTCGGTTTCTTTTAAGATGAAAAGAGCCGACGGGAGCAATAGGAAAAAAGGGGGGAATGGTTCGGCCTGATTATCCTTTCAGGATTACATAGACGGGGATAATATTAGGGAAAGGAAAGAAGTATGAAAAATTAGACTATGTAGAAATGTTCGATGTGTGGAGTGCGATGACTGTTTTATGTTTTGTGATTTGATGATTGATGATATATGCATGTTATAGATGTTGAATTTTGATTAATGATATTAACAATTAATTACGGTTTATAGTCGAGATGAAAAAAAGCTAATGGCACGAGAGGGATTCGAACCCACGACCTTCGGCTGGATACGCCGCTGCTCTACCACCCGAGCTATCGTGACCTCGATCCACTCGGACATCAACCTCCCATCACAACCTCACCTACGAGTTTTCCCTCCTTTTGACATATTTCAAATGTCTTGTTATCTGGATTCTCGACGACAATTGAAATGGCGACGGAGGGCTTTAGTGATGTGTACTTCATTTTTAAGTTTTCGTGGTCCGCTGGACCAATTATCCAAATCGAGGTCACGATAGCTCAGGTGGTAGAGCAGCGGCGTATCCAGCCGAAGGTCGTGGGTTCGAATCCCTCTCGTGCCATTAGCTTTTTTTCATTTCGACTATAAACCGTAATTAATTATCATATATTAATTGGTCGAGCGGGCCACGAAAACAGTGAATAATGATATTAACTTAGCTGCATCTGAGTTTACACGTCTCTGTTCTGTAATTTATGCTGTTGATGTAAACCTTTTCTGAAAAGTTACGTTTGTGTTTTGTTTTGTTCTGTGTGTAATTATTCAGAAATCTTGTGTGAGGTAGGTTTCAGAAAAACATTTTCTTTATCGTGCCACGTTTCGATCTTTATTGAGATCATCTTCAGGGCAAGAAGTGTCTGTCTTCTGTGTAATTGTGCCATTCTTGCGCGTCGTTTTGAGAGTCTGTGTGTAATATTTTTGGATTGTTGAACTCGAAATTGTGTTTGTGTTCAAAATGGTGTGTAGCGAGTCCTGTAGGATTTTGCATGGGTTTTTTTGAAATCACACTTTACTCTCTTGCCCAGACATTGGGATCTAATACCGATGTTAGCTGCCTGACAATTTAAACAATTGATTTTATAAATTACGTCGTATTTATTTGTTAGTGGTGTGGGACCTTTACTTTTGGGAAAAAAAGTGTTTGAATTATAGTTTTTGAAAGCTATTTTAAAGTTATCATAAGAGACGTGTTTGATTTATGTGATAGGACGCGAATGAATGGCATGTAGTATGTCAATTGACCAGGTTAGACCTTTCAATTAATTCTATCCATGTAAGGTCTTGGTCGATATAAAAAAAGATTGTCACGAGCGGGATTCGAACCCACGACCTTTGGCTAAATACGCCCCTGCTCGACAATAGCTCAAGTGGTAAGACCAGCAGCGTGTCGAGCCGAAGGTCGTGGGTTCGAATCCTGCTCGTGACTATCTTTTTTAACTCAACCAAGACCCTTCATGTAAAGAATTATGGATGGTAGTAGTGTTGAGTTGTAGTGGTTGATTATGCTGTTGATTATGTGTTTAGAATAGTGATTGTTATGGAGGATATGTTTGTATTACGTTCTTGTGGTGAAATGATTTATAGCTCAGAGTAATCATTCTGCGAAGTAGCCCTTTATTAAGCCCCGTGTTTCTTGATTTTTCATACCAATCTGTGATTAATGTGCCATCTGGTTGTTTTATTACGAGTGCATTAAAAAATGATGTTGTTTTGAGTTTTCATGTGTAAATTGTAGGAATGGATGAAAGCTATCAAATGTACCTAATGTGGTTTGAATTTAATCTGTGGGAACGTTTTATTTCACAGCCTACATGTATTTGTAAAAAATAAACCATGTTTATAAATCCCAGGCTCTGAAGATGATCTCAATAAAGATCGAAACGTTGGCACGATAAAGAAAATATTTTTCTAAAACCAAAGCCACTCCAGACTTAAGACCTGCCAATCGTAATCGTGAAGGAACGGAAGCTAAACATGACACATTTAAGAAAAATCGATTAGGTTCCGTGGTCCGATTGACCAAATAAATTCTTTTCAATTAATTAATCTTTAACTGAGGTATTGGTTGAGATAGAAAAGTTAATGTCACGAGCGGGATTCTCTGTTTAGCCGAAGGTCGTGTGTTCGAATCCCGCTCGTGACATTAACTTTTTTATCTCAACCAATACCTTAGTTAAAGATTAATTAATTTAAGAAAAATGTTAATGAGTTTTTTAAGAATCAAAGCTTTTAAAGAGCAATTTCTTAATCTGGCAGTGCACTTTAACTTCAAAAAGGCAAAACTCACAGGCATTCTTCTAGAAAATACAACAAATATCAACTATTAAAAGAAATTTATTAGGAAAATCTACAAACATTTAACGAATAATGTTTTTTAACATTTCCAAAGGTTTAACATATTCTTCATTGATTGTACTGGTCGGCATGTTTGAAAATTATGTGGGTTCGTAAGTTCTTCTTGAGCTTCGTCCTGTGTCCGCAGAAAGGACAACTGTTCCGGGGTGGCTTCCCGCATTCGTATTTGAGGTGGGCGTCGCGTGACCGTTTGTGTTTGTACGGCTTATGACATCTCGGGCACGTCCAATCTAAGTCTACAAACAAAGAAGTCGGTTAGTCAGAAGACCAAGGCGGTTGCGTTGCGTTAGTCCAAGGGGACTTGGCCGCTACATAGAACTTCTTAAGCCCTTCGGACCATCGTTGTGAACCTGGCCGCCTGAAAAAAATAACACAACAATGAGATAGAAAAGAAGACCTCTGTGGAAGGACGAAGGTGCGTACATGTTCAGGGTGTTTCAAGCACACGTGCTTCTTCAGATTCTGCTTCTGTTTCGATCTGTGGCTGCAGAAAGGACACTGAAAGCAAGGCTCTTTCCCGCATTCGTATCTCATGTGGTATTTCACGCTCGACTTCCGTCGGTACACCCTGTTGCACTCCGGGCAAGGGAATATTTCATTGTCTGGAAGAAAAAATCGCCAAGATCAGTGGTAGGCAATCGTCAAGTCAGAAAATTAAACGCAGGAAAAGGATAAAAAGGAGAGTTACGATTTTTGGCGAGAACAATAGGGTAATTAAACTACAAACAAATAACAAGTGTATTCGTTTAAAAGAAGATCAAAGACAGAAATTATGAAATGCTGGTGAGTGCAACAGTTTTAAAATAATAAAATTATGAAGACATAAGGGCTCATTTTTCAGGGGAGTACATATTTTTCAGTTTTGCTGTTTATATTTCTATTATAATCGTCTCCTTATACCCAAAATATGACATTCTTCGCCAATAATAATTTCAAAGACCAAGAGTTTTGGTTGCCCTGATAAAGAGCTGGTGTTGTGTGTGGAGTCAATGGTCAAGGTCTTTGGTAGTGTTCGATATAGTGGATTTGTAGACTCGGCAGCGGGAGGACTCGTAAAGCAGGTAGTTGGTAACCAAATCGGCAGTTGAGAAGGTATGAGCGAGAGCTGATGTGATCGGCTTGGTAGAGACCTCTTCGACGAAGTCAGTGGGCAGTGCCCCTGCTTAAAAGCAGGACTGCTGCGTGCTTATTCGTTTTGTTGGACGAGATCATTTCTGAACTAGCTTTACTCGGTAACTGCAGGTGGTCCCCACAATAATAATGGGGAAAGTTCAAGGGGTCGACAAACAACTGAGGTCATCGTCGTTGTTTGAACTTCTTTTGTTGATCTGTATCAAATTCTGCTTTTATATAAAATCTAAGTCGATTTTCTAAAACGCTAGTCTCTCATTTGTACCTCAGGTTGTCGAAAATAAATATCATACCAAACGTTGAAATCTGATCACATTCAATCCCCCAAGTACTCGATTGAACTCACTCCATTCTCGCTAATAAATTACTTTTACTTTCCAGAATCAATACACTCATGAAGCAGAGCTACATAAACCCATTCGTTCACACTAATAAATTAAGTTCAAAACTATAAATTATCATGAATCGTACAGCCGATTTGACAACCCAAGAAGAAGCGAATATTTTATTAACATACCACGTCAACATTTGTCTTATTTTGATATTACAGTCAACATTAAATCATCCCTTCAGCGTGTAGTAAGTGTTTAAAATGTCTTTCCTGTAAAATGAAAATGTGCATCCAAAACCCCACGGCATAGCAGGAGGTATAGTCCGCAGGGCAGGTTTATTAAAACAAGCAAAAAAGAAATTAACATTAATTTTATTTATTAAATCTTAAAGTCGAATTCCAATTTGTCTCGGTGTCGGCAAGCGATGTGTGATTTAATGGACTGTTTCTGCTTGCTCTTGTACTCGCAGAACGGGCAGAAAAAGCCCGGCGGTTTGCCGCACTCGAATTTCTTATGGTTGTAGAGATTTCGCTTATACTTGTACGTCTTCGGGCAAGTCGGGCATTGGAAAGATTGGTTCGTTGAAGACCCTGGAAAAGTTCAACAACGGTCAGCAAACGATCGTCACGACGGTCACAGTTTGTCATTATGTCTATTGAAAAGATGTGTCTTGAGGTTGCCGAGACGTTTCGACTTATAGGCACAATGAGGACAATGGTACTTCGGCTCCTGACCGCACTCGTGCTTCATATGTGAAGTTAAGTTGACTTTATGTTTGTAAGTCCTAGTGCAATTTGGGCAACTGAAACTCTCTTCCCAGACCTGATTTGACGCATCTGAAAAAGCAAAAACAGAATATATGGTTCTTTTTAGCTTTTGTTCAGTAAATTTGACGAGAGAATATAAAATTAACATGAACAACATATGTTTTATATATATTATTATCGAATGTCTCAATGGACTCGGGGGTGTTTCTTCGGTCAGATTAATGTGGTATGCTTCAAAATCACTTGGCCAGTAAACAATTCTAGAAAATATTTTTTTAACTATTCAGAGATCGTGTGATGGTCTGGTGTGATGTAGGTTTCAGAAAAACATTTTCTTTATCGTGCCACATTTCGAGCTGTATTGAGATCATCTTCAGTGTTTGAGCTCTGAAGATGATCTCAATACAGCTCGAAACGTGGCACGATAAAGAAAATGAAACCTACTAAATGAAACTACATCACACCAGACCATCTCACGATCTCTGAATAATTATCTATTAACGATCACTAATCACCATACATTTTTTTTAAGACGAAGAGGAAAATCGGGTCTTTCTATTTTCTTAGGCTATGGAGGAGTTGTCACAAGACCATTGGATAACTGGAATTTTTCTATTAAAAAGTTAATTCATTATTTTCGTGGTCCGCTCGACCAATTAATATATCACGATTAATTACGGTTTTTGGTTGAGATGAAAAAAAGTTAATGGCACGAGAGGGATTCGAACCCACGACCGGCGGGCTAGATATGCCGCTGCTCTACCACGTGAGGTCAGGATAGCTCAGATGGTAGAGCAGCGGCGTATCTAGCCGAAGGTAGTGGGTTCGAATCCCTCTCGTGCCATTAACTTTTTTTCATCTCAACTAAAAACCGTAATTAATTGTGATCTATTAAAAAGTTTCATATAGACGTAAAAGGCAGGGATGGACGAGGGAAGAAGTAAGTCAATCCGTGGACATTTTTATTGTGGCTTCTGCTTTTCTGAACTCTAATATCATCTGTCACAATATCCTGATTCAACAAACTTCCTCCCGTTTAAGGTTATTTCTGTTTTCCGATTAACGAGACTTAAGGTACGAAACAAAATGTAAAACAAATTTATTTAAATTAAGAATACAAGTTTTGTTTAGACAAATGTGCCTAAAAAACTATCGCTTTAAATATAGGAACAACGGTGGAACTCTTCTTTTTTCCCACAAGAAGCATTCTTAGGGCGTTGTCTATTTGATGCCTGAAACGAGGACGATTTTCCTTCGTGTCGACACCTTAGGGAGAAATTCTCCGGTGGACCTTACAAAAGACAAGGCGGTCCTTAAAAATTATCATTTCAAAAAAGTTACAAGTTTATATACTTTTTAAGGCATGCGTTTTAAAACGGTTATAAAGATCTCTTAAAATTTGACACGATGGGATTAGCTATTTGGCATCCCGGGTTGTCGGATTTCTTCGGCATGTCTGGATATCATGTGACCCTGGAGAGTGGCTTTCCTCTTAGACCTGTAGGGGCAGAAGGGGCATATGAAGCTCGGGTCCTTTCCGCATTCGAACCGCCGGTGGTTGATTAGAGATGTCCTGTGCCTGTACGTTCTGGGGCAGGTGGGACACTGGAAGACGGTACCTGCGGGCATCGACAGACAAAGAACAAAATTAAAAAGATGATCGTTAGAAAAATCTGACTGTTGTGACGAACTTGTTCCAAACAAATCTAGTGGAAATCAATGACAAAAATTCAGAAATTTCCATTTTAAAAAACCAAGCGTTTCTGCACGGCCTAATAAATAACACAAAAATACAAGCAGAACGTCTTTATAAATCCCCGAGTTACTGTAAACTGAAAAATGAGATTTGCCTCCTCAATAGTAAATATTTTAATTCTGATGTTGATTAGTTGGTCAATGAGCCAGTGAACTCACGCTGAACCGGCATAGGGGTCACTTATTGGGTCCGTCTTGATTTGCGGTTTTGTTGAATTACACAAACACATTTCGGCATTGTGCCATCTTCAGTGAACTGATAATTTCAGTTCCTCGTACCTTCAGCTTCCTTAGTTCCTCATTCAGTTTAGAATTTCACTATCTTCAGTGCAAAAAATAAGGGGTAATAGTTGGGGCGTTGGTTAATAATATAGGGGCGTCGGTGACCGCAAGGTTTAGTCTTTGACACGGCGCTCATCACTGTAAGGTAAAGGTCCCGGGTTCGAATCCAGCGGCCCAGCATTCGAACCCGACATACTTACAAATGGGCTTTTTTCAAAAACACCGTCACCCTGAGGGTTTATATACCATCTGCTGTTGCGAACCCTCGTAAAAAAAAATAAAAAGCACTGGATTTGAATTTAAAAAGTGAATCTGATGCGGGGAGTTCCTCACCGAAGATGGCGCAATAGCAAAAAACGTTCGAGTAATTCAACAAATCCAGTAAGTGACCCTACCGGTTCAGCATAGATTTATGTATTTATTCTAACAAAGGGTTTTGCATAAAAACCATGCTGATTGTTGTTGAAATATGACAGCAGGTTGTTTCGGCTCCTACAAGGTTTGAAAGAAAACTTCAGTTTAAAAACCCTTACAAAAATCGCATTATTGTCCCAAAATCTGACTCTGAAATGCGGGATGCGATATCATCAAAATTGGCCTTAGGCGTTAAAAAAAAATCATACTGCATGTTCACAGCCTTTTTTAAAATTATATATGCTTAAATTGACAACTCGAACAAATCTGAGACCGGAACGTAGACCAATTTTTGACGAAAATGTACTCTTTTGCCAGTAATTCGCACTTTTTTACTTTAACCTCAAAGTTCTCCGAAGAACAGTCGGTCTTCGAAAAGAACCAAGTCTGCAGTTGAAAATACTTCCATGCTCTGTCCTGCAGCAGATGAATATGATTATACTTTTTTATATTTTGCATTGTATGTTATTCATTCAATAAAATATCCAAGTATTATTATTGAAGAGGGAAATATTTTTGGACAACGTACAAATTTTTTGCCACTTTGGCAAGACGACGAAGAATAGAAAACGACTCGCGGAAAAAAACGGACATATTTTGTATGTATTTAATAGGTGGTGAGGTGGGATGTTTTAAAAAATTTAGACATTTATGTACAACTTTATATTGAAAGATAAATTTGATAACAACCGTTAATAAGTCATTGTCTTAAACGATTTTTCATAGATGATAAATTTTGGCATGTTTTTTGGCAATGTGGATCTTAAGGTGTATTTTTTGTTTGGACTTATAATCGCAGTGCGGGCAGTGGAAACGAGGAAGTTGCCCGCATTCGTAATTCTCGTGCTGAGCCAGGCTCCTCTTGTATTTATAAGTCCTGTCGCACTTTGAGCATCGGTACTCTTCCGAAGCGTTCGCCTTGACTCCTGAAATTTAACAGTGTAAAATTATAACAGGAATAAAACTGAGAAATGAAGAGGACGGCCAGAGGTGTCGTTATGGGACATTTTTATTTGAAAACTTGTATCATGAAAATATTTCGTGGTGAGTGAAAAACATGTGGCTCTTGAGCGAGTTGATCCTCTTGGTCCTGAAACCGCACCTCCTGCAGGCGAACTCCGCATCCTTGTATCCATAGGACGCCTTCATTCTTTGGGTCATGTGAAATTTCATTTCCTCCCCCAAATACGAAGTTTCAACTTCTTCCTTTTCTGAAAAACGTTTTATTACTTTGTCCAGCTTTTACAAAGGCCAAAGTTTTCGAAACGTGCTCTTTCTCAAACTAAAGTGCTTTATGGGCTTTTGATACAGTACAGATACAAATACACAACATGTAAAAAAAACTACTAAGTGCGAGTATCGAAAGGGTGTCAGTTCAGCAAAATTTCATTGCATACAGGAAAACATCACAACCCCCCCCCTTTTTTTTTCTTCTCTCAAAGGGTTTTTCTCTTAATCGACAGACGGTCAAATTCAATTTTTATTATATATATACAGTTTTACAATTTTACACAATATTGTTCATATGCATGTGCTTCGATGCTATGTGCACCTTAATGTGGACTTTCTGTTTTGACTTATGAGGACAGTAGGGGCAGAGGAAGCTTGGCTCCTTTCCACATTCCAACCGTTTGTGGTTCAAGAGGTTCGGCTTGTGCTTGTAAGACTTTCCGCAGTCACACATGAACCTCATTTTCGTCGTCCCTGAAATTAAATTTGTATGGACATTAGGAAAGCTCCGATACAATAATAAACTGTAAATTTTGTGTAATCCTTTGTACTGTAATTTTTTTTTTTTTTTTTTTTTTAATGAAAAGAAAACTTAAACGTGCTTAATTTTATCTTAACATCAACTTACTTCATTCGTGTCTCATCGAATTTCAACATAGCTTTAATCCAATCAAATGTTACCTTGCAATTTCCTAGAAGAAAATGTGATATACTGAAAGCATAAAATTAACAAACTGAACTGGTTTGCTACAACAGTTGAGTAAAACACGAATGTTTATACCTTTAGAAAGCACCCTTTCAAAATTTTACTCCACTGAAAATTAAAAAATTTGATACTAAACTTACCCTTCTTGGTTTTAAAGTACACCTTCTCAGTAAATTGACCTGTAGTTTAATTTTCAGCTACTGTTCCATCTCTTTCTTTTTTAATTTATTTATGTATTTTAAAAATTACCTGAATATCCTTTTTGAAAACTTGGAGCGATCATCATAATTTCCATATGTATTGTGTTTTGTTGTTGCCATAGAGTTCATTCTGTTATTACGACAATAAATAAAAATGTTCAAATATTTTTTAAGGATTATTGTCTGTATTTAAACAATGGCGAGTCAACCCAGTACCCTGGTTAAAAATAGTCTGCATGGGCACTTATTCGGATCCAGTTGATAATATTGTAATGCAGATTGTTCAGAAAAAAATAAAAATGTTATTTGTTTGTATGAAAGAATTATTACATTAACACTTTAATGATTTTATCTGTATATTAAAAATAAAATATAACTACAAATTCTATAAATCACTATAATATTTATAATTTTCCTCTGTTTTTCAATTATTATTAATGTGTTTATTCGATGAAACCACCAACCTGGCAGACAGGCTTGCCCTTTGTCTATTGTAGATTTATTTATATAAATCAAACATTTTCAAATTCAAATTATTATTATTAATCCGTTGAATTTGTGAGGAGCAGTCAAGAATGAGGTAGCTTATCTAAAACACCTTTTTCGTTGTTTTTTTTTTGTTTTTTTTGCCACGTTCCAACCTTTTTTCGGGCCATATCTTCAGGGCATAAAATATGATGCTATTCACAATGATTTCACACAAAACATGACACCACATCACCACACTTTATGCCTTGAAGATGACCCCCGAATAAAGGTCGGAACGTTAGCAAAGAAATGAAAAAGGTGTTTTGATAAACTACCTCATTCTCACAACCCCCACAAATTATTAAATAACCAGTCACTAAAAATAAATAAATAAATAAATAAACCTTAATCATAATAATGTAAGCTTTTAAGACTGATACTATTTCATGTAGACAGTGTTTTGTTAATATATACAACGTGCATTACCAGAGAATGTTTCAGGTGCGTTTGAGCATTGTTAAAATGTTCTGCAGTTTATAGCATTATTAGTGCATAGCACGGTCGAATCTACAATTGGAAACAATTTGAAAAACACTGTATGTAAGAATTTTTTTCTTTTTCACAATCAATCTAGGTCCAAGGTACATGCAGGCCTCAAACAAATAAGTGTATTTTAAATTTTTTTCTTATCGCAAAATCCTGTTTGGAGCTGAGTTGGAAAAGGATTTGGTCTAGTCAAAAAATTTTGGTCAATACAGAATCATTGTAACGAGGTCAACATCGAAACAAATAATAAACTACCTTCCCTAACAAAATTTACTATCTTACTTTTCGCTTGAAAAATATTTTTTATCGCCGTATATAACATCCACCTAATTTTGAACCATTTTCTTATAAAAATACCTGTTGAAAATGTTTTTGCGAAAAGTAAGTATTGACCGAGTTAATAAAATTATGTCAGCCCATCAACAACTCACAGACGAAACTTTATAATGATCTCATAATTATGTTTACAGAGCATTCATGATTTTCTTCTAATTGAAAAATACTGAAAAGAATAATGTGCGTAAGTAATTAGTTTGGGTTTTGTTACAAATAATCAGCATTTTAAATTCCAACCAAAATATGTAAACATTACAATCTAATTTTAATGTTTTAATAGTAAATCATAGGATAAATAATTATTTATAACATTCAATAACTGTTTCTACAAAAAAAATATTAGTGATTATTTTGAATAATTAAGAAAAAAGAACTAAAAGGCAATCGAGTTTATGAGACAAACTGATTTCTTTATGCCAACATTTTTTTTTTTTTTTTTTTTAATTTGCTCATGTTTTGTGGTCATACAGATGCTGCCGAGGGTGAAGGCCCGCCCAGGGGTCACTTAGAAGCTATTTGTTTATGCATTTTCACTTAATGTTCAGAGCCATTTTCCTGAATATGGATAAAAACTATTTACATGGTCCATGTCTCTCCAGGAAGCCCACATGCCTTGATCCATGATCGGCCCAGCCAGATTCTAACATCAAATTTTATTAATGTTTTTCGACCTTTGGCTGGGTTCGAATCCGATCGTGGCACTAACTTTTTCATTTTAACCAAAACCTTATGTAAAAATAATATTTAATTGAAAGAAGTAGTTTGGTCAATACGCCACAAAATATAATGGCTTTATTAAATTTTACATAAAATCTTTGCTATTATTTAATTACACTCTTCTTCCTGAATCAAATTAATTTTCCCATTTTGAATGATAAAAACTACTATAAAAATTGTAAAACTTTCAATTAATCGTTTCACTAACTATAGTCAATTTTTGATTTTTATCTTATGAGTTGACATCATATTCCATATGTAATGTACTTTTTTACTTAATGTACTTTACTTTAAATATTTTATATATATATATATATTGATTCATCTTAGTCATTCATTAGACAAAAAAGGTAATGAGGTGTGAGTAAAATAACACAATATAAGAAAAGCATTTTTATTTATTAAAAAATCATACAGATTTAAAAAAACAACTAAAAACTACAACCTTTTCTACGCACTATAACAACAACACTACTACTAATAATAATCACTACATTTAAAGCTAAACCTGAAAAAAAAAATTGAAACTGTTATGAAGTAAAGGCAATTATAAGATGTTCTCTCTGTTATTAATATTGGAATACACATAATTTTAATTAAATTATAACAGTATTAACTAATAAATTAATAACTATCTACTTAATTTATTTTCTAAAATCTTTAAAAAAAAAATGAAAACACATTAATTCAAATATTTCCTCCTGCAAGAAAAGTTGAAAATCTTAATATTTTACTGTTTTGTACTCACCATTTTGCTATGTAAAAGCAAATCGTCTTCCGAAACAACTAATAGAAAATTTACAATTTAGATGAAACCTGAAACAAGGCTGAAGAAAATAAACAAAAAAATTTAAAAGCAATGACAGCAGTGATTTTTTTTTCTCTCTAAAAAAGAATAAAATATATATAGTTAGGTATTGTTATAATGGTAGTTGTAATACAATAAATTGCGTACATAATACTTACTGTTTTAGATTTAAAGAAAAAAAAAATTTGTCATCTTTTCAGGAGTATGCTGATGATCGTCTACACTGTTACACTTTCACGATAAAAGTATGTACAATCTCAGAACCGATAAAGCATGTGGATTTTATAATTGACGGTTAATTTAGTATTATTGCTTCATCGGCAAATCCACATCTTGTGATTTCTACGACGGGTTCCGTTGCATAGCCTTGGAAAAGCTACAAGTATTGGCCATTTTTATGTTGGTACGTATCAAATTAACATTTAACATATTTTAATCATTTTATTCTGTACAAGTTCGAATTGTAACTCTTAATTTTTACAGGACGAATGAATCATATCAATTGTGTAACTAAAGAAAATTGTTTAGACTGGAATTTCTAGTAAATATAGATAGTGTTATGGACTATTTAACTGAATAATAAAAATTATTTTTAAAAGCATGCAAATTTCAATTTTATTATTTGAATGAAATTGAATCGATCTGTAATATTTTCTAATTGGGGGAATTCAAAATGTTAAAAGCTGGACATAACTAAAATTAAAAACTTCAATTCATCATTTTGATTTTTTTTTAAATGTTAGATTATTAATTAATAACTAAAATTAATTAATTATAAGGTGTTAAATATTTGTATTCTTCATATTTATATTTTAGTTCCAACTCCTAAAATCTAAACGGCCTAGGGACTCAAAAATTTTCAGTATTCTCTTTTAAATAAATTTCTTAAGTAGACTTAACTACTTTCAACTGATATAAACCTAGTGTTAATGGTGTATGTGTCAAATGGCCGAATACATCCATGCACTACTTGAAAAAAAAAAAAAAATTTCCACGTACCTTTCGAAGAAACTGGAAGTTCAAACCTGAAATCGCGGAAAAAATCAAACGCTGTACAAAACGGCCTAACAACATTATTTTCCCTTCTCGAGCAACTCAATACCATGTTTTACAAGAGGAAGGAGCCAGCCTGAAAAATCCATTTGAGAAAATTTGGATAAGTCTTTTTTTTTCTTTTTTTTTTATATAGCCACAGCGTAAAGAATTTAAAGCCCAATTTTTTAATTGACTCAGGACATAAAACCAGCAGATAAAATAAACAGTAAAAAAAATATTACAGTCTTTTACCCTCTCTTGTTATATCTATCGATTTAATGAATTCGTAGCGATTTTAAAAAGTTTAAAGAAAAAGATTTTTATTTGTAAATAACATTAAAATTTATTTATTTAACTTGTATTCATTATCTTTCTCAAAAAGAATAAATATACAAAATTTAACTAAAGAAATAAATACGATGATGAGTTTTTATTTGATGTATGCATAATAATTAAATATTCCCTCTATGAACTGGGGTTTAAACTCCCAAAATGACCCTACGGCTAAAAATCTGCGTCTTAAGACCAATGCTCGCAGATGGGCCTGTGACGTGGTGGACCAAGACTCTGCAGGTCAAAAAGCAATCATGCTTTTAAGTGGTACCTAAAGACAAGCCTATCTAAGTGACACTGGGGCCATAAGCGCAACGCCAACTACGGCCCTGGAAGTGTTCTTAAACCTCCGCCACTTCATATTTTAATCCAAGGAGATGCCAGTGCAGCAGCCCGCAGGTGGATAAATGGACAACCATCTATAAGGCTAGGCCATGTAAATAAACCATAGAAACTGATGGAGGAGATACAGGCAGATGACATTTTAGGCATGCTAATTGATGCCACTATTAAAAAACAAAAACAATTTTACTAAAAAGTACAAGGTACTGAAAACAGAATGGGAAAAATGAGCCAAAGAAAAACTGTTAAAGGCAAACTCCTAATGGTACACTGACTGCTCCAAAACTGACAAGACACAGGAGCTGGAGTCTTCGAAACGAACCCAAAGACTGAACGGGTGATAAACCTAGATAAATATGCTAAAATTTTCCAGTCTGAAATCATAACGATTGAACACTGCACCAGAAAATTAAAAGGAAAGCAGATTGCCGGAAGAGCCTTCTATATTCTCTGACACTTAAGCAGTACTAAAGGCTTCTTGCGAGGTGAAGGCAAAGTGTTTGGAACTACACGGAGGCCCTGATGGAAGTCACAGACGCTAATGACCTGGCCCTGAATCATAAAATGTGCCCCAAGGCACTCGGGGCATAGAGACAACGAAAAGGTTGACATGCTGGTCAAAAAGGGAGCCAACATGGATTTTGAGTCCTAAATCTTACTGTGGTTTAGCATCCTGTCACAAAAGAGGATACATCTTCAAATAGATCCTTAATGAGTACAACACCTAATGAAACAATACTACAGGTATGAAGCACATGAAGAGCTTGATAGGCTCTGTCATGTGTCCCTAGGCACTCGTGGCATAGAGACAATGAAAAGATTGACATGCTGATCAAACAGGCCAACTTGGACTGTGGGTCCTAAACCTTACTGTGGTTTAGCATTGTGTCATAAAAGGGATACAACTTAAAATGGATCCTTAATGAGTCCAAACCCCAGAGGAACAATACTACAGGTATGAGGCATATGAAGAGCTTCATAGACTCTGGCATGTGTTCCTAGGCACTTGCGGCATAGAGACAACGAAAAGGTTGACATGCTGGCAACTGGGGAGCCAACATGGACCTGGGCCCTAAACCCTTACTGAGGTTTAGCATCCTGTCACAAAAGAGGATACATATTCAAATGGATCCTTATGAGGCACATGGAGAGCTTCAGAGACCCTGGCATGTGTCCGTAGCCACTTGGGGCATAGTGAAAAGGTTGACATACTGGTCAAATGGGCCAATATGGGCGCTGGGTTCTAAACCCTACTATGATTTAGCATGCTGTCACAAAAGAAATCATCTTCAAATGGATCCCTTAATAAGTACAAAACCTGTTGGAACAATACTACCGGTATGAGGCACATGAAGAGCTTCTTAGAAGGGCTTACAAAAGATTACTGGAAGGCAACCACCAGGATTCTGGTTGGACTCCTGACAGGGCATTGCTACTTATGAAAGCACAAGCACCGGATAGGAGTACAGACAGAAGAATTATTGTGCTGATGCTCCTAGTAAGAGGAGGAGTCCACAGAACACAGTCTATGTTTCTGTAAAGGTTGCAGGTTCTTGCAACTAGGACAAGCACAACCACAAGCAAGAGCCTTCACTAAGGAGCAGATGGCAAAGCTGTGGAGGCTGATTAACAACCCGAAGCTGGCCAATGAGTTATAAAAACAGGGGAGCACAATAGATCTATTCACGTTGAGGCCCCTGTGGCCGCCTCGTTTATCCTTCTATGAAAAACAGGTAAGATGAGAATAATTTAAAAATGTTTAACGTTTCCAAAAGCCAATTTATCTGTGTTTTTAATCAATACGACTGTTATTTTTATGTCCAAACAAAATTCATACATTTACATGCTTCAACTTTGTAAGAATTAAGAAAATTTGTTTTTGCCAACGTATTTCAGACAAACATTTTCAAACTAGCTTTAGGCCTATAGAACATTTTGTTACTCGGATAAACGAACCTTCAATGCAATTTGAGAAATTTTACATTATATGACAAACAGTACATCGATAATTAACCACATTTGCATTTTAAATAATTAATTTAACAGGGAAACTGATTTTGAATTACAAAGAAATAATAATCATAACAAAGGAAAGGTGTTAAAGGTCTGATTAACAAGATAAGATAACAAGATAGACAGCTCTAGATGGAAGATGGTAAGGAGGGCAGAGTATTTGGTCCTTGAATCAAATACTCAGAACCCATGGGAAATTCACCAGTATCATCTGAGTGGAGGCCCACAAAATTGATAGATGTACCCAATTCAATCTGAATAAAGGGTACAAAAACAAGAATATAGCTATCCTGTCAAACAGCCAAGCAGCCATCAAACCACCAGGTTCAGATATCATTAGATCTAAGATAATAAATGGCCACATACCACAGTATCTCCCAGGACGAGGTCCATACATTCGAGAGATATACTCAGTTCAATTTGAACAAAGGATTCAAAAATAATAATACTTCATGAATAAGAATCATGTCTAATAGCCCAGCAGCCATCAAAGCGCCAAGTGCACAATCATTAGCTCTAAGATGATAAATGGGTACATAACCCAGTATCTCCTAGGATGAGGTCCATACATACAAGAGATATACCCAGTTCAATTTGAACGAAGGGTCCAAAAATAAGAATACTTCATGGAAAGGAATCAGGTCTAATAGTCATCAAAGCGCTAAGTAAGGACATCTTTTTCCGCAAGTGCGACTCATGGGTACCAGGTGATTGGCGTGAGTTGATCTAGGTGCCCAGCATGCCAATAACAGACTCAAGGTGTTGCACTTGTTGGAGGGGTGTCACAGCCTGGCCTCGTATAGGGACTAAAATGGAATACTGCCGGACTACCATAGGAGCTCGATCATGAGCAAGGCAGTGAGTTTAAAGAAAAACTTTTTAGGTTTTTGAGAGACATTGGGATAATTTGCTGTAAACAGTGGGGTATTTATTTCATGGGTTAAAGCTTAGGTTAAGTTTATGTCGGAATGTGAGTATGCTGGGCTGCAGTGCTGCATATCATTTCAAGGCTCCGCCGCTACTCTGCCAAGCCAGGTCGGGGTGGAATATCGAGTACCCTCTGACCCAGATTCTAGACAGAGGATATGCACGTGTGATTGGGTTTCTACATGCAAATTTTCTAGGACCAAGTCCACGTAATTTAGAGATATATACCCAGTTCAATTTGAATGTAGGGTTCAAAAATAAGAATATTTCATGAAGAAGATTCATGTCTAATAGCCAAGCAACCATCAAAGTGCTAAGTTCAGACATCTCTCAAAGAGAATAAATTGACAAATACCCCAGTACTTTCTAGGACGAAGTCCATACAATTGAGAGATGTGTACTCAGTTCAATTTGAACAAAAGCTTCAAAAATAAGAATATTTCATGATGATTTCGAGTGTTTTGAAAAAGTTATTAGGTTCCCAGTCTTTGTTTCAAAGCACTTTCCAGCTTTCTTATATTTATTAAAATTCATGAGATTTAGGCTTTTTCTCAAATTCTTATAATTTTGAAGTCCATGCAATCGAGATACACCCAGTTCAATGGTGCTGAATTGCACAACCAAATTAAACAAATTAGGTATGCACACCCAAGTCACCCTGTGATGGATCCCAGGACATGTGGGAGTAGAAGGCAAGAAGGCAGTGGGTGCCCAGCCAAAAAAGGCTGCTATATCGCTGATAGGACCAGATTCCTTTTTTGGCATAGGAATCCACACTATCAACGAACACTCTAGACAGAATGGTAAAAAGAAAATGATGGAATAATCCAAGAACTAACAAACTTTGGAGGAAAGAAGAATGCATTAAAGGAAGCAGAAAAGAACTGCGAATTCTAACAGAAAAGAACAGCAAACTAAATTGACAACTAAAGAACACTGGAATAACCCAATATGGCACGTGCAGATTCTGCAAAGAAGCAGAGGAAACACCAACACACCTGCTGACAAACTGTGGTGCAACACTTGCCTGCAGGAGGGAGTGCCCCCATTGTAACCCTAGAAGAGATTCAACCACTGAAGCCGGATCTACTAATCAAGTTCCTTTATCGTATAGATCTCACTGGTGTGCGGTAAGTACACAGCGGTTGATTCAACCGTTGTACAAGAAATTGCTTCGATCTTGGTGACAACAATTACTTGTATAAGGAACACAACTGGAATTCGATCGAGGTTGTTTTTCGCGCGAGAGGTCAATTGTTATATTTAAATTTTAAGCCTTGGCTGGAGGAAAGAGACCAAGCATATGTAAACTAAAAACGGTGGAAGATTTGTTTCATTTTTTGCCAGTCTGTCCAACTTTGGGAAAAGCTAGGTTCATTTGGTTCCACAGATGTCATTTGACATTCCGTGAGTGTGTAGAACTTTTAAATGGGAAATATTGGTTTAATTTGTATCGATATATTATACACGCGCTGATTTGCGGAGATAATTTTGTAAAGTTTATAATTTGTATGTTAATTTAAGTTTGATTTGGATGTAAATATGTAAGGGTCAATTGGCAGACAACTAATTCATGCCGTTATTTTGTTATTTTATAAAGAAAATGTAGTATTTTGTTTTCTTTTCTAAATATACTTTTATAATACTGTCATACAGGAGGACTTAATATCCAACTATTTTATAAGACATTTTTAATACATTCAATTAAAAAATCAAGGGCTCTGCCAAGATTTGAACCCAGAACCGCTTGGGCAAAAAAACCACATGGCCACTGCGACCCCCATTTATTGGTCAATAAAATCCTAAAATACACTGATTACTAGAATTTAAGTAAAAATCGCTCATAATCATATAGGAAAAAGTACATGACCTTGGTATGGCAGCCTACTTAATATTTTGATTAAATACAATGCAGATTTGGGACTGCCATAAACAGCTTGGCTGCGAAACAAAATGTTTTCTAACAGTATGATAATTGGATATTTGTACAAAGATTTATTCCAAACTAGAGTAAAATAAAGTACGATTAGCAATTGCACGTAAAAGAAGATACTTTACAAAGAGTTACCTTTTTGGGACAGCAATTTATACTAATCTGAATTAATGGTACACTGATCATTGTAATAATTGGATTGTTGTCTTAAATTTAAAAGGCCAAAGCCAGTGGTATAGTATAATTGGACTAATATTTTTGTATGCTCTTAAAATAAATACCAGTCGATATTTTAAATGCTACAGTATCCACAGCAGCTAGATTGCACGAGGTACTAGCAAAGAGCAGACCAGACATAAACACTGCCCTAATAAATACAGAATGCATGCAGCAAAAAGCAATGCTCCTTCTAAGCACACATTTTCCAGGTAGTACCTAAGACATCTCCCTAGGAAATGTGAGAGCAGACAATCCCAAGAAGGAAAATTGGAAGAAAGCAGCTGAAATAATCACAGAGAAGAAAAACCTCTGGGCGATTAATACTTTCAGCCCGTACAAAGCAGCAGGAAAGGACGGAATCTTTCTCATCCTGTTACAAAAACGAATGGATATAATCACTCCAACATTGCTACGATTATATAGAAGCAGTTTAGCACTAGGTTACATACCACAAGACAGGCAAGGGTGGTTTTCATACCAAAAGTGGGGAAAAAAAGACCCCCCCCATATCACCAAATCCTACAGACCAATCAGCTTAACTTCCTTTCTATTAAAGAACCTTGAAAAGCTGATGGACAATATATAAGAACGACAGCACTGGTAAACAAGCCTCTCCATTACTGTCAGCATGCATACAGAGCAGGAAGATCAACAGAAACTGCACCAACTAACCAGCGACCTAAAGGAAACACTGGAAACAAAGGAAATAGCAATTTGCACATTCCTTGATATTGAGGGAGCTATCGATAATGCATGTCATGCATCACTGGAAGCCTCCCTGGGGAGAAAACACGTAGACCAAACTACATCCAAATGGATTGGAGAACTGCTAAGAACCAGAATAGCTGAAACAAATGTAGGAACAAACACTATTAGCACATCAAAAGGATGTCCTCAAGGAGGGATATTATCACCTCTTCTATGGGGCCTAACAGTTGATGAACTGCTCGAAACCCTGGACCGCTCACGAATAAGGTGTCAGTGGTATGCGGACGACATAGTTCTGACAGCCAGGGGAAAATTCGAGGAAACTCTCTCCGATATAATCCAAGAGGGGCTGAAAATCACAGAAGAATTGTGTGAAAGCCAGGCTTTAGGGATTAATCCAAGCAAAACAACCATAGTCCTTTTACACGAAAAAGGAAACTAGATCACACGAGGGAAATAACACTCAATAACTGTGATAGAAATTAAAAATGAAGTCAAATATCTGGGCATCACACTAGACAAAACAATAACATTTAAGAAACACATCAGCTCCATCATCACAAAGGCGACACGAGCTCTGATGGCGTGCAGAATAATAGCAGGAAGAAAGTGGGGATGCAGGATGTACCCTGTTATGGATGTACACCATAATATTGGGTTGTCCGGAAAATAATGCAGGATTTTGGTATTAAACAAAAAAAAAAAAGAAACTAGTTACTTTAAAGCAATGTTCTTTAATCAAAATAATTTCCCATACTCTCAATACATTTCTCCCAACGTGTTGGTAACTTATTAATTCCGTCTGAGTAGAATTCAGAATTTTTAGAATTGATAAAGTCAATAAATGCATTTTCCAGTTCCGTTTGATTTTTGAATATTATGTGTTGTAAGTAGTGGTCCAGGTGTCTAAAAAAATGGTAGTCAGTAGGCGAGAGATCCGGAGAGTAGGGTGGGTGAGGCAAAGTTTCATAGGCAAGCTCCAATAATTTTTGTGACGTTACACGTGACACATGTGGTCGAGCGTTGTCATGCAACAAAATGGGCCCTTTCCGATTGACCAAAGAGGGCTTCATTACTGCCAATTTCTGATGCATGGTATTAATTTGGTTACAGTATGATTCAGCATTGATGGTTTCGCCAGGATTTAAGAAGCTGTAGTGTATTAAACCAAATGAAGCCCACCATACCGTAACCATTACCTTTTTTTGATGAGTTGGGGGCTTTTCCAATCGCCTTGAGGTGGTCAGCGACGGTCATTTTACTGACTTTGAGTTGCTCTGCAAGTTCTCGAACAGTTGTTTTGGGGTTTTCTTCCACCACTGATCGCAGAACATCATCATTAAGAGAGGAAGGCCTTCCACGACCTTCTTCATCTTCAAGGCTGAAATCTCCCTCCCGAAATTTTTTAAACCACCTTTGCACAGCGCACTCATTAACACAACCCTCGCCCCAGACTTGGTTAATGTTTCTAGCCGTTTGGGCTCCGCTTCGGCCGAGTTTAAACTCGTAAAAGAAAATCGTACGAAATTCTCGCTTTGACATTATAAGGATGACTGAATTATTTCCAAGTAGCGGAATGCTACAGAGGTAAACAAACAATATCATTTGGAAGAGGATTAATAAGTGTTGACATTCATACAAATGAGTAATCCTGTAAACGTAAACAGAATATTTTATATAGATTTTTTTTTATGAAAACTTAAAATCCTGCATTATTTTCCGGACAACCCAATAGTAAGACCCTTACTAACATACGGAGCCATAGTCTAGGCTGACAAATCTGAACAAATAACGAAAAGGAAAGGACTCACAAAAATACAGAGACTTGCATGCATCTGCATAACAGGAGCAATGAGAACGTGTCCTACAATTAGCATGGAAAAGATATTAGGACTAGCGCCCCTATATCACATGGGAGAAAGGACAGCACAGAAAACCACAATTAGAGAGAAACGTCCAACAGGAATAAAACTGAAATGGAGAGACAGAAACAAACTATGTAAAGGCCATCCATCACTCATGGCTCCAAGAGACGACTTGAACAGGATGTTTGAATTTAACCAAAAATTTCGAACACATCTGCGTACCAAAACGGAATGGGAAAGCAAGGGAAACAATTCCTTTAAAAATGGCGCCATCCTCTGGTACACAGATGGATTTAGAACACAAGAAGGTACAGGGGCAGGAGTATTTGGACCCGGAACCAAATACTCAGAACCCAAGGGAAAACACACCAGCATCTTCCAAGCTGAGATTCACACAATAGAAAGATGTGTCCAATTCAACCTAAATAAAGGAAACTAAAACAAGTATATAGCTATAATGTTATACAGTCAAGCAGCCATCAAAGCACTAAGCTCAAGTATCATTAATTCAAGGATGGTGCTGAACTGCAAAAACAAATTAAACACATTAGTACGCAGAATAAAGTCAGCTTCTGCTGGGTCCCAGGGCACATGGGAGTAGAAGGCAATGAGAAAGCGGGCATCCTTGCAAGAAAAGGAAAGGGGCTGCCACACCGCTGACTGGACCTGAACCCTTCTTTGGCATAGGAACTCCCACTATCAACGAATATCTCAGAAAGAAGGACAAAAAGAAAATGAAGGAACAATGGAAATCACTTATTGGACATAGACAATCCGAGAATTTTCTAACCGATTTTGGCAAGAAAGAAATCACAGAATGTGCCAAAGGAAGCAGGAATCGACTGCTAATCCTAACAGGACACTGCACATTAAATGGACGCCTAAAGAAGATTGGAGCAATCCAAGATGGCACATGTAGATTCTGCAAGGAGGCAGAAGAGTACCAACACATTTACTAACAAACCTATTAATCAATTTCTTGATGGAATAGGACTCAGCGATGGGCTTTAAGCAGAGAAAGGGGGATACAAAAGCTCTTAAAGGACACAGTATATCACACCCTGGAAAAATTACATCGACAACGTTTTAAATGCTATTGAAAAACTAATCGAACAAATGCCGAGATTTCAAAATTGTATGGATCGAACTAGCTAAGTACAAAATATCTATTTGTATTTGATAAATTCGCCTCCCAATCAAAACGATAATTAGGTAGGTCGGAAATTTTTATCGTACAACATAACTGCACAAATTAATCAGAGAATCTGTGGGTAAAATGTTCTTTTTTTTGGCTCATATGTTGTCAAAATCAGCATGATTGTTTTCAATGCGTCCTGGCATTATGCAAAGAATCAAATTATAGAGGAGACATACAGCAAATTGCCAATATAAATCAATTTGCCTAAAAACAAAGTCGATTGTTTAAACTTGATACAATAAATTCTAGTAAAGATCGGAGAATTCCATAGTCAAACAGCATGTCTGCTGAAGCAACAATTTAAAGTTTATGGTTTATAATAAGCTGTGATAGGGCGAGATGCTTTCCAATTGGAGCAATAAGCAGATTTTTTTTTTATATCCTCAAAGACTATAAAATTCAAATATTGAATATTGCGAACAAGGGGTCAAACCACTTTCCAACCGTTAACCAACATTACCGCCTTTAAAAAAGCATGGGCTGTGGTAATGGAGGTAGGTGATATGGATATGCATGGAGGTAGTGGTTATAGAGAAAGGGGTCAACTAAGAAAACTCGCATTTATTCAATGTTTAAATGCTACCAAAGCACTGGGTAAATGTACAAGAACAGCTTCAAGGAAGGACGGCAGATTTTAACATATCTGAACATAATGAAAAGATCATGACATGGAGATGTGGAAATATATTTGATTTAAAATAAGGTTCATAACTCATTCTAATGATTTGATATAGCTAAACAAAAATACTCTCCAATGGAACACTTCAATATGATGAATTAATTAATTTTAAAAATGAGAAAATTTGTATTAAAAAAAATGCATGTTAATTTTTGGTAATTCTATGAAATGCCTGTCAGTTGGAAAGGAGAGCAGTATGAACTATGTCGTCCTTGGTACAAAAACTACCATCAATATGTACGGCAAGTTCATAACTTACACTAATGATTTGATATAATTAAACAAAAATACCCTCCAATGGGATACTCTGTTAGATTTTAAACCTGAGATATTTTGTATTAAAAAAAACATCTAATAGTTTTTCGGTAAATTGTACGAAATGCCTGACCAGTTGGAAAGGCAACCAAGATGATGCCCTCCTTGGTACAAAACTCACACCAATATTTACTGTAAGTTTGTAACTTACACTGATGATCTGAGATAAATTAACAAAAGAAAGAAAAAACAAATAGTTCTCCAATGGAATACACGCTCAAACATGGCCAATCTGTTAAATTTTAAAACTGAGGTATTTTGTATAAAAAACACAGAACAGTGCTTTTTGGTAAATTCAATGAAATGCCTGTCCAGTCGGAAAGAAAACCAAGATGAACTATGTCCTCCTCGGTACAAAACTAACATCAATATGTACTGTACTAATTATTTGATATAATTAAAGAAAAATACTCTCCAATGGGACACACTGAAATATGGCCTATCAGTTAGATGTCAAAACTGAGAAATTCTGTATAAAAAAACATCTTATAGTTTTAAATTGTATGAAATGCCTGTCCAGTTGGAAAGGAACCCAAGATGATGCCCCGTACTGTATGTACTGTACTAATCATTTGATATAATTAAACAAAAATACTCTCCAATGGGATACACACTCAAATATGGCCAACTAGTTAGATTTTAAACCTGAGATATTTTATATAAAAAAAATCTTATAGTTTTTGGGGTAAATTGTGTGAAATGACTGTCCAGTTGGAAAGGAGACCAAGATGAACTATGCCATCTTTGTGACAAGACAAGCTAACATCAATATTGAATCATTTTCATCTTTTTTTTCTTTATTTTGGTTTGTTATTTTCAGCCCGTTTATTAATTAAATAATTGTACAGTCTAAATAATTGTACATACATTAAAGTAATGAACAATACAGTTAGAAATATTTCGATGGTTTACAAATGATGTATTTCTTTTCAATTTCAGTTTTATGAGTTGTTCTTGAACCCTCAATTTAAATTGTAAAGGCAATTTAGGGAATTGGAACATTAAAAAGCTTGAAATATTGACTTTACTGGATTTTGTTTGGACGAAGGACCAGGCAAACAATTTTCCTTTTGTCTCTATCAATAAGAGATCATCAACGCCTTTCGTCCAGATCAATAAATCCATAATTAATGCTGTCTCTCATCTGGAAAGAGAGTCGACAAATCTGGAACGACTGGACAAGAAGATTCAGAAGATTCAGCCAAGTCAAAAACGGGTAGCGCTAGGGTTAAGGATAGCGTATCGGCCCGGAGGGATTCTCCCCCTGAGTGAAAATGAATCCCTGATAAGTTGAAAACAGAGGAGACCCTGAATGGGAGCCGTAAAGTAAAAAATATTTCACCGGCACGGGGGGTCAGCGCTCGGATCCGGGACAAAGGCTGGACGGCTTCCACGGTAAGACAGGAGTCAAGCCGCTCGAGAACTGGAAAAATAAAGTCCCGCTTTTCGATTCCGCGTCGTTCGGAAAATTTCTAAATCAAGTCTTGAAACCGTAAAAAGCGGAAAATCGAAAAACAGTGGGTTAACCTTGAGTCGAGAATGGAAACAAACATTCCATCCGATGGAGGAAAAAACAACACAAAAAGGCTATGCAACGGTCTCAGTAATAGTAGTAACTAAAATAAATGCTAAATAGTGGCCGTCCAATATAAAATGAGTCTTTTTCTTGATGTTTATAGTTTTAGTGTTTTTTTTAACTCTCTTTTATTTTGAACGATCGGGTAGAAAAAACATGCGACTCACAGTAGCTCCTTTCCCATCGGGATGCCGGCGTTCGGGTCAGGAAACCACAGGAAACTCGCGTAAACGACACAAAAATGCCTCGACGCCTCGGAAAACCCCCCAGGTGGCTTTTCCGGGGGTGAAAATCGCCGAGGAAATACAACCGACACGCCGAACTGTTTGTAACCTTTAAAAACTAAATGAGAGAGGTTACTTGGGATCTTGCGGATGCACCCTCTTTTTTTTTTCCGGGTCGACTCGGTCCAGCGCCGGGGGGTTGGCACTTGGCACTTGGCAAGGAGGCGGGTTGGGATTTCCGACGGCGCTGCTGTTTCCATGAGGATCCCCGAATCTTTTCCACCTATTGGGTGGTTGGAAAGGAATTTTTCCCGCCCTCGGACCTGACAACTCGTCCTACCTGAGACACGGGCTGCCACCATTCCAAACACCCCTACTAATCTGTAAAAACAAAAAAAAAAGAAAAGAAAAAAGGTCCAAAACTAAAAACAACGAGCACCTTTACAACTAATCATTGGTAAAAATGTAAAAAATTACTTATAATCACTTTAATATTGCATTATAAACTATATATAAATAGTGATATATTAATTGTTATTAATTGATTTTTTTTACAAAAATCAACAATAATTATTTCCTATTGTCAATTGTCAAATGTCAATATAGAAAATGAACACATCAACATTACTAAATGTTCTTTGTGTTATAATTAATATAAAAAGATAATAAAATATACACAAAAAATAATAGTGCACATTAGACAATTTTTTTGCATAGTTAAATATTAGATGTTCTTTTTGCAAAATACATGTTAATAATAAATATTTATTATAAAAAAAAAAAAATAGTATATTCAATACATCAGATAGAAGTTATTGCCAAGACAACAAATTTTTAAAAACAATATTTTATTTATTTATTTTTATATTCATTTTATTGAAGTTCAAAACAGTGAGGTCAAAAAACATTTATAAAAATTTATAATTTAAAAACAACATGAGATAAAAAGAACAGATGACAACTTGATAATAACTTCAAAAGATGGCAATAAAAAAAAATAAAATAAAACAATATTAATAAATTAATTAATTAAATTACTTGGCACACAAATTTTATTGTCATCTATTATCATTTTTATCAAGTTGTGATCTATTATTTGTATCTAATGTTAATTTTTTAAATTTGAAATTTTTATGAATGTTTTTTGATCTCTTGACTGTTGGGTCGTTTGAAATGCAATAAAATGAATATAAAAATAAATAAAATAATGTTTTTAAAAATTTTTTGTCTCGGCAATAATTTTTATCCGATGACTAGAAAATGCCAATTTTTTTATAATAAATATTTATTATTAAAATATATTTAACTAACAAGAACATGTAATATTTAACTATGCCCAAAAATTATTTAATGTGTACTTTTTTTTTTTTTCTTCTTGCTTACTTTTTATTCCTACACTACTGATCGGACTGAAACAACAATGGAAAATGGAATTACAATACACTCTGCCGTTTAGGACAAAAGACAAGACTAACCATAGTAGAACTATAAATTTGTAGAATTCACTCGGGGAAATAAAAGGCCTCTGAAAGGATAGAATACGAGAAAAAAGAAGATGGAAGAAATTTTAAAACATAAAAAGTTTCCTGAGAAAACAGTGAAGACATTTCTCTCTAATCCATATGAGGGATTGGCAAGGAAGCTGGTGAAGATCTTACCTGTCCTTTCCTACATACATTGTATTATGAACGTATATGTATATACATAAAGTTTTGTAATTAATTTATCCTTACAATTTATAACTTATGTATATATTATTATTATATTGAGACAAAATATTGTGTTGATATATAATTTTTTATTTATATTTTTTCCTTCCTCGCTTTCCATTATAGCCAATTTATATGACTAAATTTGTTTAAAATTTTCGTTTTTTTATCTTCACCAATCTAGGTCAACTTAGATAACATTCAACACAATTGTGTTAAAAAAAAATGTTTTTGTTAGCTTTTAGTAAATCAAATGAAAAACCAGAATCTAACTTTAAAAATTTTTTTTCGTTTCGTGTGACCTTCTTGCTCTAGCGCAAAACACTCTCGTATAAATATATCACATGATATAAGAATATACATGTGAGATGACAAAAACAAAGAATCCAAAGAAATAAAATGAAAACAATATTTTTAAACAAACAAAGTATTACTTTTTTTAAAAAGTAGTTTTTAGTTAATAGTTTTTATTTGATTTTGTTTATAAGGCCTATTTTACAGCATCCTACAACATCATTCATTTCAAAAAGTTATTATTTATTTATTTATTTGTTAAACCCAACACAATTTTTATATTAAACAAGTGTATGAAATATTTATTCAGAAACTGTGAGATGCGGTCTGGTACGATGTAGGTTTCAGAAAAACATTTTCTTTGACGTGCTACGTTTCAATCTTCATTGAGAACATCTTCAGGGCCTGGGATTTACAAACATTGTTTACATTTGACAAATACGTGAAAGATGTGGAAAAGTGAATTTATACAATGAAAAAAAAATTTTTTTTTATACATTCAATCATATTGTATGAAATATATTATTATAATGGAAATAGTCACAAAATAATATAGAGACAAATAATGATAAAAATAAAATGAAAATTATAAGTACTAAGATTAGATAATACTTGATAGAAAAATAAAGTTTGAACGTAAAATAAAATCTCAAAAATAAAAATTTTGAAATTTATAGAAATAAATTTTGAACAGTGAGTATAAATTTGAATAATTGATAACAACTGATAACCAATCAACTTACTATTCTACACAATTAATGTTAAAAATTATTGTATTACGAGCGATCATTGTAGAGACGTGGAAAGGAAGGGAGGAAAGTAATTCAGGACAATCTATACTGTAATGAATAAGTTCACTAATTTCACGGTCCGCTTGACCAATTAAGTTTTTAGCTGAGATTAAAAAAAAAAGTCGATGGCACGAGCGCGGTTCGAACCCACGATCTTCGGCTTGATACGCCGCTGCTCGGACACCAACTTCCCATCTCAACTGCAGTTGGTGTCAGAGTCGATCGAAGTCATGATAGATCAAGTGGTAGAGCAGCGGCGTGGGTTCGAATCCCGCTCGTGCCATCGACTTTTTTTATCTCAACTAAAAACCTTAATTAATTGTAACGAATTTTTGTGACCAAACACAAACATTTTTGTGACAATACAACCAATAAGGTTGTAAAGTCGGTTTATGAATAGGCTCATCATTTTTGTGATTTTGCAAACTAGTCTCTTATGATAACATTGATATAAGATAATTTTATATTTCTTCTAATGTTATCAATGTTTAAAATATTTTGTCACATTTGTATTATTTTTCAAACTGCCTGGATTACTTTTTGTTGTAATTAATAGAACAGTAAAACGTCCTTAAAAAATTGAAAATAATTTTATTAAAAAAAAAAAAAAACTGAGTTTCATAAAGGTTTTGTCATAGCTTGTTATATAAAGGACCATTTTTATACATTTGTAATCGGTTTACACAATTTTGTAAATTGAGTTACATAGAATTAACGAAACCAGGAAAAATCTTGTAATTTGAATAAATGTTTTGCCAACGGTGTTTAGCAATTTTGCACAAATTTATATAAATGAAACGTTCGTTTAGAAGACAAAAATATTTTACCGCAGCCCTTTTACGTTGCCATATGATTGTAAAAATTCTTTAAATGTCGTAATAGATTTGTAAATGTTCAAATGAAAACTTCGTGAGATGAACTTGAAACTTTCTAATAACGATTATAGTACATTTATTCAAGGATTTTCACTTCTGCTGTCTAAAAATTAAAAAAAAAAAAAAATCCTCGCTAAATAACCTGACACAGATGATGGGTCAAATGACTACTTTTCAAAGCTGGTTCATCAGGTAGACCAAATTGAATAATTGATAATTTTAGTGTAATTAATTGTAATAAATCACTAACTTCAAATACAGAGTCTTGCTATAATTTAAGTTTTCTGTTCAAAGTGATTTGTACGGTTTAATTTCTGACTGGTATAATTTATATTATTTTATGAAAGGACGGGATTTCGTATGACTTTTTCTTGGAATCTTTTAAATTTCTTTTTAATAAAGTCAATTGTTTTATGTACCTACAAATTCCTGTGTAGCTGCTGTTAAAATAGATTATCTACCAGTCTCGGTTGGAATAACTGGATTTTCGTTCATTTCTGTCGCCGAGGCGTCTTCCCCAAACTTCACATTTATACAGATAAAATGAGTCAGAATAGAAATATTTGTTTTAATCGGGATTTTCTGCCGATAATGGGATAAGGGGTTTCAATTTATCGCATAATTCTGTGAGGTTGTTCACGTTGAAAAAATAAATAGCAAGCGTGAAATTTGAGTACATTCCATTTCGTTGAGAATGCAGAATAAAGTTGTTTGGGCGATTGGTCTTGAGGTTTTATTAAACATGCACTACATGCATTAAAATTGACATTAGTTTGTTAATCATGATTCTTTTTTTAATCCTATCATAAATCAATCAAAAAATGTAAATTGTGCATTAGGACTTTATATATATATACTTCCCATCTCAACCATGTTGGTGTCCGAGTGGATCGAGGTCACGAAAGCTCAAGCGGTAGAGCTGCGGCGTATCAAGCCGAAGATCGTGGGTTCGAATCCCACTCATGCCATTGACTTTTTTATCTCACCTAAAAACTTTAATTAATTTGCATTATTTTTTAACTCCAAGCTTACTTGGCATGATCATCTGAGCTTTATTATTAAAAAGTAGTCTTCAGCTTCCATTTTCTTTGATGCCTTAGCTTTTTGACTCCACAGAAAATTAAAGTTCTCCTTATTAAAATCCTAATAATTTTTTTAATGCTCTGTAGCACTATTTTTTCACTTTCCTAGATGATATTATGATTTTAAACCAAGTGATCATATTTCCCCCTTTCATATTAATGTATTCTGCAACCTTAACATTCCGAACACTTAAAACATTAAAAGTTATGAATATATATATTTAAAATTAAATTGTTTTCCTTTGTAGATTCAACCGTGCATAGTCGTTTATGATAATAATACTACGAGCTGCAGAACATTTTAGCAATGCTCAAATGCACCCCTGAAGCTTTCTCTGGTAACACACAAAAAGTTGCTTGTTACAAGTTTTATAGTCAGGCGATCTCCCTTTGTTATTAATAATAACGTTTTTTTCTTTTTTTATGTGACTGGTTGTTTAATAAATTGTGTTGGAGTTGTGAGAATGAGGTATGTTTAGAAAAACACCTTTTTAATTTTTTTTTTTTTTTTGCCAACGTTCCGACTTTTATTCAGAGCATCTTCAGGGCATGAAGTGTAGTGCTAGTATTATAGTGTTGTGTTGGTTTTGTGTGAAATTGTTGTGAATAGCATCACATTTTATGCCCTGAAGATGCCCCGAATAAAGGTTGAAACATCGGCATAAAACCATTTAAAAAAGGTGTTTTCATACAGTAGCTCATTCTTGACTGCTTCTCACGACTTCATCAAATTAAATAATTAATATTTACAAAATATATTATTATCATTGTTATTTTATTGTATGTTTTATTATTATTGCTGTTGTTGTTATGTAACTATGTTTATAAAATTAAATTTATTTCTAATATTTGTACATGTAAGAGGCTTAAGGCCCTATTTGGTCCTTCAAAATAAATAAATAAATTTAATAAGTACGTTTTCGGTGGAATGAAAAAGCTAAGGGGTATTTATGGGTATAATTTGTCATTGTCAACATCCTTGCATTTCTGTCTTGCAAATTTTGCAAATTGAAACAGACGTAGATAAAGTGAATTTCAAAAGTTTGTGATAATTTTCCCTTCTGATCCTTCAAAAATATTGGCACTGAATTAACAGATTTGATAAACGTTTTCAGGAAATGTTTGAAGTTTAGCTGTTAAGTTATTATTTTTTATATAAGGTTTTGGTTGTGATGAAAAATAGGCCGAAGGTCGTGGGTTCGAATGCGTGGGTTCTAGTGAGTTTTTCATCTCGACCAAGACCTTACACAAAACGAGTTTTTTAGCTTGTGCAATTTAGTCTAAGGATTTCGTTTCCTTTAGTTTCAAATTGAACAAATTGAAACAGCACAGATGAAGAAAGATTGAAATTAAAAGGAAACGAAATAGAGCGCGCATTTGGGACTGGGCGTGCCCAGTTGCGCAGCTGCAGTCGTAATCCTCCCTCCAACCTCCCAAGCAGATATCAGAGGGAGGACCTTACCTTCCTGCTCCTCGCTTTCCCGATTCCCTCCCAGTTTACTTGGAAAGACATGCCATTGGAAAGCGACGGTGCCAACGAATTTCTGCTCTGGGAGGGCGAGGACCGAGAAAAGTCGGTGGACGTCGTCAAGCAGATCAACGCCAAGAACGCAAAGTACGTCGCCGTCGGCCTCGTCGTCGGTTTCATCCTCTACCACGGAATCGTACATTTAAGATACGGTACGTCATTTCATCGCCAATTTAAATATCAGCTAAATTTTTTTTTTAAATATTTCCCATTGGCGAAGAGTCAGTTGGAAAGGATAATCGGCCCTGTCGACATCATTTTTACACTAACATTCGTGACAATTCTTTTAACTTAATTATTTTCCAAATAAGATGATTTGTAATCAAAAAGTAATAATCAGAACAATTTCATCGTGCTTTCATTTAAAATAACTAATCTGGAGATTTTTGACATTTTTCGAACGGACCCCCAATTTTAACTCGATTTATTATGTTAAATAGTATCCACCCCCTAAAAGACATGTGACTTCGACTGCACACAACTTTGGAGTTTTCTCAACTTGGGAAATAAGCCCTGCACATAAAATATCAATGCACTGCAGAAGTCTGTACATTGATGAAAATTATCAAGCAGTTGGCCTAAAAAACAAAATTGACTTTGTTGTAACAGTCAACTGAGTTTAAATGCGAAGTGCAATAAGTTAAGTAGATAACGAGAAGAAAATTGTGCGGCGCATACTATAAAACGCAAATCGTGCTCTGCCGACCTACTTGGGAGTCTGCGACGCATGGAAGTCTATAAGTCCGCAGAAGTTTTTATTTGATTTATTAGTCATTGAGTTCTCCACAGACGTGCTTTATCTGTGAAACAACAAAAAAAAAAGAGCTTTGGATGAGTGTTAAAATTACTAAATATAAGTGGTGTTTAGTAACCATTAGTCATGATTGTTCAGAGATCATTAGATGCGGTCTGGTGTGATGTAGGTTTTAGAAAAACATTTTCTCTATCGCGCCAACGTTTTGATCTTTATCGAGATCATCTTCAGTGCTCGAAGTGTTTGTTTTTCAAGTAGAAGCGTCATTCTTGTGTGTCTTGTTGAGAGCGCCTCTCACCTGTCACACCAGACCGCACCTCACAATCTCCAATAATCATTATTAAATATATCAAATCGCTCCTGTTGAATTCAAGATTTTTCGCAATATTATTTGACGATATGGGCTGCTTTCATCGTTTTATTACCTGCTTGTTCGTACAGAAGTGAGGTGGTTTTCTCTCGATTACAGGGATACATTCTGAAATTTTATCTCAACGATGATGGACTTTTCTACCATACTCCAAAATATCTTCTCAAACTGTGGTCCACGGACCCCCAGGTATAACTCGGGCAAACCTAGTGTAGTAATAATTACAAAAATAACTGGAGAATGAATAAACAAAATTACAAAATTAATGATGATGAGTACTCAAAGTGGAAGTTTCCATTTTGCAGCAGCAGTCATTGTGTTCTCCACAGACGTGCTTTAACTTAGAAACAAATGTCAGATTGTTTAAAACAAGTTCAGGATGTGTCTTTTCGGATTGTTAAATATATCAAATCGCTGCCGATGAAATCAAGATTTTTTCACAATATTATTGGCTATATGAGCCACTTTCATCACTCCCTGCTTGTTTGTACAGAAGTACGGCTTTCTCTCCTTGTTAAATTCTGAAGTTTTAACCCTCTCTGATGATGGAGCACAACATCAATTGGTCAAGGTTTTCAATAACGATGAAAAATATCAATGCATACTGTCTTATTTATCAGATATTTCTATTAAAATTAATGAGGTGAGGCTTTCTTTTCAAGGAAAGAGCATGCTAATAGATTGTGCCTTAAAAAACAAAAAAAAAAAAAATCTAGCTTCTAGCTAGAGCTGAAATGTTTTCCTTTGTTTATTTATTTTTAAAGAAAACAAGGAGTTTGTGAATTGATCGATGAAATATGTGAACAATTTCGAAGTTCGATGAAATCTTTTGAACGCTACTTCCCAACAGCTCAAGATGCAACGCTTCAAGACCATGAATGGATGTTTAAACCGTTTTCAATTTCGAGAAAGCCAGCCAGCCTATCCTCGACTGAATACGATGTTTGATTGGACAATACTTGAAACTCTATCTGGAAAACCAAAAATTTCAAGTGCTCGTTGAAAAAATAAAACGGGTGCCAGATAGTTGGATGGCAGAACTCCACAGTTATCACAGAAAAATCTTGTATAAGATTAGTTTAGTTTTGACGTCACCCTTGGTATTTCCTGTTTGTTGTTGATGTGCAGTGGATGGCAAGACGACATACGCTGTGTATATAATTTTTTTTCTTCAATCTTGACTTCCACTTTTTGCACTAGTCATCAATAAGCTCAAGATCTCGAATGTTGAAATAGGATAGGATTCAAGTTGGAGGACAAAATAGTAGTATTATTTCAATTTTTAAAGCAGCAGAAGAGCAAATTTTTGATCATTTTTCCAGTTGTTGAAATATGATTTTCAAATTAAACACAAACTGTGAAAATTGATCAAAAATATTTTCAGTAAGGGAAAAGTTGTCTATATTCATAAGCGCCAAGTAATGTTTAATTTGAAATTCTTAAAATAATCATAAGCGTATAAATTACAAATTAGAATTTTAATTATTTCATGAAATTTTTAGGAACCGATTCTTGCAAATGGCTACTTTCCGGAGGAAAATACAAAGGGGACATGGAGTGGCAGCCGTACGGCTGTATGATGCACCAGTACAGCCAACTGTGAGTTTGAATATGCTTACGTTTAAATATTATTATAAAAGTACTTCTTTTTCGGTTTTGCAGCGACACAAGGCGGTGTATAAGGTACTTGGCATTTTTCGGCCGCCACAACCACTTCATCTTCATCGGAGACAATCGAGTTCTCGAGATATACAAGGCGTTCCTGAACCACTTGATCGGGTGGGAGAGCGGGCGTACGAAGCAAGAAGAGAACAAGCCTCAGGCATTCCGGAACCATTCTGTCTCTGATTCGCAACTCCGTGTCACCGTAGATTTCATCTGGAGCCCATACGTCTCAGAAGTGATGGTCAACAGCTTTAAAAAATGGAAGGTATATTGATTCAAATCAAGAATTGATAATACATAAATAATTTTTTCAATAGGCTTAATAGTATATTTTCAAATTTAATTTATATTAACAAAATGAAGCATTGGCTGAATTATCAAAATTAGTTGACTTTTGTTCCAATTTTATCTTGTAATCTAGTTATCTCATTTTTATTTGTTCTGCTGCTAAATAGTTTCGTTTAATGAAATTATGATCCATTGATTTAATTATAATTTTAGGAGCAGTCTGAGCCGCCAAGCCTTATAGTCGCTGGGTGTGGGAACTATGCGATTAAACGAACAAACGGTTCATCCAGAGGTGTCAAAGAATACGCTCTTAACTTAACTAGAATTGTCGCAGTGAGTTAATGAAACCAAACATCCCAGTTTTATTAATTAATTAAAAGCGATTCATTTTAACCAGCCTATCGACAGCCTCAATTCGAAAAAGAGCAGGGTGCTCTGGATACTCTTAGAACCGGTGAATGAAGATAAGGTACCCGAGGAATGGGCGGCGCTGACCAATCGTGTCATAGACCAGTACAACTGGGCAGCAAGGGAGGTAAAGTTTCAAACGGCAATAACCGAGGGAAAAACAATAAATAAACCAAACGGGTAAATTCTACAGGCCCTGTACAAGAGTGGAGCTCAAGTTTGGTCGAGCACGCGAATGCTCGTTTCTGGCAATGACGCTTGGGACGGTTTACACATCCCGGTCAAGGCTTTGCGCCATCATACGCAGATCCTTGCCAATTTGCACTGTAACGATCACATGGCATTCAACGACGGTACTTGTTGTTCTTCGCCCGAGCACCGAACAACGTTACAATCGCTTACTTACACTTTTTTAGGAATTTGGTACATTTTAAAAGAAATATTAAATTTAATGACGGTAGAAATGTCTTTATTAATAATACTTAATTTTCTAGTTGTATATTAGGATTTGTAATTTTTATAAGAAGATATAAAACAAAAATGAAATTAGAACCACCCTCTAGTGGTTATATTTTAATCATTGCACTTGCCAAAATTGGCCTTATCATGGCTTATTTTTACCTTTGTGATAGGTAAGATGTACTTGTTATTTAAATATTAATTAAATTGATCAATTTCTTTACATTGCTTTTAGAACTAATTTCTTTATGAAAGAAAACAAATATTACTCTTCGGTGAGTTTCTGGCTTCCCCTCGGGTATATTTTTGCCCTTGGGGTTTTCTTCACCGAGGACAGCCGTTATACGAAAGTTCTTCACAGAGACCAGTCTGAAGAATGGAAAGGTATGCACAAATAAGTTGCATTTTTATTGTTTTCATTATGACAATTTCATTTAAAGGATGGATGCAGTTAGTATTGCTTATTTATAACATGACTGGGGCCAGCGAAAACGCTCACATTCGAAACCATGTTCAGATTCTCATTTCAGCATACTTTTTCCTCTCGGGTTACGGCCATTTCTATTATCTTTGGCATAGAACCGACGCCGGAGTTGTTCGATTCTTTCAGGTACGATGTTCAATATTCTTATTCGAATATTTCAAAATTAATTTTTTTTTGTTTTTGTTTTGTTTAGATGCTTTTCAGATTGAACTTTCTACCTGTCCTACTGTGTCTTTGCATGAACCGGCCGTACCAATTTTATTCATTCGCTCCGTTGATTTCATTTTGGTTTCTTTTGGTTTATCTCGTCCTTATAATGCCGCCGAGGGTGACGGCGACGAGTGTTGAAGCGAATCCGCTCCATTACCTCTACCTCGTTTTAAAAATGGTCGGCCTTTTCAGTCTTATCATCATTCTTTTTATGTCGGAAGTCTTTTTTGAAAAAGTTTTTGTCACACGTCCTTGGAAGGCCCTTTTTGTCACTACTGATGACGATATCCATGAGTGGTGGGTCAGGTGGAAACTCAACCGATACAGGTGATTTATTTTCTTGGTTATGTAAATAATTTTATTAATACAACTAATGATTTTTTTTAAAATATATTTTAAACTACAAAATAATGTGACCTAACATATTATCTCTTGTTTTAAGCATGTGTTATGGCGTTATTTTTGGTCTAGCACTCGTGACAGCCCAGAGATTCAATCTCGTGGATGATTCAAACCACAGCAATCTTATGTCGAAAAGGCCTGCTTTAGCACTCATTTTTCTTTCTCTCCTTGGTCTGAGTGCTGCGTCTGCATACGCTTTCTTATGCCCGAGCGACCTCGACTGTGATGAAGTACATTCCTACAGTACTTTTGTACCTGTACGTCACATCGATTTAAAACGACAATCAGAAACACGTTTGAATCTTTTTGTTTATTTCAGATCGTATCGTATTTGGCGTTGAGAAACGTCAGCGGGATCCTCAGGACAAGGTATTCTACAATGTTCGCCTGGTTTGGGAAAATATCGCTTGAACTGTGCATATGCCAGTATCATATCTGGCTTGCAGCCGACTCTCATGGTGTCCTAGTTTTCGTGCCTGGTTACCCAGTACTTAATGTGCTCATCACCTCGTTCATATTTGTCTGCGCAGCCCATGAGGTAAGGGATAGAAAACATTAACATAACCTTATACATCATGTGTAGAGATTAGTGACCGTTAATGGATAATTGTTGAGATATCGTGAGATGCGGTCTGGTGTGATGTAGGTATCAGGCCGCATCTCACGATATCTGAATACTTATACATCATGTTCATTGGTTCCAAACACGCAACCAACCAAGGTTTATTATCACTCCAAGAATACATTGCTTTTAGGTTCATTACATTTCATGGTCTATTGACCAAGTTACTTCTTTCAGTTAATTAATCTTTTTATGTAAGGGTGTGGTTGAAATGAAAAAGCTAGTCCCAAAAGCGAGATTCGAACCCATGACCTTCAGCTCTGCCACTTGAGCTATCATGACCTCGATCGACTCGGACACCAACTCCCCATCTCAACCTACAACCTTTTTAAATTTTCCTTCCTTTTTGCCATTTTTCAAATGTGTAATCAGGATAGTTATACTTTGTTTTACTTATTAAATCCATTATAGTTTGTGGTCTATTGACCAAACTATCTCAATTAATTAATCTTTTTATGTAAGGGTGTGGTTGAAATGAAAAAGCTAGTCCCAAAAGCGAGATTCTAACCCATGACGTTCAGCTCAATACCCCGCTTCTCTACCGTTTGAGCTTTCAACTTCAATCCACTCGGACACCAACTCCTCATCTGAATTTTTCAAATTTTCAGAAACAAATCCTGATTACACGACATTTGAAAAATGGCAAAAAGGAGGGAAAATTTGGTGTTTTTGGAGTTGGTGTCCGAGTGAATTGAAGTTTCCATAGCTCAAACGGTAGAGAAGCGGCGTATTGAGCTGAAGGTCGTGAGTTAGAATCCCGCTCGTGGCACCTGCTTTTCCATTTCAACCAAAACCTTATATAAAAAGATTAATTAATGGAAAATTGCTTTTAGCATTAAAAAAACAATTCATTGCTTTTCAAGTTGATATTGATATATACCACAATTAATTCCGGTTTTAGTTGAGATGAAAAAAAGTCTATGGCACGAGAGGGATTCGAACCCACGACCTTCGGCTAGATACGCCGCTGCTCTACCACCTGAGCTATCGTGACCTTGATCCTCTCGGACACAAACTCCCCATCTCAACCTCACCTTACGAGTTTTGCCTCCTTTTGAGATGGGGAGTTTGTGTCCGAGAGGATCGAGGTCACGATAGCTCAGGTGGTAGAGCAGCGGCGTATCTAGCCGAAGGTCGTGGGTTCGAATCCCTCTCGTGCCATAGACTTTTTTTCATCTCAACTAAAACTGGAATTAATTGTGTTATATTAATTGGTCGAACGGACCACGAAACCAGTGAATTATTGATATATACTTTTTTTTTTTTTTTTTTTTTTTTTAAATCTGGATTTCGATGTAAAGGAAAAATCACTGGTATTTTGTTGTCATCTTCAATGCCCAAATAGGAAAAATAAAATGTATAGGTTACCCGAGTTGTTAACATAAACATAGTACATACCCAGTAGTTCCAACATTATAAACAGTAATTCACTATTTTTGTGGTCGCTTGACCAATTAATATATGACAATTAATTACAGTTTTTAGTTGAGATGAAAAAAAGTTAATGGGACGAGAGGGATTCGAACCCACGACCTTCAGCTAGATACGCTGCTCCTCTACTACCTGTGCTATCGTGACCTCGATCCACTCGGAACCTCACGGAATCTCAACCTCACCTTACGAGTTTTCCCTCCTTTTAGTGACGACAGTTGGCATAATATGGCAAAAGGAGGGAAAACTCGTAAGATGAGGTTGATGTCCGAGTGGATCGAGGTCACGATAACTCAGGTGGTAGAGCTGCAGCGTATCTAGCCGAAGGTCGTGGGTTCGAATCCCTCTTGTGCCATTAGCTTTTTTTCATCTCAACTAAGTATTAGGTGTGTGTGAAATTTTGTTTCTTCAAATATTGACTTTTACTTTTATAAAGGTTACTCGCTAGCCCGATTAGCTCTAGGGTGGGAAAAGCGCTGTTGAATGAGATTGTTTTGAAAGTGGTAGCTGATCCCAAAAGTCAGTATAGAATAAAATACGACATGTACAACATAGAAGCAGATAAAATTTGTTTCAGGCTATAAAATAGTAACTGAATGTGTTATTCCGACATTTTAATAATAAAGAGACAATTTAAATACGACTGTGTGAAATGTCTAATAAGCTTGAAAATGATGATGTATTAGTGGTGTTGGATGATGTGTACAAATGAATTGCAGGCGCTATCTGAGATTTCAGGTACTGAACACAATGTAGAAAGAAGAATTCAATCCTTGGGATTCATTGTTTAACCCATGAACTCAGAATCATCTCCAAGAAACAAAGAAGAATGGCTTGTTGTGTTTAACACCTGAATAGGAACGAACAGAAAGGATTTATTTCGTATTTGGTCGTTAGGGATGAGAAGTCCTTTATAAAAATGTTAAACGCCGAAGGACGGTTTGCAAGAAGAATGAAACCCTGTAGGGGTTAAGTATGAGCCCTGTCATAAAGTCCTTTTGTCTAGCGGGATTTTCAAGGAATAATTTATTGCATGATTCTTGGATCAGTGATGAAGAAAAAAGGAACAAGACTATAAAATATGGTTGTTTCTGCTACTGAAACATTGGCAATAAGTTATTGAAAAACAAAGGAAATTATCTTTTAGATTAAAAATTGATTATATTTTGAAAGTTGGGCTGTTTTTGCTGGGGGGGAAATAAAGAAAGAAAAATGCCACACCCAACATAAGCAAATACTTTATCATCATTGTAACTTTTCCCCCAGAATACAAAAATATTTCTTAAATAATTTTCAATTATTTCAATTTTAAGTAAGGTATTGGTTGAGGTAAAAAAGTCCTGCGAGCGGGATTCGAACCCACGACCTTCGGCTCAATATGCCGCTGCTCTACCGCTTGGGCTATCGTGAATTGAATCCACTCGGACACCAATTTCCCATTTTAACCCCTTTTCCTCCTTGTTCTGAGCGACAAATGAAATGGCCACTGAGAACTTAGTGAAGTATACGTCATTTTCCTTATTAAATCGATTAGGTTTCATGGTCTGATTGACCAATTATATTATTTTCAATTAATCAAATTTAAAAATATTGAAATCAATAATTTTTTTTGCAGGGTGTTTTTAATTATCTTTTTATATATGTTGCAGATACATAAACTGACTGGTATTCTGATGCCTTATGCCGTTCCATCCGATTGGAGGCTAGTGTTGAGAAATTTCTTCATATTCTTGATGATTCTCGTCCCGATCGGGATTCACGATGGGATGTTCTGAGGCCCGTGGTTGACGATTCGTTCGTACAGCCTTTAAAAATCTTGGCAATCGAAAATATTTCATTATAACGTTTCAGGATCCCCCCCCCCCCCCGATCCGCCAATACGTAAAAATGCGGAAAAGAAAACTGTCAATTAGTAGGGGAGTTCAGTTTTACTTTTTTTTTTCTAGAGTTATGTGCCTTTTATTTTTTTCAAAACAGATAACGTTTCTGTTGCATTAAAAAATAACAGATATTTTGTTAAAAAAAAAAAAAAAAAAAAAAAAAAAAAAAAAAGTAAAAAGTGAAAGGAAGAAAAGGAGAGATTGTTAGGGGATAACATGTTACCACATTGTTTAGGGTAAAATTTAAAAATTTTAACTTGAAGGATCTCACGTCATGAACATTTTCAATTGTAAGAGACAAACTTTCATTCCTACTTAATCGTTTTAGCCTGTATTCTTCATGATATTTGTTACTCTAGTCATACTTTTTTTTTTTTTTTTTTAATTATTATTATTATTATTTTTAATTGTGTAAAGTGCAGTGCATATCAGAAGTTTATTAGTACGGTAATTCGAATGCATGTCAGTGTGTATAAAATTTTGTAAATAATACTATTCTCTTTTCTTTTTTTTTTAGAAAAAAAAAATCAAAGGGGTAGTTTTTCAAAAGTGGTGAGTTTTGTCTGTATAGTTCATTTTTCCCTTTTAATTTTAACATGCAGAATGACTTGAGACATGTGATATTTCATAAATCCCCCCCTCCCACCGGTGAAAATGATTGTGGAATCATACAGAAAAAAAGCAAATGACTGAATATATATTTTTTAATAAAATGCCCCACAATCAAATGGCAATTAACATCAGAGATAATATATTGCCTAAATAACTGCATTTAAATATTATTATACATATGAAAACAATATTAAATTTTTATGGATTCTAAAATAAGTACAGTGAGATTAAAATATACCGTCGATAATGATGATGGGGGAACCAACAAGAGTAAAAAAAAACTCTTTAAAGAAAAAGCTTTAAAAAAAAACGACATTTTTACATTTTACACCCTGTATTATGTAAACCGAAAATAAAATAAAATAAAATCAGGAAAGCACGAGTATCAACAGGGTTTTGCGAATTATTAAAATTACGGCACAAATCCTCTTTAAGTGTAAACATTTCTTAATTCAAAAGTACAAAACGCCGGCTACTTTTGAAAACCTACCGACACCTCACAAGTTGAGTTTATGGTTGTGACTACTTATATTTTCATTTCCTAATTGTTAATAATTGTAAATATGTTGAGGCTCGGGGG
>CM077110.1:2758853-2786193 GCA_039619505.1 Cimex hemipterus | reverse complement strand
TTTTTATATTACAATCTTGGCTTTAAACTTTTGAGAGGTTGTGTGCGCGTGTATTTGTGTCTTATACAGATTTTAAGCAGAATGCTCACATTGTAAATATTTTTTTATACTACTGCCATTTTATACAAGAACATTTGTATATATAAAAAAAAGTATTGAATACTCAGAGATTGTAAAACTGTGTAAAATAAATAATAATGGTGTCTTAAAGTCTTAGCAACTTTGTTCGTAATAGTATTAGGAGAAAATATAGACCTTTTGTATATTTCATTTTTGAATTTTTTCCCTTTTTTTTGCTTAGGCTTTTAAATAGGGTCAATAGTTTAGGTTGTATATCACTGAACTCAAATTACTTCAAATACTAATTATCATGACAAAATTGTTACCTTTGTTGTTATTGTTTAAAGATAATAAAATATGATTATTGTTGATGGTAGTTTTATTAAGAACGAACCTGCCTATTATTGCACGATTAAATAGTTTTTTGTAAACGTAGCCATTCACAAAAGTTTTTTTCATACAAGATCCTTAGCTGTTTTATTATCAAATTAATTTTGTTTACAAACATGTTAACAAACATGTAGACAACAATTTTAATGGCTCGCAGACCAGCCAATAGTTATTTGCGAGAATGGTGTCGGTGTGCATTCCAATCCTACATGTAATTTTTTTTTTTTTTTTTCAAAATCAACTTTTGCGACCGTAAATATTTCAATTAATGAACACGCATAAAATGTTAAGTTTGTGATAATCCAAACAAATTTATTATTGATCATGGGTTTTTGGCCTGTGAGTCGGTGAACTGGTGTTGAACTGGCATAGGGTCACTTACTGGGTCCGTCTCGACTCGGGGATGTTTTTTTTTAGTTGTTCAAACTTTATTTCAGCATTTTGCCGTCTTCAGTGAGGAGTTCTTGTTTGAATAACACCCCCCCCCACAGAGACAGTAATTGACCCTATGCCGGTTCAATGAAATTATTTACTAAATTGTAAAATATAGTACAAATTCATCATATAAAATATAGATGCAATTAAAAATTTTAACAAACTAATAATTTGTTGAAGTAGTAAGGAGCCATCAGGAATTTTGAAAAAACACCTTTTTCATATTTTCCCTTAATGTTTCAACCTTTACACAGATCATCTTCAGACCCTGAGCGAATTACTAAAGTTTGATTTTTTTTTTAAATTTAAATAATATAAATTTTGGAATCCAGATATACTGCTTAATCTGATATAAAAAGAATAATTAATTGTTATTAAAATTAATTGTAAGATAAGATAACAAAAACTGTCACGATAAAATGAAAATGAGTAAATTTAAGGTTTTGTTTAAAGAAATAAATTTTGCACGATATTCAACGATAAAAATAATTTATTCGAATTTTAAACGCGTATTCAGTATGTGATTTACGGAAGGGTAAGGAAAAAGATTAATGTTTTTTATAGGCTCTTGTGTAGTAGTGAATGTTCAACCAAAAAAAAAAAAAAAAAAATTGGTCAAACAAAATTGATAATAAAATGTATAATTTATGGCCGTGTTTCTGATTTTGGCAATTAATCGAGAACTGGTATCGGACTGACAAAAACATGCAGTATCAAGTAGGCATAAAGTTGATTTTTGTAATGTTGAAATAATTGTCGAAGAGCGTCAATTACACAGGAGAAGAATAAACGTGGTCTACATACTAAAATAGAAATCTATTTAAAAATCAATAAAAACTATTCAAATTACAACTTTATTTGGTGTATATAACCGTCAAACTTTTACGTAAATTTTCATGGAATTTTTGAAAGAAATATTGGAAAAATCGTTGTTTCGCTGAATAACTGTAGTTTAATCGTTTAAACAATTTTTTGAAAAAGTTAACGTCACGAGCTGGATTCGAACCCACGACCTGCTCAATACGCTGCTGCTCTAACTGCTCAATCTCGACAGCTGATGTGGTTACACATTAACTTTTCCATCCCAACCAAAACCTTATATAAAAGGAATAATTAATTGTTATTAAATTGTAAAAAAAATGTTAATTGTAAGATAAGATAATAAAATGGAAATGAGTAAATTCAAGGTTTTGTTTAAAGAAATAAATTTTGCACAATTTTCTTCGATAAAAATAATTTATTTGAATTTTAAATACATATTCAATAAGTGATTTATGTACAACTCATAAGGCAAATATCACAGATCAAATATTGTAAGTTCTTTGACACAATGAGATTTTTTTGGACATTGAGGGTCATTGACTATCCGGATCGAGGTCATTTTTGATATGTGACGTATAGATGTCATATCCGAGAGAAATGGTATTGTCGTATAGGACCCGATACTTTGTCGGTAGTAGGTAGAAGTTGATCACTTGAGCCGGGGGCCATATGGCCCACTCTGCCATGTACAGTATCTTTCCCTTTTCGACCAACTCGTTTCTTATAGTCTTCCACGAAGACTTCTCGAGAACACCCAGGGTGAGGAAGAAGGCCGTGAGCATGACGGGCGAGAAGACGATCTGGTCGACGACTACCTTCTTCAAGACCATCGAGACCGTGTGACCCGGAAGCCAGACGTCGAGGTACTTGTACCAGTTGTGACAGAGGACACCGGCGGTCGCGCCGGACAGCGACATGTTCTTCGTCCTGGTCAGGTCGATCTCTTTGCACTTGCCGTGGTGTTTCCTGTAACTTTGAACGATCAGATCACCGACACCGGAGAGGGTCACGGAAATAGAGACGTTAGTCAGGAACAAGTGTCTGTCGAACATGATCTCCTTGGCCTTCCTCGCCCTTTCCACCAGGACCGAAAGTCGCCAGAAAGACATCCTCGAAACTCGAACCCTGACCGCTCTCCGGACTGTCGTCTCGCCGATCTTTCCACTCTCCCTACTTGAAAAAGTTGACCTTCTGCAAATTAAAAAAAAAACTGAAGGTTTCAAATTTTTACATTAAGAAAAAAAATAGTTATGAGTCGATGATAAAAATGTTCCTTCTTATTTTTTCTAGTTTCAGAGAAATTATCAATAAAAAGGAAATAGAAAAAAAAAACATGAGATTATTGTTTAAGTAAAACATGTAAATCCTTTGGATAAGGAATATGCATTTTGCTTCGCCTATAAGGCTTAGTCACACTTTTTACTTTATTTTTTTGGCCTCGTCAAACGAGAAACTTTCCCTTCTCGGACAAAACGACGAAATTGATTGATTATTGTTTTTGTGTAAAATATCCTGGAATCTAGGTGCATGCCGGCAATGTTATATACCGGTGGCCGTGGATTTCTTCTGTTTCTGCTCTGCTGTCCGCTTAGGGAGAGTGGCAGAGTCACGGAACTCGGTCGCTTGTGAATTTCCCAACCGAGTCCCAGAAATACGAGTACAGTTGGAAAGGAGCGGATCGCAGCTTGCCGCGGCTGTAACAGTAGACACGCGAAATATTATTTTCTGGCAGATTTTTTTTTTTTTTCTTTTTGGATTTTCCCCCCTGGCCGTTTTCTTTTTTTTTTTTTCTTCCTCTCTACGTTTGATACTCGTTGTTTTCGCGGATTAAGCTCGTGCCGGTGGCAAATCGCGTGTCCTCCCGCTGAGGATAATCCGGCCCTTTTTCCAATTGGTTCGAATTTAATTTTGCCCGGATCGCTTTTATGTGTTTGGGCCCGATACGCCGGCGGTAACGTCATTTCTCGAATCGCACGGTTAGAGGCGGAGCCATGGCCAGTCCTACGGCACGTGTTGGTAAGTCTGCCTTTTCAACAGACGAGACTATCCTTTAATTTTTGACACGAAAACGCAGTGGATGAGGTTCGTTTCCCTCGACCCTGGCGACTAACCTCAACAGTATCCTTTCTTTTTACAGTCAATTAAAAAAAACAAAACCCCCACATTCACTACACTACATAAAAAAATAAAAATAAGGACGCACCATTCAATTTAATAATAATAATCTCCCTTAAAGGAGAAACTCGGAAAAAAAAAAAACGATTTTTTTTAAAACATCCCTTCAACAACAAAAAAAAAAAAACCCATACAAATTAAAAAGTTAAATAAATAAATAAAACCCTCCAACAACAGAAGAACTTAAAAATAATAAACAAATATTCATCAGGGCCAAGTGAAGGTCGTCGATATTAGATAACGAGCTTGTAAAATGAAATCTTTCACTCCTTTTTTAAAATATTTTTTAATCGAATTTTTGCCAAATTACATGCGCGACTTTAGCCCAGATCAATAGTTTATTTTAGTTTTAATACGGATTTTCTCTTTCTTTCTTTTTTATTTGACTCTTCTTACTTTACAACAATCCTTCGTACATAGTCTTCAAAATATCAAATTGTTATGTAAAAATAGACAATTATTTTTTTAAAATTTTATATTCAAAAAATTTTTTTATACAATACTGCATTGTGCCACTAAACATACAGGGATTAATATAATAATTAAAGAATGAATCACTTTGCTAACTGCTCTTCGCGACCATTTCGTAAATCGCTGATGATCGAATTCTGATTACACGACATTTGAAAAATGGCAGAAAGGTGGAAAATTCGAGAGCTTGTAGGTTCAGGTTTGTGTCTGAGGGGATCGGAATCACAATAGCTTAACTTGTTGTAACAGCGGTGTATTGATACGAAGATTGTGTGTTCGAATCCTGCTTGCGACACTGACTTTGTATGCATAAATAGTATAATCAATTGAAAGAAGTAATCTTTGTGGCCACTTCATTAATAGCGGAAGATCGAATTCTGATTACACGACATTTGAAAACTGGCAAAAAGATAGGAAATTTGAATGGTCGTAGGTTCGGATGGGGAGTTGGTGTCTGAGTGGATTCAAGTCACGATAGCTCAAGTGGTTGAAGCAGCAGCGTATTGAGCCGAAGGTCGTGGGTTCGTAATCCCCTCATAACACTAACTTTTTCAATTCAACCAAGACCTTACGTAAAAGGAACAGTTAATTGAAATAATACGATCAATTATAACCGCTTTCACTTTGCTAACAGCTCCTCTTCACTGTTTCTTAAGTCGCTGAGAATTAGTGCCTGATTACGCGACATTTGAAAAAGTGCAAAAAGATGGAAAATCCGAAAGTTTGTAGGTTGTGAGATGGGAAGTCACGATGGCTCAAGTGGTAGAACAGCGGCGTGTCGAGCCAAAATTCATGGGTTTGAAATCCATTTGTAACATTTAATTTCTCATCCCAACCAAGACTTTACATAAAAAGAACAATTAATTGAAATAATATGGTCAATTTTAATTGCAAAACATGGCATATAATTAAATTAACCTATGCAGGGTTGAATAGGGTGTGTGCTGGTGTGGTCATGAAACAATTAATAAAAAGCATTACGCTAAAATTAAATAAATTCCTCCTAAAAACCTAGGTGAACGGGTGTGTAATCTTAGCCGGTTTTCTTTTCAGTACCTAGCACAGCAGTGTCTAAACCCTCAACATAACCAAGGTACTTAGATTACTATGATATTCTGTCTGAACATTTTTTATTGACAAGCAGTAGATTTTTTTTGTACGGAAACAAGTACTCCTGGACGCATGAGAACAAGCTGCAGACGCAGACCCTTATCGGCTCGTTTAGGGCGCAAGGGATTGTGGCAGCGTTTCAACAGAAATTAACGAATTCGTACAATCTGGAGGAAGAAATGAATGTCATAAATTTGATAAATTTTTCTCGTGTGTTCATTTAAAAATTAAAAAAAAATGTTTCGCGCTTGACATACTTTCAAGTACATTTATTGATGTTTTTGCAATTTTAGATCATTTTGGTCTGTCACTTGACATTGAAACAACAAGTCTGAACTGTTCATCACATCATATAAAAAAAATTCACGTTATGATTTAAAAAAAAAAATAACAGAACTTCTTATCCATCATTAGTCATTTTCTTAATTTTTGTATGTGAAAGTTTGTAACGTTCCTTATACAATTGTTGGATTGAGTGGAAGATTTTTTTTTTTCTTTTCAAATCATGGCTAATAAAAGCTAAATTGTGAAATAAATGGGGATCATTGTAGCATATTATGCTCTAGGCTCGTATACGACAGTTGTAGATTCAATTCCCATCATCATCCTTGGGTTTTTTTTCCGTATCTTTTCCCTAAGAATGGTATTAAAAAGGCCGACTTTAAAAAAAAATTATTGTTTCATTAAAGTCAAGTCCTTAATTACACCTTTTGGTTCTATTTTGATTAATTATTACTTGAGAAATTGTATTTGAACTTGTGAACATGAGTTATAAACAGGATGGACTGTCTTAACTTGAAACTTTTGCTGTTTTGTCGCTGTAAAATTTTTTGAGCGTGTTGTTTTATGGTTTTGACAATTTTTGTTTTTGTTCCAGTTGTGCCCCGCAACTTCAGACTTTTAGAAGAATTGGAGCAAGGCCAACGAGGTGTGGGCGATGGTACGATTTCCTGGGGCTTAGAGAACGACGATGACATGACACTAACTCATTGGACAGGAATGATCATAGGACCACCAAGAGTAAATTAAATTTCAAATAAATCGTGTAAAGGCTCGGCTCATTTTGCTTCAAATTTCAGACTCCGTACGAAAATCGAATGTATAGCCTACGGATAGAATGCGGACAAAAATATCCAGAAGAATCGCCGTCGGCTCGTTTCCTTTCTCGAATTAATATGACTTGCGTTAATAGTACAACTGGGCAGGTAGTTATTTCTTTTAAAATGTTAAAAAGAAGAAGAAAAAAAATTCTGTTTTTATTCTATTGTGTATGTCGATCGGCAGGTTGACCAGAAAGCAGTTCCACTATTAGCGAGATGGCAGAGAGATTGTACTATTAAATCTCTTCTGCAAGAGCTACGTCGACTCATGACAATTAAAGATAACATGAAGCTCACGCAACCGCCTGAAGGAAGTACGTTCTAACGGCCCATTATTTTCTTTTCCAAATTACTTTATATTTTCTAATTTGTATTTTATCCTCGTATTTAAACCAAGAATGGAATTGAGTTCTTATTGGTATGATTTATAAATTTAGGGTTAAAACAAAAGAAACAGTGATTGCGTTCAGTTTTCATTTTCCAACATCCCTTTGCCCTCCCCCGACCGATTTTTTTTTCCTTTGTATATATATATTTCAACCAGTTTTAAAACGATGGGAAACTTAATTAGATAGCAAACAAAATTATTAACTTGTACAGCCTTTTAAAGTAGCACTATTCAAAGCTTTTTTTGCTAAGAGAAATTTTTCCAGTAAATTGGAATTTTTAAAATTAAATAACTTCTTAAAATTCTAATTGGCCATCAAGTGTGTCACGGTCTGTTTATTTTTACGCCTTTTTATTAATTTTTGTGTATAATTATTACAATTTAAAAAAAAATGTAATTACACGTTTAACTGAAACATTTTGTTTGTTTTTTTTAATTGGGTTTTGTAGGCATTTTCCCAATGAAAGACTTACCAGTGAAGCCTGCTTAGAAAGGTACATTTCCTTTAAAATCCTTATTACTATTTATTTTCTATATATATTATTAAAATAACATTTAAAAAAAATTGTAATGTGAGTTTCTATAAAAGATTGATAAATAAAAACTTTTTAGAAGCTTGTTTAGAAAAAAAAATTCTGTTATATTTAAGAGACGAATAAAAGCAAACAGTTGTTTTGATTTTGATTCATTTGTATATTTTATTTTTCTAGGCTTTTTAGAAGGGAAAATATTAAAACAAAAGATGTACGCTTGAAAATAAATACGTTTGACGTTTAAACAAAACAAACGATACAACCTTAGATAAATATAAATGTTTTTTAAACAGTTTTTGTCTTTGTTCTGTTACTAATATATTATGCGATTTCTTTTCTATCAGTCTACACTATAAAGGGAAAAAAATGATCAAATCGTTATTTCACAGTAATCGAATTATAAAAATTTACACATTTTAAAGGCATTTTATGATTTATGGATAATTTTCAAGTGGCTTTAAACAAATTTTCGAAAGTCGTAGATGAATCAGTTTTTAGTTCAGCTGTGCCTCCTGAAGACAATTTAACCCTCCGTTGGGCGCATGTCTGATTGGGAAAAAAAAAAAAAAAACAGGCGCACTCAGCCTGAGAGGCCACCTGCCTGTTTTACCCTCCCCCCTTCCCCAATAATCAATTTTAATCCAAAAAAGCCTTTTGCTTGGATTTACGGAAATCAAATAAACCAAATAGGTACGGAAACAATCGAATTTATTGAATATAATGAAGGTAAAACAACCGAAATTAAGAAATGCTGGAAAAAATGTCTGATTTGGGCTGAAACGTAAGCTGAATTTTCGAAATCTGCAGCTGAATAACACACACGGCTGACGCAGATCAGTTGGTGACAATTTTTACATACATAATTTGTCATCCTAAATCCTGTTTCAGTCGTGCATATGCCACATTTGCGTCTTTTCGGAAGTAAGATGGGCTGGTCGTATTTTCAGGTTTTTCTTGTGGATAAAACCTTTTCAAGCTGGAGTGTAGGTGAGTCTCTCTCTCTCTCTCTCTCTCTCTCTCTCTCTCTCTCTCTCTGGCAAGTTTGGATTTGACTGAATCTATGTATTGATTGGTATATTTTACAATCAATTTCAAAATTTCTGTAGTGAACAAACATTGCAATATCGTTTTTTCATTTCAAGCCCGTACCCGACGAAAAGAAGCTGGAGATGGCGCTTCTTGGTCCACTTTGCTTATCTTTTCCAAGAAAAAAAAAAAAATAATAATCTTCCACTTTCTAAGATGTCCCTTCATCTTGTTCCGTTTCTGAGTCCTTGTCATGTTGCTCTACTTTGTCTAGAGAATCTATATCGCTTTCTTCGCTAAAATCCTCGACCAGTGCTGGATCGTCGAGCATCATCGTTGAGCAGTTTTCTAATTTCGGCAACATCATTAGAGTTGGAAAATTCGTACATTTTTTACCCATTTCGGCAGGAAATCTAGAATAAATGTCAGGAATACTGTATTGAAAAGTAAATTGAATGATTAAAACAAAAATATAGTGAAAAAAAAAAAATTATAATTTATGACGCAGTCGGTTCGACAAGCCAGGATGGGTCTAGGCTAGCAGAGTGAAGGTAGATGTCAAAATGAATTGGTGGTTCCTATGCACCACCCATAAATAGGAAACTATAGGAGGGGCGCCAGGTAAAAGAATGACAGGCAAAAAGGTGTCTAGTTGCCCTTTCAGGCCATCTACGCTCGACGGAGGGTTAAGGAAAAAAATGACTGGGCGAGTATATTAATTCAATTAAAAAGTACCAATAACAAATTGGTTTTTCAGTGATTCAGATTTTGAGTCGTAACCGCTAATAATCTGAATGAACGATACAGTTCAAAATATAGATAATTTCAAAACCAGTTTGTGAGTCATTTTTTAAATATTGAAAATAATTATATTCGCTTGTTTTGTGGTCAACTTGACCAAGTAATACCTCACAATTAATTAAGGTTTATAGTTGAGATAAGAGAATCAGTGGCACGTGCGGGATTCGAACCCACGTTCTTCGGTTTGATACGCTGCTGTTCTACCAGTTGAAAAATGGCAAAAAGGAGGGAAAATTCAAAATGTGGGGTTGAGATGAGAAGCAGGTGTCCGAGGTGCCGATAGCTCAAGTGGTAGAGCAACATTGTGTCTAGTCAAAGATCTTGGGTTCGAATCCCACTCATGCTTTTGAATTTTTTATCTCAAGTATAAACCTTAATTAATTTTATTTTTATTATTAATTATTGCTATCTGTACATAATATACATTGAGAAAACAAATCTGATCTGTCAGACAAGGAGGCAGTGGGAAGAGAAACCAACTTTATTTAATTTGGGGGGGGGGAGCAAAAGTTAATTCGGTGGGTTAGGTAGACGGTCGTGAGGCCATCGTCGTTTTGAACGGCTGGAGGATTGCAAGGGTGAGTCTTGAGGAAAGAGGACTTAGGATGGAGGGCGAATTTAGAGTGAAAAGTGAAGAAATGTGTTAGGATAAGATCTTTTACAAAAGGGATTTTAAGATCTTGTGACGTAGAAGGGAGCTTTGAGGATACGGTAGAGAACTTTAGACTGAAAAAGATTGAATTCGTTGGATATTTGATGATTTGGCTGTAATTAATTGTAAGATTGAAAATAAGAGGTTTAGTGTTGTATTGGGTAAAAAAAAAAAAAAAATAGATTTTACTCTTCGTTGAAAGAAGCTGGAAAAATTTCTAACTCTTGAGAAGGAATAAATGGTAGACTCGAAGAAACAAATTGAATTTCAGGGTTCAAAGCATTTTCTTTTATCTGAGTGGCATTCAGGCACTTTCTGTTTTGCATGTGCCTTTTGTCAGGGTTATGTATGAACTTACGTATGCATTTCAAGTTTATTTCATAAAAAAAAAAAAAAAAAAATACCATGCAGAAAAACAAAATACTCACATTAGCAAGGCCTTAAAAAAAAGAAGATAAATTCACAGTTAAATATATGGTGATGAATTTGTAAACTTTTGCCACATTCGACTTTTGAATTAATTAAAAGATTTCTCCAAATTTGTTATTGTCCGTTCTTGTTTTTCTTCTAGTTTTTTCCTCTTCTGTTGTTCATTCATTCTCATAACCGCTCATCTCTGGAACACAAACTAGGGCGAATGTGGACGAGTTTAAGCGCACGAAACGAGAGTCTGCTGTTCAAAATATTTTTATTTTGGTTTATCAAGATGCATTCTAGTAATTTACTTTCTTCAAAGTTTGTAACCGAAATTTTTCCTTTACAAATACGAATATTTAAAATGATTTAGACGAGTTTCTTACAAGCGTCACGTCCACCAACTATAAAATTATTTTTGTATATTCTTCGAACCGGGTTCTGTCAATCTGTATAGAGTTAACTATCATTATACGGAGCTTCCATTCATCCACGGTTAACTCCCTAGTTGATTTTTTTTTTGGCACCTAATTTTTTTCTTGTTTGTTTCGATGTCATACTTATTTCTGTTCATTTTCCCATGTTCACTTTCTGTCTCAACTTCCCAGAAATTTGACTTCATTGCTGCATCGATGGCGAGGGATGGAACACGTCCCAATTTTTTACTTGTAAAATTTTGTCACCTCTGGACTTGAGGGACACTTAGTTCCCCCTAAAATTAGTCAGAGTACGCAGGGGGATACAAAGGAAACAAATAAACACACAAATAGGATATCAAATTCTTTCACCCTTTATTATTTGATAATTATGTACACAATCGGTTAGACCCTTCAAGGTGGTACCCTGGACAAATGTTATAGCGAACTTCCGGACGGCTTAACAAAAGTTGGGGTCACGGCAAGATCCAAGCGAGCACTCCTGCCTCAGCTTGTTCGTTACCCCCCTCTTCTCACTCTTATCTCCTATGTCCGGGCTGGGCCCGTGACAATTTATATATAAAGCTTTATGCTGATTAAGTGTGATCCTCCATTTATTTTATTTTTTGTCTAATTATTTTGTGCATTTAGAAAGATTTTTGGAAGATTGGTTGGTGCTCAGTCCTACCGATATCACCGCTGAGGCATCTGTAAACGTTGCAATTTTGACTGCATCCATTTTTGGAAAATAACGTGTAACAAGTATCGGTCCTAGTATGCTACCTTGTGGCACTCCTTCGTTTATTAATTTTTGCTCTGAATATTGGTTTTCTTGTTTGATTCTAAAAAGTATGTTAGTACTGATAATAAATTCATTTTTCCTTTTGTGGAATCCCTTTTGGTTTAATGGTGAGCCCTTCGTGCCAGATTTTGTCAAAAGCCTCTGAGACGTCAAAAAAAAAAAAAAAAAAAAAAAAAAAAAAAAAACATGCAGAACAAATTGTTTTTCCTATCACATACACTGCTCTGTGAATTTGGTCTATGATATGAGCTCGTAGCCAGTTTTTGTATTATGATGACTTCTGCAAGTTTCCTGATGCTGGGAACATTCAGTCCGATTGCATGCAGGTATGTTAATTTAACCAACCCCCTTTTTTTTGTAATATTTCTCTGGTGACAGTTTCATATACAGATTCAGATACAGTTGCAAGATATAAATAGTAAAACTAATGGGCGTCGGTGGCCGCAACGTTTAGTCTTTGACACGGCACTCATCGCTGTAAGGTAAAGGTCCCAGGTTCAAATCCAGCTGCCCTGCATTCTTACCCAACATACAAATGTTTTGTTTTTTCAAAAACACCAGTATTCAGAGGATTTATGACCTCTGCTGTTGCGAACCCTCAAAAAAAAAAGTAAACATTAGAAATATAAACAATTGGGGCAAGGAAAAATTTCACATAAGGATGTCTGTCAGGGGGCGACAGTAGCTTCTATAGTTTAGACATGCTCATAATTGTACGATATTGGTCCTGAGTTTAAGTCCGACGACCTGAATTCGAACTTGACATACTTACAAATGGGCTTTTTTCAAAATGCACCCTGAGGATTCATATAACCACATAGTTGAAAAAATTTTGTTCAAATAAAAAAAATAATAAAAATAAAAGACCTATGGGCTTAATGAAAGTACAGCTCTTGGCAGAGTGACAGCCAATTTCTGTGATCCATAGCCTCATCATCAAGGATTTAATTTAGTTGTCCATAATTGCCTATTCGTTTTATTATAACACGACCGCACCGAGTACTGGGTAAAATGGTCGCACAGCCCACGCCCTCCCGTTTAGACTTTTTTTAAACTCTCCATTACACTACTTATTTTTGAAATACTTGACCTCAGAAAATATCAGTGTTTACGATCATTTTTTTTTTTTTTCAACTTGGAATGTAAATTGTTCTAATGAAAACCACATACTTTGCTTTTGAGCACATATATTTTTTATTTTAGTTATTTCCCCAATATAAATGAATAAAAAATTATTACAAAATGTTAAAACAACTTTTATTCAACTATACTCACCTGACAAAGCAATAAAAAAAAATTTTTTTTCAAGTACAAATATTTTGCATGAGAAATAGGGCTCCACCGTGAGCGGTCTTTCTTTTACTCAAAATAAAAATGCACTGAGGAGGCAGAAAGCTTAAAAATACAATTTTAAAAAATAAAAAAGGAAATTCCGAGAGACTTTTTGTAATACACAATTCTTTATAAACTATGACCCAGAATTTAAATTAAAAAGTCCACTTTTTTACCTTTCAAGATTGAGCATAAAATGTTAAGAATGCGTTTAAGTTAATTTCTTCTCTTTTCATTCGTGATTTGAGTAAAAATCAAACAATATTACAACAAAATGGTTTTGGCAGACCGAAGTATGGGTAGGCGACGAGGATAAGCGGAAACGACCAAACTACAAGAAGTCATTACTGCACAATTTTATTTTTTATTGAGAAAATTATTTTTTTTTTTTTTTTTTACTTCTCCGACGGTCAATTATGGACATCATAAAGGCTGGATTTTATTAATTACAAAAAACAAAAATTACACAACACAATGGCCTCGATACTTTCTTGGCGGATCCGAAATGGGATTTTATTTGTTATATTAAAATATGCACTTTTTTTCTTGCTAAACAGTTTTGTTTATTATTAATTTCCTTTTGATAGTAAACAACAATTTTGCATTCCAAAACGTAGTTTGGAAGACTTGAGATCTATTAAATAAAAATCTTGCTTTTTTTCTTATTTTTTTGGTCTATTATTTTTTTTACAAAAATTATAATGAATAAATGAGGATAAGGATTGTTCACATTATTATAAAATTGATAAAAAATAAAACCTTGGTTTTTTTTCTCTTCTTTTTTTATCTATATAATATATTACATTAATTTCTTTTAAAATAAATTCTATCTCTGTTTCATTTTTTAATGCATTTTTTTCTTCCTCTGACTGTGCAAATTGAATATTTTTGGTCAGTATAAATGCTTAAAATAATATACAATCCTGTTTTTTCTTCTCTTAAATGAATAAAATAAGTAGGAAAAAAAATTAAGCAAAAGTTTTTATATTAACTGGAGATAAAAATTAAGATTATACATCTAAAGTGTTTATACAATGCTTTTTTCCCTTTTATATTCATCAATGCGATTAAAAAAAAAATCTCTTATTAAATATTAAAAAAAAAAAAAAAAAAAAAGAGGGTGCTAACATTACATTCATTTTATACATACATAGGGGGGGAAGAGGTGAGATTCGTTAAAAAATTAAACTTTTAAAAAAGGGGGAAAAGAAAAAGACATTTTAAAGCTAAAAAAAAGGATCATGTTAATATCATAAAATCACAAATGATGGGAACAATATAATTAAAAAAACCACGGTTCTTTTTAAAAATATGTTTTTTGGTATCTAATAAAAACATTAAATAGAAATTACAAAATAAAATCACCTCTTTTTTTTAATTGTATTGGTATTTTAATTTTTATTAGAAATGAAATAAGGTTTTTTTTTGTTCTGCAATAAAGACATTTCACATGATTAAAAAACTAAAATAAAAGCAAACATGCGCACTCTTTCGGGATTTTTAATAAATTTTCCAACGACTTCCTCTAAAAGGATACAAACCACACAACACCAATGTATTATCCGTTCAAGGTTAATACGACCATACAAAAAATTACCAATCTTAAATATTTAAACTAAAAGCCCCCGAGTACGCAGTCCCCCTTACAAACTTCCATAGAAAGAAAAAAAGTTTTTGTGCAATTTAAAAAATATTAAAAGAAAAATAAATAAAGAAAAAACAAAAACAGAAATACAGTAAAACCCATCCTATTCTTTATTACAAGACTTTTTTTCTTCTTCGGAATCTTCAATTTTTTCCTATTTATACCATCAAAATTCGTTCTCTCTTTTGTTCAGATACTTCAAATTAAAATCCTCGCTCAATAGGTTTTTTTTTCCTCGTTTATCCAATTATTCAATAGTTTAGGTCCAATAATTCTTTTTAAGCATTTGCAGCCTGTTAAAAAAAAAAAAAAAAAAAAATTATATGGTATATTACGGTATAATTGACGGTGAAAATAATGTACCTGAGGCTGTTGCTGCGGTCTTGGCGTCGGCTTTGTTTGTCTGAAGGGCCTAAAATTACCCCGTCCTCCGTAGCCGTAACCACCACGTCCTCCACCTTGGTAGTAATAGCCTCCGCGTTGGCCTCCTCGGTACATGCCGTTACCACCCCTACGGGCAGAAAGGAAACCGAACGTTTCTGTGTTTAACTTTCTCTCCTTCCTCCAGTCGATCCTCTGGATACTCCTTTGAAAGATATATTCGGTATTCACAGGCTCGGCTTAAGGTTCGGAATTTTGAGTTTCGTTTCAAATTTATAAATTACCCTTTACTCCGTTCGACGGCCTCACAGCTGATGTTATCAAAAAAGGACTTTGTCTTGTTGTAAAAGAAAACATCCTCTTGGAGAGCCTCGACGTCGTTCCCTATTACTGTCTCGTTGCCTGAATCATCCTTCTTATCATCACCGTTCAACACTGGGGCTGCTGGTGCGGCATTTTGTGTTTCTGAAAGTTTAAAAAAAAGAAGAAAAATCATCTTTCCCAATTTTTGTCAGCGATGAATTTACCGATTTTCATGGATGAAAGTTTGCTTCTTATCTCCTCAAACTCATTGTTGGCCTTATCAAAATCATAATCAGATTCAAATTTCAGCGGCTGTTGCTGTTTTCGAGATGCACCCGGTGCTCTAGGGAAATTCTGCTGTTGCCTTTGCTGTGTCCTCTGCCCCTTGTTAATACGGTTCATCTGTCCTAGGCCTTGCTGTTGATTGTTTTTGGACTGTTGCTGTTGTCCCCAGGATTTAGGCCCGTTCGAATCCCTGTTCTGGTGATTTTGATGGCTCTGCTGGTTATAATTATTCCTGTTTCGGTTCTGGTTGTAATTGTCGTTTCTCATGTTGAATGTGCGAGTGAGCTGCTTATCCATTCGGTTTCCGACCTCTCTGTAACAAATCGAAAATAAATACCGATGGTTCAACGCGTCCGAGTGTACCTCCTCGACTTGCCGTTGGTTTCGGTTGCGGATTTCCTGATGGGGCGGGCTCGACTTCCTGTTGGCTTGAGTGGCCTGATCCATCGAAGGGGAAGGCTTGTGCAACCCGGGGGTGCTGCTCCTCGACCCAGACAGGAAATCTAGAACATATCCTTCCAATATCATTTACAAGGCCCATTCGAACTAATTGAGAAACACAGTCTCATTTTATTTTTATAAATGCAAATTCAAAATCTATAAAATATATTTGTCTCGAGTTTCTTATTTACTTACAACCTGTACATGATGTACATTAATAGTTTTAAATTAAAAAAAAAAAAATTAATTAAAAAAATAAATAAATAAAGGGAAATACAATTAATCATTCAAAAGCTTAAAATCTTTTAAACCCACTAAATTTAATGGTAAAAAGCTATTTAAAAAAAAAATTTCTCTTGTATTTGGTTTAGGTGTTATTTAAGCTTGTCAAATTATATAATTTTTTTCTTTAGATGCATTTTGAGGTACTTTAATCTCCTCCTCAGTACATTTTCAATCATAATCTAAATAACAAGTATATACAGCGATATCTTGAGCTACAATCGTCCCCAACATGCAAGCCCTCGACGGGGTGAAATTTTGTCTCGAAATAAGCCAGGATTTGAGATAACAAGCTTCTGGTGATGTGGTGCTGCAACAAGCAGCTCGGATTCCCGCGTACTTGGTTCATGCTTACCAAGCAATTTGGCGCTCGTATCTCAAGATACTATCGAAAGTTGAAAAAAGGTCGAAATACACACCACCCTAAATCGGTTAATTTTCCAAACACTGTTATGCCAGCTTATTAAAATGAAATTAATTAACTACAGGTGTATTATTAAATTTTATTGTTAGTATTGAACCCAATGAAAATTTCTCCTGCGAGCAAAGTAATTTTTACAAAGTCGTAAGAGCGAGTTGGATGAGAAAAGTGCAACAAAACTAAATCAAGCCGTGCAAAAATATAAATATAAATGAAAGTGCATTATTATAATTAATTAAATGGTGGAATGTGGCCTTTATGTTGATGGATGATACTTCAATAGCATGCCGTTCTAAGCGTGTAAATAAAGCTATCAGGCTGCTTGCAGTTACGACACGATAAAGGTCACATACCCAGATTTCCTTGATGTAAGAACTCACTTGGCGAAGGTCTCGCAAGTGTCTGCAGTCCGGATTGCATCGGGTTGAAACCCTGATATTGGCCGCTGCTCATGTTGCTTATTATCGGGTGGTAGCCTGTGTTGGTTTCCGCCTGTGATGAAGTGCTGACTGGGGCATTTGAGAACCGGTTGCTGTTTCCCATTGTCGGTGTGGCCGACAGCTGTAACAGGGAGATTGATTCTATTTACAAAACCGCTTAACAATAAGGGGCCGGCTGAATCGCATCTAATTGGTACCGTTTCATAATTAATTACCTGGAGTATTGCCGGGTCGTATAAGAGCTGGGTCGGTGGGACGACGCTGATATCTTTGATATCAGAAGCTCTAAAAAGGATGTAGTCGTAAATTTGATTTTGAGGCAGAACAGGATGTATCGTCTGTCTGTCTTCTGTCCCAAATGACTTCACTGTGAACATTATTGTTATAAAAACATACTGGATACAACTTGATAGAAATTTGAACAGGAAGAAAATAAAAATTCAAGAATTAAACAACAATAATTTACTATGAACTACATCTTCTTGTAGACAGATATTTGTGGAAGCAGTTTTATTTAATTATGTAACAGATTGAATTAAATCAATTTGTGCCGAGATAAGTATTAATTTTTATATTGGTTTATACGCCAACGAGGCAAAATACCTTAATAGTTACACGCTTGCGATGAAAAAGAGTGATGAGCCATCAAATTCTGGAAAATGTACCGTGGTTAATGGGTATTGTAAATAAGTTTTCATTTCATCAACAGATTCTCAAGTCTATGTGGACTTACGGCACCGTGACCACAAAATGGAAACGTTTTTACGAAACCTATTTCAGCCACTGCCACCAAAGGGGATAGGGCACATCAATACAGAAGCCGAATTTTTAATTAAATGTGTCTAACCATTAATAGTGTTGAAAGCATGATTTAACAAAAAAAAAAAAAAAAATTATCCATACAGCGGAAACCCGTTTATCCGAACCCCAATGATCCAGACCCGTTTGTAAAAATATTTTTTTACAAATAATTTGGAGATCTAGTATAAAGTGTACAGTGGTATAGTCTCACGATCTCCAAATAATCATTAACATTACTAAAAACCACATTATTTTATAAAATTTTCGTAATTCTCAATGTATGGAAATTAATTTTTTAAAATTCACGATTCAACTATCGGACCTTTTATTTCGTAATTCATAAAGGACACAAAATCGCCCTTCCATTAGTCACACGATCGAAGGGGCAGGAGAGGCACTTTTTTTTGCACACACAAGAAGAAGAAAAAAAAAAAGTGTATACTATTTTAAACAATTAGACATTGTTGTCTCTTGTTGTTCATATATTGGCTTTCATTTAAAAAAATTTTTTCTTCTAATTACATTTTTATTAGGTATTTTTTATGTATAAATTTTCCGATAACATGTCTGAACTTAAACAAAAATAAAACTGATAAAAATTATCTATTACTTTAAATGCACTTAATATATGAATAAAAGTTCACTTTCTTATGTGTTTTTTTTTTCCATTTTTACGATACGATGCTAATAAAATTACAAATATTCGGATTATCCGGATTTTCAATCACCTGAACAAGACCCGGTCTTTTTCAAGTCTAGTATGACGTCTAAGATTCTTCCTTTAGAGATTTCTAGTGTACCTTTTATTATCTATGGTAGTTATTAGAAAATGATTACTTATTGTCCATGTTGCCTCCTACTTGATTTTGTAACATTAATAAAATCTCTATTGTCAACAATGAGCAAGTTAAAAACAAAAAAAAAAAAGAAACATTAGTACAATACACCAGAGATCCAGAGGTAAGCAACTGAAAAGAAAAAGAACCAATAATTTCCTGTTATAAATAAAGGAAAAAAATGCAAACAAAAATCTAAAGTTTTGTAGTATTCTATTTAGCGTTCATTTTGTACAGAATCCAACGATTTATTTAAAAATTGTGAGACGTGATCTGGTGCGATGTAGGTTTAGAAAACATTTCCTTCATCGTGCCGTTTCGATCTTTACTCAGATCATCTTCTCGGCCTGGGATTAATAAACATTGAATTATACAGATGCACGCAACAAGCGAAAATTAATTTATACAATGAATATACACAACATGGAAATTTTTATGTTTAATCAAAGTATTTGTACTCGCTCGAAATGTTTTCTGTGTACTGACTTTGACCGAGCGCGAACACTTAGATTAAACGTCAAATTTCTATATTGTATGCATCGTTGTATAAATTCATTTCGCTCTGAACGAGGTGATTAAAGCGCGTGAATAGTACAACTCGGCCAATTTGATAAAGCTGTGGATTGTTCAAACGACTCGCACACTGCAAAAGTCCTAACGCTAATTATCGTCCATTATTCATCGAATAAATGTCGAAAAACCAAACAATTTCCATCAGTTTCAATCATTTTGTTTAAATAAACAAGTTCCGGCTTGTGAATTCTTGCATAAACAAATTTCAAAGTCCACTTTGTTTTGCTTCTTCAAATGATGTTATAAGCATTCAATGCTTTTTTTTTTTTTTAACCCAACTTGTATTTCCAAATAATGTTAAAACTTGAGTCACATATTGAACCTATGATCGACCAATTTTTTGAAAAATTTAAGGCTAAATTTTTTATACGTTTATAACAGAATTGTACACAATGTAAATGATTGTGTTTTTTGTTTTGTTTTTAGAGACTGGTTGTTTAATAATGTGTTGGGTTTGTGAGTGGTGGCAAGAATGAAAAAACAATTTTTTTCTTCTAATTTTTTTCTTAACCAATGTTTCGACCTTTATTCGGTTCATCTTCAGCGGAATAATGTGTGGTGTCCAGTCTGGTGTTGTGTGATATTGGGAGAAAAAGAAAACCGCAACAATTTCACAATATCCAACAAATTAGTAAAAGATTAAAAATTAAAAAGATCAGTTGCTTGAGATAGTCCAACGAGCATTGTGTTTCCAATTAATTTAAAAAAAGTACAAGCACAAAGTAAAAAAGGTAAGAAAAAATGCTTTCACGAGTATGACAGAATTTCGAAACATTTTTTCTTTAATGTCCTTCTAGTATGGACTAAATAAAAAAACAACCTGCAACATAATGTTTAACAAGAAGTAAAAGAAAATGAAAAGTCGTAACTAGTCTTAAAAATAAATAAAAGATTAAATAAAATTTCTTTAAAATGTGCTCTATTCTTGATTGATCCTGCTGGAATTAACTTTCAGTTTCTTCTTAAGTCGACTGAACGCTGAACTTTTCAATAAAACAAGGCGTTCTCTGCTTCAGCGACGTTATCCTATTTTTCAAAGATGTTTTATTCTTGTAATTCTCAACAAAATATCTTTTAAAAAATGTACTCATCAATAGCTATTTTTACACAAAGTCTTTCATGTTTCCCCCTGCATTCCATAGGTTGGGCCAATTGTAATTCAACACGATTCCTGCCTGAAGAATCATGAACGATAAATGGTATCTTTAAAAAAAACTTAAAAAAAAAAAAAATCCGGCCTCTGATAGAAAAAATTTTAATTTAAAAAATACTGAGAAAATAAGTACAAATCAGGATAAATAATCAAAAGTTAAAAGCAGGAAACCAATTTTTTTTTTTTTTTTAATGATAGTATTTCCATTTGGGTAATTCATATCCAAAAATCAGGTACTGAAAAAGCAAATTAAAGCTCGAAGCTTTGTTTTTTGTAAAATTATTATGTAATTAAACAGAAAAAGAAGATTCAAAGACAGAATGCAGGAAAAATTTTGAAATATTATGACCATATTTTTTTATAGTAGTATTAACTTCATGCACGTACCCATAAATCAGGCACTTAAGTGCAAGTAATAGTTTTAAGTTCGTTTTTTTTTTTTTTTGCTAAATTGTTGTGTAATTAGTGAAATTTTAAAATTTAGAGAGAAAAAAATCCGGCTTGGGTGCAAGTTCCCAACTGGTCGGGTGCATGTCGCAGCATGCATCCTATCATGTCTGGACAGATCAGGACTGAAATCTGAAAATGGTAAAAAAATCAACATTTTTTCGGCCCTGGAAGTTGGAAAAATCGCGTTTTCCCCTTATTCACAAACGAAGATTTCGTTTTCAAATCTTGAATAAAATGTCCGTTCCTAGGTACGGCGTAGTACGTTATAACGAGCTTCAAAGCTGTTTCCACGTTACTTCGCCGTGAAAATGACGGCCGTACGACTTTTTTCGACTTTGTCAAATAAAGAGGAGGGGGTTGAAAGAGTAATAAAAACGCTAGGAAACAAGTTGGAAACAGGGTTTGACCCGTAAGAAGTCGGCCACTCCACCCCTCCCCCACCGAAGTCATTTCCAAGGAAGCGAGAAAGCTTCGCCTGGATTTTAATTATAATAAACGTATTTTGAAATGGTGCTCACCGTTGGCGAGGGCGATCGTGCATTCTTGAGGGTCGACGGTAAACAGTTTCCCTTCGTATCTGATATCCGCCTTTGAAATCAGGCTTATTTTGCTGCCCAGCTCGGGCATATCGCTCGAAGACATGGCTCGCTCGGTTTGCGGTCCGACGGTGAGAAAAAGCTTCGGCTGGTTGATGATGAGCGGCTCCTGGTCAGTTGGAAACGGCCCTTTCTATCAAATCCACATCATCAAGACAAGACTCGCTCGGATGAAAAATGGCGACTGGTTGCGAGCTTCGGCGATCCGCTGTAGAAGTTACCCCTACGCGGGGTCAGATTTACCCCCCACTCCAAACCGTACGAAAATATTCTGGGAAAACTGCACAATACGCTAGCTTTTTACATTAAATTAAAATTAAAAAGCCACGGGTATCAAAGGAAAAAATACACAATATATAAAGAAAATAAGAATAATAAAAAAAAAACTCCTTTAATTTCTACGCCTTGGGTCTTTTGTTTACACCATAAACTTGACTTTTCCTTAAGGCTCGGACCTAAAGGATTGAAAATTTCTTTATTTCACTCCAACAATCTAATTGAAACTTTTTCACGATAGTGAAAAAAAATGATTATTCCGTAAAATTAAGTTTTTTCATTCCTAATATAATACTAGTTTGTGCTGCTGTCAGTAGAACACGCTGAAACCAACGGAAACGTGTTGCCCTCTTCAAACACTATACACTATACTTTCAGAAAATTCCTTTAAAATACACTTGTATAATATATTATTATAATTAAAAACTTTCCAAACACTGTCTCAGTGTTTTTATCAATTTATTAAACGGGCAGCCACACCCCCTTTTTTAAATGTACAAAAAGTATTAAAAAAAAAACAAAAAAACTACAATATAATCTAATGCTTGCAATAAAATAATACAATAGAAAATATAAATCGGTAGAAAAGTAGATTTATAAAATCTATATGAAATACAGATTAAGATTAATAGCATACAAATAAATTATAACATACTTCAAATATAACAATATGATAAATTAACAATAAAATTATTTTGATAAAAGGAACACTTGTAACAATATTAAACTATAAAATAAATTTAATAGAAATAAAGATTAAAATAGAAATGACTTATGACATCATTAAAAATTAATATAAGAAATTAATAATCAATTTTTTTTTAAATAAAAGTAACAATCATAACAATAGATGAAGGTAAAAATGTATTATAATATAATAATATAACTAAAATTTAATAATATGATAAATTAACAATCAAATTATTTTGACAAAAGTAACAATCATAACAATAAAATGTAAAATAAATAAAGATTTAAGTAATTAAAATAAAATAATATGATAAATTAATATTCAAATTATATTGACAAAATAATAAAATGAAAGAAATACAGATTGAAATAATAACATAAAAAGAAATAATATTGTTATTAAAATATAATATTGGTCGACTGCCTCACTTTACAACCCTTTAGGCAAAGGCTCAACCTTTCGAGCAGTTTACAGGAGTTACTGGGTCCCCAGGGTTCCTTTCGAAGAGCGCTTTTCAGTTTTCTCAAATTTGTTGGAATTTACAATGAAATTTAGGCCTTTTCCCATTTTACCATTGAATGCCTGCTAATGTCTGCATAAGAATTGTGAGTGCATGATTTCTTTTTTCAGAAGCTTTTGAGGCTGCCGGAGCGGAAAAATAAAATGGAAGACAATAAAAATTGCGGGGAACATACACTACAATGCCCAATATCGCAATTTAAATAAGAAAAATAGCTCCTTCAAAAAAAAAAAATTGTAACTTGGCCTTCCGAATTAAGAATTAAGAAAAGAAAATCAAAGCTTGGATGGCAATAGGATAAATTAGGTTACGAGTGAATGTTTGGAGTCAGAGTTTAATAGCACTCAGAAGAGATATAGCAAACCTAAAATAGAATTTTTGGATGTTAGGGCGTGAAATGACCTTAGCCGTTAAAACGCCCTTAAAAACTAATAATAATAATAATAATAATAAAATATAATAATATGAGAAATTAAGAAAATTTTTTTTATTAAATGGTATGTATTTAAAAATGAGTGTGAATGTGAATGGAACTGCGCGTTTTGAGATGCTGATTTCACTTAGCTTTGACAGCAGACCGAGGTCCATCCTCACCCGATTAAGGATAGGCCGGGTGAGATTGACAACACGGACACGTACTTTTGGGCCAAAGCCTGCGTTTGCGTCTTTCGCAGAGAAAGGTTGCTCGGTGTGACCTAATCGAGGGGCTCCTTGGCTCCGTATAGAGGGCCAACTGATGGGAATTGCGTTTGAGTAAGTATCTGGTTCTACTGTTGGTGGAGGTCGATTTTTCAGAGAAAACATGACTATTTTATAACATATAATATTTTACTTTGCTAGGATGCGGGCTGGGTAGGACAAGTTTCCGAAAGACTCGTTCTGATATACATGCATTTTGGAACTGCCCGACGTAACAAACACGTTGACAAGCTGGAATACATCAAAGATGCAATCTTTAAAGTTTCCTATAATTTGGACATGATAGCTGGGGTTTTTAATATAATTTTTTTTCCTCAATAGAAAATAGCTAAAATTTTGTTATATCCTAACAAGGTGGAGGTAAGTGTTGGTAGACAAAAACTCCACTTAACCATTCTGTATAATGTACAAATGAAATGTCCGTTTTTTTCCTTTTTTGCGATTGAATCAACTCAACTATTAGGCCATATATTTCAAAACAATTCGTAACAAGCCATTTCTTAACAGAAATTTATTTATTTAACAGAAGAGGTCTTAAAAGACACCCTTGTTTAACACCTTGTTTTAGATTAAACTCTGTACTTCTACTCTACTTAGACTGATTATACTGTTCTATCCTTTAGGGCTTTTACAGTTTATATGACTGCTCTTAATTTGGGAAATTTAAAACGTATAAAAAACAGGGCATCTCTAACCCCAGTGTCAAAAGGCAGACGAAAGTCGAAAAAAAAACCCCTGTATTTTTTACCAGTTTATACTTTATATTATTATGTTTAGGGTTGATAAGAAAATAAATAAATGCGATACTTTTCAAGAAGATCAAGGAAAGAAAATTGGTCATTAAAGTTGGAGTTTTTATGGACCTGTCAGTAATCATATTAGAATTTCGTGAGGTATCTTCATAAGGACTTTGTGATGAAGTATACCTTTCGGGATCATTAAGCCTTCGGCCATCCTCGGGGTTTATGAAGATACCTCAAAAAATTGTACATTTTCGATATTGAATCAGTTAACAATTATATTTGTAAAAAAGAATTGAATGTTTTTTATATAGTCAGGGGGAGTAAAAGAAAACTTTTAATGGAGAAATTAAAGGTTGGAAAGGAGACGGAATCAAAAACCGAACCTCTTTCGGCAATGAGGCGGCAAATTTGCCCTACTTTTTTTTCTTGTATGTCAATAATAAAATCCCTTCACAACTAAATAGTCGACTGTTGAAAACTAAACTTTTTAAAATTACAATTGAACGATTGTCAGCAAGGAATTTTATTCTGTGTCCGACCGATTCTAAGTCCAGTTGGGAATTTCACGTCTCTTCGATCCGGTCTGAGGTTATTTTTCGGTTCTTTCTCGTCCGATTTAGAATCGAGATGATGGCCTCCTCTTTGGGAAGAATTTTAGGGTCTTCGTTTCTCAGGCCGAAAGCCTCGGTCGTCCGGCTCCAGGTAATTTTGTTAATTCGGGTACGGGGTTTAATTTTTCCACCATAAGGTCTCACCTTTAGGTCGTCAGGGTGGTTATTTTGATGATGCCCTTCCTTAGTTTCCCCTTTCAATTCTTGTCCCTATAACATTTTCATACATTCAGTAGGTCCCTAAATGTTCTTCTTTATTCTTATGTGTCGTTTATTCTTTCCAGTCTGACAGAATTTTTTTTTCCTTTACAGGGCGCCAATTTATCAACTGCCAATGCCCAATGGAGTCGAGGGAAAAGAATTGTAAGTCAATGTTTTAAATCAATATCAATAATTATTGTCAATATATTATTGTAGTTTCACACAATTAGTGTTTATTTTATAGTGGGCAAACAAGTTTTTTAATATTTTTAGTCTAAGCTTAGACATTTTGTTTGCTGTTTTGATGAATTTAGGCCGCGACTTTGGCCGGCATTACAGTCGGGGGTGGTGCTGCGTTACTCTACGCGCTTGAGAAAAGCGTCCAGGCGTCGGACCTTATCCTTCATCCGCCTAAATTGCCCTGGTCTCACCGTGGCTATTTTGACGCCCTCGACCACGCAAGGTGAGTCATGACGATAATAAATATATAATTTTTTTTTTTTTTTTAACAATCGCAACATTGATGATTTCAGTGTAAGGAGAGGTTATGAGGTGTACAAGCAAGTGTGTGCCGCGTGCCACAGCTTGAAGTACGTCTGTTACCGTAATCTTGTCGGAGTCACTCACACGGAACAAGAAGCTAAAGCCGAAGCTGAGGAACAATTGGTAAAAACATAACATTAAATTAAGGTTAATGTGATATCACGCTCTTACTTCCCTTTGATGATGTAATAACTGCATGCCATCACACTCACCCCTACCTCTAATCTTTAGTTTTTTTACCTTTTTTAAGGTCATCATCAGAATGAAACAGCGTTAAGTATATCTTCAGATTGATATATTTAAGTTTTTACAGATGATCTCAAATTTCCTTGAAGACATACTCAAGCCCAACATTACAACTATTATTGGACTGAATCATCTTAATTAACTCAAGTTAATTTGCCTGTAAAAACATAAATGTATCAATCTGTAAGCTATTTAAGGTTGTTTTGCCCTGATGACCTTAAAGTAGTCAAGAGCTTGACAGTAGCAACTAAATTTGCTTTCTTCTTCAAGACTATACCTTGGTCTAGAATGTTCGTAAGTGAAGAAGTGGTCTATATTCTAATACTGAAAACAAAAATAACTTAAACAGCCAAGAGTTAAAGAGCCAGGTTGGTCATTAGGGTGGGTGATAAAAAATTTCGATTTTTGTAATGCACAGAAGATCTAAAAACATTGCAGTCGAGAGAAAACTCTTCATATCGTTTTTCAGCCCTCCTTCAAAGGGAAAAACTGGAGAAAAAAAAATCATTTAAAAGTTTCGATACTTTAATTTCAAAAAGGAACATATTTTTCATATATTTCCAAAATACTTTAACTTCATAGTCTGCAATATAAATGTTTTTAATCACCAACATCAACAAATATGAAAAATTAATCACCAACTTAGAAATTATCGCATCGAGAGATTGGATAGGAATGTTCACGAGGCAGAAATCAAAAAAACACCAGGACATATCTAATCATGCTAATCATGAAAAAATATTTAAAAAATCCTCATGACAGAAACATTAAAAAAAATCCTCATGACAGAAACATTAAAAAAAATCCTCATGACAGAAACATTAAAAAAAATCCTCATGACAGAAAGGATTAAAAAAATGATCTGCAATGTAATTTTTTAATGTACAACATAAACAAAAAAAAAATCCTCATGGTAGTACGGACTAAAAAAATCATGATATTCAATGTAATTTTTTAATGTACAACATAAACAAAAAACATCCTCATGACAGAAAGAAGATTATCGTCTGCAATGTAATTTTTTAACACAAAACATAAATTTACGAAAAAAATCTCACGGCAGTAAGGAGTAAAAATGGTCTACAATGAAAATTTTTAAGCGCAAAACCATTCAGGAGGAGATATAGAGCGCTTAGTACCTCACTTTGGAAATGAAGTGTATAATGTCACACTCTGTACCTCACTTGGGAAATGAAGAGTGAGATACCAAGCTCTTAGTACCTCACTTTGGAAATGAAGTGTACAATGTCACACTCTCAGTACCTCACATTGGAAA
>CM077110.1:2729856-2742903 GCA_039619505.1 Cimex hemipterus | reverse complement strand
GAAATAGAGGAGGAAGGAAAAAAGAAAGTAAGAAAATAATAGAGAAGCAAGGAAGAAAGAAAGAGAGAAGAATGAATAGTGAATGTGACAATGAATGAGTGAATGAGAAAAGGATTAAACAAATTAAAATTCAACATAAATAATGTAAATCTCAAATAATCCAAGGTTCCTTATTAATTTTTAATTAAAACAATGCTTATTACATACTATTTTTTTTTTTTTAATTTTAGTCTGATGTATCTGAGATTCACAAACATTGTTTTTGAAATTGTAACTCCTTTGTTTTGCGGCTGGGCCGTTACCGCAAAGCGATTTCAATGCCATCCAGTTTCTTGGAAACAGGCTTCGGCCGTCCTTACTTCCGAACTTTTGCCTATGACGCCAAACAGAACGATAAATAATCAGCGTGCATCTGTTTAAATCGTAAAAAAAGGAAAAAAATACACGGGGTTCGTTTTCTCTCCTCGGGAGAACGTCTGTTTCCAAGGCTTTTATCCGTATCCTTCCTTATTCGAATCGACTAACCAAATAATCTGTTTATTGATCTTACATGGTGTTCGGCTACTCGTGTTACAAACTTTGTCAGCAGATTCTACATTCAAAATGGAACAAAAAAGTCCTAATTAACTACGGTCCGGATCTCAGCAGTTTCGGAGTTATTCCAATTTTTCTGATTTTTTAAGATTTCACGACCTTGCTTCAAATAAATATTTATAACTCCAAAACTGAAAGTTTTTGGGCAAATCCGTTGATTCCATTGAAAACTACGTTAAATTTCCAATACGATGAGATCAATACTAAACTTATAAACGTTGTTGAAATAAGCATTTTAGTAGCGAGAACTGAATTTTTTTTTTTCAAAGTTGGAAAACATTATGGTGATTCTGAACTTTCCAAGATCTAGAGCCAAGCAAATTTCAGCAAATGTACTCAATTTAATATCCTTTTTAGTGGTGCAATTGCTTTTTTTAATTACTTCTTTTCGAAGATGAAGAAATTGAAGGAGCAATGGAAAAACCGTGGTTGAAGTTTTGGTAATGCGGAAAAATTATTTAAAAAATTAGGCAATTTTTTGATTTGAAATGCTCTCCACCCACCGCAAATGCATAAACGAGCCTGTTTTTTCCTCATATTAGCTACTATAACTCGAAAGTTTAATTTAAATTTTTCAACAGCGGACAGCGTCCGACAGCAAGGTATCACGCAGATAACTAAAAACTTTTTAAAACTTGAAACTTTTATTCCGGAGAATAATAATACAAAAATCCTTTAAATAAAGTTGCAATAGTGTTGGTAAATAAGTGAACACTTGCCCTATTTCGCTTTCTAACCGAAATTAAAAAAATAAAATAAATTCTTTCAAAATTTCCTTAATTTTTTAAAAATATTATTATTAATCTTTCCACCTTATCAAAACTTCAACGACGGTTTTTCCTTTCCTCCACCAATTTCTTCATCTTTGAAAAAAGTCATTGCATTAAAAAGGATATTAAATGGAGGTTTGGAATTAGTAGTTTTGAATCACCATAGCAAGTTTTTTAAGAATTTTTTTCCCTAAGTTCTCCCTACTAAAAGGCTTATTTCAACCACGTTTCCTAATTTAATATTGGCCACATCTTATTGGAAATTTAACGTAGTTTTCAAATGGTATCGACGGATTTGTTCACAACCTTTCAGTTATGGAATTATCATTGTTTATTTGAAGCAAGGCCGAGAAATCTTAAAAAATCAGAAAAAGCGGATTATCTCTTCAACTGTTGAGATTCGGACCGTAGTTAATTTGGACTTTTTGGTTCCTTTTTGAATATAGAATCCACTGGCAAAATTTGTAACACCCCGTATGAAAGTATATTCTCTACACCACGGTTAAGATTAAGATTATATTTTATTGTAAAAATCCATTGCGAGGTCGATGGTAACACATAATTATTCACTTAAAATACATCTTAATCTTTTTTAATCGAACCTATATTCAGGTCACTAGTTGGATGCGATAATATATTATCGTTTGTGGTTTTTATAGAATGTCCGTGTGACACATAAATTCTATGCGATTAACATAACAGTGTAAAAGTAAAGTACATTTTCCATAGACACAGTTTTTCCTTCTGCACTTACTTTCGTTCTTAACATATAACTTAGCAGTTTAAAATCCCCACTATCGCGGTATTTCTGGTTTCATTTTTTTTATGCAAATGTTCTCTTTTTTAATCACTATACATGATCTTACCTAATTTTATAAATGATAAGTACAATTGCTTTATCGATAAGTCATTGTACTTATCCGTGAGTCCATCATGTTCAGAAGAATGGGTTGCTTGATTATCCCACCTAGTCGGAAGGTATCCCTTGGTTCCATATAGAGAGCGTGTAGGACAGCCAACAGATACGAGAATTGGACTCGAGTAGTTGGGTCTGTAGGTAGGTTTTAGAAAACATTTTCTTTGTCGTGCCAACGTTTCCAACTTTATTGAGATCATCTTCAGGGCTCAAAGTGTGGATTTCTGTCCAGATGTATTGAGAGTGCCCAACGTATTGTATGAATGAGAGTGGATCTAGGAACTGCATGGATGCCCAATTGACCTAGCTGATGATAGCACCACGGAGATGAGGTCTGACCCAGGACCGCCAACGCCCTTGGTGAGTTATTTTTGAGGCTTGTAATTTACTGTAAATTACAAAAGCTGGAATTTGGAAGTTGGACTGCGAGAACTGATAGGCTCAACTGCGCACATATCACAATTTAATTTATTTCATAGTGACGACTAGAGGAAAAAGAAAAAGAGATCGCCACTATTAGAGTACAGACAGAAGAGGAGATCCACGCCATTCCGTGTAGATGAGAGAAAAAAAGTGTGAGATCTTAAACAGGTGCACGATTCCCTAAAAAGATGCTTGGGTTCACAGCAGACAGTAGCCATCCACCCTTGGTACAACGTGAGTCAAAAAGGTGCGAGATCCTAAAAAGGAGCAAGAGTCCCTAATAAGATGCTTGGGTTCACAGCAGACAGTAGCCATCCATTCTTGGTACAATGTGAGTCAAAAAGGTGCGAGAACCTAAAAAGGAGCAAGAGTCCCCATCCACCTTTGTTCGGATGAGATTCCACGAATGAGATGCACGAATCCGTAAAAACATAGTGCTACGAACTGCTTGGATGCCCATTTGACCTAGCTGATGACAGTACCCGGAGTATGACCTCGGTGAAGATGAGGTCTGAGACAGAACTGCCAACGCCGTGATTTCCGTCTTTTACAGCAGACAGTACCCATCCACTCTTGAGAGATCCAAGCGAAAGCTAATCCAACGTAGACATAAAACATCAATAATGGTTCATCTAAGCAGAAAACGAACACTTGAGCACTGAAGATGATCTCAATAATGATCGAAACGATTGCATGTAGAAGATGTTTTTCTAAAACGTAAATCACACCAGACCGCATCTCACGATCTCTAAATATTCAGTAATTCATAATATTGCTAAAATAACAAATTATCTTAACATGAGAACTTTTATAACTCATTAAATGCATCGACCTAAGAACCCGGTGAATTGAAAACAAGACTTATATTAAAGTCTTTAAAGGCAATAAACAACAAATTAATACTGGGCAATTTTTTTGTCAGGTTCAGGAAAAAATTCCAGTTTGATAAACAATACCAAAGTTTTTACCTTTATAAAAAGTTTTTCCTCTCAAAGTATAATTCAAAAACACCTTGAGAATTAGATTATACAATTATAATTCTACAGGGATAAATTATTCTCTAGGGTAAGAAAATTGTATTAATTACAGAAACGTTGGCTATTCATTAAACTGGCTGTGCAAATTTGAACGGAAGCCATGCTATTCATAAAAAGGAATAATACTTAAAACGATTAAATCAGCTATTTTTTCGAAAAGGAACTGGAATTTGTACAATTGCCGTAAATTCTCTGTTTTTCGCGGTTCTTTCGTAAAATGCGAAGTATGTGGACGTCCAGTCGTTATTGGGTCATTGCCTGTAGCTGGAGGGGACGTCCGGCCATAATTTCAGTCCATAGGTTCCAGCCAAAAACAACCATTTAAGTGAAAAATATAGGGGAAGGGGAAATACCCCGGTCTAAATATAGATGAGAATATTTTTACGAAGATCCTGGAATGCTTGGTTTGGCAAAACAAATTATAAAGATATGACGACTTTTCAAAAACCCAAAATTCCAAATTTCTCTGTGTGGAATAACAGCGGGAACCGGGTACCGCTCCAGTTGCATGAAAATGTGGGCAACTAATTCTCAGTGGAAGATGGCGAGGTCATCTTGCTTCTTAGTTTCGTAAATTTCATCTTGGGCCTAACAGTTTTCAATTAGGAGGTGCTTAGGATCGGTTAAGGACTAATGGTAAGGTTGCTTCAGCTGTTAGGTGGGAGGAAAATGGAGGTTTCCGTCTAGAGCTTAGTGATGCTTTGGTCACAAGATACAGCGAGCCAATCAGGCGTGAATTTTTAAGATGTAATGTTGGGGGTGGGCATTACACTGAACCCTTCGAGAGCTATTGGGTCTAGTTCCTGTTTAAAATGTAATGTTGGGGGTGGGCAGTACACTAAACCCTTCGAGAGCTATTGGGTCTAGTTCCTGTTTAAGATATAATGTTGGGGTGTGCATTACACTGCACCCTTCGATAGCTATTGGGTCTAGTTCCAGTTTAAGATGTAATGTTGGGAGTGTGCAGTACCACTGCACCCTTCGAGAGCTATTGAACCCATTTCTATACTTATAGCACATAGGTGAATCTAGTTCATCAAAATATTTGATTAATAGGCCCGGTTAGGGGTTGAATTTCTCCTACTGTGAAGTCGTTTACCCCAAAACACAATTCGCTAGTGCGTGGTGTCTCTTCTGCTTCTTTGCAGAATCCGCACGCATCGTGTCAAGTTATACCAAACTTCTTTAGAGGCCATTCAGTTAGCTACTGCTTAAATGGATATGTGGCCTAAAATGGGTAGTGTGTTCTACCTATCGCATTTCTTCCATGTATCTTGTTGTGGTTGGACAATCTTTTTGTATATTTCTTGTTTGGATATGAGGGCCGTTTTGTCCATCAGACTGATCAGTTTAGATAAAACACTGCTTAAACTAAATACTGTTAAAATGAATGGTTTGGTCATCTTACTTCGTCAATTATTGTTTAACCTTGGTTATTGATGATTTGGTCGAAATATTTTCATACTTCCAAAAAAGTGCGTGTCGAGTTTGACTGATTTTCTTCTTCAAAGGATATTCCGCGTCTTTCTTGATTTATGATGTTTGATCTTTGTTTTAACGAAACACCTCGGACTTCAACAAACAACGAAAGACATCGATCGGGAGTTTTATGGTCAGCTAACATCTAAACCAAAGGTTGGGAATTTAACACCCCAAGTTCTCGCCGTCCCTTCGAGAAATTGCGTTTGTGGAAAAATATTGTTTATGGCAAGGGCAATAAATGATGGAATTTCTCTCCCACGGCGGACAAAATATTTGCCGAATGGGAAGCTTTATGATAAATTGTTAATCAAACATGCCACGTGCTTGTTGAAAAGGTCAGGAGGAAAATTATCAAAGGTGATTGAAGACCGAACTATAATTTCCATCGGGGTGGGTACAAGCGATACAAAAGCGAAACACAATTTTAATTTTATCGTTTAGTTGTTATAAAACTGTTATCTTCAGGTTTTTATACAACTCACGGTCGTTTGCAGAGGCGAAAATACACCACTTAGCCGATTTGCTAAATTACGTCCGCCTCGTCTCGCTCGACAAATCAATTAAGGACAAATTTGATATTGATCGGTCAGTAAATTCAGCCGATTGTTTCGAATCCATGTCGACCTCGGAGAAGAAAATCTGGGGAAAATTGGGTCAATTTTAGAATTGCCTTTATTACCAAAACTAATTTACAGATTCAAGGTTTCTTCACAACACCGACAAACTTTTTTTCTCTTTCTCATTGCAATTGTAATTTTACAAGAGAAAAACTAGAAAAGGGTTTTAACTCGTAAATTGATTTAACTTTGTAATCAGTTAACGCTCCGCTACAAGGATAAACGAAGATTAATGGATCAATTATTAATTTATTTAAAAGAGCGTAATTATTTAGATTGTGAGATTTGATGGACGGTTAAGAATCCTCCTACGAGTCCGGTTTGGTCTTCGGTATCGACCGACTTGCAACTGTTGAATTTTAAGCTGAAGACCGCAAAGTACCTCGTGTCCAAGATCGTATGTCAACCTGTTGAGGCTCTAACAGTCCACAATTTGGTCGAACCAGTCGAAACATTGACCGACTTTCGTTTGTTTAAACCAAAACATTGTCTACGGTTCGATGAATGTTTAATGTTCGACCACAGTTGTATTCACGATGGCCTTCAGGTCGGCTTGGCGGTTTTCGTCTGTACCACCGACGGACAGGAAAAACGACTGGGCCCTAAAGAAGTCTAAATTTTCTGGACGAGTTGTCGAACTGCCCGATTTCATGGAAAATAGTGTATGGCTTTATGTTGATCATGCTGGATCGGCGAGAGGACTTAAGGGCATTTTTCGAAAGGGTGTCTGTACTACAATCACAATTCGACAGATAATAATTGAAAAAGATCAAAAAAGAGGGAAAATTCAAAAGGTTGGGTCGAGATGGGAAGTTAGGTCCGAGTGCATCCAAGACATGAAGTTGTAGAGTAGCGGCGTATTGTGCCGAAGGTCGTGGGTTCGAATCCCGCTCGTGACGTTGACTTTTTTTATCTCAACCAAAACCTTAATTAAAGATTAGATAATAGATAATGCAGACAAAGCAAAAAGTTCCTCACTGACCTAAACTGGTCTTATATTCTTCTTTCCAGATAAACTGACAGGAACAATTTTAGGTCAGCAATACCTGTATTAGATTATGCTGAATCAGAACAGACCTGAACACTTTGCTACTGTTTACCATTTAACTGGAACAATTGGCTGTTTTCAACAATCTGGATTTCGAGCCGACAGCTCATCATCGGGTTGAACGAGCTCTACAAACTGATGATGAGCTGTGTATGCTCGAAATCCACATTTGTTTTAAAGACTGAACACACTCACTCCATCATTTATATTTTCTGTTATTGTCTGGCTTCCAATATTTCTTGGTAGTTCAAAAAACTATTAACAAGGGGTTAGGGTAGGTGTGTGGTGTAGGTGTACCACGATTAGGTAAGTGTGTAACGGATTTGTGCCATTTTTTTTTTTTTTTTTGGGGGGGGGGCGATTCTACATTCCAAAATATCGCACACCTTGTTGTGAATAGGCCATGGTTTCGTCACTTTATTTTAAAACATTTCCGTTTGTTAATATTTTCATTTCGCCGGTCTATTTGCTCAAATCAAAATATACAATTTTAAGTACTTTTATGCAGATCTATACAGAAATGACTTTTGAGTGAGTACAAATATTTTGAATCAATCTAAAATTTCTAGCATTGTATAAATTCGGTTCTTTTTGTACTACATGTATTTTGCATTTGTATAATTTAAACACAGTTTATAAATCCCAGGCACTGAAGATGATCTCAACAAAGGTCGAAACGTTGGCACGATAAAGAAAATGTTTTTCTAAAACGTACGTCACACCAGACCCCGCATCTCAAGATCTCCAAATTATCAGTAAACATATTTTGTTGTATATATACCTAGATAGTATAAAAATTTTAAAAACCAAATATTTTTCAAGTAAACCGGCCCGTACTTTTTTTTTAAATCGTGAAATCAATATGAAATTTCGTTTTACCCCCACTAAAGACCCCTAACATATAAATATTTCTTTGAGTATATTTAAAAAGATAAATAAACAAAGTACAGCTTTTTGTGCACATTCTAACAAACATTCTATACTCAAAGTAGGTCGGAAAATGGTCAAAGTTTGGATTTGACCAAACAGCCGATGTTCGAGCGCTATAAAACCTTTGGATACCAACTTTGGCCGAAACCAGTGTAAATTAATTTTTATAATTTAATTTCGACGACCTTTCGGCGTGGCTGACATTCCTAGTGTAGGTCAAAACCTATTGGACAGATTTTCATGTTTGATAGCTCTTTTCAAAGAAATTGCCAACTGCACTGTATCAAACATTAAAACCAGGTTATTATTTACTTTTATAGGGGAAACCACGGCCTATTCAGTAGAAATGGCATATACTTGGCCGATATTTTGCAGTGTAGAATTACTAAAAATAGGTTCGGTCCAAATCCGTGACATACCAACCTCCTGATCGTCTCCTTGGGTACGGTAGACTACACGATCGTAAACTATTAAAGTTACAGGTTCATCGTTTCGCAGAACTCAAGAGGAAATCTTACAATGGAACATTAATGCGCCACTTTTCTTTCGACGAATTGACTTCAATAACGGGATTTACTATGATAAACAATGACCCGAACTGGTTTTATATTATGTTATTCGCGTAGGATCCGAACTGGAACTCCTACCAACGCACAGATGCAGAAAATGCCGTCTGATCATTACAAAGCATCAATGCACTTCTGACACGTATGAAATTTGATCCTTTTCCTCCCTAGGAAATTACCTGAGAAACTTTATTCCTTTTTGCTTTGGGAAAGGGGTGATTTCAGAAAAGAATAGCCCTTCTTTTTGATTATTACCGTACCGTACACAGTGTCTCTTAGAAGGGCTTTCGTGATTGTCCTAACCGACCTACTGCTTGCAGTCGCGCGTCCGTCTGGTTGCAGCGATTGCAACGGTTCGTTTCGTGCGTTCAACAGCCCATTAACGAAATTTTATTTATCCGACAGTAAAGGTTTTTCCCCAATTACTCAAGATACCGTTGAGCCGGCGAACACTATGGCCGGTAAGTGCGGTGATTTGGATTTTATTTCCTATTTTGACACGTGTTTATTCGCCAGATGTAATCATAAATTCCTTTTTCGTTGGTAAAAATATAAACGTTACCTTTGCTGGAGAGTAGGGTTCTTTGAGATCCATCGTCGTCTTCGGCGAAGGCGCCGTATCCGTACCACGACTTGACGTGGCTTGCGCGTTCCCTCGGCTCGTCTCCCCTCCAGGATCTCTTGCCCTTTCCTTCATCCTCGCAGCCAATCATTGCGATCTCCAGGACCCGTCCATCTGGAAAAAGAGCACCAGTTGAAAAACGGCAGAAAGTTGGAAAAGGCGAGGAGGAGACGGACCGTCCTTTACCATCCCTCTTCAGACGGCGAAATCCTCGCTAGGAGGAGTTTGTACATCGTCTATACACCAAGTTTCACAACGAACTTTCTCAATTCTATTAAATTAAATAATAAAAATATTTTATCCCATTTATCGGGTTGGTGCAAAATTAATGCAGGTTTTGAAAATTTATTTTATTTTCGCAGGTGCTTGTCGCGTAAACAAAGCTAAATCCTCAAATCTCATTTATGTATTATATAAATACTTTTAACAGTTATCTTTTATACTGTATATATTGAATTTTATAAACAGTAAATTTATTTGTACGAATTTAAACTTGGGCGAAGAGCGGCTCAAACCGCGCACGTAACTTCATGGAGATGGTTTCAGAAATTTCGATTTCAAAGACAGGAAAGATCACGGATGGCCTTCCGTTGTGGAGAGGACCAACTAAAAACGCTGATTGACGAAAATTCACGTGAGACAAGACGGGGAGTTGCGGAAGAGCTTAGTGTTGATCACTCAAGTGGAGCTATGACAAAGTGAGGAGCTAACTATTAACACCAAACTATAATGCTTCCACAAGGATGAGGAAAACTCCAAGTTTGAACGCGACCCTGAACCCATTTTACAAAGAGGCTAAATATCTAGGGATCACACTAGACCTGCAGCTCACATGGAATCCACATTTGACCAAAACCACTCAGAAGGTTCTGTGCCAAAAAATTGGGGTTTAAAGTCAAAAATGACATTATGTCTATACACCTGTATCCTAAGACCAATGACAAAAGAAAACCTTGTCAGGCGGCCCTGGAAGTGTTGTTAAACGTCTCACCACTTCATATTTTAATCCAAGGAGATGCCAGAGCAGCAGCCCGCAGGTTCATAAATGGACAACCGCCTGCGAGGATAGGCAAACACGATAAACAATGGAGGGTAGAATACAGGCAGATGGCATACTAGACATGCCAATCGATGACACAACACCAAAATACAATTTTATTAATAATACTAATACATAGTACCGATATCAGAACGGGAGGAATGGTGCAAAGGAACACAGCTAAAGACAAACTCTTACTGATACAAGGACTGCTCCAAAACCGACAAGGACACGGGGCTGGAGTCTTGGGGTTGAATCGAAAGTACGAACTGACATTAACTATTCTAACAGACGTAAATATTCTAAAATTTTCCAGTCTGAAATCATAACGATTGAACACTGCGCCAGGAAATTAAAAGGATAGGAATACATTCCCGGAAGGGCGAGATTCTCTGAGGCTTCATGCCAGGTGGCCCTGTCGGAAGTCATCGACACCGACACTGGGAAATCGGGATACAGAGACAACGAAAAAGATGACATGTTGGCCAAAGAGAGAACCAACTTGAGCTCTATAGGTCCTGAACCCTACTGTGGCTTAGCATCACGCCACAAAAGAGGATACATCTTAAAATAGATCCTTAATGAGTCAAAAACCTAGTGCAACAATACCACTGGTATGAGGCACGCGAAGAGCATCATACAAGGGCCATCCACAAAACTTACAAAGGAATTACTTACTACTACGAAGCACAGTACAGATACTTCCAGGAAGAGGAGGAGAACGCAGAACATATTTTATGTTTCTATGAAGGTCTATGTAGGTGCACGTTCTCGCAACTTGGACAAGAAAAACCGCAAGCAAGAACTTACTCTACGGAGCCGCTGGGAAAACTATGGAGGCTGGTTCGCAACCACAAGCTGACCAGTGAGCTATAAAAACAGGGAGCACAAAAGATTTATTTATGTCGAGGTGAAGAAGGTCTTGTATCGCCATCTGGAACAATTGGACAAGTAAAGAAGCTCGACATATGAGTACCGCACGAACTAACCGAAGCCACAAAGAAACCGACGCTTTGAAATTTGCACGTTTCTTCTGTTGCACCACCAAAATGATTTATTTCTCGATCGAATGGATTATGTACGATAACATGAGGCTGTAAGGTCAGTGGTTTGACGAGGCTGAAGAACCAAAACACTTCCCCAAACCAAATCTACACCCAAGAATGGTTGTGGTTACTGTTTGGTGGTGTAATGCTGAGGTTGTTCACTATAATTTGCTGAATTATGGTTGAACTATCGCAGCGGAGAAATATTGCAAGAAATTGACAAAATGTAGGGGAAATTGCAACATCTTTGTCCACCGTTGGTAAACCGTAACGGGCCGATTCTTCTTAACATAACGCCAGGCCACATGTCTCAAGCCAACCCTCCTTGGCCACCAACTTAGGATATGAAGCCGTACCGCACCCTCCATATTCACACGACGTCTCGCCTAAACATTTCCACTTTTTTAGGCATTTTGAACACTTCTTGACGGTTAAATTTTCTAGATAAACCGAAAACGCCTTACAAGAATCTATAATGGGTGGAAATAAAGATTTTTACATAAAAGCCTTTATTACAAAGATGTGTAGATTGTGGTGGAAAATATTGAATATAAATTTCCTTTCTTTTATAAAAAATAAAACGCATATTTTATAAAAATAACAAGCCGTTTGTCGAGTATACTACTTTTTGATGAACCTTATCCGTTGAAAATGTAAGAGATAAATAGGAAAGCTGATAACCGCAGCATGACTGTTAACACGTGACTCTTCACCAGAGCAAAAAGTGCATGGACAAGAGGATAAAATTTCAAAGGGTATTAAATTAAAATCTATGGAACTATGTCAGGTCTGAAAGTTGCGTCCAGACGATGAATATACCGGCTAACGAGTGCCAAGCACGCAAAAAACTTTAGTTAAGTCCTTTTATAGAAACGGAAAAATGGGCTGTGGTCGCCCTTTCGTCGGATTTCTCGCCACCCTCAAAGAACACCTTTCATTCTAAAATTACCGTGGTGTTTGAAAGCTCGAGATGATTTTTTTACTTCTATTTTTAAAAAGTTAGATGTATCGACCTAATTTTTACTGACGAATAATCTGAACGAAGAAAAAAAAATTCAATTCTTACTGCCAAGGCTTTCGACCTATTTCAAAGTCATCATCAGTGCAAAACAATTATAAATCCTCACACTGGCATAATTAATTTTTTAATATATAGTTCCAATTCCTTTGAGGACCGACTCGGTCCCACATTGCTTAGGGCAGGACAAATGCAATTTTTTCAGAATAATCTGGATCATGGTCTGAATAAGAAAGAGAGATTCAACTGTTACTGCTAAGTTTGCCACCTATTTCAAGGTCATCATCAGAATGAAACAATCTTACGTCTACACATTGTCATAATTATATTTTTTTTATAGACGGTTTACAAATGTCTTTGAGGATTTTAGTCCTACAATACCAAAACCTGAAGTTAAATGCACTATCTCAGGATTAATCTGATGATGGTATGGTCCGAACAAGAAACAAAGCCAACTGTTCTGCGAAGCATTGATGAAACCGATTAACCGAACACCTTTAGCTTGCAATTAAACAAGTTCGATCGGTAAAACTGATGGTAATTGGCGATTATTCCGTTTTTAAAGCCGTGTCGTCTACTGCAAATCGTTCGAAAGATTGAAAGGACGTAGAATATTTGACGTGGGCGCTTAGGTGTCATTGTTTCACAAAGGTCATTGATGTCTGAATATGGAGAACGAAAAAAAAATCTTACTAAAATTTTACAAAAACCAACTTTTTTTTTCAAGTAAACCAGGTCATAAAACGTTTTTTCTTCAAATTAATATTCCGTTTCCCACCTCTACAGACCAGATTGATGGATTTTTTGACTCCTACAATTTAAATACTTTTATTTCGCAGTTCTACTTCCACAAATCAATTTTGTGAATATACCATTTTACAGCATATTTTATGCAGATTGAAAAAAAAAAAAAAAAAAAAAAAAAAAAAATATATATAT
>CM077110.1:2643734-2729456 GCA_039619505.1 Cimex hemipterus | reverse complement strand
ATAGATATATATATATATATGTATGTATGTATGTATGTATAGTAAAACCGATCAGATTAATTTCAAAGTTTCCAAAACCCAAGTGTTTTTAAGGAAACTAGGACATAAAACTTTTTCCCTTAAAACTAATATGAAATTCCGTTTCAGGACCTCTAGAAACGCATAAGTATACATTTTTTAAAATTTAAATTGATCGCTTTTTGACTCCTAAAATTTTAATATTTTTATTTCGCACTTCTACTTGATAAAATCAATTTTGTGAGCATACCATTTTACAGCATATTTTATGTAGATTGCAAAAAAAAAGTTTCAATAACCAAAAAATTTCGAAAAACCAATTAAAAAAAATATGAACTGGTTTACTTGAAAAATTGGTTTTTAAAATTTTTTAATTTTATTTATTTAACTTTATTTTTACGAGGGTTCGCAACAGCAGAAGTCATATGAACCCTCAGGGTATCGGTGGTTTTGGGGGAAAAAAAAGCCATTTGTAAGTATAATTATTCAGATATCGTGAGATGCGGTCTGGTGTGATGTAGGTATCAGAAAAGCATTTTCTTTATCGTGCCAACGTTTCGATCTTTTATTGAGATCATCTTCAGGGCTCAATAAAAGATCGAAACGTTGGCACGATAAAGAAAATGTTTTTCTGATACCTACATCACACCAGACCGCATCTCGCGATATTTGAATTATCCGTTATCGGTCACTAATCTCTACACATTTGTAAGTATGTTGGATTCGAATGCAGGGCCGCTGGATTCGAACCCGGGACCTTTACCTTACAGTGATGAGCGCCGTGTCAAAGACGAAACCTTGCGGCCACCGACGCCCCTCTTTTTGGTTATTGATAAACTTTAAAATCAAAAAATTGAAGCAAAAATCTTTTCGCGAAACTAATTAGAAATTGCGTTTTAGCACTTCTAGAGTCCCATGAATATAAATTTTTGTTTGAATTTAAATTTATTGACTTTTCGACTCCTAAAATTTTCAGATTTTTAAGATGTCATCTGATTGAAACGGCTATAATTCAAAATTGACTAAAAGGATTTTAACTTGAAACGTACCGGTTGAAAAAAGAGAAACGTAGCTTTTTAATCACCTATGTACAATAAAAATATACATAACGTTTTTGTACGGAAAAACACAAAAAAGGAACAATACAACTATAGCAAACATAAAAATCGGACTATTATCTTCATTTAAAAAAACGAGTTAATTTTTCATATTTTGTGTATTTTGTTATAAAAATATTTTGTATATTTGACTGAATTGGGACTTTTCGGTTACATTTTAAATACAGGAATCTACTGGCAAAGTTTGCAACACGAGTAGCCGAATACCCTGTATTTGAAGGGTCTCTTAGAGGTGCTAAAACAAAATTTTACACGAAATTTGCTTTAAGTAAAAAATTTATCACCTAGTTTATTTTTAAATTTTTTGGCGGGTTTTGGAGATTTTTTGGTTATTGATCAACTTTGAAAGCTTTTACAGTATTTTTCTTGCAATCTATTTAAAAAATGATATATTCGCACAGTCGATTTGAGCAAGTAGAACGGCGGAATGAAAATATTAAAAAACGGTAAATTTAAACTTTCAAAAAAAATTTTTTTGGCAAAACCCGGGCGTGTTCACAAGATGCGACGAAAACGTCTAATATTTTGAGTATAGAATCACCAAAAGAAAAAAAAAAGTTCGGTCCAAAACCGAGACACGCCGACCTGGTCGTCCTCTTCTTAGAACTTTTTCACTATTGACGATCAAACCACAATAAGAAAGTAGACCGGGCTGTAGACACAAGGGTTGATGATACTCTTTTCTTAACCTATAATCCACAAAGGGGATTTGTATCTTCCTTCTCAAAAGAAAAAAAAAATTAACCACCTTATTTTTATATCAAACATTGGATAAAATTAAACATTAAGTTTAGTGGCCTGATTGATCAAATTACGTCTTTAATTAATTAATCTTTTTAAGATTCTGGTAGAAATGAAAGAGGTAGGGTTAAGAGCTGGATTCGAACTCACGACCTTCGGCTCAATATGCCGCTGCTCTACCACTTGTGCTATCGTGACTTGGATTCCCTCGGACACCAACTTCCCATCTCAACCTACAACCTTTCGAATCTTACCTCCTTTTGGCCATCAAAAATTATTTGAATTTTTTTTATCAAATGTCGAATAAAAAAGCTAGTGCCACGAGCGGGATTCGAACCCACGGCCATTCGGCTCGTGGCCGGCACGGTTTCCATTTCAACCAAAACCTTACATAAAAAGATTAATTGGACAAAACTTTCACCTCTAAGTCAAAATAAAGTGTTAATTTTTTATAAATTTTGCTTGAATTATACAAATGTTAACAATAATGTACCATTTCTAGGTTTTTTTTTATGTAATGACCTTAGAAGAAAAGCCGATAAAGCCCCGAATCAGGCAATGAGGTAAATTGTTTTCTGTGATTATACTCATGATTGGGTCACCATCTATCTTAGCAAAGCATACGCTAATGGTTATTAAGACAGGCAGGTAGGGAAAATCAGCGGCATGAAACGAAAAATCATGGAATACCACCAAATCCATTTTGTCCAACCGCTTCCAAAATTTTGATCCTGGGCCACCCAGCGGCGGGCAAAATCCAATATCACCGGGTTAGGTCATAAAATAAAAAGGTCCCCCGAGAATGGACCTATGCTGCGACCTTGTCCCACAAACGCCGAGGGGCCGTTGATCTCTTATTTCCCCTCTTCTTTTTTTCGTTAACTAATCGATTAATTCACGCCAAATCCGACTATAAATATAATTCTCACGATCCTGACCTTGCGGGCCGAACGACCTTTATTTGCGCCAATTATACTTTTAACTCTGGCCAGAACTAAGAACTCTGGTCCCGATTGTTTTTCATTTCTCAAAGCAAATTGCCTCCCCTGTTGTGCGCAACCATCGACACCGGCTATAAACATTCATTAACGGTATTTTTAGATATTTAATTTCCGTCAGACCGTATCCGCAGTTCGCGCACATCGTAAAATTCCGTTGTCAACACATCGAGGGGTAAAACCGAGCAGCAGTAATCATCATGATTGATTTGTTTACTATCAATGCCTCTCCTTTGCCAGCAGTTACTACACATAACGAATCGACAATTTCTGTAAAACATGTGCACGTTGTCTGCTCAATACTCTGTCAACATGCAACAGACATTTTATGTTGTAAGTAAAAAACATAAATAAACACATTTATTGTCAAAAGGGGACAAAAACCAATTCCTCAATTAGCATACAGCCATATATCCTTAAAAAATACGATATGAGGCATGATGGGACAGAGGTGCAGTGCTGAACAGTCTCTCTTCGACTAGTGCTAAAAGGGCAGCTTCCAGCATAAACAGCATAAAATCAGGTCAGTTCCCTTTTTATTTGGCTCATTTTTCTAAGTTAATCGTTCGTTCTAAATACAAATGATTTTATTTTACAAAACTGAATCGTGTGTAGGTGAGATGTAGGTTTCAGAAAAACATTTTCTTTATCATGCCAACGTTTCGATCTTTATTCAGATCATCTTCAGGGCCTGGGATTTACAGATATTATTTACATTTAACAATTACATTTTGGATGTGGAAAAGTGAATTTATACAATTCAAAATATATATATTTTATATATTCAGTCATGTTTGTAAATCCCAGGCCCTGAAGATGATCTCAATAAAAATCGAAACGTTGGCATGATAAAGAAAATGTTTTTTTGAAACCTACACCACACCAGTCACCACATCTCACGATTTCTAAATAATTATAATATTTATAATTTTAATTACGCTTTTTATCTGAGGATCGTGACACTAGCTTTTTCGTCTCAACCAACACCTTAGATAAAGTATTATCAATTTAAATAATTAATATGTTCAACTATGACCACTAAATACATATGTTTGATGTGTAATTTATTAGAACGAATGTATTTATTTGCGTGAATGGAGGGGACATCTCCCAAATTACTCCGAGGAATAACGAGTACTCTGGGAGTAGTGAGAATGAATGATGAACGAAATTTACGAGTGGGAATGTAAGGATTTATCCCCGATTAACGTAAGGAATATCACGTACCATGGAGTAGCGTGAATGAAATTTAGTAGCACGAATGGATAAATTACGAGGTATGAGTTTGCGAAGAAAGAAATACTAAATCCCGACTGACTCGAACGACCAGGCACTGTTAAATATCTCAAGGCATTTTTATTGAAACGAATGTATTTATTTGCATGAATGGTTATCTTTCAATACCCCGAGGAATATCGAATACATTTGGGTAGTGTGAATGTAGTCTGCTGTGGGAAATTAATTTATTAGCGTGAATGGTGGGGCATATCTCACAATACGTACAATATAAAATACACATTCTGATGCGCTTATACAAGTAGCATAACGATTGTAAATGATTTATGAATATGCGAGTTGAAACAAGAAAAGTTGAATTATAGGCACGGACATAATGAAGAAGGGAATATTTTCAGCACGTCCCACGAAAATGTAGAAGGCTAAAAATGACATGTTTTTAATTCTGTTATTACCATTGCTTTTTTAATATAATTAATATGGTAATGGGCGTTTTTGATATCTTTTCATCTGCGTACTTTGAAAAACAGTGGGAGGGGGATCAATTTCGCTAATGGAAAGCCATCCATTCTGCAGAAGACAGTGCGTGCACGCGCGGGAGGCAGGTTGTGTGAACTCTTTTCACGCAATTTGCATTTTCTTTTTTTTTTAAACGGACCGTCGTCCTGTTTTTCGAGAGGCGGCGTGACCGGCAAACTCAATTTCGAATCGTGGAGCTTGCCCAAACCGGTCACGGTCGTACGGCGGACCACGCGGACTTTGCCGACGCCAAAACGAGTCGAAACTTTGCCATACCAGTTTCGAAACTGGACGAAATAAAAAGCCAGGAGAACGTTCTTGTCATTTATAAAGTGAAAGATATGGTATGATAGGCGATGCATCGATCTTTGAACTTTATTCAACATATAAAATCTAAGCCGGCTCCAGTTGAATTTCCCTCGAAGACAGAACCAAGAAAAGAAGACAAAATCACAGATGAATTACATACAAGATATGGCAGAAAGAACAGACTGATCTGATAACAGAAACGCTCTACATAAAAGGTCCATCTAAGAGGTTGTAGACCGACCAACCGACATACTTCATAAAATCCAAAGTTATTATTATTATTTATAATGTAATATGCATTACAACTTTATACATCAGATTACATTCATCATATGAATCGGGTCAGCTTCATTTAAATTTGTCCTGAAGACAGAACTAAGAAAGATACTGTTAGATAGGAAAGAGACCCGTTAGGCCTTTGCACAAACGAGAATGCTGGTGTAATAAGACATTTTCTACGTTTTAAATACAAAACGACAAAATAGAATTCAACATTATTTGAAATTTTAACAAGTTATAAACGTTCGTTTGGCGTGGAATCGAGAGGAAAATCTCAGCGCGAAGGATTTATTCAGACCGTGACTACAAATATGTCTAAACCACTATGGCGAAAGCCTGCTGTTCGCGGATGATCTTATCGTTTTGAAAGAATGCCTATGCTCTTTGTATGTAGATATAAAAAAAAATGGCTTACCGTGCTTACAATTTCAGGTTTATCTCGAAAGGTGGCGAACAGCTAACCGAAGGTACGAATGCGAACGTACCAGTACACCACCGACGTTATAAAGCGGCCGGACAAAACGACGATTGACAATTTCCGAAAAGCTCTGGAAATCCCGGGAATAATCGATCAGCCAAGGAGGGTTACAATCAATAATTCATAAGTCAATTATGGCGGACGTTTAGACATGAATTCTTTTACTCTACAATTAAAGCTATTGTGAGACCAGTGCAGTATGTAGTTAATCCCAGACTAATGAAGGATGTTAAAACAGTGTAAACCGTATGTTTCACACTGTTCATGCGTCAGAGGTAATGCAATGTAATATTTCTAACTCGTCCTAGAAGCCATCTTAACATGTCAGTCGTAACTTATTTTTTGTATAGCTATAAGATGCGTAAATAGTTAGTTGTGTAAAGATTATACTATTAACTGCAAGTACACTAAGAATGAGGGTATGTCAAGTTCGAAGTAGATTTGATGTCTTCTTTGGGCGCTCGAACATCCCCTCCAAAGAAAAGCTAAAGAAATGCTAAAAGGTGAAGCCAGAGAAAATAGTTGCCACGGGGAAGAAAGCTCCACTTAGAGCCTTCTGGGGAGGGTACTTGAGTAGTCAGTAAATCCTCAGTTTGGGTTAAGTACTAATCAACTGGTCACTAGGCAACATACAGTTGCTGTTCAAAGTCAGTGGTACGTTGAGTTTAGAAAAATTGGTTGCGAAAATGAAGAAGAGTGGGCTAGACATTTGTTTTATAAACTGCGCGAGGAGCTGGTCTGGTTTTGGCTTAGCAAACCATTTTTTAAAATTTTAGATTCGGAAAAAACCTGCCTTGGATAAGGATATGAGATAGAGATAAAAGTGGTTGCCAGAAGGCTTTCCTTGACCTTAGTAGGTCTATTGTGTTCATCTAATTTTATAAATCACTGGCTATCTTCAGGTTGTGAATCAACATCCATAGCCTATCCAGCGCTCCTTAGTGTAAAATTAATTCACTATTTTCGTGGTCCGCTCGACCAATTAATATATCACAATTAATTACGGTTTGTAGTTGAGATGAAAAAAAGCTAATGGCACGAGAGGGATTCGAACCCACGACCTTCGGCTAGATACGCCGCTGCTCTACCACCTGAGCTATCGTGACCTCGATCCACTCGGGCATCATCAACTCCCCATCTCAACCTCACCTTACGAGGACATGGGGAGTTGATGTCCGAGTGGATCGAGGTCACGATAGATCAGGTGGTAGAGCAGCGGCGTATATAGCCGAAGGTCGTGGGTTCGAATCCCTCTCGTGCCATTAGCTTTTTTTCATCTCAACTAAAAACCGTAATTATTAGTGCAAAATCTTGCTTTCGCCTTTCCTTCTCCTAGCCACAAAGAAAGACTACACCTACATTGGTCATCACCAAAACATAAAACTTGTTCTGAGGTTTTCTTTTTGTCTTGGCAGTATTTTTTCTGTCGTACTCCTATCTGGTGCATGGCTTTTTTCAAGTGGCAATGCCCAATCAGGAGTTCAGCCAGAATCCTGGTTCGGTTGCGGTTGATTCCATTAATTCCTATGTTGTGGCGCTTTTATGAATTTCTTCATACTTCATACCAGTCCTCTTGTGACATGAGTCCAACCTGGTCTTGATGGATGAGAAGAATGTGAAGAGTCACATGCCTCATGCCTGGGGTATTTCTTATTCCACTAGATTTTGTACTAATTAAGAATCCATTTTTGGATATAACCTTCTTTTGTGGCGAGGTGTTAGGACACGATAAGAATCAATAGAGAATTCATAGAAGCTCCTTTTTTGACCAACAGAACCTACCTCCCATTGCATCTATACATCAAATGCGCATATACCCATGAGGGGGTAGTGGTCTTAAAACAGAGTTCAAATACAATTCCATACGATTTTTCCTTTACCTCGCATGTCTTAATGATCGACTCCCCGTTTTTCTCTCCAATATATCCGTCTGCCTCTCAGTCCCTATTATTCAACGGATACATATTAAAAACCTACCCATCTTACTATTCAAAACAAAATAAACGTTTTACCCTAAGACAAAATAAAGCAGAAAGACCTATTTTATTAAGTGACGTGTAAAAATTGCACAGATGACGCTAGACAACACAAGACCCTGAAGATGATTTCAATAAAAGATCGAAACGTTGGCACGATAAAGAAAATGGTTTTTTTTATACCTACATTACACTAGACCGCATCTCACGATATCTGAATAAAGATGACGCTAGTTTCAATATTGTGTTTGCCCTACAGGAGATTAGGGTTTTGAAGGTGGGACACAAGTCTGCCAATATCAAGTTCCTCAGGTTAATACTTGATAAGCAATAGGCTTTTACACTTCATAGCGTGGTCAGCGTTAGTTTAAGCAAAACAGCAATTACATTCAATCAAAGACATGTCTGCTGATAACTTAGTCATCAACAAGGTAAAACCTCCTGCAATGTAATTTAATAACCGTACAATGTTCATAACGGTCAGAGATAATTGTTGCACAACAGTACGCGTAGGTCATCGGATCTCTGGGCCGTAAATTCTCGCTGTTTGGCAATGTTCCGTTCAAGTTTTGTTTTGCAAATTCGGTTTTCCTTTTCAGGAACGAGTTATAAATAGCCTATATTTATATTTTTATTGTTAGTAAAGCAATAATTGAGTTTTTGCAGGGAGATTTTTTTTTTTTGATTGAACAAAACCTATTACAGTTTTTTCCCAATTGAAGCAAACTGGCAATGTTTTCCTGGTGTAAAACCCCAATGATCTAATCTGAATGAGTTAAGGGCAACAATGAGCCGGGGAATATCATCCAATGAGTCATTTTTTCACTAGTCGTTTATCTGATCAAATCATTTATTGAACACAGAGCGAACGGTTTGAATCGCCGTTGAAGAAACGCTTTTTTACAAATATTAAACTTATTTATAAACGATTTATTTAACCTGTAGCCGTTGAACGTTTGAACGCCCGAAATGGATTTTACCGTGTTTCTCTTTGACGTTTTAGAAAATAGGGGTTTTCCCATTGTTATTGGGTATAAAAACGGATCGTTAGAACGGCCGATCGGCCCCAAGGGGGATAATTTCTCTAATTCTTCCCTTAAGGTCCTGCCCTATTCCACAAATTTGAGGTGTAGCAAGGTTTTTAACACCCTGTCTCAAAAAAACCCAAGTGGGGTTTAACCGTCACGAGATGACGTCTTTCAAACTTTATGCCGTAAGGTCCACGCTTAGAAAAAATGCCTTTATTTAAAAAATATTCAAATTGGCTTTGAATATTTATAACAGTTATACCGACGTAATTGAAATAGATATAGAGGTTTATCTGACGATTTTCGAGGACAATCGTAACGTAATTTGCTGGAGAAGGGCATACCTTCCTGCTGATGTGTATTTGCTTTATGCAGGTAAGGGTCAAATACGTCCATTTCTCAATCTGACAACTATGACAGAATACTCAGCTTTAAGAAGCATACTAAAAAAACTCGCGCCAGACTTACAAACCCCTAGCATAGAAGGCACGGTTCTGGACGCCCTAGGTTTTTGACTTTGGGAATTTTGCAAGACCTGCACCTTACTGTTGGTCAAGCGATTCATCAGCTCCAGGAAGTTCGAGGTGTCCGAATTTCTGAAGGCACTGCTCGAAGAAGATTAAATCATTGTAGACTGATGGCTTTTCACCCCCGTAAGAGGACCAGATTGGACCAGAACACACGGGGCTGCACGGCTCGCATTTGCTCAAGAACACAGCCATTGATCTTTGGACGATTGGTCTGCTTTACTTTTTACACATGTAGATTTGTTCTACGATCTCCAGATGGGCGCGAAAGAGTGTGGATAAGGAGAAATGAAAGGTAGGATTCTTGTAATTTTTCCCAGCCGATCTTTTCAACGTAGCTAAGTGATGGTGTGGGCGGGAATTCCAATGGAGAGTCGCACATAGTTGGTTGTTGTTCGTCGAGGGTCTTTGACGGCCAGTCGCTATGTGGATGAAATTTTGGAACATCATGCGTTGCCCATTCTATTGAACGACAATCCTATTCTAACGCACGATAATGCTTGTCCACGTATCGCTCGCATAGTACAAACCTTCAACAGCATAACATCAGGTCTTAGCCTGGACAGCTCGTTTTCCAAACTTGAATCACCATCCAACATTTACGCTATAACCTCAAAAGGCGAATAAGACGCCCATTACTTCCAAATGCACTCCACGACCTTGAAAGGTCTCTTCGTGAAAAGTGGGCTAACCTCCAGGAAAGAGACATTTACAGACTGGTAGAAAGTATGCCGAGGCGTCTTCAAAATGAAATTAAGGCAAGACAGGAAATACCCGATATTAAAATGTTAATTAAAAATCTAGATTGAGTGAAATTTCAGGCGCAACTCGGGGGAGATAATTAAATTTTCGATTTTCTATAGATAAATCCATTCCCCACAATTACCATGTAAACGCTTGAAAGAGACCTCTTAAATGATTAATATAGTTTTATTAATCCAGAACGACTGCGTGCCAATGGATAGCTTTCTCTATAACGCCCCTAAGCAACAAACACATTGAAAACCAATCTGCCGGTTATATATAATACATGTACAGTTGTAGATAATAAATGAAGTAAAATAAAAGCTATTGAAAGATTAGTTTAAAATGGAGATATTCATCTAATTTTTAATGAAAAGAGACTTAACCAGTGACATCATGTAGGGGCCAAAATAGGGAAGTCCTATGTTTATTAGACCTAATATAGGCAATTATTTTTCAGCAGGAAATCGTCACCGTTCAATGTTGTCACACTGCGCTCGTCTAACCATCCATATCAGCAGGCATATGCGGTAAGATCGATCTTTTATCATAACTCTTCTACGGCACATTATATCTGAGGTCGTTAGCAAGTTCATATTTGAGGAATTAATTTCACTAAGTATCAGTTTTCGTGGTCAATCGCTGATATCAGCCAAAGCTTTACACAACTTCTAACTTTGTGGTGAGCCGTCCGATTCTTTCTGTCTGGAGGTTGGCTGTGGCAATCGCTAACTTCAACCAGCTTTTATCAGTTTTAATGGAACTTTTACACCCGTGTTTCCCGCACATCAAGGGCTTATCTGCTCCATTTAATTTTTTTGCACTAACTCCACGTTCACTAAGCATACGCTCCATTGCGACTAAACTATCATATAATCTCGTGTGATGGCTGTGTTTTCGTACAAGCAGAATGGGGAGGTTTGACAAAAAGCACTGCCCAACTTTGGGAATGAATCTGTAAAATCTTGGGCAAGAATTCGTCGACTCCGCAATTAGGATACCGTTCTAGCCTGGGGTCCCTTGGGAACTTTACCAGTGATATTAGTAGTGAAATATGACCTGATATGAGTAACAAGGCGGCAATTTTTTTTTGCTAAAGTGTCGCCATAACTCTAAAGAAAGATAAAACAGCTTAAATTAACGACATCCTATTTAAAACGCGGGCCGAAGCAACGGGTAACAGCTCAAATATTTATGAAACAGGCAGAACTTGAATTTTACGTCGTAAGAACTGAATTCAGTAAAATGGACTTCCCGTCAAACTCAAAGGAAGCCCTTAGAAACAAGTTAAACTTAACCTAATTTTTTTGTTCCTCGGACTTTGTTTTTATGTTAAGTGTATCTCGGAGACCGGCGCGGGACCCTGGAGTTACGGCTTGGGGGAAATGAGCGTACCTTTGGGAAATTGATTTCCACCGCAAAAAGGAAATTAAGCCTATCCTTCTCCAGCCGTTACACGATAGATCCCATTGCGGCTTTCATTACACACCCGGGCCACCCGCAGGGTCAATTATAGCTTCCAGAACAAGATATTTTTGAAAGTTGTCACAATATTGCGGAAACTTTTATGCGACGGTTTAATCCCCACAGCAAATCGGATCCAAGGTGTATTTTATTTCTTCTAATAACATTGTTTTATGACATAGATTTTTCCCCCTAAAAATATCTGCAGTTGGATCCACACCAATCCGACGCACCCGACACTATTTTTTTTTACTTTTCAGGGTGTCCCAGAGATGATGCGAAAAAAATGGATGATAGTACTCCCTATATGCAAGACCCTCCAACGTGACCTATACCTATATCTTGAGTCTGAGTTACGATTTTTGTAACTTTTTCTAAGCAAACATTGCTTTGAGAAAACACGACACGCAAGAATGGCACAATTGCACAGAAGACAAAACACTTTGAGCTCTGAAGATGATATCAATACAGGTTAATAATACTTTTGATTAATCTTGTCTTTAAAAAATGTCATTTGTTTCAGACAAGACATTTTAAATTATCTGCGTTTAAGTACGTTTTGTCCTCAATTCAAAGGTGAAAATCATTAGATAAGTGAAGAATTTTGAGTGTTTATTAAATTTTGCCAGTTGTTTTTCAGAATTGGTTGGAACGATTTAACGAACCTAACGCTATCCTTTAGGTGAATTTCGTTGCTTGTAAAGCCCCTGTCTGTCAGAACAGAACCGAATGTTCGATGGATTTTCTTGATAAATTTATATGTATTGTACGTTCTTGCAAATAAAGATTTATTATCGTTACGTAAATGGCCCAAGTTGTTTTTGTTTTTCTAGGTCCGAGTCGTCGTGATGTGTTGGATTTAACTGGCCGCCATAGTTATGCAACATGGGAAAGACCAAAGATCTGGCAGAAGCCTGATTTTTAGTTTTGTTCTTGTTTTGGCTGTCGGACAAGTTTTGCGCACAGAATAAAGAGAGGGGAAAAGCAGTTGGAATATTTCAGATTATTTTTTTTTTGCCTTTCGGTATACAAACTTTACGCGTTTTCTATTTAAATAATTATACGTTATACGCATAGTAAGGTGGGTGTGGTCTCGTACCAAGTGGAACAATTCATACCGCTCATTATTTTTGATTTTCTGAATTTCTTTGCGAAATCCTCCATGTCGACGAAGGAATGCGCATTCTCTGCGGGACAAAAAAGATAATATCTTTAAATCCAGAATATTTTCGGTGGGAAAGTATTGCTGATGCCTTCGAGATCTCACAGAATTACGAAACATGGAAAAATCGCCCACCATTGTGCTCCGGTGCTGGTGAAATTTTGGTTAGAGTAAATTATGGTTATCTGCGTTCAAGGTTTCATAGATGGAAAGAAAAATGTAATCAACACTGAAGAGAACTCATGTCATGTCAAAAATGTTCTGTTATTAAATAAAATTCCATGCAGTTCGACAATCTACAGTATAAATGACAAAGATGTATACACAGTTAAAAGAAGAGTGGAGAAAGTACCAATTGGCAGTACTCCAATGAGACTAGAAACTACCAAGTTGTCTATTCAAATAGGAACTGGTTTCATAGAAACTTCACTGGATAGATCCGAAGCCTTCGTCCCTTAAATCGGCGAGGAGGGTTTGAGAGAATTCGTCATGTGATCATATGAGAGGATTTAAGGAGGGTTAGGAGGGTGTTATGGATTACCGGGACAGGGGTGTATTAAATATTGGATGAAAGGATTTTTACGCCGGTGTGTGTTGGAGGCATGAAATGGAGCATCAGGGATTTTAGTCGGGATTAAGGATTGGTCACTTAAGATGCGGTGGATGTTAAAATATTTGGCCGAACCAGCCCAGTCCGTAAGTTCGTATGGTGTTTCATAGAAGCCTTTTATCTTTTAGACTGTCATAATATGAGGGTTCCTTGAGAGGCTCACAGTACTGTCTGTAAGATCAGTGTGGTGGTTTAAGGATGGAAGAATGAAAACTGTGTAAGCTTGGTAAAGAGTAGGGACAGAGCCCTACCCTGGGAATATCAGCATGGATACGGTTGCCTTCCAAGAATCAGGAAAACCATTCAGCGAGGTAAGTAAAGTATGAGGAAGGAAGGGATGAATGTCAACAACACGGGGTGCCAAACAACCATCAAAAACTTCGCTTACCCTAAAAACCAGCCCCAGAATTCAAGAAAAGGGTGTAAGTGTACGACAACAACATAGTTCGATAGTTGGGAGGGTATCGCGAAAACCAAATTGACGGCCAGGGATTACATTTTGAAAATTCAAAACTGGAAAGTTTTTTTTAATTGCTGCTTTTAGGTAGTACACTGTACCTATATGAAAATGGTTGGTATAGTGTGGACAAGGCTCTGGGCCCTGAATAGGTGCACATCGTGTCCTCGTTCACGTCCCTTTCTCTCTCCAGGTTCCTTCTCTCTTTTCCTTCCGTCCTCTTCCAACCCTTGGTTACAAAAGGGGTGTCCAGGCGCAACATACTGGTGTAGTCTTGAGGGCGTGACAACCCCTCTAAAGCACAAGTTGTACTCGTGTCGGCCTCGGATCGGCTTGTATCAGAGGCACAGGAGGATTAGGGTACCAGATCCTGTCTGCATAGACGGGGGAGGTTGCGTCACCATCTGTACTACAGGACAGCAGAAATGTTCCAAAGTTCAGCCCCTGCTAAACTGGGAATGGACTCAATAGTGGTTCGTGGTGACGCCACTGGTGTGAACTTAGAGAAGAGGGTGTCTTCTATCAGTGACCTTCGTCCGAAACTTGCGTATGACCATCGTTATACACCCGGCCTAACGAGATATGGCGGATTTGACGGCAGTGTATAGGCGTTGAGGACTGAAACCAGGATGATGTATTTCGGTCCAGGTAGCCCCTTGCGCACGTCATACGGTTCTATACTGAATGCGGGCCCGACCACTCGGAATGGGCAAACGGGGTCTGTCTTGGCCCCTCGTGGCCGAGACAGCCTCTACACCAATGCTGAGGCTGCAGTACCCATCTGTCGTATCCGGAGGTGCGTCAACTCTCATCTTGAGAATCAAAACGTCCGATAAGGCTGAAAAGGCAAAGGGCGGACGTTAAACATCCTCGTTGTCATTTTAAGGACGAACGCGTAGCATGTGGGAACCTAATGTACCTACATGAAGTAATACAATGTGTTACTTTTTGGTATAGCGAACTTTCTGCAAAATGGCAGTAGGTTTTACGAATATATGTTATGAATATGGTGTCCTTTGTGGGAAGGTATTAGGGGAATGTAAAATTATATTTAAATGGACAATTTATACCCCAAGGTGAGACCGCGAAGTACCTCGGATTAGTACTCAATGAAAAGGTGACCTGGCCATACCATATCGAGGCCATTGAAACACAATTACGTCAATACATTAAACAACAAAAATTCATAATGACGGCAAACTGCGATGAGACCAATCTGAATTAAGAATGCCAAATTTGGGACTCTGACACTAGATCTAAAAAAGAAAAACATATCTCTTTACAAATATCATAAACGTGTCTTTAAAATAATACTCGTCTAAAATTTTATCTAAGACTGAAACCAGAAAGAGAGCAAAGGCTCAGCCGGAAACCTACTTCCGGTAGCACCTTATCTATGATTGGCACTGTTAATTATGTACACTTCTAACTCGGCACCTATAAAATTGATAGATTATCGTCAAATTACCCTTCATCTAAATTAATTACAAACTAAAAAGTGTCATACAGTACATTCATAAATGTTAATTAAAACCCTTTAAATCAAAGGATAATGCTCAGGAAAATTGTCTATTCGCCCTTCAAAGAAATAAAGTCTAGTTTCGAGCCCATCCCCACTAGCCAAGTCCCATCTGGGAAAGTCACTTTCGTACCGGTGGAACCAGTGTCTCTTGGGTATCAACACCTTATCAAAGTCAAGTAGTCATAGTTTGTAGACGAGGCAATTCCTGGCTGGGTCAGGAGATGATGGTATAAGGTTAGTATAAGCAGATTGCACATCGCCGGAGCTTCACGAGACTGTGTCGAGTACGCTATTTGCTGAATGTCTACGTGCTCTTAGAATGGAATTATCTGATGTCCTTTCTGTAACTCAGAAGTGAGAAAGTGCGAAGATTTTTTTTTCACTCGTTCCCACCGTTGCAATTTCGAGGCAGATCGCTCGTCGTTTCTTTAGTCCATGGGCAGGGATGAATAAATACGGCAGGATGGGTTTTTTGACTTAGGGATGTAGTGATTGTTTGAAACGATTTTCATGGAATTAGTGAGATTAATTTACTTCGTGTACGAAGGGAATATTTAGTTAAATTTTTATGCGAACTTTCATTTCCAATCGAAACCTCCAACACTTGATTCTCCGCTAGTTAGGTGTTCTTATCGCTTGGGTTCATTATGGCAATCTCTTGGATTGTGGAGGTTAGTTAAAGAACTTTACATACATATTAAAGTATCGAAATTTGTCTGATGTTGGAAGGGGGTACATTATTTAAATCTAATGTAGGGCTAACTTTACTATGAAAAGTATAAAATAAAAAATAACGGTAGGTAACCATTTTTTGTAGTTCATCTGTAAGAGATGATGTTGCAGGTTTCGAAACGAAAAAACGGAATCACTGTTACTCAAAGGAATTGCTATCGTCTACAAATATAAAGAAGGTCGTTTGTGTATTTGATGGAATGGATACAGTACGTTGCCCTGAGATAACACTTGGGTGGATATCATTAAATTGATCGATTTTGTGAATTTCTTTTCAAAAACAGTGTTGACGAGGCTCCCAGCCGAAGTGCAACAGTTTTTGTTTCGCCTACAAAATGCAACGCGATTCTAGACGAAGAAATTCTTATTTTGAAAAAATTGCTTTTATTTTTGTAGGTGTAAAAAGTTTCATTATGCTGATTTCCTTATCAGTATTAGATGATGCTGCAGGTTTCGAAACGAAAAAAAAAGGAATTGCTATCGTCTACAAATGTAAAGAAGGTCGTTTGTGTATGTGATGGAATGGATACAGTACGTTGCCCTGAGGACACCTTCACGGACATTTAGTTGTTTGTTATTTAAAACGGAAATAGTTATTTAGAAATAGATTTTTACTAAATCTGCATAAAAGACGGAAAACGGGCTTTTATAAATAGAAAAAATTTCATGACGCTCGATAATCAATTACAATAAATAACAAGATCATTTTCAATCGGAAAACATTTAAAAACGTATATTTTTCCCTGACGCAAAACGCGTTTCTGATAAATGTTTTGTAGAAAAATTGTTGTATTAATTAGTAATAACATTTCAGAGTTAGAGTACCCGATAAGTTATCTCAGGAATATATTTTTTTTATACCCGACCTTGTGTAAGTTGCAGAGCAACTGTCTGCCAATGAGGAGGGTTTCAACCGATAAGGTCTTTCGCGGCACCCTGTAAATCTATTTCCTTCTTTCTCCGTCTATTTTAAAAAATAGGGCCGACTTAAACTAAATAAATTTAAAAAAAAATCACCTTACCATTTCCAGCCGATGAGTTGAGATTTGCGACCGTGTTGGACTTTCTGAAATAAGAAAACAAAAGAAAATTATTTAAAAATAACGCAAACTAATGATCTAGTCCAGGGGTGCTCAAACGGTCGATCGCGAGTGGTTTTTGAGTAGATCTCGAGAAGAAAATTTTTTTTAATAAGTAGGTAGGTAACTAAACTAAACTGGCTTTATCAAAGGAACGCGCGGCACTTGTAAAAGAAGCCGCGTTGTTGCTAGACTAGTAGACCGTACAGTCTAGTCTAGAAACAACGAGAGACAGTACAAAAACGAAAAATGGCCGACTGATTTGGCATTTTTGACTGACATCACAATGCACTTAATCACCGTTAACTTGGAGCTTCAAGGTAAAGGAAAAACTATTATTGAGATGATTAGCGCAGTAAACGCATTCAAAAGTAAATTGCAACTTATGATAGATCAACTGAAAAGAAAGGATCTGAAACATTTTCCGTCTTTGAAAGCAAGGATTCCTCAGTTGAATTATGATACGTATGAGGCTGAATTATCAAATATTTTGGGACAATTCGAAATGCGTTTTTATGATTGCAGTAAATTGGAAAATATAGCATCATTTATGAGTTATCCTTTTTCATGTAAAAACATTGAGGAATGTTTGCCACGCTTCAACATCCAAAGCCACTCCTTAGTTAAGTAACTCTTTTGTTTTGTAACAACCAATAAACTCGCAATTTTGGATAACTATGAGTTTTTTCATTGATATTGTAGAGAAGAACCTAACTAAACCTAACCCAAACCTTGACTAAAATAATGTACCTATATTGTGCAGAAAGCTAATATCTATATACGCTACGGTACACCCTACCTAGGTATGTAGGGTGTGTCGTGTATGTACGACAACCCAGCATCACACACACTTGCAGCCTCTCAGAGTCGATCGTAAGTAGTCTAAAAATATTGAGGTAGATCGCCAGCAGTTCAAGTTTGAGCACCCCTGATCTAGTCATTTGTGCAAATCCTATCCGGAATAGTAAGAACAAGAAGATTAACATTCAGAAGAACAGTTTAAAATGCCTACTACGAAGGCCGATGCATATAGGAAACACCATGTATATTGCCAAGTTTTTTTAAAGTCAATTAGTTTGGAACCTTTCCAGCACTAAATAAAATATATCCCCGATTAGCATAATTAATGTAATATAATTTATATAGGCTTGTTTTGCCAAAAATGGTAGAAAAATAGGTCGGACTGATACACCACGGTCTGACCTGTTTTTTTTTTTTTTTTTTTTTTAATTATCATATTTAATTTTCTTTGTATTTCCCCTGTTGTTAACGTAACTGACAAGTCTCGCTGTTAATTTTTTCCCCTCTCGCGAAAATTGTTCGAGAGGCGGTAGCGAAAATCAGATTTATGGTCACCAGTAAGGGAAAAAGTTTTAAATTGCCTTAATAGGACTTAACTTTCAAAGGGTGTTAGAAACTTAGTAAAGTTCCTTCCCAGATGGGGGGGGGGCTTTTTCCGAAGGACTTGTATTTCAACGGCCCTGGGACAAAAAGCGCTCTTAGACTCAACTTTTACTTTAAATTCGACTTTTTATGTTACATTTCAAACTTAATTCCGACCAAATTTCTAACTAAATAAAAAATAAAACATAACAAGGGTACAAATGTATGAGACAAATAATATAGAACTCCATCGTAACTTACACCGGGTGTGGCACAGGGTTGTCGCCTAGGACTGCCATATTCGTACCGCTTCTTTAATTTTATATAAAAGCTTTTTTTCGCATATATACCCGAGGAATAATTAAAAATACCAAGGAATCAAGAGCACAGTTGATGAATGGCCACCGGAGGATCTAAATCGTAGAAGGGACATCCTCACCCGATTAAGAATAAGCCATACGTGGTTGACTTACTTTTGAACCAAAGCCCAAGCTTATGTGCCCAGCAAGCAGAGAAAGGTTCCAGGTTACTCGATGTGTCTTGAGGGGGTGTCCTTGGCTCCATAAAAAGAGCGTCTGGGAATGCGTCCCGATTTGAGAATTGCACTTGATGCCCTGTTCCGATTCTTAGAGGTCTCTAGTATGTGCTGAGAGTGAACGTGTTTATTAAAATAAGAGAAAATAATGGAAAAGGCGAAAGTGGATTATGCACTTAGCACAAAAGCCCTCCCCCGCAATCTATGAAAGTATCGTCTTCTCAATAGCAAGGTATAGTTCAGCCGGATGGGCCAAACGACTACGGAGCACAAGGAAAGCTATAATAGAGCAAATCCAATGAATAGCTCTTATAAAAACCACAAACGTGAACAGGACGATTTAAACGCGCGCCATGCCAACGAACTGCCAACAGATCTTGTCCTTGAAAGGGTTGTCATCCACCAGAAAAAGAAATATGAGTCAACTTATATAGGAGCAAGTCGAGGAGAAATAGACTGGTTCCGAAGCGCAACTGGAAAGGAGGTGAAAAAGTGCCTGGGAAAGATGACAAGAGCATCATGGCAAGAAATATGGACAAATAGCAGTAAGAGCAAGCTGGCATTCAAATTTTCCCCGGCGTTGAAAGGAGACAAAAAACCGAAATGCCTCCACTCCTACTACAAAATGGACCAGCCAAATGCTATCAGAACATGGAAACTTCGCAAGATACCTACATAAATTTAAGAAAAGAGACAGCCCGTTATGCTCCGTTGGCAAGGCTGAAGAAGTCGCCGAGCATAAACTCTTCAGCCGAACCAGAGCTTGCGAAAGACCATCATCTCAATAGAATGGCCGCCTAATCTCCATAAACTAGTTTAGACTTTCTGGATGTTTTCCTCTTTAGTTAGAATATTTTTAGATAATATAAATATATAGAAAAGAAAATCACGAAAATGTAAGTATGCAAGGGGAAACCAGCAAGGGAAGAACTTTTGTTTAAGTTTTAAAATGAAAATATTGTTCCTCGAAAACCAACCAGCGGTCTCGCCTGAAGGCAAGATCGTTGGGAGGTATTTTATCCCGTTTATTTGATGTTCTTTAGATCTATAAATTCGATTAACCTAAAGCACTGGGGACTTCCTCAAGGACTGCGGAGTGGTGGAAAGGGAAAACAAAAGAATGTGTAGTGTGAAAGGGCCGGGTATTGAGCACCTCAATCGACCTGCAATTAGATTAGTTATATATTAGGTATAAAGAGTGAGTGGAGTATCTACCACCAATGCGAATGGTTTGTAAATAGGAAAGATTAAATTAAAGAATGAATGAGTTTGGATCTAAGAACTGGATGCCTTAGGTTCTAAATACTTGTTGACAGCACCTGAAGTCCATCTTCGGTGGCTGGATTGTTAAGACAGAGGTCTGATTGCAAGATTGCACACCCGAGTGATTTCGACGCCTGCCGGAATTTATTATAAAATACAAAAGTTGTAATTGACGGTGGACTGCGACAAGTGAAAAGGCATTTAGGCCAAGCCTTGAGGAATTCCTCAACGTGTAGTAGCGTTTTTGAGGGCGCGGTGAGAAGGAAATCCCGAATTGTTTTTCTGCCTTGAGACCAAATCCCCGAGAAACAATTCCAGTAAACACAAAACTAGGCCTTTACTTAAGGAATTCCTCTCCGTGTGAATGGGCGAGGGTTCGTACATGAAATCCCCAAGGAAATCCCTGAGGCTTTTTCCTTGAGGATTTTCTGGACGAGTTTGGCAACTTAAGACTCGCTCCACTTTGCACATGCGTGTAAAGTCATGTGCGGATTGAAATCTAAACCTAAATCCTATCACTAATCCCCAGTTATTAAAAAAAAAAAATGTATAAATCTAATTCATATCTAGGCCTCAACCGATAACTTTAGGTATTACTTAAAGGGGTTTCTAAAGGCCTTACGTTTTCGTTTGTGACTGATGATAAATTCACCCGCAACCTAGCGACTGCAGTCAATGAGAAATTTCAAAACTATATTTGTAACAATTAGAAAGATAGTGATCAGACCCTTGCAGATATCAATTATCAAGAAAAAATGTACAAATATTCTGTGTCTGATGAGCATGACATTCATTGGGGAATATTTACGAAATACTTAAAAAAATAGGTAGGAGGGATGGCTTAGCAGATTGTGTTAGGTATTGGTATTACTGTTTGTTCTAATCTGGTTTTGGTAGTTTGTCATTAATCAACCCGGGGATGAAGAACGTCCCCAAATTACTGTTTAAACACTCTGCAACCCGGGCCAAACTTCGCCCGCTGCAGCAATTACCACCAGGACGACCTAAACTCCGACTGATTTATATTCAGAGGGCGTCCTTCGTGTTTTTCATCCGGCATTTCCCCCCAGGATAATCTCCGGGTCGGGGCGGGGTTAAAGAGACGATCCGTTCTGTAATAACAGGGGGATTAGCCTACAATCGATGTCACAGTGACACAGCTGACAATGCCTTCGCTGAAAAGGACGACATTCGACTAATTCTACATTTCATTCAGTTCTTTACGGTGCCGACGAAAGGATACGCGTCCTGTGGATTGAAAATAGTTTTAAAAAATTTACGGAGTAAAATGATAAAACGAGGTCAGCTAGTTAAAAAGAAAAAAGAAAATGAGGTAGTTATTACTTACTACCTAAAATAAACAGTTGTGATAAAACGCACCTTTGTGACTGGAAAGCATATCGTCGTCCGCTACCGTATCGTACCGAGATTAGTAGTCCGTTTCAGCGTACTGAATCTTTTGTGGCTTATAAAAATAAAATAGATGTCTTCCCTCTTTTAAATATGACCCTCGAACTCGATTATAATTTCTAAACAAAGACGTCGACCTTGATTTCCTTTGTCTATTGTCTTCTCCCGTTCTCCAATTCGCTCTACATTGCCGGAATGAAACCGTTTCAGATCTTCAGAAACCAGGGCCGCCACTCTCGAGCCGAGGGGCTAATGCCAAGGTAAAACGGGCGATTTTCCGCACTTATAGCCTTATTTCGTGATCGACCGCTTTCACGAAACCCCTCCACGTGAATGACAAGAGAAAACGTTCGACACAATTGCTATATTTTTATTATATTTTACTGCGTGATAGGATTATGTATTGTTACTTAATGGGATCGTACTTAAGATAAAATGCTAAGAAATAGTGTGGTGATTAGTGACCGTTAATCGATAATTATTCGGAAATCGTGAAATGCGGTCTGGTGAGATGTAGGTTTCAGAAAAACGTTTTCTATATTGTGCCAACGTTTCGATCTTTATTGAGATCATCTTCAGGGCTAGAAGTGTTTGTCTTTTGTGTAATTGTGTCTTTCTTGCATGTTGTGTTGAGAGTGCAAGACAAACACTTTAAGCCCTGAAGAAGATCTCAATAAAGCTCAAAACGTTGGCACGATAAAGAAAACGTTTTTCTGAAACCTACGTCACACCAGACCGCATCTCACGATTTCTGAATAGCCAAGAATTGGTTTCAAACAACACTCATATTATTATGGGTCTGAAATGTTTTCCAAGCTTCTACATATTATGGGGACTAGTCATCGAGATAGTTGTATTTCTCGTGCTGTGTACTCAAATAGTTTCCAACTCTACAAGGAGTTGAATCACTTCCTAACTCCTTGCAATATTTTTTCTGCTCCAGCAAATGATGTTCCGTTCTCTTTTTTCGCTGGTGGTTTAAAATACGGGGGGAGTTGTTGTTCCTTAATTTCAGGCCTTGGGTTGGGAGTACTCCTGCCACTGCAGTGTGCTCTCTATGCAACTCAGGTGATCGTGAGGATTTTCTTGCTAGATGCTCAGTCCTGAACGAATTGAGGTATCTGTACGTGGGAAGGGGTTTTCTGACGAGGGAAGAGCTCATAGCCCTTCTGAACGGCTCCGATTGCCGGGGTCTTGTTGATTTTGCTCGGAAAGCCTGGTTTTACAGGTATGAATACATTGGAATGTACGGAATTAATATTCTGTTGGTCTTATTTCGTTTCCTTTTGTTGTCTTTTTTATTTATTATTTGTTTTATTTTGTTCTGTTTGTATTAATATATATAATTTCTAGTGTGTAGGCTTCTAAATCTGCCTGTGGGGGGGGGGGACCCTTTGTAAGTTGGAATCCTTTTGTTCTTTGAGGTGTCATTTTTATTATTTTCAAAGCTTATCGCAATTCAACCTTGTAATTCGAAAATTCTGTAAATAATTGTAACCACTGAAGTTGATATTTTAAATTCTCCTTTTCTTATAATTATATAATTAAGCATATTCTTGGGATGGTTATACACTCCGAACTCTGGTTGACGGTTTTAACACCATGCCATAATAATATTGTTTTTGTTTTTAACTCTAATTTTTTTTTTTTTCATTTTCTAAATAAAGTATATCTATCTATCTCACATTAAAATAAAAACCTCAAATGATTCAGCATAGTTAATTCTAATAAGCAGTAAAGAATTAAAATTATGAACACATTAATTGTTCTTTTTATATAAGATATTTGTTAAGATAAAAAAGTCAGCGTCACGAGCGGGATTCGAACCCACGACTTTCGGCTAAATACGCCGCTGCTCTACCACTTGAGCTATCGTGAAGAGTGTTTGAGCAGAGGCGTATTTAGCCGAAGGTCGTGGATTCGAATCCCGCTCGTGATATTGATTTTTTTTTATTTGAATCGTATACAAAAAGAATAATTAATGGAAAGAAGCAACGGTCAATTAACTAAAACAGATTATGAACAAACCTCAAAATTGTCGGTAACCTTCAACAATTACGGATAATTTCAATTTAAACAAATCTAAATTCACCTTTTCATATATGGCATATAATAAAACCGGATCATTTAATTTGATTTATTTATATATACTTTTCCCCTAAACTATTTCATATTTAATACCAGGTGAAAAAGGTGATGCTCTGGGGCCAATTGAAACTATGTAAACTAATACGGTAAATCAACAATTACATACAATAAAATCCATACATGCATAACACACAATCAACATCTATGAATATTTATAAGCGAAAAAGACTAATTTCGATATGGTTGGAGTGGAATCGTTGGAATCACCAAATTGCTTTCTGAAACGAACGGTTCAACCAAACTGATCCCAATACGGCCGCACATCAGCTAAGGAAATGAAAATTGTATTTTAGGCAAACACGAACCAAGTGCTCCACTTGAATAAGATCCATCCGTTTTGGAAATATTGAAGTATAATTTATTATTAATTGTTCCAAAAAGAAACAGCCATTACATACAGTACCCAAGGAAAAGGACAAATGTCTGCAGAAAGTTGTAATCGTAAGTTTACGTACCTTCCTGGTACCTTGGTTCGGTATGTCAGTTCGATCCTTCTTTTAAGGAAAGGACTAACGTCACTGCCATTGCTACAGTTCCTTTCCCTGGGTTTATTTGTATCTCAGTGTATATCTCCAGTGATTGCTTCACATTTGAAGATAATATGCATGGCTGTATCTTCCTCCATACTGCATAATCTTCAACTGAGGTCATGGCATTTCATATGCGACAGTGAATGTATTGTGAAGACGTTTGTCCGATGAGTCTGAGTTTAGCTCTCTCTTTAACTGAATCCCCCCTGTCACTCTATACATTCTCGCTAATAAATACATTCACTCTTCACATACACTAGGGTATCAATATCAGCACTATATTCGATAAAACAACGCGGATTCTTACAAGAACCGATACAGGGGACCCAGCCGTGCTCTCGCGAGGAATTCCAATCTCTCGGCTCTCAACTTGGCCCTTCGATTTGGAAGGCTATACATATATAAACTGTGGACTATATGCCGATATATACCGCTCCCTTATGTGGTTTGCGGATCTCAGCGAGGGTTGCTTTAGCTTAAGTTTACTATATATAGCGTCTACCACTTTTCCTTTTGTCTTTTTTTGAATCATTCTGTGATGGAGGATTCTTTTTTAGTAACCCCAAGTATAGTTTCACGGCCTATTAGGGTCTTGGAGATACTCCTCTGGGGTGTCCTTTTCGCTACCCAAAATTCTTTGTGCCCTAGTAACCAACGAACATCAGGTTGTTTTCCAAGGTTTTGAAGATTTTGGATGCATTCATTTGATGATGCTAGTAGACGGTTGGATATCCGATCTTATATGCTTTTGCCAGAGCATCTTTTTTTTATGATTTTCCATGGCACAAGGAATGATGGCTGTGTTTCAGCTTGAAGGATCGTGATGTTCCCTAATAAATTTGACTGCCCATATCTCGGGCTTATTCAAAATAACGCCTGATCCGGTCCCTTCGTATGTTTTAGCCTTCTGTATACCATATCATTGTACCTGATGTTTTCCTGAATATTTTTTCTCCTTTGTAGCCTGCTGTGCTGCCGATGCAAGGAGTGTTTTCGGAATCATGTAGTCAACCCCTATTTTTAAGCATGTCTGATTTCCGTGTATGATAAAAGAACCAATCAGAGATGGCAAAAATAACCAAGAAGATACTACAGTAAGTTCAAGATTCTGAAATAAAATAAGAATTTCCCGTTCCACGAAATTTGTGATTTGTGATTTTAAAGGAATCATTCCTGAATTATTTTAAATTAGTTCATTTAATTGTCTTTCTCGCTGGATTTATTCTTAATAAAGATGGATTGTCTTAGAAATATTGATTTTTAATTTTTACACATTGATGACAACAAATTCATTGCAGATATTTAAGGTCCATCGTATTCACCGGATGCTTCCAGGTCTTCCAGGTCGGTGAACAATATATTGAAAAAAGAAATTAATTAGAATAAAGTTGGATAACATAAAATCTCCCAGGTCTAAAACATGGCAAAGCCATGGATAAAAGAAGGGTCCAATTTCGTCGTTTTTTCTGGTGACTCGCTACCAGAAGGCAATTTAAAATTATTCCAAACAAAAACTTCCTTACCTAGAAAGTAAAACCCTGCATTGCGGGCATTTATTTATAAATCGTCTGAGAGGATTTCACAATGAAATTCAACGGGAAGTGAACAATCAATACTGACGATACACGGATTATATTACCGGTTGAGTCTTCAAAAAGGAATTTTAAAGGATGTGAAAAACCTTGGCACATCAGCATATTATCAGAATTGTGAAATATGGAGGCTTTTCATTTATTAAAATTATATAAGATGATTATCAATGTTATCTGCACTTCACACAGGATTTTTTTTAAGGATGGATCTCTTTTAGCACCTGGGAGATTTCCTTTCGCCGTTCCGAAAAGGGAAAAATCGGACTTTTTCGGGGCTTAATAATTTTAAAAAACCATTAGATGAACGAGACGTTTCGAGGACAATCGCCAGGATTTTAAAAGATTCTAACTTGCGATTCGCAGATCGATGTCGTGACTCACTCCGTTATTGACTCTTTTCTGGCCCAATTAGTAAACAAGAAGACCCACCGGCTTTTCCTTCTTACTGTTAAAGTCAATTATTTTATACTCCCACACTGCCCCGCTTGTCTTCTACACTTCTACTGTTAAAAACGGACAAAAAAAAAATCTTCCCGGAGTATTTTCCCAAAAGGTTTTTTTTTAAATCTATACGTTTTCTACGCCATAGGAAAAAATTAAAATTATTATCTCGCGGTGAGAAAAACACGGAAAAAAAGCTAGTGACATCGAAAGTTGCGAATATTTTACAATTTTGAAAAAGAACAGAAGAAAGAGATGAAATCGAAAGAAAAACCACCACTTTTGTGCTAACAATGAAAAGACAAAAGCTTTTTCCGAGACAGATCGACCCGAACTCAGCCTAATGAAAAATCAGAAAAAAAGCTACCTAGCAAAAACACCAAACGTATTTACCGTTGGAAACGGTATGCCCTAGGACAGAAAGGTCAACGTATTCCGGCGCTCATTTGAATCTTATGGTATTTAAGAAGCATAAAAGCAAGAAAATTATCACTTTTTTGAGAAGCCAAGAAGTGTCGTCAATATGGACGAGCTGTCTTTAAAAACCTTGCAATAATTATTTTCTTTTCAATTGAACATTCCCTATCATTTTATCGTGAGAATAAAAAAGTGGGAAGTTTATGGGCTGACAAACAGCTGAGGTCATCACTGGCCTTATGCGTGTTTTCCTTGTTTTTCTGGTCTTTCACGCGGATTTTCTTTTCAAACTGCAGCCATTTGAGCATCTCGATCTGGTTACTGACTCTCTGATTTCGGATATATATGCTACGTTGGTATCGTCGAATGCTAGTCTCTCTTGTACTTCAGGTTGTCAAATACAGAATGGAAATAAAACAAAATACATATATGTACATCACCACAAACATAGACGTCTTATCACCTTCACTCCCCCAGAGTACTCGATATTCCTCGGGACGGGGTTATAAACAACCCCTTCTTTTCACGCTAATAAATACTTTTACTCTCCAGACATCACACACTCACCCCAGAACATTCGATATTCCTCGGAGCGGGGTTATAAACAACCCATTCCTTTCACGCTAATAAATACTTTTACTCTCCAGACGTCATACACTCACTCCAGAACATTCGATATTCCTCGGAGCGGGGTTATAAACAACCCATTCCTTTCACGCTAATAAATACTTTTACTCTCCAGACGACATACACTCACCTCAGTGTACTCGATATTCTTCGCGGCAGGGTTAAATCACCCTTTATTGTGAAAAAAAAAGAATCTAAAAAAACAACATTAAGCTCGAAATTTCGAACTTTTTTTTTATATAAAGCAAGACTTCTGTGATGAACTCGGTAATTTGTTAATACGTTGTAAAAAGGCGCAATTTTGAAATTGTGACATGAACGCTGGTTTTAACGTGTCATGGAGGCGTTTTCCCTTAATATAATTTTATGAGGTCGGAAAATCGCACCCCCTCCCCCCGTTTCCCAACGGTGTCTTTTCTTTTCGTCACACTGGGGATTGGAAAAAAAGAAAAAGATCCGAGAGATCGGATCGATGAATAAATTATAACGGACTTCCGCGCTATGCCTGAGTTTGCGCAGTTTTATATAAAGATCCTCCTGCTCGTCAGAATCGGCCGATAACTTCCTTAAAACGCAATATGTTTAAAAGAAAATGCCTCCTACGTTCCCAGATGAAAAATATCGTCTTATAAAGAACTCAAATATGCAATATAAAAGGCATTTCTGGACAGGTATTCCTTACAAGGTGGAATGACTTCTGTGGAGAACAACGAAACGCCATTGACATAAAAAACGCCAACAAAATACGAATTCAAACGTGCCATTATTGAATACAAAACTCACCATTTCGTTCAGATCAGCTAAACGCCATCCCCTGCAGGATCTGAAACAGAAAAAAAGACCTATGGTTAGGACATCGGATCACACAGTTAGCCAATTCAAACTACATCCAGGACGGATTCACGAGGGAAATCTGCATAAGGTCTGTTATTTAATAAGAAGTGATTTCGACCATGGGAACCGGGATCTTCTGCGTAATTCCTACCTGTTACGACCGTGGGATCCGGGTCGATCCGGGAAAAAGAAAGAAAACCCTTCTGTATTAAAAACAACTGAGCATCGAGTAAAAAAAAAAAAAAAAATCAACCTTGTACGTCGGCAAAAACAAAAGAAAACTGAAGAAATGTTAATCGGACTAAGGTAGCCTTCTTAAAATATTAAAGAGCCAAGTAGTATTTTCATTGATTCCTTTTCGGCAAAATCGAATTTTGACAATCCTCCAGTACATCCTCGTACAAGCGAAAAGTCCTTTCATTCTGAATTGACATTATAAACGTTTCAGTTTCAATTCGTACAATCGAGGGTGAAGGATACTTAAGTCAAGTAAGTAGCCAACTAATCAATAATCAATTATGTATTTCTACTCAGAATATAGTAATTATTTCATTTATGTTTACTGGTCTAATTGACTAAATTACTTTTTTCGATTAATTATTCTTTTTACGTAAGGTCTTGGTCGAGATGAAACCGCTGGTGTGACGAGCGGGATTCGAACCCACGACCTTCGGTTAATACGCCGCTGGGTCCGTTTGCCGAGACGCTCCAGGTCGTGGTATTTCTCCAACAAAAACACGACAAGGGCGACGGAGAACCTGTCACGGACCACCATGGTACGGTTCCCACCAATAAAATATATACTATTATGGTTTCTTTCATTTCTTTTTCTGGCTGATTTTAAACAATTTTTGTCCATGATGGGTAGACGACAATGATCCCAACAGTCGATTAGTCAAATCGTTATGCAACCTTTTCAGTTACCATCATTTAAAAAAAAATCCATACTAATTATTTTATTCCTTAATTAAAGGCCTTCAGCTACTATGGGTCTTTTATATTCAACTTTTTTACATCTGACTACTATCTGATTTTCTTAATAAATAATAGATAAAATTAATGAATAAACAATCCATCTCGCCTCATGAACCGGTACTTATTTTCCGTTTATACCCCATATTCTTTAATAACAGGCGGAAATATATTAAGACAAAAGAAAATATACATGTCGATTCATAAAGATCAGGGGTAATTTGTATTTGAAGGCAAAGAGCGAGAACAGGCGGACCCAACTTCCGTATGAGGGGGTAGAATTTATTTTCCCAATTCGAGAGCAGTTGAAACCAGAATTTTGTATTTCAATGTAAATCTTGACTGAAAGCATTTTCTTCAAATTGGTGACATTAATTTATTTAACATTGAAACCAAACAAGGCGGGCAAAATGTCAAAAAATAATCATAATTTTAATAAATTGTAAAGTTTGCTTTATTTTTTTCGATTCGACAGATAATTGTCGATATAGTCAATTTCATATTGACTATATAAGAATTGACACATAAGAAAATATGTACAACTTAACAAAATAAATAAATAAACAATATGAGTTTGTTTATATACAAGACAAAAGAATAAATTACCAAATAAAAAGTCGTAAAAGATTACGAAGTCTGTATAATGAAAATAATAAGTTAATTAGATTTTGTCAATTTCACAGCAATTTAGAGGAAGATTTTGTTTTTTAATGTACGTCTTGACTCAAGCAGTTAGGATTTTGATTTTGTAGACGTTATTTTCTTTAAAGCTGAAGTCAAACAGCGAGGACCCAACTTTAAAAAAAAGTAATTGCTTTGATTTTGTCAATTTCACAGCAGTTAAGAGCCAAATTCTGTTGTTTTTTTTTAATGTACATTTTGACTCAAGCCGTTAGGATTTTCAAATTGTAGGCATTATTTTCTTTGAAATTGAAGTCCAACATCGAGGACAACGGACACAACTTTAAAAAAAAATTAATTAACTACTATCATTTTGCCAGTTCTACAGCAGTTCAGGGGAAATATTTTTTTTTTCAATGGGCATCATGTTTCAAGAAGTAAAGATCTTCAAATTGTCGGCATTAATTTTCTTTGAAGTTGAAAGCAAACAGCGAGGACAACCGGGCCCAACATTAAAAAAAAAAAATTCACGGCGCACCGAGCTAGTAATGAGGGTTCCTGTATTCTATATTCCATAAAAGCCAGTTTCCCGTATTTTCATGCAATTACAGTCTTATGAGATAATAACAGGTCAAAACGCAAAAGACTGCCGTTACGCCAGTATAATTAATTAACCCTTTAAACGCAGAAGAGGTGGAACGAAGGCAGAACATTTTGAAATGCACGTAAGACACACTTTTGTCAATGATGTCCATCCGATGGTCACCATGGCCTGTTTCTTTTCAAGGCTCATATTGAAACTTTCAAATTTTAGAACCACCTAAGATGGTAAAAAAGGACAAAAGAAAAAAAAACCGTTAACCTTTACATTATTACATAAAAATAAGATAAAGTTAAAACGAATGTACTAAACATAAGGACATAACCTGTCCAAAATTTAATACAAAAATCGTGAATGTTAAGAACACAAATGTTGGGGATTGTACATTCTTTAATGTTCGGTCAGGTCTGACAACAAACCCTATTTTTACTATTTTTTTCTCACACTTCGCCAAAGACGAAAATTGTTGAAAACTGTTACTAGGTCAATTCTGTTTACAGTGAAGAGGCGGTGAAATGGGTCACTTTCTACTCGTGTTGACTTTCACTTAAAAGCCGGCTTTCACTTATCTCGGGCCCCCGGTTGAAAATGCACCGCCACTATTTTTGCCACGTGCATGAAATAAAAGTCCTAAATATTTTTTCTCTCCAAAACTTGAGCAAATTACTGAGTAATTCATGCGGTTCGTTCCTGGCGTTCTGCCGAAATATTAGCCAATTTAGTCGTTTATATATTCCAAGCAGAAGGGAATCGAAGCATTAAATGAAAAGTCTAAACTTGTCCACTAAATCATTTTAAGTCAAGCTGTCACTAGATGCCAGTCTGAAATCAATTAGTCAATAATGATTCCATACCTTTACAAATAAATATTTTTGATTCAAATCTGTATACAGTTTAATTGTGCTAACTTTGGGATAAAGACACTAAATTTTTCATTTCAACCAAAAACGTACATAAAAAGATTGATTAATTGAAAAAAGTAATTCGGTCAATCAGACCACTGAATATAATGGGATAGTCAATAATGTTTAAATGCCATCATCACTTTATGAAAAATGTGTAAAAACTGTTTTCACGAATACAATAATCAACAATGATCAAGATCAGTTTTGTAATACAATGTGTAATACATAAGTCAATAATGCCTCAATTTCATAATTAAAAATGACTTCTGTGATGTGTTCACGATTAAAAAAGTCAATAATGTTTGAATGTCATTATCGTTTATTTATGTGAAAAGTGAAAGGACTGTGCTCACGAATATAATTATCAATAATGATCAAACATGACAGTTATTACACAACGAGTCAACTATTGATTAAGCCAATAATGTCTCAATTTCATAATTAAATGACTTCTTCGTTCTTTTATACATGGTAGATCTACTCGCACATATTTATTCTTTATATTTAAAAAAAATTAAATATCAGTATGTAGAACCATACAATTTAAAAAGTCAATAATTTGATGTAAGGTTTTGGTTGGAATGAAAAAGTTGAATTCAAGAGCGGGATTCGAACCCACGGCTGGGGGGTCGAATCCCGCACGTGACACTAACTGTTCCATTACAACTAAAACCTTACATAAATAGATTAATTAATTGAAAGAAGTAATTTTGTCAATCAGACCAGCGAATATAATGGGATAGTCAATAATGTTTAAATGCCAACATCGGTTTATGCGAAATGTGTAAAAACTGTTTTTAGGAATACAATAATCAACAATGATCAAGAATGTCAGTTTTTTAATACAATGTGTAAAGGAATTATATAAGTCAATAATGCCTCAATTTCATAATTAAACATGACTTCCGTAATGTGTTCACGATCAAACTAGTCAATAATGTTTGAATGTCATTATTGTTTATTGATGTGAAAAGTGTAAAGGCTGTGTTCATGAGTAAAAAAGGTCACTAATGAAGAAGCTTGACAGTTTTATAATAGGATGAGGAAAAGACTGATCTAATTCAATAATGCCTCAATTTCATAATGAAGTATGGTTTTTGTGATGTGTTCACGATTCAGTCAATAATGTTTACATTTCATCATCTGTTATGAATGTGGAATTTGTGGACTGTTCAAGAATGAAATGGCCGATGTGTTATAAAATTGTCGTGCTTCATCATTATTGACTACTGCTTCATAATTTGATGAAATCGTAAAGAGCAGCCAAGAAGATAGTTTGAAAAAACCCACCTTTTTTGCCAACGTTTCGACCTTTATTCCGGTCATCTTCAGGGTATATACTGTGGTGCTATTCTTGAGGTGCTATATTGGTTATGTGTGAAATTGTGAAACGTGAATTCGGCAAAAAAATCAAAAAAATGAACGAGGCGTTTTTTACACAGCTCTTGACCCTCCTCACGACTTCAACAAATAATGAAGCAGTTGTGAATAATGATCAAGCATGACGTTTTATAGCATAACTTGTGATTGGTATAAACAAATGATGTCTTCAATTCACGATTAACTCCATTGTGTTTAGTGGTCTGATTGACCAAATTAGTTCTTTTAAATAATTATTCTTTGTATTTAAGGACTTGGTTGAAATGAAAATGTTAGTGTCACGTGCGGGATTCGAACTCATAGCCGAAGGTCGCATGTTCGAATCCCGCACGTGACACTAACATTTTCCTTACAACCATGGCCTTACATTCAAAAAATAATTGCTTGAATTAAATATAATTTCTGTATTGTGTTCACGATTAAAATATACAATAGTGTTTAAATTTCATTGTCAGTTATGAACTTATTACTTTTGTACACCGTCTAAACTTTTGCAACTGTTTAAGATTAATTTTAACAAATATAAAAATAAATAAATAAATGCTTTCAAATGTGGAAAAACTGTCTGTACAATGAAAGGGATCGAATCCGATCATTGTTATGCTAAGCGACATGTTATCATTCCACAATAAACCCCAATAACTCACACAAAACCTCCAGGAGCTCGTCGAGAAATAAACAAATAATAATATAAAAAGCCATTTTGTAGTAGTCCGGGTTACAGAGTCGCCCAGAAGAAATCGGAATCCATTTCAACACACCGACGGATGTCATGGGCGATGATTTATCACGCCAGGATTCTGACAGGTCGTTATGTCGCGAATGAAAGCTGATCGCCCCGACCTTCGACAAGACTCCTGGAATCCTCCAAAATGGAGCTTTCGACATTTTTCGAATACGCCGACACGCCAATTACCCAAAAGTGGTTTTTAATCTAATGCAAAGTGGACCAGAAAAAAGATTTGAAGACAAATAACTACAACATATCACACGAAAGGTGTGCGTCAATTTCATTAATAAAACAACATTTTACAGCTTGGCTATAAACGGCCGACGATAAATAAAGGCATAAGTTCAAAAGAATACAAAAATAGACTTTAAAGGAAAACCTTCTAGAAATGAAATAGAAATTTTAGTTTCGCACCACGACAGACGTTTCAATGTCAACAAAGAAGGCTAGGTTTGAATTGATGAACTTGTAATTTTTACTTTAGCCATCAACAGAAATAGACTCGGGCATGTGAAATATCTCCGCAATTTGGATTTCATTCAACGACCAATATAAATCCGTCAAATTGTGACGCTTTGTTTAAGTGCCATGGGCAAGCTGTGCAACTGTCGAACATTTGGGCTGCAAATTTTAAAGTCACAGCTTTCAAACATTGATTGCCTGATTGAATCAGTCAATACGTCGAAACTGTCAAAAACAGTATAAAACTGTAAAACCCGGTTTGACTTAAAAGCACGATTAATCTGGATTTTTCTATGGCTTGGATGAATAATCAAATTCCTTTTTTAAGGACATCATCAGGGACAATCTTAAATATTAATCCGTTTACGTTTTGGTGGTCAATTGACGAAGTTACTTCTTTCAATTAATTATTCTTTTTTTTTAAGGTATTGATTGAGATAAAAAAGTCAGTGTTACCAGCGGGATTCGAACCCACGACCTCCGGCTTGATACCCCGCTGTTCTACCACTTGAGCTCTCGTGAATTCGATCCTCTCGGACATCTCTGTCCAACAAACTCAATTTTTTAATAGATAATTTCAAACTTGGATCCTCTAACGTTACAAATTAAAAAAAAAAAAATGAAAACCACTAACTGCCAGTAGGAACTATCTGTTAAGAAGGTTTAATTATATCAACGTGTAGACATTTATTTGCCTTGATGATCTTAAAATTGGTCGAAATGTAGCCGAATTTGGTCTTTCATCCAGACTAAACCAAGATTATTCATGAGTTAAAAAAATTTAACTAAGTTAAAGAAGCGATGAATTTCCTGTTTTTATTAATAGTTGTAATATTTTGTTATATTTATATCAATAAAATTGTGTCATTTTAGATTATATCGTGATTGGGACCAATGCCGGTATTTTTAAATTATTCTGCGCCCTATTACTTTTGTCTCTTTTCATTTGCTGGAGGTTAGTATGAAATTGAAATATCCCATAAATTCCCAAAGCCTCCGGTGGGTATGTGCAATATCTTTCACAGTACTTCGTTTTCCATTGAGATTGAAAAAGGAGACAACATAAATAAAAAAGATATAGAGTATAACAGAGATAAAGAAGGGAAAAGGAAATAGAGAAAATTGGGAGATGTGAGAAATATGATCGATAAATAATTTAGAAGTTGGCAGAAATGGAAGGAATAGTTTAAAGAGATACGAAAAAGAAACAACAAATAGCATAGAGGAAGAGAAATATTTTTTTATCGGTTCATTACTTTTTGACGTAAAATTGGATTTATTTACAAGATACACTGACAAGCAAAGAAGTCCACCGAAATGTAATATAACTTCATTTGAATATATTTTTATATTTTAATCAAAGTTTCACATTTTTTAACGTTTAATAATTGAGTCTTTGTCTAAAAAAGTTTAAAAAAAGGTAACTTGCTAAGGAAAATGAAAAATGAAAAAAAAAATAGTTACATAAAATTTGTTTAATTAGATTTTTAATTATTATTCCAATATCGCGTATTTCCTCGTTTTGCCTTAATTACATCTCGAAGGCATACTTTGTACCTGTCTGGAAATGCGTCCTTGTAGGAGGTTAACCCATTCTTCACGAAGATTTCTTACAAGGTCGTGGAGTGTACTAGGAAGTGATAGACATCTTTTTCGTCTTTTGAGGTTATACCGCAATATGTTGGTGGTTCATGTCAGGAGAACGGGCTGGCCTGGCTAAGACCCTGAGGATATGCTGTTAAAGGTTTGTACTATGCCAGGACATATGGAGGGGCTTATCGTGCGTTAGAGTAGGGTTGTCGTAGATTCCATTGAAGATAAGCAATGCTTGCTGTTACAAAATTTCATCCACATAGCCAGTAGCCGTCAAGGAACCTTCACTAACAACAGTCTGGAGAACCGCCTGGCTAGGCTGTGACCCTGATGTTATGCTGTTGAAAATACGTTTGTACTATGCCAGCGAAATGCGGATGGGCATTATTGTGCGTTATAATAGGATTGTCGCCGATTTCATCGAGGATAGGCAAAGCATGATTTTCCAAAATTTCATCCACACAGCGAGGGGCCGGCAAAGACCCTCGACGAAAGCAACCAACTCTGTGCGACTCTCCACTGAAATCCCCGCCCACGCCATCACTGAACTACGTTGAAAAGGTGTGCTCTGGGAAAAATTGCAAGCATCCTAACTTTCATTTCTCCGTCTCCGCACTCTTTCACGCCCAAGTGGAGATCGTAGAGCAAATCTACATTCATCTGTAAAAAGTACAGCAGACCAAACGTCCAAAGACCAATGGCTGTGTTCTATAGCAAGTGGGAGCTGTGCAACTCTGTGTTCTGTTCGATTCTGGCCCTCCTACGGGACGAAAAGCCATCTGTCCATATTGACTTAATCTTCTTCGACCAGTGTCTTCAGAAAGTGGGACACTTAAACTTCCTGGAGCTGATGAATCGCTTGACAGCAAGGTGCCGGTTTCGTAAAATTCCCAAAGTCAAAACACCTGTGGTTCTGTTACCCTAGGACCTCCAGAAATGTGCCTTCTACGGTAGGACCCATTTTCTAGAAAACGTCTAACGGCGTCTCTCAGCGTTTCGTAAGGAACTCCGATGTACATAGCCGCATACTTGATGCAACGTCCATCATCAATAAAAGACACCACGCCCTACATTCTCCGCATTAACTGGCATTTTTAAGTTTAAAAATTGAAAGTAAGAAAACAGTGATGAAAACTAAAATGTTTATTGCTTCAGTATTCAAATGAAACCGAATAAACGTTTTAAATTCCGTAAAAATTAAAAATTGAAAAATCCTTTATCCTTGTTTTGGATAAGGACTACGAGTGTTTACCTCTAGTTGATATTCCCAAGTTAAATATAGCATAAACATATTTAGTTGTAAAAGCAATGAGACAAATTAAAGGCAGAATTTTCTTTTATCGACAAAATGAAACAAAACGTTGGGTAGATTTTTTTTGCCTGTCAGTGTAGAAGGAAGCCGATAGAAGGAAATCGTATCCACTTTAGGATTCATGATCTAGGATGAAAGTCAAATTGGAACAGAAGATCGGGGGAGATCTCGTATATTTAAACCGAGGGTTGAAACGGCGCCGAAACGAAACCTGTGATACTTTCATCCCGATTTCGAAAATACGGCGAAAGTGGTTTCAAATTCGAAAAACCTGTTTTCTGCATCCGCCGAATCGCTTCCAGCCACGGATAAAGCTGTTGCGCAACGGCGGAGCGCTGTCGCGTGATGCGACACGTGATCAAAAACGTTGCTGGGCCGATACGCAGAAAACGGGACCTCCTATCGATCTTTCATCTTCCAAGATTGAGGTGAACTTTAGAAAAACAAAAAGGCGCCAGGAGGGAAATAAAGTGGGCGAGGAGGCGAGCAGCAACATCCCTTGAAACGTAGAGACCTCGAATTTTCATTTTGATTGGATCCGGCGATGCTTGTTTTTTTCCCCACTTAGACGTTAATCATCGTGGCTTCCAAAGGACAATCCTTCTTCCCACTCAATCCGAAACATCAGCGAGTTTTGACAAATTGACGTTTCAGCTTTGATTCTCTGCTATTCGGTAATTTTCATGCAAACACCGGGGAAAAAACATCCTGAGGTAAACTGTTATTTAAATCCCTCTGTCAAAATGAATTACGAAGTCGAAACAACGAATCCTGCCAGTTGGGATAATCGCGATGTAAGCGATTTTGATTGTTCCCCCTTCTGCCGGCTCCGTTTACTGCTCAAATGCTCCACAATAAAAATGAAATTATTTATAATTACGGAAGAATCCTTGAAAAGCAGTACGCCTAACGACGGATGCCTTTATCACGTAACAAAGCGAACCGATCCGTTTTAAATTAACATAAGGCAGGAACTGCCTGAAAGCTTTAAAGTAGAAAAATAACATACAACTGAATTAATGTATATATAACATTGTCGTCCTTGACAGTTATTACATTTTACCGACAACCCAGACCTACATTCGCTGAGAGGCCTGCAATCATAAGGTATGCCGTGGGAACAGATGAAAAAGTACCAAAACCAAAACAATCCTGGATGGACCTTAACATTTCCTATTTATCGCAATTACCCTTCAGAACTTTCATTGGCATTCTTAATACATCCATAACCATCTTATGTACCATCTATAACCGCGACCTTGACAATTCCTAACCGAAATCATCCTTGTCGGTAACTTTCAAGTTAGACTACAACCATTCCTGATGTTGATTAACAGTTAAAAAGAATTAGTAGTCTATTGACCAAATTACCTCTTTCAATTAATTAACTTTTTATGTAAGGCTTTGGTTGAAATGAAAAAGCTAGTCTCATGAACTGGATTCGTACCCATGACTTTCGAATAAATGGGCCGCTGCTCTACGAATTGAGTTATCTTAATGTCCATCCATTTGGACTCCAAAGTTGAAAAATGGCAAAAAGGAAGGAAAAATTCGAAAGGTTGAAGGTTGAGATGGGGGTTGGTGTCCGAGTGGATCGAAGTCATTGGTATGGTAACGGTGTATTGAACCGAAGGTCGTGGGGTTCAAATCCCGCTCATAACACTAGCTTTTTCACTTCAACCAATATCTTGCAAAAAGATTAATGAATTGTAATATATATGTTTTAGTTGTTCCCATTAACCAAAAGAATGATTTTAATTTCTTTGTTATTTTTTCGCAAAGTACTCAAGTGGTAGAAGCACCTAGGTATTACGGAGGCGCCGGTTCGAGTGCCGCTCATGGAACTTATTTTACAACTTAACCTTTGCGTAAAAATAATAAATTATTTACCCATCCATGCAATTAACAAACACCATTAACTTTAACATTGCGACAGCTATTGTTAGTGTTGTTTTATTAATTTCCAGTGCCGTTCAAGTATATTTATCCAATGCCGGAAGAATCGAAATGCGTTATGTTTTCCATCAAGACGAGCATAACGTTAATATATAAAATAATCACTGACAAACCGACATTTTTTAATTTGGTAATTTAGTTGTTATCAGATGGCGACTGTCCATCCCTGACCATTCGTAACCGTCCTTAATTAACCTTCTTCATTGTTTCCGAATTTCTCTTTCCGTACACCTCAACCGTGAATTTTTTACTGAGATCGCCCCTACCCCCCCGAACAATTCATAACCGTTGAAGGCGCTGTAGACATGGCAATCCTTGACCATAGTACCAACTTTCATGACCGACCATAACCAAAAAAATCCTCGACTATCTACAACCAACTACACAATACTTAACTACAACCACCCTTAACGGTCGTTATCCATTAAATACCTGAGGAAACCAAACCACCATCCTTGACGGTCCTTCCCATTTTATTTACAATTCCAACTAAAAAGCACATGTCAGAGAGCCAAGAAGCCATCAAAGCACTAAGCTCGGATATCATTAGTTCAAAGATGGTGCTGAACTGCAAAACCAAATTAAACGTATTAGGTACGCAGAAGGAAGTCAACCTCTGCTGGGTCCCAGGACACATGGGAGTAGAAGGCAACGAGAAAGCGGATAACCTTCCAAGAAAAGGAGCTGCTGCACTGCTGATAGGACCCGAACCCTTCTGTGACATAGGGACCTACTCTCTCAACGAGTACCTCAGGCAGAAGTACAAAAAGAAAATGAAGGAACAACGGAATTCACTCACTCAGTAGAGGCAATACAAATTTTGGAAGGAAAGAAGTGGCAGAATGTGTAGAAGCAGGAATAAACTGCAAATCCTAGTAGGATTCTTCACAGGACACCGCAAGCTAAATGGACAATTTAAGAAGATTGTAATGGTCCAAGACGGCAGATTTTGTAAAGCAGAGGAGGCTCCAACACATCTACTAACAAACTGCGGTGCTACACTTGCCCGGAGGAGGAAATGCTTTGGGATGTACAATGTGACCATAGAAGAAATTCAGCCATTGAAGCCGGGCCTATTAATCATCTTAAAATAGGTTACACTGGCAAAAAATCCTCATGAGATCTGATAGCCAAATAACCATTTAATCATTAGCATGTAACACAATTACATCAAAATTAGTCACATGCATCCAAAACCTGGAGAAACACATCAACCACATGATATCTTTGTTGCCAGGGCACAGAGGAATTCTGAGTAACGAGGAAGCCAGAGGATGCTCCACAAGACCATACATAGGCCCCGAACCTTGGGATAACAAAAATAAAAATAGAGTCATCCATACCAGAATGGATCCAAACAAACACATCTACACAACTATGATCCCACGTGCGATTACGTAATAAGGAAAATGGAACAGCCACCCGTATCATCTTCGAATGCGAAGCAACATCATTCAACCTAATATACGAAAAAACTTAGGGCATGAAATTGTAGCAGCGACATTCAATGGCCCGTTACTTCTAAGAAGGATAGAGTCCATTGCACCGAACTAAGGAACTAGGAAAGTATAATAAACCAGAAGGCTGTAGTGCCTGCGGAGTATAAACCCCGCTTCCTGTAGTGTCCATATCACCATACCATACCTCGTCGAGATGATGGCTCTTGGGCCACAACCGACCAAGAAAAATGATCCCGGCCGAACCATTACCTGGAAAGAGCTGAGTGATCCTGAATTAAATAGAACCATCCCTTCTACCGCTCTCCCCTACAACAAACCCCATGAAATATCCTATATACTCTCAGGTATTACTGGATGTGAAGGAAGCCTTCGATTGGGTATATCACTCGCGGCTGATTTAGACGCTTAAACCATACCAGTGTATGATTGCATGCGAATTTCGAGATATTTAGACTTCGGTCACACAATTTGAGGCAAGAAGTCTATCTCCTACAATATTATGTTCAGTTTAATAGCTTAATTCAAAGAGGACCTATTGAGGCAAACAAGCCCGCCTAACCGTCAATTAATACTATTTACTAAAATTATTATTCGACATTATTATAATAAAAGTTTATAATTAAGACCTGGATCGGCAACTTTCGACTGTTGATTTTTTTTCTGTTTTAGAAAGCTGCTCAAAGGAGGTTACAAGAATATACTCGGCGGTGATTTTTTTTTAAAGATTTACAGCTTTTTTTATTTTTATTTTGGTATGAAAATGTGAAACGAGGAAAATCTGAAGTTTTCCCCCTGGAGGAAGGTTTAAAATAAAGCTGTTTTCTTTCGTAAAACGGCTTTCTCTTCCAACACTCTCACTAGGTGAATAAATTAAAAATAAGTTTAAAATTGGAAAACGCAGAATTACAGTTACTTACAACTAATCTTCAATATTTGTTTATAAACACGCTCAAACATGAAAAATAAGTAATAAGTGAATTATGATTTTATCAAATTTCAACGAAGTGGTCGAAGGCTCGACAGTGTTTGATGATATATAAGAAAATATTTATGTGATGTTTTCTTGACTTAAGAAACCTGGATAGGTTAGAAAGGAACAATTGGGATCCTTTGGTGAAATGGGCGCTCGAACGACGTGTTTTTTTTTTTTTTTTTTTTTTTTTTTTTTTTTTTTTTTTTTTTTGTGCGTGCGAGATATTCTCAATTCCGTATCGCACTACTGACGAAACTGCCGGTCTTATTTGATTGGCGTTGAAATAATGGCAAAAACAAAGGCGGTCGAGATTGGAAAGTGCGATAGCGCGAGGCCAGCGGGCCATGTAGCATCCAAAGAATAAATTCAAGGTAATTTCTTTATTACGCAACGCTTCCCATTTAACTGCGACACTATTTAAAGACTGAGAAAAACCGATAGTTCAATTATGTGATATGAAGCAATGAGGACGGCGTGACGAACTGATCTACTACAGTAAGGCTGTTCTCGCTCAGTAACTCTAAAATGCAATGTCTGTAGTTTTAGTACTTCGTTTATACCGCGGATCATTTGGAAGGGGAGATACAATTTAAAATAATATAAATTATATATTCGGTCATTCCTAAGCCCGGGAGACTTTTTCTGCTTAAAGCAAATTTTTTAGCGTTACCAATTCACCTCAGGCTTTTTGCAATTTGATTTGTTCATTTTGTACATAGACATTTAAAGGAATTTTCTCCCTTCGGGCAAAAATTCCGAGGGAAAATAATAGAATTCCTTTCACGCCCTTTCATCAAACCCTTTCATTACGGCCTTTCCGCCGGCCGGCGTGAAATTCGCTTATGCCGATTCGTTATCGATCAATTTTTGACGTTTTGTGTTCTTGACACTTTTCGTAGGAGAGGCTTATTGACGAAGCTTTCCTCCTGGAAGGAACGGGGTAACAGTTTAAGAATCTTAAATCTCGAGAAAGTAAACGGGCGAAAGATTAAATTCAATGGGAATGGTACTACTACCGGAAACCAAATCTGTATGTGTATGATCACAAAACATTTTTCACATGGTCAAAGCATTAAGTGTAATAATAGTTACTTAATTTTTTTATATAAGATTTTGGTTGAAATGAAAAAGTTAGTGTCACGAGTGGGATTCGAACCCACGACCTTCGGCTCAATACGCCGCCACCATGCCACTTGAACTATCATGACTTCGATCCTTTTGGGACCAACTCCCCTTCTCAACCTACAACCTTTCGAATTTTTCTTCTTATTATCGTTTTTCAAATGTCGAAAAGAAGATTCGATCAAATCAGAAGATTCGATTCCCTGCGACTTATGAAGTGTCCACGGGGTGCTGTTAATGAAGGATACCTCGTTTTACATATTAAATCCATTATATTTTGTGGTCTATTGACCAAATTACTTCTTGCAATTTCTTAATAATTTTATGTTTTGGTTGAAATGAAAAAGTCAGTGTCACGAGCGTGTTTCGAACCCACGACCATCGGGTAAATACGCCACTGCTCTAACCACTTGAGGACGTCAATCCATTCCAACCACTTAGTGTCCAAAGAGCAGCGACGTATTTAGTCGAAGGTCGTGGGTTCGAATCCCGCTCGTAACACTGACTTTTTCATATCACCAAAAACATTACATAATAAACCAGTAAATATAATACAACTAATGACAATCCTGCATTAGAAATCAGCCGATGCTGGTACTCAAGGGGAAGGTCTCGAGGACATCGTCGATTACGACAACAACGTGAAACCTTCTCGTAATAGGAATGTGCAGAGGGCTGGAGCAAGATTTAGGGTGGATCGACATGTTGCCGTACTTTTGGAATGTGGTTCGAATCAATTGACAAAAGGAATGTTGAGGTCGAGGATAGTGAGGTTAATGACGTAGTAAGGAGCTTTGACATTAGACTGAGCACAATTGACTGGAAGGTTCCGATTCGCCCCAGAACTCCACTACACTCGGGCAATCGAGACCCTCAAAGGATAGCAGATTAAAAAAAATGAATGGATAGAAAAAGAAGAAAAATAAGCAGAAGGCCGGCGAAGACCTCAGCTTTTTGTCGGCCCCCCAAAACCTCCCACTTGATATATATTTAATACCATAAATTGGCCAAAAAAAGTGTTAATCCCCTGTGGATTTTCATAGCCGGCGTATAGAATTAAAACGAATTTATTATTGCAATTAATGCTTCTCCCCTTTTATGAAGCTCGGACGTTTAATAATTCACCCGATGCTATTCTCCCAGGCGGAGAAAAGCCCTCGTTTCCGCATTGTAGAGCAGTTTCAAAAAAAACAAACAAAAAATATATATATCTAGCCTGGCAGACGGGGGAAATTCAAACTTTGCGAACCAGAACTGGAGAGAAGGGCAATAAAATAATACAAGAGGTGTGATAAAGTTATAAAAAAAGTGAAACACTCTGGGGGGAGGGGATTTTTGCCCAACTGTTTGTCGGTAGGTTTTATATGTAATTTACACCACATTTGTCTATTTTAATTAGCAACCGCGCGTTTTTAGATTAGCAGTTTGGTTTGATGAGGGTAAAGGGGCTACAGCGACCACCACTCACGTCATAGTGATTATGCTGCTTCATTATGCTTCTTCGATAACAAATGACAATTAAATGCAGCGTTTGACATAAATTAGGATATCGGTTAGCTTAAATTATCTCCTGATATAACGAGGACAGTTTTTTTTCTCTCGCCTTGATTCATCCAAGGCTTCTTTACAACCGCGTCTGTTTGTGCTATACACACCCGGGAAGGCTTTAGAGTCAGTCTCTAAAATAGACTGTTTCTAAAAATAGAAATAATATACTTTCTCAACGCTTTTGATCTTCATATTCACAGGAAAGGGGTACGTATGGTATCTTTGGGACTGAAAGGATGCTTATCAAATCACGTGGGCCTTAAGAAATAAAAGCACCCTGTATATAAATCGTTGTGCTAATATATTCAATATATCGAACGGTCTGGGTCACATAAAAATTATGTGAAATCGTCGCCTAGTATTGACCGGAATCTCCTGTGAACTAATAAATTGCATTCAGATTAAAAATCATTCCAGGCCTCGCGCCCACTGTATGTAAATGAGAAACACACATTATTTAAGGTTCGGTTAGTAAAGTGTTTTAAAATAAATATTTTAAAAAAGACTAGGAAAGGTTAGCGTTCACACTACCCCAGAGTACTGGAAAATCGTCCGGATAATTGGGAATATGCTCCTCCATTCATGCTAATAAATTGATGACCATGAACCTTGATGACTCCATGGACCGCATACGTGAAACTTACGAGGATATTCAGTGCGCTGTGAAAAAAACCAATTCACAGTCTTTGTGAACTAAATCGGGAGTATCTCAAGGCAGAGTACTGAGGCCTATTCTTTATTTTCTCTTTTCAAGCGATTCCCCAAGAAATACTCTTTTTCAAAACAGACCACTTTGCAGATGATGTCGCAATGCTGCCAAAACAAGATACCAGTGAAGAACCCATATCGTGCTACGGGATTCTCTAACAACTAGCTGGTATAAAAGATGACGTGTAAAAGTGAAGTGAACCCGATGAAGTCATAAGTGGATCTACACAGTAATCATATATTACATTTACAATGTGTACAGATTGGGAAGAAACCCGGTTTTCCTTCGAGATCGTAACAAGGGATCCATCAACCCAAACTCATGCGCAAGGACTGTCACTATGTTGGGTGCCATGTCTACACGCTCCTTGTTAGAAGGTCAAGGCGTGGCATCTTAGTCCAAGTGTGATACGCTGTGCACATGACTACCGCTCCTTGTTGGAGGTCAAGGTGTGGCATCTTCGTCCAAGTGTGACACGCTGTGCACATGACTACCGCTCCTTGTTAGGAGGTCAAGGCGTGGCATCTTAGTCCAAGTGTGATACGCTGTGCACATGACTACCGCTTCTTGTTAGGAGGTCAAGGCGTGGCATCTTCGTCCAAGTGTGATACGCTGTGCACATGACTACCGCTCCTTGTTAGGAGGTCAAGGCGTGGCATCTTCGTCCAAGTGTGATACGCTGCGCACATGACTACCGCTCCTTGTTAGGAGGTCAAGGCGTGCCATCCTCGACTAAGTGTGATACGCTGTGCACATGACTACCGCTCCTTGTTAGGAGGCCATGGGGTGGCATCCATGTCCAAATGTGATACGTTGCAAAACCTACCTCTAACCAGTCGGGCACTAGTCATTCGGGTACCCTATCTTGAAACGGGTGAGCACGATCCCTTCGTTCGCAAGTATTGAACTTTGTTGCTTGATTTCTCGCAGAGTTTTAGTTGAAATTGGTTGGGAGAAACTCGAGGTAGGCCTTCGTCAAACGATTATTTCCTTTAATAAGACCGATACAAAATATTTGACAAAACTTGGTGGGAAAATGAAACATTTGTGCTTTATTAAATGGTCCAAGTTTGGCGAAATGTTGGGAGGAATTCGCCACTGGACACTGAGCTTTTATTTTTATTACTCGCCTAGTGACGTTTTCTTCCTTATAACCAATCCTTGAAAATTATCAATAATTACAGTGATATTGCAATAAATAGTTTCCGAGAGGTCAATTCTGGTACAAAGATTATTCACAATAGTGTAATTTTTTTTCGCTGGAAGGATATTTTTAGAGATTGAAAAGATTAGGTCTCAAGGAAATTAAAATCCACATGCCCTAAGGCAAAACACAAAAACATTTTGCGTTAGACTGATTTCTTCCGTTTTGACGTTTCCTTCCGACTGACATTTCCTTAGGAACTCTCGACAAAAATACCATCGGAGCAATCACCTCCTGGCACGGGTTCGTTTCTTTTTTTCAGTACATAATTTATTTTACCCCTTTTTTCGCCTTTTACGTACAGAACCGATTTCGGAAAATTTTCTATACTCTAGCCGCCTACCGATTCCGTAAAAGCCCAAGGGACAGCGTCCGACTAATTTATGCCTCGGTATGACTCAGAGCAGCTTTTCGAGAATGGATAGAAGAGTTTAAACATAACTATGGGAATTATCCTGACAATAATTGGTACTGGCCGTTCAAGGTCCGGCGTTTTATTTTATTCAATTCAATTATTCTTTTTTTTATTTATTCCAATCCTTAGTTTTTTATAAAACGAGAAGAATCATTAATCTCGTGGCAAGGTTAGAAATTCGAGATAATTACTGGTTCTCCAAACAGTCTTCCCGTCTGTTATGCGATACCGATGCACAAAGAAGTCCAGGAAGCCAATAACTTTGAAATGCCAAGGGTGAAATAATGATGATTGCGGGAAATAAGGCGAATTTCCGTTCCACCCATGTCCGAATTTCCTTACCACACATATTTGAATTCTATAGCAGGCACATAGCATGGATTAGAATTTCGTCAAAAAACAACCTACAAAACCACAAGCGACAAGACAAGAGCCAAAAAAATATGCCATTTTTAGTGTTTTTAGTGCAGTTGTTTTGTGTTCATATTTAGGTTTTAATTATTTAAAATATTCAATACAAGCCAATTTAATCAAAACGTTAGATTGTTGTAAAACGTTTTGCGCTAATATTACAGTTGCTGTTGAGTCAAATTTCTTAAATCATTATGGCACATGGTCGATGGCATTCCAACATATTCTTTTTTATTTCTTCCACCGAGTTTTTAATCGTTTCTATCCAAATTCAACCGATACAAGCGAAACATTTGCGTAATTGCATAGTAGGAATGTTTTATAACTTTTTTACTTGGGTGCATACCTAGATACAGCATAGGCTTGATATGATCTGGTAGCCGGGCATTGTTTTATAAACTTACACGCTTCCTAGTCACTCCTCTTCGGAAATCAGACCGATACTACCCGACGTCCCATAAGGAAGTTTGTCCTTTCCAGCTGAACTGCCTCTATACTCCACACTCCATAACCTCTACTCCAATACCATCATCTATCATCATAAATACCTACGCGGACTTTTGACCTAGAGCTCGAATCCCATCCAAATGCTAACATTCAAAAACACCCTGAGCATATGGAAGGCCGGTGGAAAAAATGAACGACAACTTGAATGAAGACTGTACGAAATGCCCTGTACTGTACACCAACAACTTATATAACGACTTCCATTCAAATCAGATGCTTACGTTTATACCTAGACTGCAGTCTGTCGTGGAAACCCCACACGAAAAAGACTTAACGGATTAGATAACTACGAAGACTTCAAGGAGGGAAATCCGTCCGTCAACATTAAATTAACCTAATTCAAGACTGCGACAACTTTGGGTTTGGGTGCATGGAATGGAACTGCGGGGTTCTCCCATGCCTTCCAACATCCAGCGCGTCCAATCGTTAAAACGTATAACTACGTCACTAACCTCACCATCTACAGCGACCTTAACAACCCTTTAACGAAAGAAGTTTTTCTACCATCAAGAAACTGATCCGTCCGAAAGTTTCTCGATAGATCCTAATCCTACAGCTCGAGCCCTTCTACACATTCCCAAGATTCCTCCAAGTTCGAAGGCCTCCATACCTACTAGTCCGATAATACCTCACCTCACAATGAGTTTCAGCGTTGACTGGTTTCTCAGCAGGGGTGTATTGGTATTAATGCTGTGACCTTGTGGAAAAAGCATAATGTGATCACATTTGTAATGGGTGTATAATAAGTTAATTAATTTTTAAAAATTCTTTAGGTGTGTTTTATCATTTGCTAGTTCAACTTTGGCAAATCACACAAGGCCAAAGATTTAATTACCGAAATGTGTTTCGACATTTGAAAATAATCAGATTTTCTTTCTTCCTCCAACTTATTAAAATCCAAAAATTTAACCAGTGCAAAACAAAATTAAACTGCTTTTTTTAATGAATCAATATCCATCAAATTTACAGTGGAAATTCTTTCGTTATTTTTTCCTTTACAAAAGTTCGCATCAACAAAGGTCATATCACCCAACTCTCGGGATGTCGTGTTTTAGAAAAATGTGGACATTTGTAATGCAGGGCCGCTGGATTCGAACCCGGGCCCCTACGCTGATGAGCGCCGTGTCAAGGAATCTCCCTGCTTCGTTATTATTAATATTTGTAGGTTACGTTGTACGTTTTCGGCGCCTTGATGTATCATCACACTAAGGTTAAAATTTGCTTTTACAAAGTATGTTCGGTACATAAAAAAAGAACTTACTTTACAAAACACGGCTAACGATCAGAAGGATATCGTTAGTTAATTATTTGCTGAACTTCAACACAGGCGCGAAAAAAATTCTCCCTCATGAAGACACGATAGCTCGAGTGGTTAGAGCAGCGACGTACTGAGCCGAAGGTCGTGGGTTCTAATCCCCCTCGTGATATTAACTTTTTCATTTCAACCAATACTTTACATAAGGATTAATTTATTGAATTAAATTTTCCTGTTTTTTATAATTAGCATTATTTATTATTCCAACTTTTTATTGTGATCGCAATATAATTTGTACACGTGGAGCTATTACATCGAGTGTTTTTTTTCTTTGTATGTAGGATCAAAGTGGACTGCTTTCCTGTTTAGAACGTAAACAGTTTTAAATGCCCATTAAGGTTTAACTGTCCCAAATGGCGCCGGTGAGACACCTAACGAAAACTCCCATTATTTAATCTATTATTCTCAACAAAACAAGCGAAAATTTTTCAAGTTCTTATGACGAAACGACATCTAAAAAAAGATTAATTTCAAGCCGCAATGAACATATTATTAGTAATAAAATAAGCAAATTGGGCAAAATTATAGATAACTTCCTAGGGAAAAAATCACCGCTCGGAACGAAAAAAGTTCACCCGACCCAACTAGGAATAGGTTTCCCAACTGGTAATGAATTATCCAAAATCGGCTGAGTAAGTTTTCAGATTACGTGAATTACTCTACTTTCTCTCTTTATAATCCTTCATTTGGATTATGGAATAAATTAAATCCTTTTATGTTTGAAAGTTAATCCAAATTATCTTTGTAGTCTTGCATTTGGAATCTGTTAATTTTCTCCAAGGGGGTTGGAAATTGTCGTAATCGCTCGCTGCACGTGCGTGATAAAGAGATTTAAAATTATTTTATTCTAGCAGAAATGACTTCAGGGTTGGAACTGAACTGCCGTCTACCAGGAGAAAATGGTGTAAAGGGGAAGACGTTCGAACGAGACTCAGGAAGCCTGGGACAAATCCGGATGAAGAACAGATCGATATAGCGAAAACCGGGTAGAAAAACACCTTGGGACAATCTGATTTGTAGTTCTATTAAAAACTTAAAACTGTTGTCTGCAGCTTTGGTACTCAAACAAACCAGTCGATAAATTTTAGCTTTATGTGAGGTGACTGGTGACCGTTAATAGGTAATTATTCCGAAAACATGAGATGCGGTCAGGAAAAAACATTTTCTTTATCGTACCAACGTTTCGATCTTTACTGAGATCTTCTTCTGGGCGTTGTGTTTTTTCTGAAATGCAGACAACACAAGGCGCTGAAGATGATCTCAATAAAGATCGAAACGTTGACACGATAAAGAAAACTTTTTCCTGAAACCCATCACACCAGACCGCAGACCGCATCTCAGGATTTCGGAATAATTTAGCTTTTATGTTTAACTATCTACGCTTTACGATTCGGGGAGTTCATGAATAAAAACAAACTCGAGCAATCGATATATCAATTCTTTCTAGTTGTAATTTGGACTTTTAAGCACATTTCGGACAAATATACGAGAATAGCATCTTCCGAAAAGTTTATTTGAAAAGTCCTCAAACTAGCCAATTAAAGAATAAAAGACATAGGAGAAAGAGCTATTAGAAGATTAATCAAACGCCAATTAGATAAAAGAAAGGACGCTCAGGGCTCTAAACTATCACTTCTATTTTTACCAATATCCTTGATTACTAACGACCAGAAATAATAGATCGATTTTAATCAGGCCAATAAATTGTCTGGGAAATTAACAAACAAATTACGAATCTTGGAAAAAAGAAAATGAAGCTTGAAGATTGGTGGCTTAAGTAAAACTTTTTCAAGGAGTATTGCGATAGAAAAATCAGTATTAAGGATAGCCTAAAAGTAAATCTTGGAGCAAGGATTATCCCGACGGCCTGAAGGCTTTACAAACCTTCACATTATGTTTCGGCCCGAAACTCCGACCTGAGAAAACACAATAAGAATGGAAAAGAAAATAGAATCAATCTCCAGGGCCAAAAGCGCGAACTAAACTAATGTTTGTCAGATTTGGAAAAAAATATGAACTGCAAAGAACATTTTCTCGTCAGGTTTGAACAATTTTCTGGCGAAATACAGTTTTCCTTGTAGGACAATGGTCGATAAATTACCGCACACACAAGCCTTACAAAACAAGAAGACGAGGAGGAAATACCGGCTCAGTGATGATGAAGAAGAAACTGAATATCATGCAAGGCCTTGGCCTACAAAAGGAAAACGAGAAATTCTAGAGGTAAATAACGTGTGAAGCCCCTGAAACAGTACTTAAATGTGAAAAAGGCAAGGGACTTGTATTAGGAGGCTTTTTAGACCAATCGATAAACGCTCCTGTGCGCAGTAAAATTACAAATGTCCAAGGAATTTCAGGGGCAACCTCCAATAATTCAGGTCGAGTTCAAATTTACCGAAACAACGAAAAATATGTTGGATCTATGTATTTGACTATCGTTGAGTTAAAAATCTCTCAGAAACAATTAAAACCATCTTGAATGAACTTGTCTATAATTGAGTTCAAATTTCACCGAAACAACTAAAAAATGTTGGATCTCTGAATTTGTTTATCGTTGAGTTCAAATTTCACCGAAACAACAAAAAAAGTTGGATTTCTGAATTTGTTTATCGTACAGTTCAAATTTCACCGATCTGAATTTGTTTATCGTTGAGTTAAATTTGTCTATCATTGAGTTCAAATTTCACCGAAACAACGAATCACATGTTAAATGAATTTATTAGTAAATATTCTTCACGAATGTTTTACAACGTAAAAACTTAATTCATAAAAATTATCCTATATTTTTATTTTGGTTGTCCCGTCCATGGAATAGAGTAGATCCAAGCAAAAAATATAAACTTAAAAGTTTCAGACTTCGGCAATTTTCCGTGGAAAATAGGGTCGTATTTTTAAAAATTACACTGTTCAAATACAAAACCGACAATTGCACGTATGATGTAAGAAATTGCGTCAGTATTTTTTCAAATTTTATGGGATAAAAAAAGGTAAAAATCAGATTGTTTCAGATAAGATAGCATGTACACAACCTGGTGTAAAATGGGAGCATTTCAGGGTGATTTTTTTAAAAGTTGGAATCAGGCAGAACGTAAGGAAGTTTACAAAAAGTAATGCAGATACGCTTCTTCATACGCATCAAACATCTTTCATACTAATAACAGTGTTCGACTGATGGAACTGCTTACGTCCGTCATCCAATCTGCAAACGCCTGCCTATTCTCGCTATTTTATGTCACGGTCTCTAAAAACAAACTAAACATAGAAAAACCCACAATAGCGAGAACAGGCGACCAGAAATAATAAAATTTTGTCTGGAACCTTTCGTTATTTAAAAAAACTTTGCCACTCCTACCGGTAGAGTTAAGTCCAATGCCGAAGGAAAAAAAACTGGGCGTTACTATTGATTGCATAAACTGGAAAATGATTCGCGGCATACGGAATTCCTTTTTTCGCCTTCTTTTTAGTTTAACAAACTCGTTCTTTGAATAAATTTAACCTTTTTTTAATAATAGGAAATGGGGGAGAAATGGAAACATTCTGTAACAAGATATATTTTCTTTCGTTTACTTTTCTCGTGATTTGAGCCATTAAACTCTCAACGAGATAACTCTGATGACACGGTGTTTTTTGAACTCTCTTTATCTTCTCCTTAGCGGTGACATTTTGAAAAAAAAAAAATCAGACAGCCAAAAAACTGCTGTGTTGTAGTCAATATATATTTCTTTAGTATTATTGAATCAAATTTATCGTACAAATAGGCAAAAAAATAAAGTAAAATACATCCTGTCATGCAAGAGGGCTAAACGTCCCATTGGGTGTCGCGGGAAAAGGGTTTGGTCCACGTAGTAATATATTTTTCGTACCGTTATTAATTTAGATGATATGAGCTGGTAGGATTTGAACCCAGAACCGGTAGCATGGCACAATCGGATTGCCCTAACCGCTCGGCCACCATGGCCCTCAGCTGAACAGTATTCTTCCCACTTACTTCTTCATCCCCCATCATTCCTGACTGACCAAATTTCAGGAGGTAGTGAACATCTGTCGGACTACTATATTGTTGATGCTAGACTACCAAAGGGAAATTCACAGTTCGCTGAGTAATGAATTCACTTATGATGAAGTGCGCAGATAAACTAAAGGAGTGTAAGACTTGGTTTCGTCTGAAATCGCGCCTTCATACTATAAAAACCATCATTCTTTTTAAAGATCGGACCATAACCGATCACTCAAATCATCTATTTTGTATGGTTTACCGCTCACGTTAACCAAATTTATCTTGCCTATAATTCCTTACAAACACTTCGATGGGATCTGTCGGGATTCGAACCCAAAACCGGCAGCTTGGCACGAGCCGACCACACGGCCGACGAGGTCACACTTCACTAGTAGACTTTTTTTGCGAGGGTACACCACAGCAGAGGTCATATATATACCCTCAGGGTGCCGGTGTTTTTAAAAAAAAGCCCATTGGTGGGTATGTCGGATTCGAACCCGGGACCTTTACAGACGAACTTACAGTGATGAGCACCGTGTCAAAGACTAAACCGTGCGGCCACCGTCGCCCACTAGTAGAGATATTACAATTTAGAACATGGACGTACATGTCATGAACGTGTACCGCTGGATTCGAACCCCAGACCTTTTCCTTCTAGAGATGAATCGCCGTGTAACGCCTAAACTGTTGCGGGAACCGAGCCAATTTAATTTATTACTATTTTAAAATCATCATCAGGGCAAAACAATATTAAATATTTTTACAAATTGACATAACCAAGTTATTCATGATTTCATATATCTCTGATGACCATCTACTAAAAACTTAATTATATCGATTTGTAGATATATTTAAGATTGTTTAACCCTAAAAATAGGTCAAACTCTTGTCAGTAAGTAACGAAAGTGTTTTTGAATCCTTGATGCGGATTATTCGTAGGAAGAAGAAAACGTAGAACCTGTCAAACAAATAAGTGCCCATCTACCTTTTTGACAAGGAAACCGAGCCGATTTAGGCATTTTCAAATCCCCATCATAAGCAAACATAGGGTTTCAAATTTGTATCTATTTTTAACCGGGTAAAAAAACACCATGCCAAAAAAGGACTCCTTCGTTCCATATGCCGAAAGGATTATCGTCCCTATAGTCCGAGACGTCAGTTATAAAGAAGGAAAAACAATTCGGACATTTTAACAATTCCATCCTAGATTATATTGGTTGCGACCTTGGGCAACCTTTCTTCTCTCTATGTCTCTGTCAGTATTTTTTTTTTTTTTTTTTTAATGCTATTATAACATTTTTACAAGTTTTCCTTGTTTTGAGATTTCCATTTTCTTGTATTTAATATTCTGCAATTACAACACAACCCATGCCTTGTAAAAGTTGTCTCGACGTTAAGGAAAAAATATCAATTACTACGTACTTACTAAATAAAATTAATATCGATATATAAAATGTGTCATTTACTTTTTCCATTTTCATTTTTTAAATAATTGTACTTTTCAACAAGACAGTGTATTGCTAATTTTAAAGTAACGGTAAGAGTTTTAGGATAAAATGGCAGGTAGGGAGTAGGATGCCCTTCAGCTTCAGGGTGTCAAACCCCAAGGCTTCAGCAATGTCAACGAACACACCCGGAACACTGTTTCTGCTCAAGGGGGAATGAAATCTTGTCCACAACGCGATGACATCGATGTATCCTTGAATGTACCTAAGTCCAAACTGATCACTAGGGGCAGTTTCTTGGGATTCAATGATAAGGCGCTGATGTTTTAATAAAAATTTCTCGAGAATTTTACTCATTTTAGGACAGAGGCTGATAGGACTACGGAAGATTGACCATCCCTAACTATATCTTACCTACATTATTAAATCTACACTATTCTCTGTTGACATTGAGTTTTATTTTACTTTACTCAATTTTTTCCTTGTTTTCATTTGTAGTATAGAGCCTAGGAATAATGCAAATTGACACCATCCCTAATTACATCTTACCTATATTTTTAAATCTATACTGTTCTCGGTCGACATAGATTTTTTAAAACTTTAAATTGGCTTAGATTCTCGTATTTTTGCTGGTTTTTATTTGTAGTGTTTTTTTTTTTTTTGTTGTTGTTTAAAAACAGACAGATTTATAGGACTAAGGTAGATTGACTGACACCATCCCTAACTTTTCTTACCTGCATTTTTAGATCTATACTATTCTCTGTTACTGAAACGTTTTTTTTAATTTTTTTATATTTTATTTGCACAATTCTTGTGTTTTTCCTTGTTTTTATTTGTAGCGTAAAGGCTGACAGAGTTGTGGACTAAGGAAGATTGATTGATTTTTTTTTTTTTTTTACTTCATTTATTTATATCAACAACTGTACATGCATGATATACAACCAGCAGATTGGATTTCAGACTGTGTGTTTGGCATTATGGGCGTTATAGAGAAAGCTACTCATTGGCAACCGCTCTGGATTAATGAAATGATATTAATCATTTAAGAGGTCTCTTATCCATATTCTTTTCAGACGTTTACGTGGTAATTGTGGGGAATGGAGTAATCGTATTTGTGTGTTGGTGTGATTTTGTAATTTACTATGAAAACGTCTGTAATATGTTTTGATGGATGAAAAAACTGTTGGGATTTGAAGATCTCTGTGAAGTGTATTATTGTTTACATAAAATGGGGCAGAAACAATTAGTTTTAAAATTTTGGATTGGAAACTTTGTAATCTTTGAATATTGGAATACTTGGCCGATCCATATACTTGGCACCCACATCCAAATTGGTTTGAGTAGGTATATGTATGTCGAAAGTTTTGATTTTAATGGTAAATTTGATTGTCCGTTGAGTAGGTAATAAAGAATTTTAAATCGTTTGTTCAGTGTCTGTTTTTTTAATCGTGTGTGTGGATTACAAGTTAGTCTTCTATCAAATGTAAGTCCTGAATAGTTAACTTTGTCGGATTGTGGAATAGGTTCATTGTATAAGTATATGCTAGGGCAAGTCTCACGACGGAGTGTAATTGATTTTTTAAAAACTTAAATTCGTGTTGTTCCTTGTTTTTATTTGTTGTATATTGACTGACAGCGTTATAGTAAGACTAAGGAAGATTGACACCATCCCTAACTATATTTTACCTACATTTTTTAATCTACACCATTACCTGTTGATATTAAATTTTTTTAAACTTTAAATCTGCTTTAAATTTTCGCTCGTTTTTATTTTTAGTGTTTTTTGTTTGTAGTGTAGAGACTGACGGCGTTATAGGACGAAGGAAGATTGACACCATCCCTAATTATATCTTACTTTCATTTTTAAATCTTATACTGTTCTCTGTTGGCATTCAAATGTCTTTTTTTAATTTAAACTTCCTTGAATTTTCGAATTTTTGCCTGTCGTGGTTTATATCTTATCTTAAAATATTTTTTTACTTATTCCAACTTCTGAGTCACATTTTGATTTTGATTTGTTCTACATTTACGGTTGTTTTTTTTTTTAATTAACTTTACTTTGTTTTGGGGTGGATTTGATGCGTTGAAATTTAGTTTTGATGTTAACCCTAATTATGCAAAGGGTTTGGATCTCTTCAAGCATTTTTCTGTCAAGGACGAGATGAATTTCAGAATTATTTTCTGATCAAATCGCAATTCTGGTCGCGCAAGGATTTTTACAAACCCTTCAATCTCTTAAGGAAGAAAAAGGCAACATTTCACAGGCTGTTTACGTTGTCGATATTTTTGTAAAACTTATCACGGATAACAAATCCCCCTGGTAAAATTTCCACGTGTTATATCCTCCTTGAGCCTGGAATTACATCGGTTTATACAAATTTTTTCCCTTTTAAAATCTAATCTCCAGTCGATGGAGACTCGCAATAAAAATTAATACATTGTATATTGCACGATGTCTCATCTCTTCACAATTTGAAAACAAATTGGCGTTTGTGTACAAAAATAAATAAATAAAAATCTATTTTTATTCGGCAACGAATACCGTTTCCAGGAAATTCAAAGTGTATTTGCAAGATCCTCCAGGACAGATAGGATCCTGTAATTATGGGGTAAGACTTATCCGGCTTATTATTAGATATGCTTGAATAACTTTCTCAAGTAGACTTTTTTTTTAAGTTTATCTATATAAAAAGTCTGTCTTAAATTAATTTAAAAAATACGGCTTATCATACCAGCAAATTTCAGAAAACGTACTCCATTTAATATCCTTTTTAGTGATGAAATTGCTTTTTAGATGACTTTTTCCAAAGATTAAGAAATTGATGAAGGAAAGGAAAAAACGGTGACAAACAAAAATTATCAAAATTAAAAAGCATTTAATAAATTCATTCAAAACTTTCCTTAAATGTTTTATTATTTATTATTAATCGTTCCACCTTAACAATCCATCAATCGCGGTTTTTTCTTTTCTTTCATCAATTTCTCCATCTTTGAAAAAAGTAATTAAAAAAACAATTGCACCACTAAAAAGGATATGAAATGCGGTACGTTTCCTGAAATTTGCTTTTCTCTATGTTTGGAAATAGTAGATTAAAATCAATACCATGTTTTTCAACCTTGAAAAAAAAATTTCTCCGTGTTCTCCCTACTAAAACCCTTATTTCACCAACATTGAAAAGTTTAATATTTATCATATCTTATTGGAAATTTATCGTCTTCAATGGTACCAAGGATTCGTCCAAAAACTTTTAGTTTTGGGAGTTATAAATATTTATTTGAAGCAAGGGCGTGAAATCTTAAAAAATCAGAAAACGTGGAGTGACTCCGAAACTGCTGAGATTCGGACCGTAGTTAACTAGGACTTTTTGGTTCAGTTTTGAATGTAGAATCTACTGGCAAAGTTTGTGTCACGAGTAGACGAACACCCTGTATACACACTCAAAGACAAAAACCGGAAACTTGTATTTATTTATCTTCCAAAAGAGCCAACGAAGAGAGAGTCCGTTGTAGTCCCAAGTCCTGGGTGTACCTTCCGTGAACAGCGGTTTTAGGGCCGCCGGAAGTCTCGATCGTAGAGAAGGTAGTGGTCGACCGCGATGTATGAATGCTAGGGGCTATGGTTTTATCGCTACTACCGCACTACGGAACCGCCACTTAACGGCTTCCTTGATAGGTAGTCAACTTCCAAACTGAATGTAAGAGCGAGCTCTAAAACGGTCACCAGAAAACGTGATAGCCTATAGTCTCTAGACGTCCGGCACCTGGTTCTCTACTACTGTAAGATATGGATTACCAAAATAAAATTGACCGGCATTCCAGACATGAATCCCATATAACACATTTCAAGACACTTACATATAAACTGCGAGCCAGGATGTACCATGAGAGAGAAAAACCTGCTCCTCACCTCTCCGGAATTTAAAAAAACACAACTCCTATTTGAAAGTAGGGTCCGCTTCTTATCTCTGTTTGACATCATGTTTTAAGAAATCAATGTCCTAAATTTGAAGTTCCTAACAGCTCTGGGCCGGCATGTACAACTACAAAAAATCTTGTGAAATTGACTAAATGACGTTAACCCTATTTCGTTTGAAGTTGGGTCCGTTTGTCCTCGATGTTTGATTTCAACTTCGAAGAAAATAATGTCGACAATATGAAAATCCTATCTGTTTGAGTCAAGTACATTAAAAAACAAAATCTTCCTCTAAATTGCTGTGAAATTGGCGAAATCTAATTAACTTATCATTTGCATTATAAAGACTTCGTAACCTTTTACGACTTTGTATTTGGTAATTTATTCTTTTGACTTTATAATCCAGATTCTCACCCATATCTAACGAAAAGAAAAGAAAGAAATAACTTTATTGATTTGGTGATACAATTTGAAAGGCATTATGTCGATAACTGTTTGTCGTATTGAAAAAATACATCAAACTATACAATTAAAGCAATATGATTCTTCTTTTTTTTAAATTTGGCCCGCCTGTTCTCGCCGTTTCATTTCAATGTTAAATAAATTAATGTCAACAATGTGAATAATCTTCATTCAGTCATTGAATTGCGTTGAAATTCTAAATTCTGGTTTCAATTGGTCTCGAATTGTGAAAATAAATTCAATTCCCTTATTTGGAAGTTAGATCTGCCTTTTCTAGCTCTCTGTCATCAAGTTTAACGGAATATTGTAACTGCTGTGAGGAAATGTTGAAACATAAATTCTAATCCATACTGGTTAATTATTTCAATTAATTATTCTTTTCATCTGAGGTCTTGGTTGAGCACGATCTTCAGCTACCAGCCACCAAGAACCAGCCGAAGGTCGTGGGTTCGAATCCACCTTGAGACACTAACGTTTTCATCCTTATCAAGACCTTAGATAAAAAGAATAATTAATTGAAATAGATTTTTATAAAACTTTCTCTCCTCAGCTATAATACTTGAAGATCTTTGCTGATCTTATCTCGCATGCTAAGTACGAGCGCGCGGTATAAGTAAGTGCATCTTTGTTTATCTGCTTTTTTAAAATCCTCGGCGTATAGATATTTTTTAAACAGATAACCATAATGCTTCCCAAATTAAAAAATGGTTAATATGTGCCTCAAGCAAATGTAACTTATGAGGATTGTTGATGGTGTTTGTCCGCGAATCGGCGAAGTCATGCTGTACCGGCATAGGGTTATCGATTATTTCATTCGCGGGTAGTATTAGGATTATTATTTAATTTAAAGAAGATAAACTGAGGGTTATTATTTTTGCCTTATTTACACTGACCCAAAACCTTTTATTAGCTGATCACTTGCAGAGGATGTTAAATGTGTATCGTTATCCATTCTACTGGGGTCATTGATACATATAAAGTACCTTCGGGTAATCCCAGTTTGACCTTAAAATCAAAATTGAGTTAAATCTAACAGCTTGCATTCGCCCAGAGAGAAAAGACCTCATAAGACAAATAGCTTTTTTCATATCAAGCTTGCAACGTTATAAGTCGTGAGGGACGTTGACGAACTCGTATCAATAAAACTGCCGTAGCATATTTACCCTCATCAAATACATATTTTGCATTCACTTTGCCTTTCATAAAATCATGAATCAATCCAAGGTTGTCAAGTCCATATCAAATAGATTGCCGACAACTGTATCAGGGCCTGATTCTGCGACTTTTCTCCCTCGATTTTCCCCGTTATTGGCTTATTTGTACTATTTCCCCTTAAATGAACTCGTCCCAATCGGCAGGGGGGGGGGAAGCGGACAATTTCCGATAACGATAACTGGCCAAGAAAAAGGAAAAAGAGCAAATTCCAGGGTGATCAGGGAAGATAAAAACTGCTGGCAAATGATTAAGCTCGTAGACAACTGTAACATTTGAATCTAAACTCAATGATATTAATTAAATATCCGTCCTTTTTAGTTTAAAAACGATATTATAAAATTGCTATAATAGTCGGACAATTGTGCCCAAACTTAGATAAAAAGTACGCGATGGAAAATCTTTGTAAACTGTACTAACCACATGCCAAGACCTTGGTGAAACAAAAATGTTTAATATTTAATTAGTTTAAAAAAATTATTTCTCATCAGACAATCAGACACTGCCACTAGCATAAGAGCTTCTCAAATATAGCCGGCTGGAGGGGCACGTACTGACTTTATACAGATAGTAACACTAATTGCTTAGCCAGGTTACCGGAGGACAAAAATTAATTACACCATAAAATGTAATTAAACAACAAATGGGTACACCCCCCACGATGGACAAAGTTATAACAGTTTGGTCAAAGGTAAGATTAAAAACCTAGAGCAGAATTTAAGTGATACTGTCAGATTTGGTTCTGCTACTGCTCCACTGATGGTGGAGAAAAGCTGAAATTACGGTACAACACTCTGTCAGGTTAGGGAAAACAAAATTTAAGAAGCCGGTTAGCTGCACGTTCATCACCCTAGGGACAGGAAGAATCTAATATTTCTTACCATTCCCCCATTTCACTTCCTAACAGAATATCTGACAAAACCCAACACCGAATCACCACTGATGATCGCGACTATTACGGTACAAGGCATACCAAAAAAATTTAGGGAACAGTCAAGGCTCATCATTTTGTGAACATCAAGTTGGATAAGTTTTATGATATTTTCTATTGGTTCCCTCAATTGACTTTCTGACCGAATATCTGACAGCACTGTCAGGCTAGGCATACCAAAAATTTAGGTAACAGCCAAGGCTCATCATTTGGTGAACATCAAGGGGAAATTTTACGATATTTTCCATTCATTCCCTTGATTGACTTCCTGACCGAATATCTGGAGAACCCAAAACAGAACCACCACTGATGATGGCGAAACGACTACGATACAGCACTATATCTAACTAGGCATACCAAAACTTCAGGCAACAGCCAAAGTTCATCATTCTGTGGACATCAAGTTTTATAATATTTTCTATTCTTCCCCAAAATTGACTTTCTGGCCGAATATCTGGCAGAACCCAAAACAGAATCACCACTAATGATGTCGAAACGACTACGGTACAGCATATCTAATTAGGCATACCAAAAATTTAGGAAAACAACCTAGGTTCATCATTCTGTAGATCAAGAGGTAAGTTTCACGACATTTTCCATTCATTCCCTCAATTCACTTCCTCACAGAATAACTGACAGCACTTTGTCAGACAAGGTATACCAAAAATTTAGGAAACAGCTAAGGCTCATTATTCTATGTGACATGAAGGGGAAATTTACGGTATTTTCGACTGGTTCCTTTAATCGACGTCTTGGCCGAGTATCCAACCAAACCAAACACTGATGATGTTGAGAGCATAAGGCGTTTGACAACCGAGCGACTTAATCGGAAACGACCGACGTAATGCTTCTTTATTCTTTGGGGAAAATATTAACAAGGCTTCATAGAATCCTACTGATATACCTAAAGCTAATTTGTTATAATGTATGTATTTTAGGATGAACAGGCTTTACGGAATTACGTTTCGCCGCCTGATAACTTGATCCGACTGGCAGTCTTTCAGCTTTCCCGTAAAAATATATCACCTCCGGTCAAAACGAGTGCGTTATTTCTTGTAATGGTGCTGTTAACGTGACAGAGCCTAACGTCACGGCACTGGGCCAAACACCCACGCCCGTTCCCAAACGTGAAGTCCGTCCAGGGGTGGTTTTTCTCAGACGCGGGAGACTTTTTATAATTGACATAAAGTCAAATGTGTAAAAATGGATCGGAAATCGGCCCGACCTTGGCAATGATTGCCAAACGGGCTCTCCTTTCACGCGGATGACGGCTTCGAAAAAGAGTGTGTCGACAGGAGCGATCCGTAAGCCGCCAACCTTGGGAAACGCGGCGGACCCCCCGGGGACGGCAGTTTTTCCAATGGGATCGAATATTCCAGGCGACGTACCCGTTACGGACGCGTTTCCACTAAGTCGCCGGGACGATCCGTGCCTCCTTATCAGTGACGCGGCCCCTAGGAAATGCGCACAATTCCTGACAACTCGTCGAACCCGTACCACATCTCTGGCCGCCCGTACCAAATCCTTCCTGTACAACTATCAACCCGACGTATTCTTAACAATCCTTCTTTTTATTCATTTATAAGAAGCGCTTTAAAACAAATTTACTCAAGCATTTATGATTTTTCTTGACAAAAAATACATTATATAAATAATAAATTAGAAAATATACTGTAAAAAAACTTACCTAAACGGGCAGGAAGGGATGCACTCCTTTCTTTGACATAATAAAAAACACAAAGTATATCACTCGAAACGGGCACACCAGACACACACTCCGCTTCTCGACGGTACCGTCACACTTCGGTCGAAAGGCGATTTTCCTTTCAAACAGGAGGGGACCTGGAAAACATATTATTTCTGATTTTCCACGGCGGAAAAGTCAAGGATCCGACACCACGACAGAACCTGGAGCGACTGACCGATTTGACTTGGTCCGATCACGATCAGAATATGGCCGACTTGACTTGTCTAACGTAGGAGCGCCACGTGACGGCCTGCTACCAACTCCCTCGTTCCCGCTTATTTTTTTTTATTTTTTTCAATTTTAACCGACACCAAACCAATTCCGTAATATTTTATTTAAACAGATTTATCGCCACTAAATGGAATTATAATAAAATCTACAACCCTGTACACAACAGACAAAAGTTTACATTTACCTGCCACATACATAGCAGAATTACTACTAATATTTTCAATTAATTACTCTTTTTAAGTAAGGCCTTGGTTGAGATGAAAAAGTTAGTGTAACGAACGGGATTCGAACCCACGACCTTCAACTCAATATGCTACTGCTGTAGCCATTTAAGCTATCATAACTTCGATCCATGCAGACACCAACACCTCATCGTGATAAGAGCAGCATCAAATCAGATCTCATTACTAAACTAAAGATTTTTAGGCAACTTATGAAAAAGGCAAAAAAGAGAAAATTTCGAAAGATTGTATGTTCAGATGGGAGTTAGTGTCTGAGAGGATCGAAATCATGATAGCTCAAGTGGTAGAGCAGCGGCATCTTTAGCAGAAGGTCTTGGGTTTGAATCCCGCTCGTGACGCTAACTTTTCACCTCAATCAAAAGTAATTAATTAAAAGAAGTCATTTCATCAAATACACCACCAAACATAGATCTAATAAATTACCTTCACATATTGATTTTCATTACCAGAGGATATTAATAAAGCTGAAGTTTCACCCTGATGACTCCATGGACCCCACATCCATTAATTTTACCTTATGAATTGAAGATATACAGTGCACTGTGGAGAAGCCCATCCACAGTCTTTCTGCATTAAATCAGAAGTTGTTTTTTTAAAAAATGAATTTCAATAATTTATTTATAATTTTTTTTTTCTAGAATTTTGGATAAGGATAAAGTTAATGAGATAGGCCTAAGTTCATGCCATAATTTTGTTTCTTGGATGCAATAATTAACAGATAGAGGCCTTGTCAAAACATCTTGTATTTTATTTAGGATCTGGCGGTCACTTCCAAAGCCCTGGAGACCACACTCTGAGAAACGCCAACTGTCTCTGGCGTATCCACTTGGCGGGACTGAATCATTCTCACAATAATTGGGAAATTCTGGTTCAAGATGATGTTGTTCCATGTTCAAAGAGAATAGAACTGCAGTAAAATGGAAAAAAAAGAGCAGGAAAGGTGTTTGCTTACAAAATGAGTAATCTTCATATATACTATTCTTAAATAAATCCATTATTAAAAATGAGAATTAATGATTGCTTTTGGTTTGTATTTTCTATTTTGTTTTTTCCAACTAACAAGAATATATCAGTTAATTTAATTAAAATTAATAGGGCAAATATAAATGACAAATATCCTTACTCATTTTTGAGAAGTTTAGCTATCTTTGAACTGCCGGCAAAAGATTAATTAAGACTAGAAATAAAAATCACAAGGGTGAGTTGGGAATTGTGCTAAGATTCCCCAACAATATGCAATCCCTTGAACAGCCTTGTTCCTGGAAAAGATCACTATGCAAATGGTGCAACAACAAATAGGCAAGTAGTGTCAAACAAAACCATGCTATATAAAGATAAGTTTCCACTGGTCAAAAAATCATGTTGATTTAGTCAGTAAACGCATCGAAAACTTTCAAAACCAGGCGAAACAACCTGATATCCTGACTCCCAGGACAAAATGGAATTTTTGATAATGAAAAGGTACGACTCTTAAAAACAACTGTCACTGCCACAGGTCCTGTCCACAGGCTTGGGTGGAGGGGCGCAGGGGGAACTGAAGATTGCATGGGCAATCCCAGCTTTGTGGGATGTACACACTAGATGACAGCCTAACTTGGTCTGGGAAAGAAAGAAAATAGAAAAAGAGAAGCAAGAATTGCTTACACAACCTCCCTGTGCCTAACCCCTGTGGAACTAGCCGGCCTTCCTTGGGACTTGACCCCCATCCACCTTAATATGTATATGAAATAAATTTAAAAAAGTTAAAAAATAAAATATAAAGAAATAAATATAAAATAATTATAATAATTAAAAAGGCAATGAAAAGAACAATTAAATAATAAAACAAGTCCATCTTGAGCAGGTGTACATTATGCAGAGAAAAGTTGCTCGATGTGTCCCACATAATAGAGGTGTGTAATTCCTTGGCTCCATACAGAGAGCGTGTAGTCATGTCACCGGATTTGGGAATCGTTCTCGAACATGATAGCAAATTTCAGGCCCCTCTGTTCAGCCTTTTAGGGGAATTGGGAATTTTTATTGTAAACAGCCGTCAAGATATGTGTTTTGTATGAGTGAGTGTATTTATTAGAGTGAATTTGGGAAGGCTGATGGCAGAATAGCATCCCCATTGCCCCTTGAGCTGTGTAACTTGAGTCAATGGCGGGATATTTAGAATACCCCATCGACCCCTTGTTTGCTATTGGGTGCATACTCAGTACTCCATCCACCAAATAGAACGAGTGCAATGTATGCAAGTGTGAATGTATTTATTTGTGTAAATGTGGGTTGCAATATTTAGCATGCGGTCAGGGCTGAAATGACCAAGCTGATGGATGCCCCTTTAAAAATAGGAAGTCATTAGAAAAATTTATGTAATCGATTATTTTTGTACAAATTCACATTTTTGTTTAGCAGATGCACACATTCAAAAACAAAAAATCAATTAAACAACAAAAGTTAGCCTAAGTTGCGATTACAGACCAGGAAATAGTTGAACAAGCAGATTAAATTTTAGTCAAAAAACGCTTGTCACTAGTCAAATCTCATGATATGAATCTGAAACTTCTATTTATTTTAAAATAAATCTTATTTTACTTTTTGAACTAAACAGTATTTTTAGAGGTAGGTACAAAATATTATAATAATGATAAAAAAATCTAATCATTAAATTTTGTCATATTTCTTTTTAAAGATAAATTAACCTTGCAAAATTGACTTTTTTTAAACTTATAAGTAATTTATTAAAAGAATTTGCCCAATCATTCCAAGTAATTATTGTGATAAGCTTGGAAACGTCATGGGACGTTGGAAACAGCACCAACGTTATCTCAAGTTTCTTTTTTGCTTGTTTTGTTTCCCTTTTCCCCACTCGTACGGATTTCAACAATGTAAAATACAATTATTAATCTAATTAATTTAACATCGTGGGATCCGCAATGGCTGAAAATGAGCTCGAGGTGACAAAAGAGAGCAAACTGCTCATCATCAAACTCAACAGGCCTCACAAAAGAAATGCAATCAACCTCCAGGTAATTTGAGCGTTCGCACTTCCCAACCCAACGTACTGCAATCCAGAATAATTACATATTCAAAAAAACAACAACATGGAAATCATGTATATTACGTTTTGACATAAACTTGAACAATAATTAAAATTAACAGACAGATTGGCTATGTACTGTATGTATTTTATTGAATTTAATTTGTGATTTACAGTATTTCTTAACATAGTTCTCTCCAGAGCATTATTACACCTTTTTCATCTAGTCTGTATTAAATATAAGAATAATTTTACCTTAAATATATAATTTAAACATAAATCTTCATATCCTTGGACAACCTGACTGGCATAATCATTTTTCAATTTTTGTTAATCAAATTAATAAACAGCGTCACGATGAATGCCGGTCACGAGTCCGAGCATCTGCGCATCTCACACTTTACAAGGGGGTACAAATTTCTCCTGCATCGTACGACCTAAATGGAGATAATTTTGACGGTCTTTGTCTCAACGAGTTGCGATGGCTGTTTAAGATAAGAAGTGAGGTTTTTGCACTCGGCTGTTTGGATCAGAGGGGAATTGGGAATCTGTTCTTTGTGTAATTCGCGATCTATCGAAACTGTATCCCGCTTCTTGGCGGAGTGCTCGTCCCTGGGTGAGATTAGGTTGTTGAATCTCGGGATGTTTCACTCTCCCCAGGGTTGGACCTGTTACGGTTTTTGAGTGGTTCAAATTCTGCCTTTAATTTGTCTCATTGTTTTTACCAGTAAATATATATTTATGTTGTATTTTAACTTAGGAATATCAACTAGAGGTAAACGCACTTAGTCCTTATCCAAAACAAGGATAAAGGATTTTTCAATGTTCAATTTAGAATGTTTATTCAGTCTCATTTGAATTCTAAAGCAATAAACAGTTTAGTTTTCATCATTGTTTTCTTACTTTCAATTTTTAAACATTCATTTTAAACGTTCCATCAAATATGAGGCTACGGACATAGGAGTTCCTTACGAAACGCTGCGAGACGCCGTTAGACGTTTTCTAGAATCTGGGTCCTACTGTAGAAGGAGGTAGGCCTAGGGTATTGCAGGGTGACCGTTTTTTGACTTTAAGAATTTTGCGAAACAGGCGCCTTACTGATGTACAAGCGGTTCATAACCTCTGGGAAATTCGAGGTGTCCAAATTTCTGAAGGCACTGCTCGAAGAAGATTAAATCAGTATGGGCTGACAGCTTTTCACCCCCTTTTTTAGTAAGAGGGCTAGAATGGACCAGAACACAACGAGTTGTATGGCTTCCATTTGCTTGAGACACGCCCGTTGGTATTTGTCTGTTTGGCCTGCTGTACTTTTTACAGATGAATGTAGATTTGTTCTACGATCTCTAGATGGGTGTGAAAGATAGTGGAGAAGGCGAAATGAAAGGTAGGGCGCTTGTAATTTTTCCCAGCTGACCTTTTCAACATAGCTCAGAGATGGTGTGGGCCAGAATTTCAATCGCGAATCACAAACAGTTGGTTGTTCTCCATGGAAGGACTTTGATGGCCACTTGCCATGTGGATGAAATTTTGAAATTGAGAAAGTGTCTACATACTGTCGACAGACATTCCAACATAAAATATGCACCTGAAACTTAGCTCAGTGATGGTGCAGGCAGGAATTTCAATGGAGAATCACAAAAAGTTGGTTGTTCTTCACGGAAGGACTTTGATGGCCACTTGCCATGTGGATGAAATTTTGAAATTGAGAAAGTGTCTATATACTGTCGACAGATATTCTAACATAAAAACAGCACCTGGAAGAGTATAACATTCACCCAAATCAATCAGAGTGTTTCTATTTCATAATTCACTTACAGTGTATTCATGCGCCTACTTCTTTTTAGTATTTGCGGATGATAAATTGTGAAATAAAGGAAATTTGATCAAGCAGTTTGCAACACATTGGTGCTTGGGAAAATACCCTCAGATATGCTGTGATTTGTAGCAGTTGAAGCCTTTTCAACTCAAGTGAACTTGAATACTACTCAAGTGAAGCCAGGGCATCTGCCAGTATGAAAGGCCGAATTGTTGAATTATTCATTTTTTGAAAAAAACAAAACAAAAAAACATATGTTCTTCATGTTTTTTTCTCTGACTTATCAAAACAACATTAACAACAACACATATAATGCAAAAAAGAATATAATAAAAATCGTGGAAAAGTAAGCACTTCCAAAGCTTCGTCGTTTAAATGAACAGACTATAAATGCCATCTTGTAAGTCTACCCCGGATGCTTCGGGAGTAAGGCCCCACCTTCACGTTCTTTATTTTTCCAGGTCGAAGGGGGTGGTGTACAGCAAAGAGAGTTAGCCATGTCCTCTTCAATAAATACTTGTTGTACACAAATCTGGGATTATCTGTCACGTTGACGGCCATGGGAGACTTTGCAGAACAGAAAATCATGCATTACAATGTACCGTGGGACGTGAATAGAACAACAAGGGTAGTCATCGTCGGAGGTGTTTTCGGCGGTTATCTCAGCCATTGGTGGTTTAACTACCTCGAGAAGAAGATCCCAGGGCAGAGTTTCAAAAGCGTTATGAAAAAGGTGTGGCTAGACCAGTTGGTCTTTTCTCCTTTGTACACACTTTTTCTGTTTGTCGCTCTAGACGTTTTGGAACAAATATCTTATGAGGACATAAAGCACGGCGTCAAGGAAAAGGCCTTGTTGCTTATATTTTCTGAAATCCTTTTTATGCCTCCTTTACAAGCCATGAACTTCTACTTTATCGTACCCAAGTACAGGGTAATGTTCGACTATGTGCTATCACTTATGCTCTCCATGTTCACATCATTCATAAAATATGATTTTTAACTGTACTAGTAAAACAAAATTACACAAACACATTTCTTCTTTCTTTTGAGGTTTTATGCTATTCAAATCATATTGGAATTTGACAGCTGAATATTAGTTTTATTAAATTTATTTTATCATTTTGTTCTATTTGGACAAATTTTAATGCAAACTAAATGAATTTTTAATGATCATTCGGAGATCGTGAGATGCGGTCTGGCGTAGGTTTTAAAAAAAACATTTTCTCTTTCGTGCCAACGTTTCGATCTTTATTTAGATCATCATCAAGATCTGCGATTTATAAACGTTGTTTAAATTTTACAAATACTAAGACGTGAAATGTTACGTTAACTTCATAGCTAAGATGTGAAAAAATGGATTTATACAATGCTAGAAATTTTAGATTTAAACAAAATATTTGCACTCCGTGAATTTTTAATAAAAATTGCATCTGCTTTTACTATACAAGTCCTCTCATTGCCTACTGAAGATCCTTGATGCTGTTTTGCAAAGTTAACGGCTTGAAAAAAAAATCTAAAGACAGAATCAGCTGGATATGCTCAAATATGCATAATTCAGCAGAAAAAATCTTATAAGATTTCAATTTATGATATTTGAATGCTTTCATATGTATGTATTATGTAATATATTTAATATATCTATAGTGCATAATATATTATTTAATCAAATACAGTCATCAAATTGTGCCTTACGCAGATAAAAAATGTCCAAAATTATTGCCTAATGGAATTCCGGAAAATTTATCCTTGCTGATACTGCAATGGTTTTGACAATTTTTTTTATTTATTTTATTACATATTAGAGCAAGGATAACCAAACTGTGCGCCACGGTATCGAAAACTTTTCACTCGGTAGATGAAATTTGACTGTCGTAAATTCCCCTTGACTTGTGTATCGCTTTTATATTTTATGATCAATTTATATATGAAACTACTGTAATAAATGGGAAAAAATAAATTAATAAAATAAATAGATATCCATAGTTGATTGTGGTGAGATGGAATATTAAGGTTGAAAGAAACCAAGTTTGCTGTGGTGGTTTAATTTATTTTGGACTTTTTGATGAAAGACTTTTTTTCATACAGAATATTAATTGTGTAACTAATTAATAATTAATTATGTAAAGATTATTGGATTAACTGTATTGAAACGTTTGAACGAGGATGTGTCAAAGTTGGACGCGTATTGTTTGGACGCTAGAGAAACCCCTTCAAAGAAAAGCTCCAGAAATTGGAAATTGAAAAAAATGAAAGAAAAATATTAGAAGTTCAATTTTGCATTCGACGGTTGCTTGTTGCAAATTTTTTTTTTTTTTTCAATTTATTTATTTATTAAAACTGGTCTTATTAGACCAACCATCAATTTTACAATAATATTATAGAATAAATAAAAATTTACATTCTTATAAACCCATTGGTACAATAAGATTTACATTTCACTATTAACTATTCACTTTTATCTACACAAGTTCATATGGCTTTGTTCGTTTTAATCTTCTGACCATGTTTCGGTTATGTAAGAGTTTGGACGCCTCCACGTTCTCGTGCTGGCTGAGGTGAGCCTGGTGTTTGGCGGCAAATCGTCGTATTTCCGCCGTGACTTCAGGGATGCAAAAATGAAAACGAGTAGACTAGACTTTTGTTAGATTTTTATGAGCAAGCCAATTTTAGAGAGGGTATTTAAATAATGCCTTGGGTGTTTTAAGCTCTGGTAATAAACTTTTTTTTTTATTTTTTTAAATATAATGATTTTCTCTCAAAGATATCCATCTCTCAGTCTGAGACAACAGTTAAGAAATAGATATTTTTCTATTTTGAATTTCCTTCGTTTTACTAAGACTACAGAAATTAAAATCCTAACAGTCTTCATCTGGTTTCTATGTACACATTAAAGAAACAGGACGATGTCAATGTTTACTAATGGAAAAACGTCGGAAACTTATTGACTTTCTTTTTCCCAATCCACTGACAAAAGGGAAAACAAAACTGCCCATGAGAGGAAAAAACATTAACGATATACAAAGCATAACTCAGAATTAAATATGACTGAGGAGGACGCACAGATAGGCTCTCTCTCTCTCTCTCTCTCTCTCTCTCTCTCTCTCTCTCTCATTAAAGCGTCTTAAATCAGTTATTTCACGGATATTTTAGACTCTAGATTGACCGAACTGAAAACCGATATGAGGGCTGTGGGCGCAAATCTCCAAATTATTCAAGAGAACATTGAAATAAAAGGAGAGCTGAAGGAACAAAAAGATTTCAACAAAAAGATCGCGGAACAACTAGAATATTTATCACAGGAGGTGAAAAAAAAAAAAAAATCATGGTTTGAGAGGAGAAGGCAAGGATTCACACGGTCAAAATGTTTTGTGTGTCCGTATTAAAAGTGAGAGAGGATATATTAATATACAGAGCCTATCCGATTTATTGGAAAATCGTTAAAAGGAATTAGGCCGATCGTTACAAAATTTCCAAGGGAAATTGATGTAAAAAAAAAAAAAAACAACGCACTCCAGAATGCTAAAACCCTGACGGAAACGAGGTGGGCTGTCTAAGGATCTTACTGAAAAACAACGCCCAACAAGTAACAAAGTTCCCAGGGTCCCAGTGTGGATCATAGATTTGATTTGGAAGAAAATTGAGCTATAACGGAGAGAAATGGTATTAGAAAGCTCAGTGTTACTCAAAACGGATCTCGGAGAATTTGTCACCACCATCTGCCAACCAGAACGATGCAGAATCTACGGTAATGCTGCAGCTAAAGATGAAGATCCCATCAATGATCAATACAAAGAGATGACAATGAAAATTAAAACAAATAATTATTAATTTCTTTATTTTTATTCATTATAATACCTATCATTTTCTTATGTTTTTATTTACCAGGTATGTAAATTTATTTGATGTATAAAAAGAAAAAAAATCAACCTAGCAGGCGGACTAATGTCTTTTGTAAGTTAAAATGTAAAAATGAAAAGCTCAATAAATTTAGTTCTTTATTGTTATTAATTAGTAGTAGTATTATTATTAAAGAAACAGTCTTAATTATAGGAGAATTATTCAAATTTCAGATGTATAAAAAATTTAGAAATACGCTTAAAGAAGCGGAAGAGGACGATGTTACTATAGTCGTTGTCACTGGTGTTGGTGATTATTTTACAAGTGGAAACGACTTCAGTCTGGATGGATTTGGCGACGAGGACATGGAGGTGTTGACAAGAAACAAAGTCGACTATGTCAGGGCTTTTCTCCACTCGTTGATCCACTTCCCCAAACTCCTGGTTGCAGTGATCAACGGTCACGTCGTCGGCATCGGTGTGACAATGCTTGGACTGTTTGATCTTGTTTATTGCGTTGAAGATGTAATACATTTTTTACTTTAGATGTTTTTCTCGTTAAACAGTATGAATTTTGTCGTTATTTTAGGCTACTTTTCACACGCCTTTCGCTGATCTTGGCATCTGTGCAGAGGGGTGTTCAACATACACTTTACCTCGCTCTATGGGAAAGTCATTGGTATACACAGTTAAAAAAAAAAAAAATTAAATAGCGTTTTTATGAAACCTTTTTTTTCTTTTTCTTTTCCTAGGCCGCACAGATGCTTTATTTCAGCAAAAAGATTACAGCGAAAGAAGCAAAGGACAGTGGATTTGTAGCTCAACTAATTAAAAAAAGTGAAATTCCCATGATTTTCGATTCATTGAAACTACATTCTACACTCCCAGCTAAGGTATGTTTTTTTTTTTTTTTTTTTTTTTTTTTTTTTTTAATTGTTATTGTTCCAAAGGTTGCTTATTTCGAAAGATCTTGTAATTTTTTTTGTGAAGAAAAGTTTACAAACAGTGTTGTCTTTTTCTGTTTAAATTGGATACATTTCAAAGCAGCTCTGCTTCCTCTTCAGCAGTGCAAAAATTTGTACAATTTAGAGGCGCCGAAACATTGAAATTATTGTATTGTGGTATTGCTGAAGTTAAGCAGAGCTGCTTTAAAATATTACAAATTTAATAAAACTATTTGATGATTAAAACAGTTTGTAAACTATTCATAGAAAAGTACAAGATTTTTATTTATTTTTTCTCCTGTTTATGAATTGTTTAAGTTTTGTTATTTCTAGGCTTTTTTTTTTTTTTTTTTTTTTTTTTTAATGAAAAATAATTGAATAGTCCAAATGTTCGTTTTGACATCCTGTGCCATTTCAAAGACAGATTTTATTTCTGTAAAATTTATTTTAATTTTTAATTTTGTTTTTTCGTTCTTCTTTCCATGATTTTTTAAAAAATTGTTTGTATTTGATAATGAAATAATATAAAATTGTATAAATAATTTAAAAACGATGATAAAACTTAATATTTTATTCTAAAACCATATCTTACAGACGCCACTTCAACACTATTCAAATCCATTGACCCATTTCTCGGTGTACCACAAGGTAGTGTATTTGATCCCCCTCTGTGCACAGTTTACACGGCTGATATTCCCAATAACTCCAACACTTTCAGATTTACCTTTGCCAATGATACTGATAAAGATCTCGTCACAGCTTCACGTAATTTACAAAATCGCACATACTCGAATCGTGGCTCTGTCAGTTTTTACACTTGGGGGGGGGGAGGAACTCGTGTACATTTACCTCATGGAATTACACGAGAATCACACAAATTTAATGAAAATTTAAATACAAAATACAGACTGCTTGAAAGGCTATGTGATAATTGTTCTAAACTAACACTTTAACAATTTTTTTGTTTTGTCTTACTCCTTTATAAATTATCATTTATACCGTTACCAACCTTGTTCGCAATTTTTTCAATATTTTTGCTTATCGAATATTTAAAGCGGGCAGTTGTAAATAAAAAAATGAATTAAAAAAATAAATAAAACGTGTACTCGAAAAATGGCACAGGATTCTGATATGTTGTACATTTGAACTATAAATATTAAAAAAAAAAAAAAGCTTAGAAATAACCAAAAAATTGTTTTTATCTTCTCATTTCATTTTAATTTATTTGATCTTAGTCGTTGTTATACACAAAAAGATTGGTCAGAAACCACGATCTACCGGCGTTGAACGTTGCCCTCAACATGGAGAATGAATACTTGATCGAATTGTTCCAGTCTGAGGATTTTATGAACGCTTTGATGACAAGGATGTCCAAAAAACAAAGCAAGCTGTGATTTTGTTTTAGGACAATATCAAAACAATATTCATCATCACAAACTTTCAGTATATTATATATATATTTTTTTTCTTCATTAAAGCGCTATTTTTTTGTATATTAACTAATTTATTGTCACCCTTAATTTTTACAAGAAAACCTTTACTAAGCTGGACTTGGATTTTTTTGTGTCTGTCAAATACTGATTATATTTAAACCATGATTATTCTTGATTGTCCTTGATGTTGTAAATTTGATCTTGTCATCTTGGAGGCTGACCCCGAGGGGAAATGGTTCAGCTAAGGGTGGGAATGACTTGAACACTAGAGAATGATTTTGACCCAATAATGAATAATTTTCATGCTTGTAGTAATTTACATTTAACTTAATTTTTTTTTTTAAATATTTAATTTTTATGTGAGTAGATTTTTTTGTTGTTTCTAATAGAATTTTTGATGGAATAGATCAAATAGAATCAGATCAAGAAATAAAATAGAATAGTTGATGGGTAATTTTGGGCCAATTTGTAGATTTTAACAGTTGGGATCGGGATGTATCTTTCAAATAATTTTTTTTTTTTTTTAAATCGGATTTATTGTTCTTTTATTTCAGTTTAATTTCCCTATGAAATTTTTTGATTTTATTTCAATTTGGGAGCAGGTCGATCCATGCAGACAGACCCTTTTTTTACGGCCATTTTGAACTTTAGCATTACAGTGTGGATGTAGATTATTATATTAATTATAAACCGAGAAACGTTAAATTACCGAATGTTCATATTAGTTTTTAACTAAATGATCGATTATTGACACATTTTATATCAAATCGTCGTTAGAACACACAAGAACTTTATTGGCAATCAGTACTAGAATCAGAACCGGGAAATCCGAGTTCAATAACTTTGTTGCAGTAGCTTATCCGATTTGGAAAAGTTACTTTGTGTAGGACAGTACATTCGACCGGCCAAATCGTCCCTGTCTGAGCGTACTGGATAAGATGATTTGCAGCCTTGCCTACGGCTTTTGCATGCTGCTGAGGTGACATCTTCAGCGTTTCGTACGCCTTATCTTCCCATTTTTTATTCAGCATCGGTTTTCTGTTTTCTAACATGTCGGTCTGCGTGACTGCAGGGCAAAGGGCCACGACACGGATTTTCGTCTTTTCGTAGATATCAGGATGCTGAAAGAAGACTTTAAATAATTTTCAATAGGAGTTTTGAATTTTTGCCCACTTACACCGAATGCCTTCGTCAATCCGATTACGCCGTATTTAGTAGCAGAGTAGATCGGAGCGTAAGGGAACGGTTCAAGACCATAAGTGTCGGCCACATTTATCACGAGACCTCCATCAGGATTCGGCCCCATAAATTTGTGTGCAAGGAGCACACCGTTAACGGTACCGTTCTGCAATTTATCGAGTGTCAATCATTTTCACCCAACAACACGTTTAATGCGGGACTACCTACAATATTAACAGAGACGGTTTGTTCCCATTTTTCCTCTTCAAATATTCCCGCATTGTTCACCAATATGTCAAGGGAGCCAAAACAGTCGACAATTTTTCTCATCACACCTGAAACAATTTAATAAAGTGAATCGTCTAAATGTGAATATCCATTTGCAATGTACTTTCAAACGTTTTCAATATCCTGACATCCATTTCCATAAACTTGGCTTTCGTTTCTTCTTCGCACACGTTTAAACAGCTGGCCGCTTCTTCCCCCTGTTGTTTATTCACTCCACAGATTATAACACCCTAAAATATCGACTGCTTGATCAAATTATAACGGATAGTCTTGTTCGAAACACACTTTTGCTTTTTGAGCCACCATTTCTCTTGCAATGGCTAGCCCTATTCCTGAACCGCCACCGGTGATCATCACTACTTTGTCTTCCGCTGTCATTAAATATTTTTTCTTTACTTCCTTGCATCCTTTTCTGCTAGAATTTTTTTTTCATTAGAAAACAAAAATACAACATAAAATGCAATCTTACTTCTCTGATGAAAAGAAGCGCTTAAAACCTACAACATTCCTGTGAACACAAAACAAACAAAAAAAAATTCATAAATAAATCTTTGGTTTATTACATATTTCTTACCTCTGAAGCAACTGAACTGGACTTCGAAAAACCTTTGCCATTGTTTATTTTTTTGGGGGGGTGTTTAATTTTTGCTTGCCGTCAAATAACTGTAACTTGCATATCTTCTGACCTATTTTTGGAAAACATGTGTTTTTACAATTCCAATGTTTTTAAATTATTAGCTACAAATAGTAGACAATTGAGTTTCATGAAGAAAACATTGACGGTTCTTTGGTTTAAACGGTGTCTATGCAATTGCTGTTTGTTATTACTACATTTATCATCCCGTGTAATGTTAAAATTTTTATTCAAAAATAATTGCAATAATACCACGCCCACATTGAAGAGATTCGATTTTAGTGGTCACAATTTTATTAAGAACAGTATTCATAATTAAGAATTTGTCTTAGGGGGTCCACAATGTCCGAGTGGATGGGTGTTCTAGTCGTATTTGCTGACTAGCGGTTCTGAGTTCAAATCCCAGTAGATCCCATTTTTTAAAATATTTTTTAATATTTTTTTAAAAATTTTTATTATTATTTTTTTTTTATAATGAATTGTAGTGTGAAAATGTATTAAGGGGTTCGATCCCTCATCTGTGACGCTCAGTGGATAGTTGAATGTTTTACGACAGGCGTGTTTACTCTTAATAAAACTCGATTTGAGCACAATTTAAAAATAAATGCATCAGCAGTGGGTCCGAAAAACCTGCAGGGTTTGAGTGCAGGTGTCATCTTCAGTGAGATACCATCAGTTTGGGTAACACCAAAACCCGCGAGTGTAGATGGTCCAGGGGCCAGTTCAACTCTCAAACCAGTGCCCATATTCAAATTTAAAAAAAAAAAAAAATTGTCTTAAGAACTTTGCTGTACTTATTTGTAAAAAAATATTTTTACTTTCGCTTTTAATGAATTTTGAATTCAATTCTGATAAATATAAATGTAATCCAATTAATTAAGGTTTTAAGTTGAGATAAAAAAAGTCAGTGTTACGATCGGAATTCGGAACCCCCCCCCAAAAAAAAAATAAAATAAAATAATACAATAAATAAATAAAAAGAAAATGGAAAATTCAAAAGATGGGGTTGAGAGGGGTTAAAAGTTAGTGTCAGAGTGGATCGAAGTCACGATAGCTCAAGTGGTAGAGCTGCGGCGTATTGAGCTGAAGGTCGTGGGTTCGAAACCCACTCGTGACACTGACTTTTTTTATCTCAACTTAAAACCTTTATTAATTGGTCAAGCGGACCATGAAAAAGAGTGAATATAAATGTAAATTGAAAAGTAAATGAAAGAGCAATAATCTTATTTGTAATCAAGGCACATATAAAAAAAAAGAACAATAAATAGTATCAAGACAATTTTATTGTGATTTTTGTCATGTTTGGACATTCAACATTGTGCATATTTTGGCCTATTACAAATCCACTATTTTGGCACTGTAGGACTTTCTGTCTGGTATGTTCGCTTTGTAAAGGATGTGCGCTTCTACGGGCCAACAGGTGCCCGATTCTGCATATTTGATCACGTGGACCGCAGCGCTCGCCACCGCCTCGACCGACTGTTGAGGGCTGTCTGCGAGTGCGGCGTAGGCTTTTTCGGTCCATTCTTCGTTTAGCATCTCACCGTTGCCCGGTGTGATTTGTTTCGTTCTGGTCACTCCTGGACACAAAGCGACTACCCTCACTCCTGTTTCAACATAGTGCGCTTTATCCTAGCGATTTTAAATTAAACAGAATAACGAAAAAATTAACAAAACCTACTTTAGGGGAAATTTACAAAAGGAAACAATTAACTCACACCAAATGAACGCGTCAGCCCAATTATACCGTGTTCGGTCAAATTATAAATAGGGGCATAAGGGAACGCATCGAAACTGAACGTGCTACCGATGTTTAACACGATACCGCCTTTGGGTTTATTGCACTGAGGCATAAATTTATGGCCAAGAAGAATCCCACGGATTACTCCATTCTGAAAATATATACATAAAGATTATTTATAAATCAGGTAGAAAGTTTATTTTACTCACAAGGTTTATAGCTATCGTGTCTTCCCAAGCTTTGTCGTTCAGCACTCCTGCATTGTTTACAAGTATGTCTAGTGATCCATACTTATGAAAAGTGGCTTTGAACACATCTAGAAAAAAAAAGTTTATAAATTACGACATTTTTAAAAATTAATTTGGTCAAGTAACTAGTGAATTTCTTCAATCAATTTTTTTTAAAATTAATGCCAGTGCATTTTGGTTCCAACGAGGCCTGGAAAGAGCCAGATCTGCACCAATAAAAAATTGGTTGAAGAGTTCGCTGGTTACTTATGGGAAATCTTCTTTAGTTTACTTTATATTTTTAAAATACAGTTTTTATTACCTTCAAATTGTTTTCCATTTTTGGTGTTGAGGTTCATAAAAACACACCTGCCGCCGCCGTGGTTGTCGTTCAGGAAATTCTTAGCTTCCTCACCCTCTTCTGGGTTCGAACTGCTGATGACCACGGCCTTAACAGTTTTCAATTATGCGTATTGTCTTTTTTTTTTTTTTTTTTGAAAAGATTTTCCATCGTACCTTGGCTCCATTTTTCAGCAGCTCATTCGCTATACCCAACCCGATACCCGAAGAGCCACCAGTTACAAGTGCGACTCTGCATTCCAAGTTCATCACCGGCTTTAAGGACTGGCTATGAAAATAACAAATTATTTTAATTCTCATAAAATAATTATATACTTTATGTACATCAGCTTACTTTGACACATTTCGTTGTTGCAGGCCATTACACAATATTAGCCTGAAAACAATTAAAAAAAAAAAAAAATCAAAATATTGAATAAAAAATTGTTAAATTGAACTTTTATCATGGGATTTTGGCAGTTTTTAAAATAAATTTATTCAATCAAGTAAAAAAAGTAATCAATGAATCACACCTAGTTTACATTGATTGAAATTTTCAGCAATGTCAGTACTTAAGTTCAATTAAAACAATGCATCCTTATAACAATTGCGTGTTAAATATGCCAAAATGGCAAATAATCAATCCCGATGATGAGCAAAAAAATTAATTCCAACAGACAACAGTCTGCGAGGATACTGGCGTTTTCTTATGTTTTTTTTACCTTTTCCACTGGCAAAGCCCGTTTTTCAGAAAAGAGAGTGCCATCTTCTCTTCGAATAAGCCTCAAAATCTGCGTTGAACTCTATGTTTTAAATATCTTTCATGAAAACTGTATCCGTTACATTGTGAGTGGAAAATTTTTTTTCCCATATGTTATTTTGCCATGTGAATTTATTTGTCAGTGATTTTATTTTTATTTATTTTATTTTTTAAATTTTTTTATTTCTTCGTCATCACAACCTGTAAATCCTAAACAATAAAAGAGGATATTCTCTCACTCTTGTATTACCTTTAAGGCAATTCAAACAATAAAAGTATTGATAGAATAGAAAATATTTTATTCTCATTCTTGGTCGGCATGCAAGGGAAAACTACAAGGAAAATTTTAAGTACAAAACAAGAAACCTTCAGGAACTTAACAAAATCTTGTGCTTGTCGACAAGAACAAAACAAAAATGAAACATAATAATGATGTTATTAAGTATATAATATGACATTAAATGATGAAAAAAAATTACTTTATTCTAAACAAAATCAACCTTAACACTGACAATTTTCATATTCACCAAATTGCAAAAAAAAAAAAGAAGAAAAAAAATTACGCATCAACATAATAATTGTTACAAGTAATTAAGGGTTTTAGTTGAGATAAAAAAAGTCAATGGCACGAGCAGGATTCGAACCCACGATATTCGGCTAGATACGCCGTTGCTCTACCGCTTGAGCACCAACTTCCCATCCCAACCTCACTTTTTAAGTTTTCCCTCCTTTTTGCCATTTTTTCAAATGTCGTGTAATCGGACTGGATTCTCGACGACAAAGGAAATGCCCACGGAGAGCTTTAGTGAAGTATATTTCATTTTAATTCATTAAATTCACTAATTTTGTGGTCCGCTTGACCAAATTCAAAAGGTGGGGTTGAGTGAGATGGGAAGTTGGTGCTCAAGCGGTAGAGCAACGGCGTATCTAGCCGAAGATCGTGGGTTCGAATCCCACTCGTGCCATTAACTTTTGACCACAAAATTGGTGAATCTAATAATAATTATTGATGATCTTTTTTAATTTTTAATAAATTTAATTACTTTATTAAACATAAAAGTTTTTTATTTTTTAAGATAACAATTTGGGGAGGGGAGCATCGGTGGCTGCAATGGTTTAGGCAACATGGCGCTCATCACTGGAAGGTCCTGGGTTCGAATTCAGCAACTGTGCATTCAAACAATTCATACAATTTTTTTTTCTCCAAAAACACCAACATCTCGATATGACCTCTGAGAAACCTTGTTGAAAAAAATAAATCGTTTATTTATTATTTATCTATTTGTTTGCCCATATATTTATCTTTCTGTCTACCGTCCAATAGACAAAAGTTATTACTGGCATTTTCAGAAATGCCCTCGTTAAAAAACAAAAGAAAAACTGGTTTGTAAAACTTTAGATACAATCAATTTATTAAATTCTTTAAGGCCAATTGTGCGCACATTAAAGAAAAATTGTAGTATAGAGTTAACTTAAGGAAATAAACAATTAATAATTAAATCTGATCAAATACAACCAATTTGGTAAATCAGAAATAAAATGTTTTTCATATAAAAAAAATTACAAGGGTTTTTAATAAATACCTGGCCTAAGCACAAAACTATAAACCCCAAACAACAAAACCATGAAAAATAACGGATTGAGTGAGAGCATAAAAAAATGCATTTTAATGAGCTAACATAAAAAATATTAAGTGTTCTAAACTTGTAAATATTTTTTCTTATAGTTTGTCAGTATGTTGAAAAAGTTAAATTTTCATTATAAAATATTTTAAGATATAACAAAAAGGAATAGGTTTACAATTACAAGCGTTAATATTAGAGAAGAATCAGTGTAAATTATTAAACGTTTTAATCGTTGCATAACTAAATAGATGACGTTTAATATAAATAATTTTATCTTAAATGTATAAACTTTCTGTCTAGTATTTATAGATTGAAAGCAATAGTCTGTGGGGGGGAATTGGAATATGTACTATAAATAGGTAGGCAAATTGTTTGAAAGGAACAAATAGTAATTCACTAGCGATCATGAGTATCAGAAAGATTTTTCAAGCCGGGCAAAGGTTTTTATTACCCAAAAAATCTCATATACAAAAATGGTAAGTCGGTTTTAAAATCGATATAACGGTTTTTTTTTTTTTTTTTTTTTTTTTTTTTTTTTTTTTTATAAAAAGTTATTAGTTATACTGTAAAGAAAATTATCCGTGCTTTGTTTTTGGTGCTTTCACCCATCTTCAGTTTCTTCCGGTTGAGTTCTAGAAGAGAGTGGGAATGAGTATGAATCAAACTGAACACAGAAGAGAATGAAGACTGATAATATAGAAAGAAAACATAGGACATAAGAAAAAAATGGAAAATTATTTCAAATCAAAGTTTGAATGACCAAATCATAAAATACGATCCAATAGTAGAACAGAACATCGTTGACACGACTGCTCACTCAAGCAATGGACACGCTCTTAAGAAAGCTGAAAAGGACAAACTTTTCTGAATTATTACCACCTTCAAACTATGAAATTTCATTTACCTTTTCTGGGTCCGTAATAATTTTTTATTTTTTTATTTCAATGTCGTGCGTAGGTGGTGTAAGTACATGTCGCTTTCCCGAATAGAATTATTAAGAAAAAAAAAAATTGAAATATGTGTTCAAAAAGATCATACATAACATTGACTGTAGGCACGTGTGATGCAGAAAGTTCCTGGTTTGTATGCAGAATAGATGAAAATGTTTTGATGCATGAAATTTACGATGTTTCCCATTATCCACAGTTCTCGCTATCTTCAATTATACTTAGTATGTATCTCCCGTAGGAAATGAGACTGCTGTATAAATTGCTGTTGTGTAAAATGAAATTTATTTTAAACACGAGCTTTTATTAGCATAATTTTGCAAGATGACTGTACATTTAAATTATAATAATAAGACAAAAATAAGTTAAGTGTACTTATATTACACAAATCAGTTCGTCCTGTAAAATAATGCAGCATGAGAATCGATTTTGTTTAAAAGTTTGGGCTTTGTATTTTAAGAAATTGTCATTTTGCCAGAAGTCCGGAATGAAGCCTGAGATTCACTAGTTTCGAATATTTTCTCAAACTTAAGTATACTGAACTGAAGTATGCTGTTTTTTTTTTTTTTTCAAAAACACCGATACCCTGAGGGTTTATATGACCTCTGTTGTTGCGAACCTCCGTTAAAAAAAGAAGAAGAAAAAAAAAGTATACTGAACTATTTCACTTTTTTTTACATTGAAAACCCTTTCAGAAATATTTTGTGGGGACACGGCAGTTGAGTGGTTAGTGTTACAGGCTCTGTCGTGGGTTCAATTCCCACCGACACCCCTGGTCTTTTTTTTTTTTTTTTTTTTTTTTTTTTTTTTTTTCCCCCGCTCAGCCCTTCCAACAAGAAATACAAATCGCATATTTGTCTCATTTTGTTCCTTGGCTAATATGCAGAGTAAAAAAGGCAAAAAGTCCTCAAAATTTAAAAATCATCAGAATATTGTTTTTTAATTTATATTTTGCTATTAATTTTGAAAAATTGGTCGGGTGTAGAAGGAAAAAAGTCATACTGACACATGTCCATGTCGATGCCTGTTGTGTAAAGAGATCCTGATGAATACATAATAACAGGACTACTCCCAAGTTTGGCCAAAAGTAAAAACAAAATTTTTTTTAAACAACGCTATTATTATTATTTAATTATTATAATGCATGGATACTAATATTATGAATGTACTAATGTAGGGAACCCAATATTCTGAATAAGTCATTTACTTACAAGAATAAAACCTCAAATATAGTAACACATGAGGATATGAACAATTATCTGAAAATCTATAAAAGTAAGGTGTCAGTTGAGATAAAAAAGAAAGTGTCACAAGGGGGATTCGAACCCACGACCTTAGAGTGAAAATGGCTAAAAGGAGGGAAAATTCGAAAGGTGGAGAATCGGTGTCCGAGTGGATCGAAGTCATGATTGCTCACGCGGTTAGAGCATGGCGTATTGGGCCGAAGGTCGTGGGTTCGAGTCCTGCTCGTGTCACTAATTTTTTTATTTACTCCGAGACCTTACATACAAAGAATAATTAATTTAAAGAAGTAACTTGGTCAAATGACCACTAAGACGTAAATGGATTAATATCTCTACTAGATAGCTCAAGTAGTAGAACAGCGGTGTATTGAGCCGAAGGTCGTGGGTTTGAGTCCTGCTCTTGACACTAATTTTTTCATTTCAACCAATATCTTACATAAAAATTAATTAATTGAAAATAATTCAGAAACTTATAAAACATACAACCACCATTAAAAAACAGAAAAAAAACTAAATGTATTGTTATAAGCTCACTAGTTTTCAAGGTCTGCTTGACCAACTTAATATCTTTCAATTAATTAAAGTTTTTAGTCGAGAAAAAAAATCAGTGACATGAGTAGGAAAAATGGCAAAAAGAGGGAAAATTCAAAAGGCAGGGTTGAAATGGAAAGTTAGTATCTGAGTGGAACGAGGTCACGATAGCTCAAGCGGTAGAGCAGCGGCGTATCAAGCTGAAGATCGTGAGTTCGAATCCTGCTCGTGACACTGACTTTTTTTATCTCAATTAAAATGAACTAATCTAAACTATACCATAAGTATCTTGATTAATTGAAAGTTTTATAAGGTTACATAACAAATAAAATGGTTAAATTGAAAAATTGTCATATGTGCAAGTTGAGTGGATCTTTCACGCATTCAGCACGAATGACTTAATTCAAAGTGGTATACCACACAAACATTTACAAGATCCTTTCAGTAATTCACTATGCTTGCTGAGTTGGGGTTGCTCCCCTCATAAAAATCCAAGTAATCAAGCTCATAAATTGGACAGTTAAATAAAATATGTGAAAGGTCCTCCTTTTCAGCTAAACACCTTAGGGAGAAAAATGAATTAAGATCACTCTGGTGTATCTGCTGGAAAAAGAACAAATTTTGACCAATATTTCCCAGGCATGAAGGCTTAGAAGGAAATGGACTGGCTGATCAACTAGCTCAAAAAGGGCATCCCTCTTACCCATGGGACCAGAACCACAACTAAGCACTCGAGAGTGTGTGTTTAAGTTGGAACCGGAAAAAAAGTATGAGACAAGCTAAGAGGTTTAAAAACATCTCAAAATGTAAGACAAAAGAATTCCTCTCTCTCTCAGCAGGGAGGGCTTAGGGCTCTATACTGGTCACTGCCATCTTAACTATCACCTTAAGAAGATGGGCAAGGCCAAGACAGAAACATGCCACTCTGTCAGGAGGAACCAGTACCTTGGCACATATATTTTACTAATGAAAAGCATTAGCCTGATTATAATACAACTACTTTGGTAGGACATTTCTCATGCCTGAAGAAATCTACAAGAGCACCGTGGAAAGCACTCAATTTAATAGTGCCAAGTTATGGCTACAACCCTTAGGGGTTCCTCAATAGATCTGTTTAGGTTGCAGTGGAGGAATATTTTGCATCAACTAACTCCCCCCCCCCCAAAAAAAAAAAAAAAATCAAAAGGAATCCTGTTTTCCAGCTCAATGAAGAATGCAGCCATTTTGTTTTAGTTCTTGTCTTCCTCTATCAGATAAAGTGCACTATGGGTTCATTTACATCTTGTCATTATGACAAGCCCGGGTTTTTTTTTCTCCAAAACTAACCTCATTACCTGGGTAGATCAATTGTACTGGGCTTCGTTTGATGATGAGGTCTTGGGGCAGTCTATCTGAATTCATAGATATCTATGCCCGTATCATCATATTGTAGGTATTCATAAATTCTCAGGGCTTTATTAATATTCATGTTGAACCGGCACACGGGCACTTACTGGGTCTGTCTACACTCGTGGGTTTTTGTTTGAGTTAATCAAACGCGTTTCGGCATTATACCATCTTCAGTGAAAAACTCAGTTTTTTCACGGAGCTGAGTTTTTCACTGAATATTGCATAATGCCAAAACGTGTTGGATTAACAGAAACAAAAAACCCGCAAGTGAAGACAGACCAAGTAGCGCCCGTATGCCTGTTCAACATGAGTGCCAACTCGCAAACCAAACCCCATCATCTACTTTATTAATATGACAATGCTTAAATTATATTTATCTTTTTATTTTGTTTAAAACATGGAATTTTCAAGACTAATCGGTCTTATTTAAATTTATTGGTTAATATCGGAAAACATTTACTTTTTTAAAAATTACTTATTTCCATTTATTTCAACGTATTTGGATCATTATCAGCATCTATGCTTTTTTTTATAAAACGACTTAAGTAACCCATTTATGTTTAATGTTCAATTGGCCAAGTTAGTTCTTTCAATTAATTGTTCTTTTTATGTAAAGTCTTGGTCGAGATAAAAAAAAGTCAGTGTCACAAGCAGGATTCGAGCCCACGACCTTCGGCTTAATACAGCGCTGCTCTACCACTCGAGCTATCGTCGTGGGCTCAAATCCAGCTCGAGACACTGACTTAAGTATTAGAGAATCTGTGTTTGAATAAAACTTCTTTTAGTTTCAGGACCGTTACCACAGTGCCGGGACTAAAATAATTTTTATTCAAACACAGATTCTATCTATTCTATAACCTATAATCTATATTGATAACTATACCTATATATATAACCTACAATCTATACCTATACCTGTTTCTAAATCAATATCTATACCTATATCTATAACCTATAAATATACCTCTATCTATATCGATATCTATACCTATATTTATATCTATACCTATACCTATATCTATAATCTATATCTATACCTGTATCTATACCTATATCTATACCTATATGTATAACCTATCATCTATATCTACACCTATATCCTATAATCTATCCCTATACCTGTATCTAAATCGATATCTATACCTACATCTATAACATACAAATATACCTATATATATATATATATATATATATATATATATATATATATATAT
>CM077110.1:2598827-2614897 GCA_039619505.1 Cimex hemipterus | reverse complement strand
TTAAATGGAGTACGTTCTCTGAAATCTGCTTGTCTCTAGGTTTGGAAGCAGTGGTATAGAATCACCATAGCAAGTTTTTCAACTTTGCAAAAAAAAAATTTTTTTTTCCGAATTTCCTTTCCAAGTTTTGTTTTTAATCTTTCCATCTTACCAATCCGTCAACCACGATGTTTTTTCTTTCATCAACTTCTTCACCTTTGAAAAAAAGTAATTTAAAAAAGCAATCGCACAACTAAAAAGGAAAATTAAATGGAGTACGTTCACTGAAATCAGTTGATATCTAGGTTTGGAAAGTTTACAATCACCATGGTAAGTTTTTCGAATCCGACAAAAAAAGATTTTTTTCCAAAGTTTTTGCTACTGAAATGCACATTTTATGAACGTTTACAAATTTAGTGTTGATCACATTTTATCGGAAATTTAACGTAGTTTTCAATGATATCAACGGATTTGTCGAAAATATTTAGTTTTGGGGTTATCATTGTTTATTTGAAGCAAGGTAGTAAAATGTTTTAAAAAATCATAAAAAGTAGATTAACTCCGAAACTGTTGAGAATTCGGACCATAGTTGATTAGGACTTTTCGGTTCCATGTTGAATGTTGAATCTACTTGCAAAGTTTGTCACGCGAGTAGCCGAATGCCCAGTATAATTATAAATTATCATCAGTTTCAAAGAAAATATAATCAAATTAAAAAATACCACTCATCTAGTATTATTTTACATAACAAATCTATATCCAACAATTCCAGTAGCGTACGACAGACAGAACAGAAATCTGAGACAAAGAGTGCGCACAACTTGCATAATAAAAACCTCACACCGACATACATACTAGTAGAGCTAATACTGCATAGTCCTGACCTCCGACCCTCCACGACCTCATAAATTAAAGCTTCACTCCATAAAATATCACGCAAACACTGAAGATGGCGAAATGCCGAAACGCGTCGGAATTGGCAAAAATCAGCCCGCGTGGGCGGACCAGGACGATTGGATAACTAGCAAAATTTGATTAAATTTTACATTTTCATGCTAATTTATTTAATTCGTTTCTATTTATCAGCTTTCATCAATCTGACAATTTATCTGCTTTATTCTTGTTATGTTAATTTCGCGGGATAAATAAGGATAGGTCAGAATAGTCCAATTGACAAATTAATAATTTTTCTATAAAAATTGTTTTAATATTTATTATTTGTCCTGTATGCTCATGAATATTTACATTAGAAAGTTCTTACGCCTTGTATGTTGATATTTGTACTTTTATTTACAAACAATATGACGGATTTATCATATAAAGCTATGATATACGAAATTAGCATGAATAATTTATGAAGGTGAGTTAGCATTGAATAAATGTACGTACAAAAAAAATTATATAAAAGGACGCACTAATAAATTACTGAAGTTAATCTATGTTATGCGATTTGATAAATATTATAAATTTTATGTGTAATACAAAAAAAATCATTAATATTTTTTACAATCATAAATTAACAGCAATAATTTACATCGTAAACAAAATAAAAACCGTCATAAATTTATCATTCCTATAGAAAAAAAAATTAGATACGCAGTTTTTAAACAGAAAAAGATAAACTTGGCAGTGAAAATTAATGATGTTAATTAATTATTCGAAAATCGCGAGTTGCCGTCTGGTGTGAAGTAGATTTTAGAAAAAACTTTTTCTCTATCCTGCCAACATTTTGAACTTTATCGAGAAAAAAAAAAGAATTTATACAATGCAAAAAATGTTTTATTTTTTAATATTCAATCGAAGTATTTGTACTCATTCAAAGTGTCTGTTTTCTGCGTTACGCAACGTTAGTAAATCCCGCTGATGATGATCTCAATAAAGATCGAAACGTTGGCACGATAGAGAAAAAGTTTTTCCAAAATCACACCAGACCGCATATCACGATATCTCAATAATTATCGATTAACGTTCAGTAATCTCTACACATTTTAAATTCCGTAAAAATTTAACATTAAAAAATCCTTGTTTTGGATTAAGGATTATCTGTGTTTAACACATAAACGAACATTCATTGATAAAAACAATGAGGCAAATTAATTGCAGAATTTTCTTTTATCGAGAAATTGACACACAAAAAAATCAGTTGGTTGGAATTTTTTGCCTGTCAGTGTATGAATTCGATCCTTTTCTATTTCGTACTGATCCGAGCTTTTACAGTTCACCAAGAATAAATCTGAGTGGCGTAAAATGTTCTTCTCTCAGTTCTTTTGAACCGAATCTATATTTTCCTTTTCTTCTATTGTATGAATTCGAGACTTTTTTTTATCGATTTCACACTGATTTTCTCGTACTCCATCAATTCCCCGACAGACTGCCCACATCACATCGTTTTGCCTACCACTTGGAAGAACTGGTTTGCTTCGTCTTGACCGAAAGGTATACAGCCGACTTCATCGATAATCAGCAGTCTTTGTTTACTGATGACGCGGTTCTCCGGTTGGAAGGTCGATGGAAGGCAAGCAGCTGCAACCGTCCGCCGCTGTTAAACGGATGCTTAATCCCTGTATTGCTGACTTATATCCGGTATCGGTTGCTATGTGGGTCTTGGCCACACCTGAGTCTCCGGTTACGAGGAACACCGCTGGCATGCTTGCAGTCAAACTGCTCCACCGTCTTTATTACCGGTAGTCCAGATAAGCGAAGTTTGACGCCGGCGTTCAGTAAGTCCCTCATACTGGAGCTGTAAAACAGACTGGAAAGTCGACAGTTGCCTGTGCTACAGCTGGCCATTCCGCGGATAGTATGTCCAGTTTAAGTTGCTGGTGATCAGAGTCTTTATAGTTTCCCAAATAGAAGTCTGAGTAGATTAAAATGTTCTCAGTATTTAATTTATTTTCAATCTATTCCATACAGATCGGGATGATCATCGGCCAATGACGCCATTCTTTCCTATAATCTTTTCTTGTTGTACATCGACTAACGCCCTTTCACGCGAGAGATGCCATTTGAGAAGTGTTACTTACGAGGGTTTACTTTCGTTTCCTTCGGTTTTTATTTGTGTTCGCCAATTATTTGCTAAGCCGAGTCATGACAAGTCGCCGGTTTGAAACGGACGGATTTCCGTACAGAAGTTGTCGAAAGGGCACCGACTGTATCGAAGATTGCGGATAATCGATCCGTGAAAGCGAGAAGAGGAAGTCGCCGGCCGGCGTAAATACAATTTGGATGAAACGGATGCATAATAAAAGATTGGGCTCGGTGTGCATCCTCGTTACGGAAGAGGCCCGAAGGTCAATAGAAAGTCTCGCCTCAGAGCCCACTTTCATTCCCGATACGAGATACCCAAGAACGTTGGGATTTTTAATTTTTTTTTTTTTAATACTTTTTCTGACCAATACTCATCTCTTTTGAGAAAGTCACATAGGCTCGATTTACATTATGAAAGTCGGTCTTCATAATTCTCAATTAAATATGTAGCATGGGAATGGATTCTCATGTTGAGAATACGGTAAATTATGGAAGACTTTCCAGTAAATCTTGAGAATAAAACTTAAACAATTGTAGAAAATGTTTTTCTACGTGATTTGTGAACTTTTTATTAGATTGGTAAACTTCTTCTTCGATTCGGACGGTTCCCGTCATTTTTAATCGTTATCGATTGCCTTTTTCCGGCTCTAGCCGTTCATGCCCAGACGTCTTTAGGCTTCAAGCCAGAGGATGGTCCGTACTCTTCCTGTCGGCCTAAATCGACATCAAACACTACCCACGTCTATAATCGGTATTTAACCGGATTAACGGCCTCGGGGTTTATTTCCGTTCCGGCTGACACCGGCCTTCGATAGCTGGAAGAAGGGATTTCGGATTTATATTCATTCGGTGATCCGTTCCAGTTGCAAGACCGTTTCCTCACGTTCGGCCCAATGAAAAGCCGTGTTCTGTCAATAAAGCCGGTTGTAGGTGCACATGAATGTGAATGAACCTATTCGGTTCCTTCAAGTGCCCCTCTTTTCCTCGTACGGCTCATGAAGGAAGGTCATGCATGACCAAGCCCCTCATTGATCCTCCCGAAGAAAATTTATCAAACAAAAATGAAACTATCAACACAAGATTACAATTCAATTTATAAAATCTCCATTGAACTTTTGTCAAGTTACTTGAAACTAATAAGTAAAATATGAATCTGTAAGAACAACACGGGGGGTGGGCGTCGGTAGCCGCAATGGTTGACACGGCGCTCATCCCTGTAAGGTAAAGGTCCCGGGTTCGAATCCAGTAGTCCTGCATTCGAGCTCGGCATAATTACAAATGATTTTTTTTAAACATCGGCACCCTGAGGGTTTATATGACTTCTGCTTAAACAGGGTGAACAGGGGGGGGGGATTTTTTGCCTTTGAATTTGTACAGCGGTAATATCATTTATAGCAATGGTTTTGTGCTGGTGTAACTTCGTTTTTAGTTGAGATAAAAAAGTCAGCGTCACGAGTTGGATTCGAACCCACGACCTTCGGCTTGATATGCCGCTGCTCTACCGCTTGACCTCGATCCACTCGGGGGTAACTTCCCATCTCACCTTTTGAATTTTCCCACCTTTTTGGCATTTTTGCGAGCACGGAGTCAAGTGGTAGAGCAGCGGCGTATCAAGCCGAAGGTCGTGGGTTCGAATCCAACTCGTGACGCTGACTTTTTTATCTCTACTAAAAACCTTAATTGATTGAAAGATATTAATTGGTCAAGCGTACCAGGAAAACTAGTGAACTAAATTTCATCGTGCTCATCAGTTCCGATGCAGCAAATTCGCCTTTGAAACGTCTGGTCCACAATATTTCTTTGAGTTAACCTTGTGAATTGTTAAAACAATTCACAAAAATCAAACAATAATGCATAATATTTTGAAAGAAAATTTAAAAAAAAAGCCAACAGGAAAATTGTTTTTAAAAAATTTCAACCGTAAACAATGGTTAACGCTGTTTTTAAACATGCTAACAAACAGAAAGCGATAATTATAAACTACAAGGGCAAACTAAAAATTAAAAAAAAAAAAAAAAGTAAGACCTTAAGTTTATCTTTGTGTATACTTTTCTAACCGCAATATAAAATTCATACGAAGAAAAATTATTATTATAAAAGTATAAAAGTAATAAACATTCAATACAGAATGGTAAAATTGTGACAAAAACTACCTTAATATTTTGTAATTTTTTGCCAATTTATTTATATTGCAAAATTCATATTCGAATAATTGCAAGCGCGATTTTGATGACACTGAAGGCATGGAAAAATTCCGTTCGTTAATAATTAATTACACATCGAAAGGGATTTCACCAGATTTGTATTGTATTTTCTTTCATTGATCAATTAAGTATATTTAATTAGCATGCATGGTTAATGGGAAAACCGATGGCTATTTAAGTCGGCAGTCGGTTTATATCGAATAGAGTAATTCGATAATTAACTTAATTAATTAGTTTTTAGTACACAAGTAGTCTTGTATACAAGGAAAAAAACTCTCGGGTAGAATTCCCAGTTTTCTCCTGGCTGTTCTTTTTCAATGTAGACAGACGTATAATGAAGCCTGGATGTGGACAGGTTTTACTAAATCTGTCATTTTGTGCTATAATTAAAGTTAATCTGCTTTTAATTGTTTATAGATAATTTTTATTTAGATTTTTAGGTGGATAATGTTTTAAATTTGCAACGTCGAACTACTGTTCGGTGGGATGATTTTAGTCTTTCCTTTTTCCCGAAATTGCTTACCACCTGATGCTCCCCCTAGACAAGGTCAGGAACGTGTGTTCGGGTCTGAAAAAGAAAAATGGGCCGTTTATGCCTCCGAAGATCAATGATGTCCCCATTTCGCCGTCTACGCTTCCAAAAACGGGGTCAGAGCCGCAACGGCGGAATGTCTCCCGTCCCATCTCGTCCCGCCCTGTTACTGCCTGCCAACTTTGGTGAAAACTTCAAAAGGCCTCGTTTGAACCCTGAAAAAGTACATTTTCCCCTTTAAAAAAATACTATTCCCTAGCATCGAAAAGTTTTGAAAACAATCGACTTTCTAACTTTATAGATTAAATTTTAATTAAGAAAATTGTCTATTTGTTTACGGTATAGACTAACATTCTAGTTCGTCCATTTGTCTAAATGCCATTTGCAATACGTAAAATTAACTACATCCATTTATTAACACCTTAACTCATAATTAAAACTAAATGGACGAGTTTAACTTCGCGATGAACATTTTGGTGTTCCTACCGTCACTATTTATGTAGTTCAATTTGGATAGAGACATCGTCTGGATGTCGAGATTTCATTATGATCACTGCGGGGTGATGAACCAACAGCATAGTCATTCCAAATCATTCTGGTCTTGCCGACCTCACTATCTGTATTATCCAATTTAGATTGAGACACCGTCAGGAAGTCTAGATTTCATTATGATGTTTGCGGAGCGATGAACCGGACAGCATAGTCATTCGAGATTTCAATATGATGTCTGCAGGGAGATGAGCCAACAGCATAGTCATTACAGATCATTTTGGTCTTACTGGCCTCACTATCAGTGTTATCCATTTTTGCTGGTCTTATTATTTGAGTAGTTCAATTTGGATAGAGACACCGTCTGGATATCGAAATTTCATTATGAACACTGCAGGGTGATGAACCAACAGTATAGTTATTACAGATCATGTTGGTCTTACTGACATCACTATCTGTGTTATCCATTTTGGATAGACACTCGAAGTCGAGATTTCAGTGCGATGTCTGCGGGGCGATGAACCAACAGCATAGTCATCACAGATCATTCTGGTCTTGCTGTCCTCACTATCTGTATTATCCAATTTAGATTGAGACACCGTCTGGATGTCGAGATTTCATTATGATGTTTGCGGAGCGATGAACCGACAGCATAGTCATTCGAGATTTCATTGTGATGTCTGCAGGGAGATGAGCCAACAGCATAGTCATTTCAAAATCATTTTGGTCTTGCTGTCCACACTATTTGTTTATCCAATTTGGAAAGAGAAGACGCCGTCAGGAAGTCGAGATGACATTGTGATGTCTGCGGGGAGATGAACCGACAGCTTAGTCATTCCCGTCTCCCTATCGACACTCTTTGTGTATTTTAATTTGGATAGAGACACAATCAGGAAGTCAATTGAGAAAATAGCCGTTTTTTTCATATTAAGGTTTGAAATCAAATACATCAGTGAGGGTCTATAAAAACAATATGAGAATTATTTTTAGGGTCTAGGGTCGGATCGACAAAATTGTGTAAGGAACTTGTGAAAGTTGTTTATCAACATGATTTCGTCACAAAGGTAATTCCGTTTTCAAACGCACAAAAAAGTTTGATTTTCTTTGCGACTAAGCACCTCATGAAAGAAAACTGGGAAAAAAAAGAAATGGGAAAACAACTTTTAAACGGTCCTCATTGTCGAGAGGAGAGGAAGCAGCGCTGTAAAGGATTCCAGTAAATCCCGTCCCCTTACGTAAAAGCGCAATGTTACGGAGAAGAGCCTTTTCTCCGATTGTCCCCGGCGGGATGGGACGAGAACCATTACGTCCGAACGGGCGTCGGGGAGTGAAAGGGGGCTGGGGTCCGAGTGGTCTCGCTCCGTCAGAAGAGATCGACGGGTTTTTGAAATTTTGCACAATTTCCCGACGGCCTTCCCACGTTCGCAACGAAATAGAGGACGAAAAATACTTGGAAAAAATTAATTGCATTTTTAATAATTATCCAGTAGGCGAAACTGTGTACAACTTTCTTATTTAAAATTTCGCAATAAGTTTATCGGCAAGCCGAGTTTTAAATAATTAAATTACAGGTTATAAAAACGGTCTTGATACGAGGAAAAAGATGGTGCTAGCATTAATTGCAAAGCTTTAACCTATAAATCTAAGAAAAACATTGGTGTTTTTAAGTGAACTAACTTGCCACCTTTAGTACGTTTTGTTCTTTTAAAAATACAATCAATAAACTTTATAGTTTTATCTTTAATGGTCCTTCATCTTGAAGGGTTAACAATCACAGATGTGCTGACCCTAGGGTCTATGCTGACGAGAGTTTACCTACCTCGCTGTTGGGTCCGCCTTGATCAAGCTGCTCAGGGATGGTCGCTTCCCAATCAAAGGAGCTTCCGACACCTAGGTCATGTCAGCCACCAACACATGCAAAATATAATCTACTCTGAAACTAACAAATATAATAACAATCGCGCAAATAAATACTTTCACCTGCACATTGTACTCATTCTGGTTAGAGGGTGGTGGACTCGATATTCCTCCATCGACCTTCGCACAAATAAATACATTTCACTATTTTTCATTAGTATGGTGGAGGTCTCGAAAAATTTAAATTAGGGTAAAAAAAAAAAAAAAAAACAGATCTACATACACCCACGTCTTCCAAAAGCGGAACGGATACTTCTGGATTTCTGAAGTCCCTAGTGGGTCTGACGACAATTCTTAAATTCGGCGGGATGCCTACATGCTCTCTGTAAGGAGCCAATGCAAGACAAGTTTCTATTTTGTGGAGTTCATCGAGCACTTTCTCTGCACGAGGGGCATCGTAGATATAGGATCGGTTGCCCCTTACCTATTTTTTCCTACAATTCCTACTTTCGTCCAATTACCCAGGGTCGGCCATCCTTGCATCGTTTGGCGACGAGTCGTACTATCCTCAGATCCCGTCACAAATTTGCTTCGGAGGAGTTCCAAATAGCGAAACGACCCAAACACTGCCGTATAAAACTTAATTAAAGCAAAAATACCCAAAAGGGCAGGAAAAGCCACAAGCAAGGTCCTACACTAAGGAGTCGCTGACAAGGCTATAGAGGTTGATTAACGACCTGAAGCTAGCCAATGAGTTCTAAAACAACAGGCTAGCACAATAGATCTACTCAGGTCGAAATTCAGAAGGCCCAGTGACCGCCTCTTTTATCCGTATCCCAAATCCCTAGTAAAGTCTGAAATTATTCCCAAGAAATGTTACTGAGGTAAACAAATATGTTTGTTTGGAAGAGGATTAAGAAGTGTTGACTTTTGTAAAAAGGATAATCTATCAAAAGGAAATAGTTTATTAGGTAGAGGGGTCATTGAAATAAAAAAACTGTATTATTTTCAGGATAACCTAATAATAAAGCATTTTACATGATCATGACTTTTTATTGCTTAAGATGTCCTGCATGGTTATTTTTGGTGTGCCATGGAAACTTCTTAAGGGGAATCCGAAAATTTGGCCGTTTCATCTCGAGCGTATGCGAAATATTGCAACACATATTCAATACACATTCACGCAAATAAATACGTTCACATCTATATAAATTGCATTGGTGGCAATTGACTTGCATACAATAAAAAACTAATCTAATCTGGGTCAATATACTTGTATAAAATTTCTGCTATCAAGGGGCGGTGGGTATGCCTCTCCCATTCACTCTAATAAATACACTCGCTCATACAATAATCGAGGTGGATTGTAAAAAGCCTAGGCTTAACATTACACATATAGATCCATTATATTAGTGGCTTGATTGATCAAATTACTTCTTTCAATTAATAATCTTTTTATGTAAGGTTTTTGGTTGGAATGAAAAAGGGGTTCGAAGTGACGGGCGGGATTCGAACCCATGACGTTGGGCTTAATAGTAGCTGTTCTAAACACTTGAGCTATTCAATCCAATCGGACACCAACTCCTCCATCTCAACCCGGCCTTTCGAATTTTCCCTCCTTTTTGCTTTTTTTTTCAAATGTTTAATCGGGATTCGATTCTCAGTGCCTTATGAAGAAGCCACACGGAGTTGTTAGCGAAGTGATACTTCATTTTACTTATTAAATCCATGGTAACTTTGTAACATCTTCATTGTGAATGATGGACCCGGATCGTTGTAACAAACAAACTATGGGAACCTTCAAAGAGATACGTTCTTCTAAGTTAAAGGTAGGATTTTTTCGTCGCGGCGATATTTGCCAATTGTCCGAGACAGGAAACGTACCAATTGGCGGTCAAATTGGGGATTCTGACCCACCGTCTATTAACGGCTGGAATATTTACGTTGTGGTAAACGCGTCGCGTGACTTCCAACCCTTAAGACGTAGGGGCCAGAGGGAAATATTCATACCCGCGGAGTTTTCCCCTCCAGGCAAACGATAAAGCGTTGAGTAACCCGGCAGTAAATTAATACAGTACGTCTCACACTAGTCACGTAGAGAAAGCAATCTCACATACCGCAAACACAAGAGGCAAATAAATTTAACGATAAGGCGTAATTAAACAAAACGGCCATAGTTTAATTTTGTCGTTTTAATCGAATTCACCATCTAATTTTTGACGGATTCTGCCCACCGCCAATTGGCTGAATCGTATTACATTCTCTGTCATTAATCTTTTTTGTAATTATTTTCTAGTCTTCTTAAATAGGGCAAAGAAATATTGTGTAAGGAGGAAATGCGTAAAAGAGGAGGATTTCTCTAAGATCTGACTATGTAATAAAAACGACCGGAGATGAAATCCTAGAATCGGGAGAAATGGGGAAATGGTAACAATAAAACGCAAAGCCACTTAAAAAGCCGAAACTGTATTGAACAGGAGACAGTGGAACAGTCGGGTCAGACAAAGAGCAACTTATGTCACCGACACTTTTCAACAGCTTCTTTAGAAGTAAATAAGAAGGAAAAGATGACATGGATGGCTTAAATGACATAATACTTTCTGCTACTACAACTCATGAACGATGGGTGTTTCCAGTTTATCTAATGCAGACAATATGTAAAAATAAAACCAGGAATGAATAGGTAGAAAAGAAATAAAGAACAAAAATTAGGAACGAAACGAGGGAAACCGAAAATAGAAAATAAAACGGCAAAGTCTTTAGATAGAAAAGATAGAAGCTCAACAAACAAACAACGAATAATAAATTATTTTATGAAAAACGTAAAAAATATAAAGTGAAACAACGTCATCCCCATTTAAAAGTCTTATGAAAAATGAAGGAAATGTAAAAAAGATGCGATTTCTGATGTCACTAATTGGTCAGTCACCCTGCTAAAAACGATTACTTTATTGAAATAAGAGTAAAACTGAACAAAAAATGAAATTAATGAGTGACCGAGTGTGTGTGTGTGTGTGTGTGAGAGAGAGGGAGAGAGAGAGAGAGAGAGAGAGAGAGAGAGAGAGAGAGGGTTAATGGTTAGGGATAAAAGTGGAGGTCACAAGATCTTCTGCACCTCGACCTGAGTGCTGCCCTGTTTTTCACATCTCGATGTCTAGCTTCCAGTTGTTGGTCAAGGTGCATAACCGCATGACTCCTCCTCCTCGTGCAGGATCTTGCTTGTAGCTTTTCCTCTCCTAGTTGCAAGACCCCTACAGCTACATAGACCTTCACAGAAACATAGAGTGGTCTGCGGACTCCTCCTCTCCCTGGCGGTATCAGTACAGAGTTTCTTTTGTCTGTACCAATCCGGTGCATGTGCTTTCTTAAGTGGTAGTGACCTGTCAGGCGCCGAGAACGCATAGCCAGCTAGGAGCTATGGCTACGCTGCCGACGTCCCTCGAATGCATGAGAAATGGTGGGAGGGGGCGGTTGATTTTCGGTGGTCGTCGTTTACCTTTACCGTTAGCATGGTCTTCTCTTCGGGGTGGTTAGAGGTTCCATTAAAATCGAAACCGCGGCGGGAGCGTTTCGACGTTAGCAGAGCACATACACCCTGGGAGGTAGAGTTGTCGTCTCTATCTAGGGAGTGGGTGGGCGACTTGGTCGATTCATTTCGATACTTTTTGGGTATCCCTTTACGCCTGACACCGGTTAAGGATACTCCCTGGGAAAGGCTTTTACACCGAACCTCACGGAAGCAGCAGGTTTCCCGTGCGCGAAGGTGAGTCGCTCCTAAATTGAGAATCTAAAAAGTATGATAAAGCCTAATCGATCAGGTGACCAGGCTTAAGAACCTCATTGTTACTTGACAATGCGACCTCGGTGGGAACGTACAACCCGTCAGGCGGCCAACCAGAATCCTGTTTCGATTGCGTTTGCCTTCCCGTAATTCCTCTGTAAGTTTTGCGGATAGCTCTTCTCTACCTTCGCGTGCCTCATGCCCCTGGTATTGTTGTTGTGGAAAGTTGTTAGGCCACAGCAGGGTTCAGTTTCTTGAGTATCTCCCCGTTTCGCCAACATGTCTTTTTCGTTGCCTCTATGCCCCAAATGCAACCCAGTGGTATAACAGTGACACTGACTTCTGCCAGTTATGGGTCTTTAATGCTGACTGACTGTCAGAGAAGAAGGGTTGTCTTGGCATTCTGAGGATGTCGGATTTTATCATTTAAGATATCTTCAGTCCACAACATATACAAGGTTATTTTACTAAACGGAAAACGAAGTAAGGGCTAGAAAAGTACAATAGGAATGAATAAAATCAATAATAGTTAATGTATTTATGTTTCGTGGTCTAATTGACCATAATATTATTACTTTCAATTAATTATTGTTTTTATGTAGTCATGGTTGAGATGAAAAAGTTATCGACATGAGCTGGATTCGAAGGTCTTGGGTACTTTACATAAAAATAATAATGAATTGAAATAAGTAAGTGCCAAACCATGTCCTATGAGGCCACAATTTTTTCCCCATATTGCCTTTTCTTTCTTTCATATGAAGCTGGACCTGCACGAGACATGCGTTTTCCCTTCAGTAGGAAGTCTTCCCTTCAAAAGAGGAAAAGGTAATGTCGGCAACATCGCGAAAATAGTCCACAAGTTCAAGGGCAACGAAATCCAAGCTGGAGAAAGTCCCATGGCGCATGAAGTTTATTATTTTGCAGCACGTCTTCTCCAGAAACTACGTTTGAAATAAAAAATAAATAAATAAAACTATGTAAAAACAAGAGGGAAGAAAAAACAATTTTGTGAGATACCCCTTTGGGTCAGCGGGGTGATGAACTTGTAGGTTCGTTCTGCCCGTCCTCCCTATTTGTATGTCAGACGCATTTAGGACCCTCGCCATCTTCAGCGCTAAATCTGATTTATGTTCTCTCCGCTTTTTATGATGATATTAAATGGGCTCGGCTAAACGGAAATCAGATAGGCTGTAATTAATCAATATGGCTGTTTGATTAAAGAAACCCTCTGAATACAGTGTAATGAGCAGAGTTCCCATAATATACATTTATACAAGGGAAGAAAAAGTGCATGTATAATTGCAAAGCCACTCGAACAAATTATAACGTTTTGAAAAAATGTTATTATCGGGCCGGGAGAAAATTGGATTCTCACGGATTTCTCCACTATTGCCCCGTTTTTTTCGATTCCGGCCGTGAGGGGGCGAAGAATGAGAAGAGGAGATTGAGCAATTTCGAGAATTTTGATCAAATTTATTCGAAGACGGGCCGGCGATGAAGACACCGGTTGGGCAACGGCGGCGTTCGCGCGGTACCGCTTTTTTCTGACCGTGTGCCAACTCCCGGGTGCCATCGACCGCGATCGACGAGGAACTCGGATCGAATGACGGAATTTACAACGGAGAAACAAACGGTTTAAGCTGTTTTATAAACGTTGGGGGTGCCATTTGGCGACGGTGTCACACAAATTTCATGAATAGACGGTGCTTTGGTGTTCGTTGGAATTTTGGACGGATATATTCTATTAAAATAATGTATATACATTGTCAGGCAAAAGTTCCACCCAGCTGATTTTTTTTTCATTTTCCCGATAATAGAAAATTCTGCTTTAATTTGTTTTTATCAATAAATGTTTTTTTATGCTATGGTTTGTAAATTGGGAATATCAATTAGAGGCAAACACCGTTAATCCTTAATCCAAAAAGGATTTTTTAATGTTTAATTTTTACGGAATTTAAAATCTAAAATCAGTCTCATTTGAATTCTGAAGCAATAAACAGTTTGGTTTGCATCTTTGAGCAGTTAAACGTTTTCTAGCAATTGGGTCCTACCGTAGAAGGCCCGGTTCTGGACACCCAAGGATAATAGAACCACAGGATGACCGTTTTGACTTCGAGAATTTTGCGAAACCAGCACTTTACTGTTGGTCAAGCGATTCATCAGCTCCAGGAAGTTCAAGGTGTCCAAATTTCTGAACGTACCGCTCGAAGAAGATCGAAGTCATCGAAGTATAGACTGATGGGTTTTCGCCATTGTAAGATGACCAGAATTGTCCAGAACACAGAGTTGCACTGCTCGCATTTTCCCGAAAATACCGCCATTGGTCTTTGACGATTGGTCTGCTGTACTTTTTACAGATGAGGTAGATTTCTCTACGATCCCTGGATGGGCGTGAAAAAGAGTGGAGAAGGCGAAATGAAAGGTACGAAGCCTGCAATTTTTCCCAGAGCCAATTTTTTCAATGCAGCCTAATGATGGTTTGAGTGGGGATTTCAATGGAGATCGGTAAAGAGTTGGTTGTTGTTCGTCGAAGGTCTTTGACTGCCACTCTTTATGTGTATGGAATTTTGGTTGCCTAACCTTGATGAAACCATCGTCAGTCCTATGCTAATGCGATAATGCCCGTCCATATGTCCTGGCATGGTACAAATGTACCTTCAACAGCATAACCTCAGGGGCCTGGCCAGTCAGTTCTCCCAACACGAACCCCAGAAGGGAACATTGAGGATACGGCGGTGAACTTTAGGTGAAAAGATTGAATTCGTTGGATATTGGACGATTTGGCAGAGCCCCCACAGATGGACTCCTCAGGCTTAAATAGGCCATGTGCACTGATGGGCAGGTTTGACGTTTGAGCGTCAGCGTAACTTGGCTTTTTTGTTCGTTTAACCTGATCCGCTACTGATTTACGAAAAGTTACCCGGATTTAAAAAATTGTTCGAGCAAATTCTAAATACTGAGTGTATAAGTGCTGGTGTACAATCCACCCCAAAACCTGGGGATTTTTTCAGCTATCATTCACTAAAAAAAAATTTAAAGAGTATTTATGAAAATTTGAAAGTGCCCTAAATGTCAGAGACTTTTACTCACGATCTGACTTTCTTCAAAACTACCGAGCACCCCGAGGACCGGGACGCACATTGTCATTTTCCCGGCGTCACGATGGCAAATAATCAGAGTTGCGTGCGAAGACCACGAGTGAAAGTCCTCCGGCCGCAAAGTTCAGAAGGAAGTAAACCGAACCAATAAAGATCCTAACGATCCGGCAGTCTCCGAAATACACTTGGGGCTTTAGTTTCGAACTCGAAAGGACAAAAGCGAGACGCGTCGGCCGGAGAAGAAAGGGGGCAGATTTCGAAAAATTTGAACGTCCCGATAAGGGCCTCGTTCAAATTTAGTGGGTCAGCTTTCTCCTTCCTCTTCGGCTTCATCCCGGCTCAGTCTGTCAGGCTCACATGGAACTCTGACTTCTTTTGTATAAACCTGGGCTGAACTTTGGGGAAGAGGTTGTCCTCAGTTTGGAGGACGGCATATCTTTTTCCACTTCCTCCCCGGTTTATATTTGTTCAAGTCTTTTGAAGATCGTGAAAGACGATTGTCCCGACTCCAATTACGGCCGTTTCCGTTTAAAGGGTGAAAAAAAATCGTTTACTCCCTTTTGGCCCGGGATCAACGGCAAACCATCTTTGACGATTCAATCCCGGCGAGGCGTGTCGAATTTAATTGCCACCGGTTAAAAACGTTTGTACAAGGGCCCGGCCTAAAATTAAAAGTACCTTGAGTCCTCAGGCACATAATGAAGGGGGAAAATGCATCTAAGACAAAACCAAATATTTTCGTAATTCAATTGTTAAAAACAAACAATAAAACCGGGTATCAAAAGGTGAGCAATCGTTTTATGTGATCTGATGAAAGTTGATCTACCCGTGACTGGATGAACTCGTGTTGAACAGGTCAGCAGTGATCACTTATCTTCTCAACTTATGAATTCAACGTAAACCAGCGAAAATATACGGACCCAGAAAGTAGATCTGCCCAACATGGACTGTAAACATGCCAAGAGACCTCTCTCTAATCTTGGCCCCAATTGCACATAAATGCACTCCCACGACAAGTGTAAGGCAGGTCAAAGAGAGAACAATCACTTTATCTCTCTCTCTCTCTCTCTCTCTCTCTCTCTCTCTCTCTCTCTCTCTCTCTC
>CM077110.1:2559201-2582484 GCA_039619505.1 Cimex hemipterus | reverse complement strand
ATATATATATATCCCTCTCTCTCTCTCTCTCTCTCTTATTCACTCGTTCGTTGTCTTCCTTATCCAATGTAAATCAAATAGCCGGACTATCCCGATCCGAGCGTGCGTGTACGTGACATGTCCGTCCGTGCGCGCGCGTAGAAAAATTTGCGCCACCTCTTTGCCAGTGTACTTTTCTCGTCTCCCATGTTAATTGGCCCCCAAGGCTATCAGATGCAGGGGGTTTCAACTGCCGGCTTCCTGCTTTGCTCCGTTTGCCCCAACGAGTCTTATATTGAACCCTACATAAAAATAAACACCCCGAGAAAACAATCTCTTTAGTAATACCAACGGGAAATGAGTAGCGCAACAGTCCTACACGAGCAATGGGCAAAGCTAATTGTCTAAATTTTAAGCTTTCTTGTACTTGTTTTGTTTTTCTGTACTGACCATTTCAAAATTGGTCAGGAGGCCGAAGGAGCATTGATTAGAAAGCGGCTCACCAAAGAACAACACTATTGTTGATGAGCTCTTTCATTTATGTTTTGCAATTGTAATGAAGCTAGTGTCGAGAAAGCGAATGTGTTACCTAATCGTCTTGTGCATCGTTTAAAGATAAAAACGAAGATCCTTCCTCGGAAAAGCTAAACGGCTGAGAGAAGACGTCACGCGAGCTTTGCGAAATGTTCCGTATAACACCCGGACGAGTAGGAAACGATCGACGATGATTTATACGACGCCTGGCATTTTATTCCCTTTTCGATAAGCCGTAAACGAAACCCTTCTTATTCACGATTCACATCGAATTAAAGCTAAATGTAACGTTAAATTATGAAAAATTATCCATTCTTTGTTAAACACTATTAATAAAAACCAACCTAGGCTTATTATCTTATGATACCCTTAGATTACGCAGCAAACAAAGCCTATGTGTCATAGGGGCATCCATAATTAGAAACTCTGTTAATCCTACCTCCATTGAAAGTATTGAAAACCTACAGAAACAATCAAACTGATTGGGACAGAAACACACTGACAGATACCATAAACATACACTTCAGACATACAATAATCAATAAAATCAGACGTCCATTCTTAGAAATGGGAACTGGCATATGACCTCGGAAACAGTTATACATCCTATGAAGTCTCCACTGACTATGAAGAAGAAAAGGAATTTAGGAGGATATCACCTAAAACGGTATGGTATACAGATGGCTCCAGAACACACCAAGGAACCGAATACGCCCAAAACATGAGCAATCAAGATCATTAGAGAACTTCAATCTTTCAAGCTGTATACGACAAAGAAGACGAAAAAAATCCTCGTAACATCGGATAACCAAGTTGTTAAAAAAGCATTAGCAGGTAAAGAAATCACATGAAAACTGTCTAAAATTTCCAAAATCTGCAACTTGATATCTTGAGCACCAGGGCACAAGGGGATTTTGGGTAACAAAAAACCAGACGCACTGATCGGAGTAGAATCTGCAAAAACAAAATACATGAGCCTGAACTTATTCTAATAACAAAAAACAAACACAGAATCCTTCATCGTGGAACACAAAATGAGAAGTGGATAAACACAAGGTACGCAAGACGTTAAAGCAACGCTCACCGACACTGGAAAATTCACTTTGGAATCTGCTCAAAAATGTAAGGGAGTTCAACTTGGGTCACTTTATTGTATCTATGGTTTGTGTATAAACAGGGAAAGCCTACTGGCCAATGTAAAAAAAAAAGAGACTTTGCAGAGTCAACAGACCATTTTCGGGATTAGTTACCAAGGTTGATCTAGAGGTTCGAGCATCTTGTGGTCATTAGTGATATTTTGGTTTATGTTATCAAGTGATTTCTCGTCAAATTTGACGTTGATATTGTTTTGATGTTGACCTTTGGTGGCTTTTCAAAACCTGGTCCTCAATCCGGCTAAAATGATTTCCTCTCTTTTTTTTTTATTTCCTTGTGATGAGGTTATTTGATCTCTCGAAGCTTATGCACACCAAACCACATTTGTTTTTAGCTTTACAAATAATAGCCTCTTGCTAGATTGCAAGCTATATGTCTAGGAACCGAGACGAATTTGAATCGCTGTAATAATTTGAATAAAATCTATCAACGACCATAGGGGGAGTTTAATGCTTGCGAAGCAAACATTGGATACGAACGAACAACCATTAAAACACTCTCTTAAAAACGGGTTGATTATGTATTACTTGAAAACAGCTAGGTACTATAATTGAACTTGAAATAGGACTCAAGGGAAATCGGTTCTTCTGATTTTTACAGACGGCAGCAGGTCCAGCCAAAGAAAATATAGGTGGAGTTGTCAAGAGTCCTGTATGTGTGGGTGTTTAGTTGAAGATAATATTAGAGTGCCAAAGAGTGGATTTTTTAGATGTGGACGTAAGTTACGACCTCCAGAAAAGAGATGATGGTATAGGCTTTTATTCAAAGTACATATTTCAGGTCTAAAAGATTGCTGAAATTCAGAGTAAGCACTACAGCACCTACAAGATAGTTGAACAATGGCTAGCCAGATAACGGTCAAATAAGCGCTTATTTATTTTTTCCTATGTTTAAACGAATAGACGTCATATGCTAGATAGTTGAGAAATATTCCGAATCAAGAGCCCCTTTCACTTTCCATGACCATTTATTTATATTCAACTCTGCTCAACCAGCAATTCAAACTCCTATAACATCCAGATTTTACCGAGAGCAAACTTCATTTTTTTGTCAGTATCTCTCTCATTCTGGGTGGTTCTTCTAGATAAAACCCCTGAAACTATACAGATAAAATCGGGAGCAGGCAAGATTTGGGCGATACCTTTCTAGGACTAAATGAATTAGAGTTAAGGCGAAAATACTAAAATTTGGGAGTGCAGCCAAAATATCCGAGTTCTGCGAGTATCTTCGTCAGTTATCAGTACTCCGTATCGGTATATTTAAAAATATATATTTTTTGTTTAAGTTCGCCCCAAAAAGGAGATAAAAACTCGACCCTTTTTATGGTCAACCAGTCGATTTCCTGGGACGAAACTCAAAGGTCAAGATATGAAGGTGGAATTATTTATTCGCCTCTCGCCCCTCACAAATCCGGGCTTCGCGATTCTTGCGATATCACCGGCTATAAATTATAATCACGCATGGGTTGTTTATATGCAAAAGACGATTTTATATTCATAGTATGCCTGAGGCTTTTTCTTATTGATAAGTTGACATTTTAACGCAGCGCCTTTGGCGAAGAAGATGGACGGCAAGGGGAAATACTTGTAATTTCACAGGATTTAAAAAAAAAATGTAATACTTTGCGTGCTAGGTGAAATACTGTCGCGGCAAATTTGAAATTTAAATTTCTTAACTATTACATTTCAATTGTGAGCCATTTCAAGCCATACGAAAAGGCACTAATTAGCCTCTTGTTTAAGCTTTGCCACATCAAGCCGTCATCGTTGTATAAATATGATTGCTTCCTATATTTTTTTTTAAGGGTGAAGAAAGCAACTGGTTGTGATGGGGCTTTAATACGCCCAAGGGGAAACGGTCAGGCCTAAAGATTGCAGATGGCAAAAGCTCGAAATAAATTAGCCATCCGTGGCAAAAAGCCATCTTCGAAATGTTTGATTTTGGCACAAACAGAACTGTACAAAATGTTAAGATTCAATATATTTAGTATTAGATCCAGTTTTATACTCGTGAACACTCTGGATCGAGGTATGGTCTTGAAGAAAATGAAAATTCAGTCTCAACCAAGCTTTCAACCTATATTAAAGTCATCATCAGGGAGGGAAAAAACGGGATGCGCATATTTAATTTTTTTTACAATCTCTCAAATTTGCTTGAAGACCGGCTCGGTCCTAACATGTCCAGGATTGTAACAAAACCCATCCATTTATGTTTAATTGACGTCGTCTAATTGACCAAATTACTTATTTCAATTAATGAAAATTGTCAGATATGAAAAAGGGTCACGAGGGGGATTCGAACCCACGACCTCTGGATCAATACAAACGACTTCAAAAAATGTCAAAAAGAGGGGAAATTTTAACAGTTGTAGGTTGATATGAGTTAGTGTCTGAGCAGATCGGAATCATGATAGCTCAAGTGGTAGAGCACTGATGTATTGAGCAGAAGGTCGTGGGTTCGAATCCCGCTCATGACACTAACTTTTTCATGTCAACTAAGACCTTATATAAACAGTATAATTAACTGAAATAATTAATATGGACAATTAAACCACTAAACATAAATGGATAAATATAAAAGTAAAGAAGTAATAACTTCACTATCAACTCACCGTGGCCATTTTCATAAGTCGCTGTGAATCGAATCTTAATTACATTTGAAAAATGGTAAAAAGAAGTAAAATGTGAAAGGCTTTAGGTTGAGATGAAAAATTGGTGTCTGACTGGCTCAAAATCATGATAGCTCAAGTGGTTAGAGTAGCGGCGTATTGAGTCAAAGGTCGTGGGTTCGAATCCTGTTCATGACACTAACTTTTTCATCTCAACCACGTCCTCTCATAAAAAGAATAATTAATTGAAATCATAACAATATTGAATAATATTTAAAGATTCAGTATTATTAAACGGTTTACCATTATTACTTCTCACATCTCACACTCTGTTTGCTTGGGTAAATGATAGGGATGGGGATAAAAGAAGCACAAGACCTTCTACAATTTGGCCTGAATAGATCTATTGCCTACCTGTATTTTTGTAGTTCACTGGCCAACTTCAGGTTGCCTTGTAAGATGCTTCTTACTAGGATCTCGCTCGTGGTTTGTCCTCTCCTAGTGCATCCCAGCTGCACAGGAGTCCGTCAGTTGTCCAATCAGAATCCTTGTTCTGTTGCGGTTGCCCTCCAGTAATTCCTTCGTAAGTTGCGCGTAGCCCAATCTATGAATCTTTTCTCATGCCTGGGGTTTTTTAAACTCATTAAGGATCCATTTTTGTAAGTGTCGTTTTTTTCATGGCATAACGCTAAGCAGTAGGGTTCAGCGTATAGATAACTCATATAGGATCATTTTTTATCCACTTTCTCATTGCCTCTATGTCCTGAATTCCCAGGGAGTCATCGGGGGGTTGTCACTGACTTCTGCCAGGGCCATCAAACGATCCATTTTTTTTCCTTCTTCTCACATGAAGGCTATTAATGATAAGAAGTATCCCATTGGTCAAGTGAGAACAGTCAGGCTTAAGATGTCATTCTGAAAAATAAAAACTGTTTTGAAATAAAAACAATTATTATCTTAATAATTTATAATTTAAGATAGAAGAGAGCTGTCAGGAGTTCAGCCATCAATGATCCGACATGCAATCATAATAATATTTTTAAAAAAGTTATGAAAGAATCAGTCCAATCAAGATCTAATCAGGCTGTAGTACCCTAATGTTTTTCTACATTTTCTGAGTTTGTGATGATTGATGATATTGTGATGATGTGAGATTAATGGAGGTCAAACTGATTTTGTTTGTCAGGTGTATTTTGGCATTTCATTATTTTCAGAAGTTTGCCTGTATGTATTTATACATAATTATAAGCATGTATAAAAATAAAATGTTAATTTATCAATTCATTGGTGTGAATCTCCAAAGAATACTGCAACAAATCATATTTTAAGTTATTATTAATAACACTTATGTTAGTTTGTATTTATTTATTTTTTTAAATAATATTTATTATTTTGACAGGGGAAAGAACTCCTTAGAAACTATTTGCCTTCTACTAGCCTACAAAATTAAGTACCCCAACAATTTTTTCCTCCTCAGGGGTAACCACGAATGCGCTTCAATCAACAGGTACCCAACAATCATGAATTCACAACTATTCGGAATTATTACCGATCACTTTTTCTCAGGGTTTACGGTTTCTACGATGAATGCAAAAGACGGTATACGGTCAAACTGTGGAAAACGTTCACCGATCTCTTCAATTGTCTTCCTGTTGGTGAGTTTACTTTAAACTCTTTCTTCTTTGCTCTTAGATCTTTTTTTTTTAATATTTTCCTTTTTTTTAGCTGCATTAATTGAAAGTACAATATTCTGCATGCATGGAGGCTTATCACCGCAATTAGTCGATTTAAATCAGGTAAACGTGCAAAAATTATGATAATAATTAGATTTATAATATTCGCATGAAAACATTTTTTATTTAGAAAATAAAATAATGTAGTGTGTTATATATAGACATAAATTTATTTTAGATTAAGAAAATTCCTAGGCCGCTTGATGTACCAGAAAGTGGACTTGTATGTGATCTTCTTTGGGGTGATCCAGATGAGGTAACATATTACACAAAGTCTTAAATATTTATTGTTTTTATTTTAGCAGTATTAAATGTTAAATGTTTCATTGATTTTTTTTTCTTATTAAGAGAGTCGTTGGCTGGGGACAGAATGATAGGGGCGTAAGCTACGTTTTCGGAACCGATGTCGTAAGGTGGTTCCTGAGGAGGCATCGAGTCTCGCTCATAGTCAGAGCCCATCAAGTCGTCGAAGACGGCTACCAGTTCTTCTCCAAAAGAGGCCTACTTACGCTCTTCTCAGCTGCCAACTACTGCGGCGAATTCGACAACGCCGGAGCAGTCATGTCCGTCAGTGAAGATCTCACCTGCTGCTTCAGCATCCTTCCCGTAAGCATTATGATAAGCACTTTTGGCTCAACATTTTTAACTTGTATTTTCTTTTCAGCCGGACAAAAAGAAGCTTCTGAGAGTCAAATAACTTGACGATTCTCACCTATTTCTAATATGTACAAACAATCGCCATCAGGGAAGAGCTCTATAATAGGTGGAACACAATACAAGAGGAATTTTTATTTATTCACGTGAAAACATTTTAGCTTTAGACTAAATTAAAGAGCGTACACCCTGATAACACTGATTGATATTTATTTCCGGGTCGGATCGTGAAAAATAAAATCTGGTTTAACGTTACCTGAATAAGATTTTCTTTATTGTCAAAATGTTACCAATTTTGCCTTAAAATATTTTTTACGCAATTTTAGCTTTTAAGACTGATGCAGTGTCATGTTAAATTCTAGTTAGGTCTCGTCATTTGTTGTTGAATAAAATAGAAAATATTAAGCATAGTCTTGGAAAAGTTTTTTTTTTTGGAGATATTTTGTATATATAAAAAGAAAAAATTAAAATAATTTTTGTATATATTATTTGTTTATATTAATGTATTATCTATTTTACAAAATATAGACTTCCATATTGTGAATTTCTATCTCTCTTACCCTCAGCATAATACAGTACTTTGCTTTTAAAGCACACACACACACACACACACACACACTACTCATGTTACAAACTTGGCCAATAGATTCTATATTCAAATGGAACCGAAAAGTCCTACTTAATTATGGTCCGAACCTCAGCAGTTTCAGAGTTAATCCACTTTTTCTGATTTTTTTAAGATTTCACGCCCTTGCTTCAAATAAATAATGATAACTCGACTAAACTAATTGTTAACATTTTGACCACCGTTCTAATGAAGAATACGCTGATACATTTTATGTACAGGTTTTATTGATTTAATGCGACAGCAGCTCCTAAAAAATGCATTGCAAATGCTGGAAAGCATTTAGAATGAAAATTTTTAAAAAAGTGTAATAAATTCATTGAAAATTTCATTTAATTTATTTTTTATTATCATTAATCTTTCCACCTTACCAATCCATTAACCATGGTTTTTTTCCTTTACACCATCAATTTCTCCATCTTTGAAAAAAGTAATTATAAAAGAAATTACACCACTAAAAAGGATATTAAATATATTACGTTTTCTGAAATTTGCCGGTCTCTATTCTTGGAAATAGTAGTTTATAATCGCCATAATAAATTGTTCAACTTTGAAAAAAAAATATTTAAATTTAAAAAGTTCTCGCTGCTAAAACACTTATTTCACGAATGTTTACAAGTTTAGTAACGATCACATCTTATTGAAAATTTAACGTACTTTTCAACGGTTTCAATGGATTTTTCCTAAACCTTTTAGTTTTGGAGTTATCATATTTATTTGAAGCAAAAAAAAAAAAAGAAAAAAAAAAAAAAAAAAAAGAAAGTGGAATAACTCTGAAACTGCTGAGATTCAGGCCATAATTAATAAGGACATTTTCCGTACCATTTTAAATGTAGAATTTACTGGCAAAGTTTGTATTTCACATTTTAACCGCATACTCTCCAACAAAATTGTAGCAATTTAGAGAATTTAGAGAACTGATTGCTCTACTGGGTCCGTCTACATTCTTGTGCGTTTAGATGTCAACGAATTTCGCCATACGCCATTTTCAATGATTAGAGGGTGGCATAATGAAACATGAATGATGGCATGAAGCAGGTTTGAATGGCATCTAAACTTGCAAGATATACTCAGTAGTGATCAAGTGCCTATCAGTTTAACTTTGATTAAAACAATTTTTTTTAAAGTAAAGTTGAATCAAGAATATTTTACAAGTTTTGATCTATGTGAATGACAAAATGTTAGAAATACTGAGTGGATTAAAAAATAAATAAACAAGTTAACACTCAAAGCAATCGAAAAAATTTGGCCAATGTTTTAAGAAAAGTATTGTTTTTAAAAATTTAAACCCGAATTATCAATAAAGTAATGGCTGAATAGAGAATATTTTGAGAACATTAAAACTTTATTTCCCGTAGAGTTGATGATTTTTGACTTTATATATTTTATGGGTTTGAAGAAATGACCTGTTGACCAGTTATTTATTAACAAAAACTAATGATTCTATTTTGGAACGTCCAGGGGCATCAGTGGCCGCAATGATTTAGGAGTTGACACAGTGCTCATCACTGTAAAGGTGGTTCAGTTGAGCTTTTTTTTTCTTTTTTTCCTAAAACACCAACACCCAAGAATTCAGAGGGTATATAACCTTGTAATTGAAATATTTATTTTGTTGTTATAAATAAACCAATGTGGGTCCAGCATGTGTTCTGTGACCATTGTGATAACTTTTTATTTATACACAATGCGAACAATACAATAAAAAATCATTCTGTACAAAGGATTTCCTGTTGGTTTGAATGGCAAGATTTCTTTCAAATGGTCCAACTTCAGGGGATCTTAGAACATTTAAACATGCGTTGTGCAATGACAAATCAATATGCTGTGTTCTTGGGAAAGTAAAAAGAACCTTAAAAACAGAACACACAACTTGTTTACATAAAAGTTCATATTTACATGAAAAATATTATAAAATTGTAGCATTTAGCTTGCAAAAGACACTAAAAATATGTTAAATAAGATTGGTCCAAGAACCGAGCCTTGGGGGACTCTAGCTCCTATACTTCTTAATCTTATGCCATTAATCTGTACAACGAATTTTCTTTTCATTATGCAATTACTAATTAAATATGTTAGGTAGTTAGGAAATCGATATGACATGAGCTTATACCTAGATTAACTGTTACTACTAAAGTCTTCTGTACAGAAAAGTTGATTTTATGTGTCTGACTCTTGGTCTTTTGGGAGCTGGTTTGGTGTGGGAGCATACCCCCTTTTCATGTCCTTGCCCCTCAAGAATATTTCATTCTCATTGCCTCGTATAAAATCAAGACAGTTTTGACCTATCATGTTTGCTTTAATAATAATTGAAACAAGATATTACATAAGGTCCAAGAACAGACCCTTAGACTTCTTAAAAGTGCAATAGTCAACAGAGAAGTTCTCACGTATCAATTCAACAGATAGCCCTAAGATCTGCCTTTTCTGATTAAGGATAGGTCGTGCGAGGTTGACACATGGACTTTTGGGCCAAAGCCCACTATGTGTCTGGCATGAAGAGAAAGGTTGCCCAATGTGTCCCACCTTTTTGAAGGATTCAACACCTTGGTCCCATAAAGAGGAATGCTATGCCACTATAGATAGATGTACAGACATACTTTTATGTTTTTTCTCTACATTGTATACAAGGTTTAATCTTTAATTGGATTAGAAACATCAAAATTCGGACTTGTTTTAAGTGTTTTCCAAATGTAAACTCTGTGAAAAAGGGAACAATGGAGTTGGAGAGTTGTGGTTTATTTATTTATTTTTTATTTATCTATTTTTTTAATGTAAGGTCTTGGTTAAGATGACAAAGTTAGGGCCATGAGTGGCATTCGAACCCACGACCTTTGGCTGAAAACACCGCTGCTCTGAAACCACTTAATCTATCGTTACTTTGATCCACTCAGACACTACCCATCTCACCCTATAACCTTTCAAATTTTACCATTTTTCCAAGTCATGCCTATCGAGCCAGAGGTCGTGAGTTCGAATCCCTCTTGTGATCGCTAACTTTTCCATTTCAACCAAGACCTTACATAAAAATAATAATTAATTTAAACAACTAATATGGTCAATTAATATGCAGTATTGTTGATTTATTTATTACTTTTCTTTATTCATTAAAATGCTTGCATACAGAGCTATAGCCTGAGCTGTCAAAGCAGAACAAGTAACTAAAAGGAAATAGCTCACAAAAATACAGAAACGTGCATGCAGGTGCTTCACGGGAGCAACAATTAGCGTGGAAAAAGCACTGGGATTAATCCGCATACACCACATGATAATGAGGACAGTGCAAAAAACCATCATTAATTTTACCAAAGAGGAATAACAGGAATAAAACTAAAATGGAGAGGTAGCAACAAACTATGGAACGGATGTTTGAATTTAATAAAAACTTCCGAATGTACCTAGGTACCAAAAAAGAATGGACACTAGAAGGAAACACCTCTTTCAAGAATGGCACCATCCTTTGGTACACAGATGGATCTAGAACAGTTACAGAGGTGGGAGTATTTGGACCACGAACCAAATACTCAGAACCCATGGGAAAATACTCCAGTATCTTCCAAGCTGAGATTCATGCAGTTGAAAGATGTACCCAACTCAAGGTATTCTGGCGGGCCACTGCCCACTAAGAAGACACCTATTCGTAATGGGTGCTTTAGACCCCTTTTGTCGTTTTTGCAAAATGAAAGTAGAAACAGCAAGGCACTCGCAGATAGAGCAGAGGGTGATAGGTATGCTAGGTCTAATCTTGAAATCTTTGAAGGAGAGGACATCACCAAATCACTCCTCAAGATAAAATGGTACAAAATCTTGGAGTTTGTGAACAAGTCCAAGAGGTTTATGCAGGACACGTGAGCCGACCAAGTCCTGGACCTTTTAGGGATGGGGTACGAGTTTACCCAGGCATTTAACCTCTCGGGTCTTGGTCACCCACCTTGCATTTTATTGCACCCTGTATATATAATACCACACTATTAATGAGTATCTCAGAAAGAAGGCCAAAAAGAAAATGAGGGAAGTATAAAATTCATTCACTGGACACAGACAATTCAAGAATCATCCAACCAATTTCGAAAGGAAAGAAATTACAGAATGTGTCAAGGGAAGCGGGAAGAAACTGTGAATCCTAATACGATTACTAACAGGACAGTGCAAGTTAAATGGACACTTCAAGAAGATTGGAATAATCCAAAACAGCGCATGCAGATTCTGCAAAGAGACAGGTGAGACAATACACTAACAAACTGCAGAGCTACTCTAGCATGCAGGAGGAAATGTTTTGGGATGTATGCAACCATAGAAGGGCTCAGTAACTGAAACCAGGTCTGTTAATCAAGTTTCATGATGAAATACACTGAAGTGCTTTAGGCAGAGCACAGGGGATATACAATAGCTAGTGTACTATACCCTGAAATTACATCTACATCTACTTAAAGCATAATAATTTTATTTAGTTAAAAAAAGAAGCTAAAAATGTACTTTGTATGTAATGCTTTAGTATATATTATATAATATACAAAAATATAATTCAATAATTCCTAGAAGTAGGGCTATCATTTATGAAGCTATGTGTGCATATGTACACCGTGGTGCGTGTATGTGGATTTGTATGTGCGTCAGTTCTGGGGAGCGCGTAGTCAGCCAAATTTTGTTATGTTATTTGTGTCTTAATGTAGTGTTCTTGTTATATATAGTTGTATAGATTTTTGTTTTGTTTTTAGATACTCGATGTCTTTGTCGACCATTTGCTGCTTATCCTGTAGGAGTTGTTTAAACAGGAGGTGTAAGGAAGATGTGTAAAACCGTTGGCAGTCCCTCGGAGGGCACAAGACGTGTTCGATGGTTAGGCGTTCACCACGTAGGCAGACCTTCCATCAAGAACCCGTGTGTTATGCTTGTGTGTCCAATTCTGAGTCGGCAGATGATAACCTCTTCCCTCCTATTCGTTTGATAGGAAGTTTTCCAGCGGTGAATGCTGTCTTTTGTCTTTTTTAATTTGCTGTCTCCAATTCATCCATTCAGATTCTCATTTTTTTAATATCTCTCTTCTGGAGGTTGAAACGAGATCCTTTGCACACACGATCTGCTCCGATTCTAATAAGTAATAAGCGCAGAGCTGTTTTAGCGGCAACATCTGCTCCTTCATTGCTTTTTATTCCTATGAGACCTAGTAGTTATAATTATATAGACATTTAATTAAACACCCTATCTCTAGTAGTTATAATTATATAGAAAGGGTGTTTAATTAAATCTTTATGTTGTTTTATTTTGTAAGAATTTTATTGCCTTCTCATTGATGTGTAGTGTAGTGTTTTATTCTTTATTAATGTTGAGTTAATTATAACTATTGCATTACATATTTTTGTCTCCTTTTTTTTAAGGAATGAGTTTTTTTTTTGTGATAAAATAACAAAAAAGACGATACCTTGTTCCAGAGTGTTCGTGAATATAGATTAACAGGTAGGTAGAGATCGATGTACAGACACACTTTCATCTCTTTTCTCTAGAATATATATTTTTAATTGGATCTGAAATATCAAAAGTTTGAATTGTTTTAAACGTTTTCGAAATATAAACTCGGCGAAAAGAAGCTTGGCGTCTGATTGTGGCGCCTAAGTTTTTGAATTGATATGATTCGATTGTGCCCTCGAAGTTGGAACCAACTGGCAAGTGGCAACTCCTCCTCATAACCTTATTACGTTTGGCGACCAGGGGATTCGTGCTCGGAGCGATCTGTGGCTTGTAAAAAAAGACAGTCAAATTCTTATGAGTCGCTAGATCAATCGGCTTGGAGGTCTCTTCCTGCCGAATATGCTCGAGGAAAATTCATACGAACCCCTGGCCGAAGTCTACCTGAGCGTCGGTGACAGCTACACCAACGAGGACATCTACTGCCTCTGCAGTCGTGTCGTGATCAGGTTTTTTTAATTTTTCTTTTTTTTGACATTTTTTTGCGTTATGATTGCCATGAACGGGATTCTGAGCTTTGATCGTGACAGGGCCAGGAACGAAGAAGAGGAGGAAGTGGCACACGAACTGACCGACATTCGGGAGGAGCAGTACTTCGAAGGTGCTGTCATTCAGGAGGTCGTCCAACCTCAGCCTCAGGTCCAGATCAAAAGGAAAGAACACGTAAGCGAAACAAATCAGCACCATAGTTATCTACAATTATTGACCAATTGACTCAAGGACTCGATGAAGCTTTCGACTCGGCAAACATTTGGACACGGATCAGCACAAAAATTGAATAGATTGATACTGCTGACTTCTTATATTTTGTGTTTATTTATAGTGTTTCTACTGATTGAATCTCATCGTAATATTCTCTTGAGTACCTTAATGAGCAGAGACCGGAATTTTATGCAGTAAAAATTGTCAAAATATGCCATAAAGTACGCAGTTGAAAACCCTGCAGTATACGATAATACACAGTAAACCAGTTTTTTTAATTAACATAATTTTCAACAGAAATACATATAATTAAATGAAATAGATATTAACACACTTTAAAATTTATAATAATTAAAAATCACAAGTATGTTTTTCGTTTTGTTTAATGAGGGTATTTCAAGTACGAGGTTTGGGTGCCTGTGTTTTTGAAAAAAGCCCATTTGTATGTTTGTTGGATTCGAAACCTGATGGATTCAAACCTGAAACATTTACTTATATTGATGAGCGTCGGTGAAAGCCTAAACTATCGTGGCCACCGAAGCCTCCTACAGTTTATTTACATTTTAACAAAAATATTTTTTCACTTAACACAATTAAATTATATATTTTATAATTAATTAAGGTTTTTAGTTGAGATAAAAAAGTCAATGGCACGAGCGGGATTCGAACTCAAGAGCTTTGGCGTGATACACCAGTCACGATAGCTCATGTGGTAGAGCAGTGACGTATCTAGCCGAAGATCGTGGGTTCGAATCCCGCTCGTGCCATTGACTTTTTTTATCTCAACTAAAAACCTTAATTAATTGTAATACTTTAAAAATGTTGAATCAAGATTTATGTTTATTTTGTTCTCTGTGTAATATTTTTGGATTGTTGAAATCAAAATTGTACTGCTGTTCAAAATGGTGGGTAGCCAGTGCCGTAAGATTTTCTTTGGGCTTTTTGCAGTCATATATATGTTGTCTCATCCAGATATTTGGATGTAATTCCATTGCAAGTTGCCGGACAGAAGAGCGAAATGTGTTTAATTTATGTGATTGAAGATAATAGCAAACTTCATTTTGACTTATTAAATCTATTAGATATCGTGGTCTGATTGACCAATTAATATATAACAATTAGTTAAGGTTTTTTGTTGAGACAAGGGAAAACTCAAAAGGTGGGGCTGAGATGGGAAGTTGGTGTCCGAGTGGATCGAGTGGTAGAGTAGCAGCGTATTAAACCAAAGATCGTGGGTTCAAATCCTGCTCGTGCCATTTTTATCTCAACTAAAGCCTTAATTAATTGTAAATATATTAATTGGTCAAGCAGACCACGAAATTAGTGGATTAAATTATATATTTTATACTAATTGAGTATAGTTAATGTTAATACATTAAACTTTGAAATTGTGCCTACAGCCATTTAAAATTTGTACACATGGTGTTTAGCGTCTGTTAGTTAATGATTATTTGTAGATTGTGAGATGTGGTGTGGTGTGACGTAAGTTTAGAAAAACTTTTTTTTGTTCGAAATGATAAATGAGTGTGGTGTTCAATCCTTTTTAAAATGGTCCTATTCAGTTAGTTGTTTTTGCAACGATCCGAATTTCAAGCTTTTTATCTCATCATCAGTCGTTGGTCTTTGATCTTTGAGGTCTGATGATGACATAAAAGGCTCGAAATCCGGATCGTTGCGAAACAACTTACTGCGAGTAGTAACTATCTTTTTAAAAAGGATTTTTTTGATTGTGACACGTTTCAATCTTGATTGAGATCATCTTCAGAGCCTGGGAAACGCTAGCACGATAGAGAAAATGTTTTTCTAAACTTACATCGCACCAGACCGCATCTGATGATCTCCAATCCTTGTCTTTCACATTATTCTACAAGAACAATATTTTTACATAGCCCTCCTTGAATGTCACCGAATTTTTGACCAGACTACCACCTGTCACCAATTCTGCAAAGCACAGACTTATTATCCCCAATTAATAAAATGTACAGAGAGTCCTCTCCACGCTACTTTCCCATTTTTTAGGACAAATACCTAATAGTTTTACCCATCGCAGGGCAACTATTATTTGTCGTTTAGTAAACAACAATTTTATCATTTCGGATATTAACATGATTCATCCGTATTTCTTTCATGCCTGCATTTTATGACATCATCTGTCATAATCAAGTTATTTTTTGGAATATGTTTTGATAATATACTTCCAATAGAATCAAATATCAAATCATGCTATTTGACTTGGTAGCTCATGATGCTAGCAATAAAGGATGACGTTTTTTTGGTAGTTATTAGTTTTTCTGTTTTTTTTCCCCTAAGCAAATCTTTATTTCAAATTATTTTTTGTCTTGTTGATACTGTTGTTTATATTCAATGTGGATCATTCTTGTCAACTGATTAAAGTAGATGTCAAAATTTGGATAATGCTTGCGATCAAATCAATGATCAAACAGCTGAAATCTTAAAGTACAATAAAAAATTAAGATTTTACCGAAGATGTGATCCTGCCATACTGAAGCGAGTAAATCTATTGCTATTGAATAATTTTAATGTACAAATGTTTTTATTTTGTTTTGTATTTTATTTTTTATCTGAAACTACCTATATTGAATAGTAGCCAAATTTCCCATCCTCCACAGAACCGTGAAAGTGTCAGTTTTGAATGTTCAAGGACTTCATATTCTAGTCCTTGCTTGGCAACTATTCAAAGGCTTGGTCATTGTAACAGGAAATTTAGTAACTTCCCCATTCTGATGTGTTCCTAGTTGGTTTCATTTAAATTCAGAAATGCCGGTTAGTTGAATTTTTCTTATATGAATTTCTTGATTTTTTTCCCCCCTGTGTGTGTTTATTTAGGAGGAGGTGTTGAGCTGTTACTGTTCGGCTTCGCATTGTTCGACCGACGAGCACGACAGCGTAAGAGAAAACGCGCTCCATTCTGATTCGGGAGCCGACCTTTCCGAGAGCTCGAGAGACTTAGATTGGGAGCGTTACTGGGCGACACATGGGGAGACGATCGTCTGGGAGAGCTGGATAAAGAAGTACGGGGCTTACATAGATCCCTGTTATCTAGCCGGAGTGCAGGCAGTCGAAGCGGATCCTGAGGAGACTCAATTCAATGTGACAGGATGCGAAAACGGGAAGAAATCATTTTCTGGTTTCTTGGATGAAGAATATCATGACGTTCAGGAAATAGACAATTCCTCTGAAACCTCTGAGAAATCTGATCATGGTGATGAGTACTTCAGACTACGATCTTGCTCAAGATCATCAGGCAAAAGCTCTCTACTCACCGACTCGCTGACAAATGTTACTCCAATGACTATTTATTCATCGGAGCTGAGTTGTCCTGAAGAATCATCGGGTCAGAGCAATTCCAACTCCTTCCTCTCCTCGTCCGCAGACTCTGTCTCGTCGAACGAACAACAGTGGCAACATCTCTGGCAAGAGCACTTTAACGAACAGTACATCGCATCCTACAATGCGTTCGTTGCGAAAATCAATGAAATAATTCCCTCTGACACTTATGACAATGTTTTTGAAAGTTCCACAAAATCTATGAACGGCTCCGTCGACTGCAGCAAATCCACAGATTTAATTTCTGAAAAAAACAATTCAGACGAGAACAAAGAAAACATAGATATCACTGATGTCGAGTTTGATTGTACTTCTACCTCATCTGACTCAAAAAAAGCCAAGCGTAAATTTAACATGTAAGTACTTTTTGTAATACAATAATTTTTAATAGTAGGTGCTAACTGAGATGTGCTATAATTAATAATTTTGGGATTATACAAAGTGTAAAAATAGATTAAAAACAGTCAATCCTCCCCTCAAAGTTAAATGTTCTCTGCTCTGGTAAAGTACTCACTAGGCAAAACTCATTACCTTTAATTTATTTCTAAAAAATCATCAGAGTTTGATACAAATCAGCACAATGATTAATCAGTTCACATTTCGTCTGTTGTAAATTGTCCTATAGTTACATCATCAAAAAAAAAAAAAAAAAAAAAAAAAAACTCAAATTGCCCACAATCCTTGCTTTACAGTTTTCACAATCTTTATACTTTGAGGTTTATAATTTAATTCATTTGTCACAGTACGGATTTTTTTTTTTTTTTTTTTTTCAGTTTTAAAATATATTTACATTTATAAATTACCTTTAGAAAAAAGAATAAAAATAGTCGAGAGATTGCACAATGATTGTTAATATTTCCCCACTTTCTAGAAGAGAAGCTCAGTCTGTTGGATATCTTCTTGGAAGTTTAAAAACTTTGAGCATGGAACAAGAAGCAATAGTCAAAGCAAGTTCATCTTCTCCAGATAACGATGAAACGACAGACATAAGTAATAATTCAGAACCTCCAACTGAAATTCCTTTAAAAAGAGGTTCAAAACGAGTGTAAGTTTTTTTAAACTATGCATTAGTTAAAAAGCCAATTAAGGAATTGTAATTTAATGTTGATGCCTCGGTATAACATATATGTTAATTATTAATTTGTGTACAGGCATGAAAAAGACGACCCGAGTTTAGACAGAGTCAAAGGCGCTTTCACTCTTATGGGATTTGTTTTTAAACCGGCAGAAATGCGTGTGGAAAAGTCTAGAATAAGAAAGGCTCATGTCGTTTACCGTAAGAGGAACATACGATCGCAGAATCGGTCCTTGAATATGAAATCTGTTCAGCCGAGGCATATCAGGTTCGACGAAAATGGATTCATGATCGACAAGTTGTCGAGCGCAGACCAAGAGTCGCAGTCCTATGTGGTCGACAAGTGTCGCATCGAGCTGGATGACTTTTCAGAAAAAGACGACTCCTCTTCAGATGAGGACTTCGTCCTGGCGGATGAATGGGGCAGCCAAAAGATAAAGGAAAGGCAGAAAAAGAAAAAAATGAGCAAAAAGAAAACAAAAATTAGGAACAGCCTGCCAAAGGAAATGCTCGAAAACAATAAACTCATGAAATACTGGTACAACAGGTACCGTCTCTTCTCATTGTACGATCAGGGAATTAAATTAGACAAAGGTGAGTCGAAATGAAATTAAAACATTCATTTTTTTTTAATTTATACATAATTGTAGAGAGTTGGTATTCTGTTACACCTGAAAAAGTCAGTAAGCACACCGCAGAAAGGTGTAAATGTGATCTCATCATTGATGCGTGCTGTGGGGCTGGAGGAAATGCCATTCAATTTGCTTTCACTTGTGAAAAAGGTAATTTAAACCTCTAAAATTGTTTCATTCTGCTCAAAAAAAAAAAAAAAAAAAAAAAATGCATTAAATTTTTCTCTACAGTCATCGCTATTGACATCGATCCTGTTAAGGTCGAATTGGCGAAGCATAATGCCTCGATTTATGGTGTCATGGATAGAATAGAATTTATAGTCGGCGACTTCTTCGCGCTGGCCCCGTATTTAAAGGCGGATGTCATCTTTTTGTCACCTCCCTGGGGCGGCCCGGGCTACCTCTCGAGCGATTCGTTCTGCCTCGACAACATCACGGTCGAAGGAGGCGGGAAGAGGCTGTTCGAAACCGCTTTGGCCATCACGCCCAACATCGCTTATTTCCTCCCGAAAAACATCAACACCGATCAGGTGCGTATTTTTCATTTCGAGATTTATTTAATCTACATTTATTATCATCGTTTCAGCTCATGCAGATTGCCGGCCCTGGAGGAGCGGTCGAAATCGAACAGAACTTCCTCGAAAAGAGGCTCATCGCAATTACTGCGTATTTTGGAGAACTGGTCGAAGCGCTATGAATCAGTCTTTCTTCGACCAAAATGTTATGGTCGACAACTCAAAGAAATCAGATCTAACAATACTACCTTCTAATTTGTAAACTCCAATTATTATACTATATATAATATATAATAATATTACCTAATTTCCCTTTCCCCCAAAATTAGTAAATCTGTAAAAAGCATTTTTCAGATTCACTAATGCCATAGTATTTTAATTTTTTTTTTTTTTTTTTTTAAAGTGTGTTTAAACAAAATATATAAAATCTAGTCTGTCGATATGTTGTAGCTGTTTCTTTTCTTTCTTTTTTTAAATTACTGTTGACATTGAACGAATCAAGTGAAAATTCAAGAGACAAGTTCAAAAGATACGCTTAAAAACTGATTTTAACTTTTTTTAAACATTCCTGATATTGTATTTATCTTCCTACACATCTTTCAACATTTAGGAATATATTAAACTAATATAAAAAAAAAGAAAGTCTATCGTGTATTGTTAAATTTCAAAGTTTATAAGAAAGAAGAACATTTCCGGCCTTTGCCAATTTTATTTCTATTTGTTTTTATACCTTTGATTGATGAATAAATCACTGTTTTATATAAGGTTTTTTTTCATTGTAACCACCTCACCTCTAAAAATGCATTGACAAATTCAAGGATTATTGCACTACAAAGAAAATATATCAAGGATTGATCGATACATTTTCAATTTATTTATTTTCGCATTTCTGTACTTTTCATTTCTGATTTTCCCTGTGATATTAGTATGAAAAAAATTTCATTTATTTAATAAAAACATTGTATTCAATTTTAAAAAAAGAAATGACGATAAAAGATACAAAAATTTATGCATGTTGTTAAAAGAAAAATTTAAAAACTGACTGAGAATCTAGCCCTGAATTAGGTGAAACAAAACACCGAAAGCTTGGTGTAATTTCAACACAAGAACATTCATTGGACCCAGATCCTACCAAATGTATTATTAAAAATTATTTAATTACGATGGATTGAAAGAAAATTCACCAAAACATCAGAAAATAATTTTTTTTTTTTTCTAATGGCTTCATGAACTTTGCACATCTAGCCAGACTATTGTAATTATTTATTGCGTATTCGTTTTTTTGGGGGGGAAGGGTATCGTGAAAAAAGGGCCAGAGGTGACGGTGGGAATCGAACCCGCGACCGTGCGGTCTACTAGCTGAGAGTCTCTCATGCTACCACTCAGCTACTGCGGCCCCCTCCAGAAAGTAATTTAGTGTTAGATTAAAATCTAGCTAACAATCTATTGACCAGTTTTGTTCTTAATTATTGTTATATAACTTAAGTGGTGGCGGCCGAATAATCACTATATTTTCTTGGTTTTCTCTAAGAAAATATGAGAGTAGTTGGTCACTTCATTACTTGTAGGAAACCATAAAAGAGAAAAAAAAGAAAAAAATAGTGGAAGATAAGGCCTAATAACTAGATAAACAAGAGTATTTTCTTTGACAATTATTTTAACAGAATTCCATCTTTTAAATGAGCACAAACAGCTACTTAATGGTAATTTAAAAAATTAACCACGACTCTAATTCTAGGATGTCTAATTAACAAAGGGACTTCGCCAAATGAAACTAGCTGTGATCAGCATCTTCAGTGCTTTTCTGGTTTCTTGACTGCCGACTTGACCCAACGAGTCGTAACAGCTGGTCCTCACTGGATGTGATCCTCAGAGTTTCTACTCCATTCACTGCCTGAGTTGAATCTCTAGGCTTGACTGGCTTTTGATTTCCAAATCATTCTCTTTTCATACGTCAACTGGAATAGGAGGGAAAGGAAACTCAGTCAGGGGGAGTTCCCACGCCAAGGGTAAACCGGCAAAGACCTGGTTGACGCTGTGCCAATTTATATCACACATCATCGCTTATTTTTGGCTTTGTGACTTTCAGCACTGAATAGCTCAATTTTATTTACTTGATAGTAAATAACTATTGCAACTTTGTTCTCCAGGTTCGCGGGAAACAACCTGCAATTCCTGTCTGGTTCAGACTCCCTTTTACATTCTTATTTATTTAACCAACTGTGTAATTATTGCAGGCTGATTCCCTGGTTTGTGAGAAACAGTTATGTTTCCCAGATAGGTTGGGGCATCACAATCCCATATGTATGATCACCCTTCTCGATTTATATCCATTTTTCTATGTTCATTTTGTCATTCTTACCTTTAACAACTAAAAGGTGGGTCATCTGAGAGGCTTTTGCTCATCAAAAGCACGATTCGTAGATGGCTCCCCGAGTACCTGAGCCAGAAACAAAGAATCGTCCTTACATTATTAAGAATAGGCCATACACAGTTGACACAAGCCCAAAGCCCACTCAGGTGCACCTTATGCAGAGAAAGGCTGCTCGTTGTGTCCCATATACTGGAAACACACTATGCCTTGCCACCCTACAGGGAGCGTGTAGGCATGCCATCCAATCTGAAGATGGTACTTGAGCATTGCAGCGAGTCTCAGGGTCCCCTGTTCCATTTTTTAGGGAAATTGGGGTTTTTATTGTATACAATATGTCTTGCGTTGTGCACCTATATGTTTTGGCTGAGTGCATGTATTTATTAGAATGAATGGCAGGGGTGAGGGTGAAATATAACATCATCATTCCCCCTTGAATCATTATTGGGGTCGATGGCAGAATATTTATAAAAGTACTCCATCGACTCCCAATCTATATTAGTATAGATCGGTGGAGAAATATCAAGTATTCACCGACCAAACGAAACGAATGTATTGTATGGATGTATTTATTTGTATGAATTTAGCGTTTAAAAGTGTAAATAGAGTATTGACTTAGCTTGGGGCTGAAATGACCTAGATATCGAAAGCCCCCCCCCCCAAAAAAAAATACAACTTATTTTATTACTTCTTTAGACTTGCATAGGGTTTTATATCTCTTAGGCATTGAGTAAATAACATTCTTTAACAAGAGCAATTTGGTACTTTTCAATGCTTGTTGGCAGTGGCAGATGTCTTGGCATGACAGATTCTGTCCCGTAACTCCTCTATAAGATTCATGCCGGGAGAACGTCCTGGCCGATTCATTTTGTTAATCCTTACTCCTCCAATGGGTGACAAACATTATCATGGATTAACACGAAGTCCTCAATAAGTGGAATGAATTGGAACCCACAGCTTCCAGAAGACTTTCATCGTACCTTAGTCAAAGGTCACTGATTGTAATCTAAGACTAATCGTCGCACATGAATGTCCCTGTCATCGATTGCCATAAAACAAACCGGCACTCATATGTGATGAGAACAGCCCCCAGAGCAAGAAGCTAATTTGCAAATAGTCGCTTTCTACTTCCAGTAGAAACCTGATGTACGTCTAGAGACTAGGATATTCTCACAGCCTTGTGATGACTATTATAGAGCTCAACCAGATCACGGCCCTTCTGGAGTTGACCAATCAAACAAGCCATTTAATGACAGTATAGTACCTATCTGTCCTCTACCCCTGCCGCCTCTTCAATTGAGGCTTTCAATGGTCTCAAACCGTGTATTCCATCGTAGGACATAAATGGTAAAGCACATATCATAACAGAGGTTATGCTATGGGTCAAAGTATCTGCCCTAGCAAGCTCTTCTCAACTTAAAGCCATGCTTTTAAGGGGAAAAAATTAATGATTACTCAAATTTATGGTTTCATCAAAGATACTCATTCAACAAGATGGCTCTGGGAAGGATGAAATTTATTTTCTTCATTTTTTAAGCTAAATAATGTTAAAAGATTAGCAACATTATAATGCTTTAATAGTTTTAATTGCAATGTTGTAATAGACTTGTGGATTGACCACAACCCTAATACGAGACTATTGTAGAGCTACTTGCTTTTAAATTACAAGAGAGAGAAAGAGAGAGAGAGAGAGAGAGAGAGAGAGAGAGAGAGAGAGAAAGAGCATATTAAGATCGTTTAAAATGTAAAGTTTTAACTGGCTTTCTTTCTTTCAAATCCACTTTATAGGGGCCGTAGTAGCCAAACTTCAAAGCACCAAATTGCCATGGTAGCACAGATTCTCAGCTTGTATACGCTGTGGTTGTGGGCACAACTCCCAACATCGCCCC
>CM077110.1:2527027-2559101 GCA_039619505.1 Cimex hemipterus | reverse complement strand
CTGATTTTTCATACAATTCAGAAAAAATTTCAAGAAATGTAAAACAAGTAAATCATACTTAAAGGAAAGTAAAAAGTATAATTTTTTTTTTTTAAATCGACGTATTTACATTTAATTTAAAGAGGCTTAAAATATAAATTAAAAGCTAGAATGATGAATCAGTCCTTCATTTCGCCCTCTTCGTCTTCCTCCTCGACGCCGCGGATGAAGAGGACGTTGTTGCACCTTATGAGGACTTCGCCCAGGTTGCCGGTGCAAGCGCCGTCGATGTGTTCTTCCGTGTTGGCCAGCTGGAGGTTCATGTAGCCGTCGACAGAGACCAAGTAGCCCTTGTACTCATGGCCCCATTTGAGCTTTACCATCACGGGCTTCCCGGTCAGACTGTTCAGGAAAGGTTTCGGGTTAACTGGCATAGTCGCACTCATTTTGGAAGTTTGTTTGTAAACGCTGAAAATAAAAATAAAATTATAATTATTGTCATCTTGGCATCTCTAATTAAAAACTCACAATGTACAATTCAAGTGTATAATGATTCTGTATCTCATTAACTAAAAATCATTAAATGAAATTAAAGAAATCTTTGTGATTTTAATGAATGTTGATAGTCAACGATGTTAATGCTGATTTTTGGTCTGCGAGTAGGTAAACACAAGCTGAACCAAGATTGGGTCTCTTACTGGATCCAACTTCACTTGTGCATTTTGTTGAACTACTCAAACGTGTTTTGACATTGCACCATCTTCAGTGAGGAACTGTCTATCACTGGCAAAATGGCACAGAGATTGCGTGCTCCCTTATGAAAGTATATAACAAAACTTACCACTTATTGTTATTGTACCAATTGTACCCAAACTATCTGTGCTGCAGGACATGTGCTATATAATTCTAGGTTGGGATCAAAGAGTGCATTATTATTATTAAAATTTATTTATTGCAAATTTTGATTTTGAAACCCTGACGCAGGGGAGGCATAGGCCCTACCTATTCGCAAGACCTGAAGGATGGCTCTCTATGCTGATGACCTTGCCCTACTAACATCTTCATGGAGGCCAAGCACAATAACAAGAAGACTCAGCACTGAAATTGAAAAAATCGCTCGCTTCTGCCAAAGATGAAAATTTACTCAGCCGAACAGAAACCAATCTCTTTACCAAAAGAAGACCTGAAGTAATCGGCCATGTTGTGGGAGCAGGAAATTCTCCACTCCCTGGTCAAGGCTAGGCAAAATATATGTGCTTAACGATGGATAACAGTCTGATATTCACCAGGGTATTTAGCACAGACAAACTGTTTACTCTAACTTTTAACAAAAAAATTCTCTACAGCAGCATCCGGATTTAGAACCCTTTAGCTAATTGTCAGGTTGATGGGTTTCTGGGTTTGACGATGAGCTAAAGGGTGGAAGTCCGGATTGTTGTGAAACAACTTAAGGTGAATAGGAACTTTTGTTTAAAGAAAAAGATTGAACTCCACACTCACTCCATCATTCATAATTTCTACGGATTTTTATGTGCCAATGGAATTTGGGTCTTTTTGGATCTTAAGAATGGCCGGGTGAAATCGGAAAGGTGGAAAAACATGTCGGGATTTACCGGCGTAAGGTGGTAGTTGCAGGACTGGATCAGGCAGGTCATTAATATAAACGGAAAAAAGGATAGGAGAGATGCTGCAGCCTTGGGACATGGATTTTAAAGGGAGTAAAGATATAATTATCGTATAAGTGTATAATAGCCTCTTTCTCGCCTTCTTATAATGCTTCCTTCCCTTCACTTCAAGCTTTCCTCTATTCGAGTGAATAGTTCTGTCGTAATAATTTGTTTGCAACGAAATACCAAGTTAAATGGATATTGCATATTTACCTTTTTTTTCGCTTGAAAATGAGTAAAATCTATATTATAGAATATAGAAAAAAAGATAACAGGCCTCTGTTAACTTAACTGTCGAACTTAACCGGGGACGCTACACTCAAAAGCACGAGTGGTAACCTCTTACTTGATAACAGCCGAGTCTAACTGTCCAATTAAAAAAGTTTTTAAAAAATACAAAAACATTTCTTGTTATTTTTCTCCTATAAAAAATTCATATTTAGTCCTTGTATTTTTTCCTCAACATTCGGCGAGAGAAATAGAAATAATAATTAAAAAAAAGGTAAATTATAAAAAAATATATGCCACAACAGAACAGCTGACTATTGTACAACAGACAAGGTTATTTCTGTTATCCATATTCTTGACTTGGGACTGATAGAGGGTTTTTGATTTTTTTAGGTCTGCACAACAGATCGACATGTTATCGAATTTGTCCAGGCTAGGGAGAAAAGTGGTGAGTCGGAATTTCAATTTTGTAATTGCGTTTTTTTCTGCACTAATTAATGTATTTGTTTTCTTTTTGACAGCTTTTTGGCACTCGCAGCTTCAACACATCATGTGCGGCCTTGTCCGACAACCTGTTTGTGGTAAGAACCAATTTCCTTTTATTTTGAAAACTTACCTGTCTGCATCTTGGTCAGAGTGAACCGTCAGTTGGGGCTGGTCATAATGCACTACGATGGCTCCAGATATGCCGAATGCCAAGCAGAGGTTCGCCGAATCCTTATTTGTGCTTGGTTAGTCGCCAAGTAGCACTAACCAATGCTTGCCTCGTTCAGTTGTCGGTTAACATATCAGTTTCAAAGGGGACAAATATCCGCTGATCCCGAACAAACCCCGTATGTGATTAAACTGTTTAGCTAATGCCAAGCCGAGCATCTCGACTCTTGGCTTTTATTCGGCATTCAGTGAATCCCGCATGTCTGGAGCCACCTATAAGCGATTTTAGACCGATTTCATATCCAGTTCTATAGGAATTTAGCAGATATGTTTGAATCGTCTTGATATGATTGATATAAGACATGAAATAATGATTATGATTTGTGATCAGAAATTTACAGTCATTTTCTAACATACCACCCCTTGTACATTTATAAACATCCTTACGTAGGCCACATATTGAAATTTGTTCCTCAGTTTGGTCCCCTTTATATTTAAAATATATTAATATAATTGAAAGTTTAATTAATTAAGGTTTTTAGTTAAGATAAAAAAGACAGTGTTATGAGCGGGATTTGAACCCCCAGCCTTTGGCTTCATATGCCGCTACTGTACCTAAAGCTCTAAACCTCTAAAAAATAATAGAGCAGCCATTTCAACGGTGAATTTTGCTGCATCGGATGTGATGAGAATGATAAAATTTAGTTCACTACTTATCGTGGTCTGCTTTAGTTAATTATTAGGTAAGTTAAAAATTAATCTCTTTAAATTAATTAAGGTTTTAGTCGAGATAAAAAGTCAGTGTCACGAGTGGGATTCGAACCTACGACCTTTGGCTTGATATGCTGCTGCTGTACCATTCGAGCTATCATGACCTTGACACTGGGACACTTCTTCCCATCTCAACCCCTACCTTTTGAATTTTCCCTCCTTTTTGCCATTTTTGAGATGGAAAGTTAGTGCTCAAGTGGATCGGGGTCACGTTAGCTCAGGTGGTAGAGCAGCGGCGTATCAAGCCGAAAGTCGTGGGTTTGAATCCCACTCATGACACTGACTTTTTTATCTCAACTTAAAACCTTAATTAATTAAATGATATTAATTCAAGTAGACCACGAAAACTAGTGATGAAAATAATTGAAAGTGTTCAACATAGATTTTTAAGATTGAGCTCTTAATCAATCAGAACTGGTCTAATGACTTGGGTGAAGAATAGAATAATTTCTGACTTACGATACATGATATTTTACACAGCCGTATAGTCAGTTTTGAACTATTTTCTTTTATTTTTTTTCCGTTTCACAAAAAATACCAGATGGTTTAATTTATTTCAGGTTAAATTTTATAATAGAAATTACACTTATTTTTCATCCATTCCTCGATCTCTAAAATACCGTAATTTTATAGATAATATTTTTATTTTATTTATATTAGGTTTTAAAAGAAAACTGCTATTAACAATATGTTCCTAAAAAATAAATATTTTATTTTACCTATTAATCTTTTTGAGAAGTACATTTACATTTTACATTTTGCTTCTAAGCCTGAAATCCATTTTATACTTTGCAGTTTTGTTGTTTTTCCAAAAGTTTGTATATTTTTTGTTCTTGGCTTATGTTACAAGAATCAGATCAGGTAAATTTCTTTACATAAAGAAAGGGGACGCAGTAGTCGAGTGGTTAAGGCGTCAAACTCTTGGCTAATAAATCCTCTGAACCCCATGTCACCTCTGCATGTTTTTTGTAAAGTTTAAGGAGACTCATCAATAGAAGGTCTGGGGCGAGATAGAATCTCAGCAAGCCTAAATTTGGGACCAGCCCCCTTCAAAAATGGGTCCGATGGAAGAACCAGGGGCTCAATTTACAGGTGTGTTGTGAGGTCCCCCCCCCCCAAAAAAAAAGAAAGGAGCCACGAATAATGCACAATAAGCTGTACAGCTGATATACAATTTTAAAAAAAAGGTGGTTGTTGATGAAAATGATGACGTGATTCTGATGGAACATGTTGATTGAAAATAATACAATTCAGATGTAAATATAAACTTTATACCAATTATTTTATACTCAAAGTGTCGTATAATTCTTGGAGCGTCATATTGGTTTTGTGTGAATTATCATTGGACAGCTGCTTGTTTGTTCTGGTTTCTGGCTGTTTTTGAATGTGGGAGTGGCTTGTTGTACATGTCTGATGGTGACATGTTCATAAAAACCCATGTTGGGTATTTTGTTTCTCTCTTGGTTGAATTGAATGTTTTTAGTGACTGGTTGTTTAATTGAGTCCTGTGGAGCAGGGTCAAAAATGAGCTAATAATTGGAAAAAAAAAAAAACTATCTGTAATGGTTCAGGGGGCCACGGTAGCCGAGTGGTTAAGGCGTCAGACTCTCGGCTAGTAGACCCGCGGTCATGGGTTTGATCCCCACCATCGCCTCTGGAATTTTTCTGACGCCTAAGGGGGAACCGGTGGTTGCAGTTAAAAGAAATTAACACGGTGCTCATCAATGGAAGGGGCGGGGCTGGATCTCAGCGACCCTGAATTTGGTCCCAACCCCATTCAAAAATGAGTTTCTTTAATGGAAGAACACTGGTACAACGGGGGCTCAAGTTCACTTGGTGTTGTGAGCCCTCCCCCAAAAATGGAGTCAGGGCGAACAGCTGCAGTGCTCTGGAGGGAACTCCTCCAGTCCCCTGGTGACCAATGTAAAAAAAAAATCTCTAATGGTTTGAAAATTAACAAATATAAACTGGAAAAGAATGTAATTGGTACTGCCAAGCTTTTGACTTATTTTAATGTCATTATCATCTGCAAATTAGTATGGTATGGTATGGTGGAAGTCCTAGTCCTTTAGTACAGTTAATACATTCAATCCTTCTTGTTGTTGCTGCAATTTGATTCCCAAAGTCTTTTTTGTATATTAGGTTAAACCTCCATTGAGCTGTTGCTTCGCATTCGAAGGTGATATGAGTGGCTGTTTCCTCCTCCCCATTACATATCTGCAGATGGCTCATCACTGTATATACCCATGTTTTGTAGATCTTTTCTCACATGCCAGTGACCTCACTTCTCTGAGTTTAGCCCTTTCCAACTGCAGCAATGATTTTGCCAGTCTTGGTGAGTTGTTCCATCATAGGTTTACTATGTCTAGCACCGCTAGAGTTTATCCACTTCTCTTTTTGTTTTGTTTAGATCCATTCTGAGATTGAGGCTTCTATGTTTGTTTTTGTTATCCCAAGGATAAGTTCGGGTCCTATGAATGGGCTTACAGATTCTCCTCTGGCCAGTCTATCTGCTTTCTCATTACCCAAAAATCTACAAATTGACATGATTAAGTTTTCAATAGATAGTTTTAAATCAATTTGGAGATTAAGCCAGTCCCAACATTCAAAAAATAAATTGCCGTTCTCAATCCACCTGAAATTATTTCATTAAATTCCAAACTTGTATTGGCCTTAAAGTATCCTGACAATAAACATTCCGAAAAAAAAAGCTGTAAAAATTTAAAACTAGCCCAAAAAAATTTTTTAACTTTAAAAGGCCACCTTTTGGAAAGCTTGACAAAGGAACTGAGCGTTTTTCTTTCTTTCAAATTTGTGTTACCCCTTGGCCATTTTTTTTTTAAATATAAATATGTAAAATGTGATTAACCGTAAAAAATGGAAAATTCTTACAATGTAGATATTGGTTTATTTAAAAAAGCAGTACATGATTTTGCTTAGAAGCGTGCAACTTGAAATTTCAATGAGCGGTCTTAAAAGTTGGAAGACAATTTAAATTCTGACAATTAGCCTGGACTTGAGATTGCCTGAATGTGAAAAATTTAGACGAAGCAAAATTATTTTTCAATTTGATATCAAAGCGGATTTTTGTGGTCTGGTGGCCTTAGCCACTCTTAAGTTTCCCGAATCACATGGCTTTATTTGTTTTTGACCAGTGGGTAATAACGGAATTTTTTTATATTTTTATTAACGCTTAAATTATGTTATAGAACTAAAAGTATAGCCACACCCCACTTTTTCCTTAAAAAATCCTTCAAAATCCTATCTCAAAAATATAAAGTTCAATCGTTTGAAACTAAATTTATTAATAAATGGAGCTAATTAAAAATAAGATAAAAAATAATAAATTAGAATTTGAATTTCAAGGATCAAAATGAACCGGCACAACAGGAACTTTTTTTAAATGAAATTTTATTTTCACTCTAATAAATATGGCCAGAAAGATTTGCATCATCGATGACAAGGTTATGGATTATTTCACGGCTAATTTAATCCCAGTCTTATAATGCAACAATTTGTAGCTGACTTTTTGAATTGTAACTTTGAATCCAGCAAATAAAAAAAATACCCTTTAAGAAGTTTGTATTTGTCTCCAAACTAACCGTTCTTTCAATTAATTTGCAGTATGCTTACCTTGTTACTTTGCTGGAAAATAAATGTGTCCCTGAATCCCATCTTTTCAGCATTGCTGTTTAAGTTGTCGTGTGAAATGTCAACATACGTGCTCGCATTCATCTTCAATGAATTGTAAGATGCCTTCATTCAAAACCTGACATTACAATTTTGAGATCAGGATTAGCAGAACATCAAGTAGTTAATTTTAAAGCAGGCTTATTGTCATAATTATGTATATTATATATCTACTGCTTGAATACCTTTTTCTTTCTTTTTTTTTTACCAAGAAATTCCGCTTTATTCTCACACTCTGTAATAGGATTGTTTAATAAAGGTTATTTCAAAAATTTTAATTTGTCTATCTACATAAATGACAGGTCAATGTTTAAAGTTAATGAAACTGCAAAATGGTCAATGATTTTTTAAACGAGTTTACAATTGAATGATTAACACAATTTGATGCCAGAGTATTTTGTTGGTTCTAGTGTATCCAAATTGTGTCATGTGTTTACTAGCATATGTTATTTGGGAAAAATTAGCTCATTTCAACAAATTACACAAATAAAACTATATCGTGTGTGTCAGATTGGTATTCAAATTCTTAAATATTATGTGAATAAGTGTTTTAGCTTAAATATTCAGGATGCCAAATTCTCGTGTCAGAAGGCTTAGGGAGAATGGAAACGGTTCGCCGGTGGAAGTGATCGATTTAACATTACCAGAATCTGATTTAAAGGAGGGTGTTCAAGCCCGAAAAAGAAAATGTAACACTCGTTCAAAATCGGAAGTCCCGCCTAAAAAGAAATTAACTGTAAAAAATAGAAATGTTACGAAAGCATGTGCAAAACAGCCAGAGACTCTTAATTACACGAAGTCAATGACAGCTCTCGCCACGAGGCTCATAAAGACAGACATACAGTCAAAAAGAAGCGTCAATACCAGAAAGAAGAAAATGCTACAGATCCTTTCGGAGAAGTGGACCAAACCTTCAACAACGGGCGAGGTGTTGAGTCCCAAATACAAATTCTCCGACAGGCTCGATCGTTACTACAACGATCTGGAAGAGCGCGAGAAAAGAAAAGAACTAAGACGGAATTTGGAAACTGTATCTGACACGTTTATTTGTAACGAGTCAGAAGATGATGAGGTATTAGATCCCTCAAGAAATCTTGTTGAACTACTACTTATATCTTTAGTTTTGTACTAAATCCTGGTTGTCTATTTTCATTCATTCCATTTTTTTAGTTGGGTTTTAAGATTTCAGACCAGTTTTATCGAAAATGACCAAACTGCAGGCTCATCACTCCAAAGACAAAATAAGCCAAAATTTATTTCTAATTTCTACATTTTTGTTTTATTTTTATTTACAGCACCGTGATACACCAGAGGATAATCCTGATGTTAAGTTCAAGTTCAACGAGGAAAATTGCAAGGTGAGTAAAAACGGTGAGGCCGAATGCCCAAATTTCATCCAGATAATACGCAACACCTTTGCGAGCTTCCTTTTCCCCAAGAATGTCAGCGACGAGCAACAGGTTAAAAACTAGCTGCATGTCTTCCACTGTAACTTTAAATAAATGATTGAATATTGACCGTTTTCTTTCTTTTCTCAATTGTGTTTTGTCGCAGTTTTGTGGGTGTTTAAAAATCTTACATCACAGCTGTCTTTTTTTTTTCATTTTTAAAATTTTACACATATTGGATATTATACAACATGCAACAATCACGAGTGAACTCAGTTGAAAATTAGGTATCTTCTGGTGTTGTTATCATAATTGGATGTACTCTTAACTTTTCTGACATCAAATACGTACAACAAAAGCACGATAGAGTTATAACCTACAATGTTATTATTTAATATAAAAAATAATTAATTTTGTTCTCAATTAGAGCCTATACTGATATAAAATATTATACTTATCATCATTTGTAATTTAAGTTGTTACTTTTACCGATGAAACTTTGCCCAATTTTTCTTCACTGAGATCAATGGTCAGAGATTGGAAGGCATTGGTGATATTCTCATATATATTTCTACAGTTGACACTTTCATTAAAAAATTCATTTTAATTTAAAAGAGATTTATTTATTCAATTGATGCAATCAAAATTTTAACCTTTATTTGAGAAAAAATTTAATTAAATAATACAAATTTACTTTTATTTTGCTGACCTTTTTATTGGTAAATCAGATTTAGTTGTGTGTTCAATTTTAAAACTTTTTAACTTATCCGTCATTGTTTTCTGTATGAATCAGCCTATGACAATTTTGTTTGGATTTTCTTCACTCCTGTGGACTTATTTAGTAGGTGGTAGGAATTTTAAAAGAAAAAAATCATAGATGTAAATTCATGTAGTTTTCTTCATGAGCACAACTGTAAATGAACCTCTTGTTTTTTTAATCTTTAATCGAGATTCGCATCCATTTTCTGTGAGTCATTTCGACAAGCTTTGGATTGTTTGGTCATCCCTTGCTGATATAACAATAGTAGAATATTTGTTGTCCTTTCTGCTTAGAAATGAATATATATTCCTCTCTAAGAATAAATTCTATTTTAGAAATTCAATTTATTTGTTAAAGGAAGCTTTTATTTGAATAGATCTGGAATTCCATGCACAATTGAAGGTTCATTTTAAAAAAATTTTGGCTTACTTTGATTTTTTTTTTTTTTTATAGAGAGTAGATGCAATTCTTGCTATCTACCCTGAGGGACATAAAAGGGCTGCGATGATCCCGTTACTCGACCTCGCCCAGAGGCAGCACGGCTGGCTTCCGATTTCAGCAATGCACGAAGTCGCCGATATCCTCAATTTGCCAAAAATGCGAGTTTACGAAGTCGCCACTTTTTACACTATGTTCATGAGGTCAGGTTCGACTAAAATTGACATTCGTTAAAGCCATTCGGATTTTTATTAATATATATTTTTTTTTACAGGAAACCAACTGGCAAATACCACGTCCAGGTCTGTACCACGACCCCTTGTTGGTTGAGAGGCTCAGACGAGATTCTTGACGCTATCAAGAAAGAACTGGGGATCGACGTTGGCGAGACGACGAGCGACATGAAATTCACTTTGTCTGAGGTGGAATGCCTCGGCGCTTGTGTCAACGCCCCAATGATCCAAGTCAACGACGATTATTTTGTACGTTCTCATACATTTTCAATACTCAATTTATCGTCTTATAAAAAATTTTAAATCGTTTTAAAAATCAAAACTCGAGAAAGAACTTCAAAAATGCTAATCAAAACAAAAATTAACTAATTTAGTTTCGATTTTGTTGAGATCCTCATTGCTAAAAAACCTTAACAGACTCCCACAGAAAATTGTACCTTTTTCTGCCCTAAAATGAAACTAGTAAATAAGAAATATATTGCCTACATGCTCACTATATAGAGCCAAGGTGTTGAAATCTTTTTATTCGGTGTGCTAAGAGATTGTATCGAAGATTTTCTTTGAGCTTGATAGCATTGTCGTTTATTCTGAAATCCTTTTTCTACTGATATTTCCTTCTATGTCTTTAATATCTGCCTCTAGATAATCTTTCTTTTAACTTATTTGTAGTCTTATACCAGCCTAAGTAGAATTATTACATGTAACAATTTATTTTCTCTATTCTATACTTACCCTCTTTTTTTTCTTTTTTTTTTAAATATTTTTAATTTTGTTTTTTTAATTCTTTTTAGGAGGATCTTACAGTTAAAGACACCGTCGACATAATGAACGACTTGAAAGCTGATAAACGTCCAAAACCAGGGCCGAGAAACGGCCGGTTTGCAGCAGAGCCGGCTGGTGGTCTCACATCGCTCACAGCAGAACCACCAGGCCCTGGTTTCCAGCTTCAAGATGCCCTTAAATAATATAAATAAATGTTCATGTAAACGATTGTAAAATTTGTTAGTTATAATTAAACTTGTTAAACTCTATTTTTTCTGCTTCTTTTTAACTGAAAATTATCCTCGATCTATGAAATTTTTAATGTATTATGGTTAAAAAATATTTGATATCTGGAAGCAAAAGAAAAAATATCCAAACAGATTGAAATAGAATTAAATAGAGAATAAAATAGACAGCTTGTCATCCATCATAAGTTTAAAAAACAAAATTTAAAAAACAAATGATTTTAATAAAATGTTTGTAGTAAAAAACCTGATTTCAACAATGAAGATAAAAGTGAAAATCAAATCAAAATTTGGATAGTGTAAAAATAACAAAATCAACAATGTCTCAGGCTTTGTCTAGTTTGTTTAAGCATAGTATGGTCTATCAGCATACGAGGCGTTTCAAGTTGCCGTACTTGTTATCGCTCACTTCCTCCTCGCCTAGGATATACGCGATCGGGTTCAACAGCATGAATAAAGTCCAAAATGTTCAGAACGCGAGGGTGAGTTCGCTGAGGCGCTTCCTGGACGTAAGTAAGCGCTTGACTCTTGTGCAGAAGATAAAGAAGCTCTACAAAGAGCACTGGTACGTGATCGTTCCGATCCACCTGCTTACGTCGGTCAGCTGGTTCGGTCTGTTCTTCTTCATGGCCAAGAGTGGTGTCCGCATGAACGTCTTAACCGAAGAGGAAAAAAGCATCAAAGAGAATGGAATTAAAGGAAGGAAAACGACTGCCGGCTATCTAGCCATTTCGTACGCTCTTTTTAAATTGTTCTCCCCGCTAAGGTACACAGTTACTCTCGCAGGTTCGACGTTGGCTGTCAAATACTTGAAAAGGGGAGGATACATAGACCTCAAAAGCAGCTCGAGCTCCGTTTTATCCAAAAAATTGAGAAAACCATACCATTAAACACACAAAAAATAAATTCAAACATTCAAATAAACAACTGTTTCAATTAATAAATTTTTTGTTTTGTTTTTAGTGAAAATACAACTGTTCTGTTCATTTGTCAAAAACACTATCCTTTCATTTTGAATTAAAAAATAAGTAAAAAACTGATTTCATATTGAAATTTGTGATGTTTATCTTTTCAGTTCTCTCCTTAGTACAAACCTTATGAACGCAAAACCTAATAAATCTTCGTATCTAATGAATTCATACGGATTATTTCCTTATACTATCAAGTCTTGGAGAATATTCTCATTAGACTTTTCGCAAAACACCAAGTTGGCGTTCACTCACACCACAGTATCATTCTTCAGGGTCATCAAGCCTTGTGCAAGTGTTCCCCCTGGCGTGAAGAGGCCGCCTTCAACCATGACACCCAGGGCTTTCACAAAATTTAAAAGCTCTTCTTGCCTCAACATCTTACCTGATACTCAAATCCTACCTGTCCTGGTGTACCGCAAGGAAGCATCCCAGGTCCTCTCCTACACTCAATATAATGCTGAAATTCCTCTAAAACCCAGCACCTAGCATCAAAACCTGAACAGCTGCCTCCAAATTGCCCATCCGATATACATCAATGGACTTGATGGATAACAAAATTAATTAATTTTTCCGCACAACTTTACCTTCCTTTAGTTACTTCCTACTGGGTCTCAGGACCTGTGGCAGTCGAGGAAAATGAGTAAAGATACCCTTGGGAGGAACCTTGACAGATCTTGAGACCAATGGCGTAGGAATTCACTCTAGTAATGAAGTTTTGAAAGGAAAGAAAGAACAGAATGCATTATTAACAGGACACTACAGACTAAAGGGTCATTTGAAGATTGCACAGATTCCGTAAAGAAGCAGAACTTTCAACCAAAACTTTCACTAACAAATTTATGAGGTCCCTAATCTATCTGGACCTACAGAATAGAATCAAACCTGACCCAACATACTGACCTCCAAAAACCTTGCCCTTTCCCAATACACAAAATTTCATAACTCCAGAACACATACTAACCTACTTGTCCAAGAAATACAGTTCTTATAAAGTCCCACTAGGTCAACCGGCCATTTAAGACTTAGTGGCAAAGGGACTTAGAGGTAAAGGGTGTCATTGGGTGACTTACCTCTTCTGACCTCCACACCACGGATTTTTTTTAATGCTGAATGAATGTTTTTAGGATTTTTTTTTTCACAAGGGTATTTAGACTGCGGGGTTAAATGAACCCTTAGAGTGCCAATATGTTTGCAAGAAAAGCCCATTTGTTTAGAATGTCAGGTTCAAATATGTAGCTGCTGGAACAAACTCAGTACTTTTAGGTTACAGTGATGAGCTCGAGGGGGGCTTCGGAGGCAGTGTTTGGAACTGCAGGGAGGCCCTGACGGAGGTCAGTGACACTACTGGCCTGACCCTGGAATTCGGGGCATAAAGGCAATGAAAAGGTTGATTTTGACAAAAAGGGGACAACATGGATTCTGGGTTCTGAACCTTACGGTGGCTTAGCAGCCTGCCACAAAGGAGGATACATCTTAAAATGGATCCTTAATGAGTCCAAAACCTGGTGGAACACCATGTTTGAGGCCTGAAGAGATTCATTGGACCGTCCGCAAAACTTAGAAAAGAATTACTGGAAGGCAACTACAACTGAACCAGTATTCTTCCTGGTTGTACTCCTGACAGGCTATGCCACTTAAGACAGCTTATGCATCAGATTGGAGTACAGGCAGAAGAAACAGTACGCAGGTACTGCCAGGAAGAGGAGACTGCAGGACACATTTTATGTTCCTATGAAGATTGATGTAGGTTGGACTCGTGACAGGGCACTGCCACTTAAGAAGGCAATGTGCCGGATAGGAGTACAAGCAGAACAAGCACTATGCCGATACTGTCAGGAAAAAGAGGAGACTACAAGACACATTTTATGTCTATGTAGGTGTTCTTGCAACTAGGTCAAGCAACACCAAAAGTAATATCCTTCACTAAGGAGAAGTTGGCAAAGCTTTAGAGGCTGATTAACAACCTCATACTGGTCAGTGAATTATAAATAATAAGGGAGCACTATAGATCTATTCAGGTCAAGGTGCAAGTATATCTAAGTGGCTGCCTCTTCTATTTCCTACTGTGCCAACGCTTAAACCATTGAAACCACTGCCGCACCCATATACAATTTTTGGCATTATTAATTTAGTTATAAAACATTCGCTTGTACAATCTCTAAATGCAAGTAGAAATTTTGCACAAGTATAAAAATTGAATACTAATTAATTAGTAATTAAGTAATAGTGAATGGATCTAAGAACTGAAAGCACGACCTCAACAAATGGACAAGAGCAAGACCAACACTCGAGGTAGGTCGAGGTGGCCTGCCGGTAATTTGTTGTAAATTACAAAAGCTGGTATTTGTGAACTGAAATCGGTGAAATTGTAATTAATTTTCTTTAAAACTTACAATTTTAAGCTTGTCTTGATAATTCGTTATTTTCATTATGTGATGACATAATAAATCTAAAAAGAGACTAAATGTTAGTACAAAATATATTTTAGCAGTTACACAAAATTTGAAAAAGATGTGTTAGAAATAGTCAAAATTCAAAATCAGGTCTTTTAATTCATCGTCCCTCTTCTAAACAAACACAAATTTACACACAAATGAACAGTGAAACGTCTACCAGAGAAGAAGAAGAAGAAGAAGAAGAAAAAAAAGAGTTCAAACAGTTTATTTACACTTATATACAAAGGTTTAGAAAAAAAAAAATACAATTTTGAAAATTTACTTATAATTAACGTATCAAGACATTTCAATTTTAAAAGGCTTACTTTAAACTCAGGAATGATGATACGTCTTACTTTTTTCAGCCGATTATTTTTTCCACACGTCAGCTGGTTATTTACAAGTTCATTTATCCTATTAACTCTGTAAACATTATTTACAACAAATATATAAATATCCTAAACTATACGTCTTATTGTTGAACAAACATTTTACGGAAAAAATTGCAAAAAGGGAAAGAACACTAATGATAGAACAAAAAATTACAGCCATTACAAATTGAGGAAAGAATATTATAGAATTGAACAATCATTTTTTGTGATATCGAACATCCATTGTCCTAGATTTTGAGACATTTTTAAGATGTCAAAATCTCCTGGACATGAATCCTTTGGCTTTTTTTTATCCCAAAACCTACAAAATTTGAAGAAATGTAAAAAAAAGGTTTATAGTACAAGTAAAAATGTAGAAATAAATTAAACTCTAATGTTGTATTTTATATCTTATCCAAAATTGAGACACGTCACCATTTATCACATAAAAATTTGAACCAAAACGCGTCAAATTTTTTAAAAGTAAAAATAACTTAACTTTCTTTCAATTCAAATGCCAGTCGGGTCGACAAAAAAGCTAAAAAGCTCCTCGAAATTTTTGAGAAAGATATAAAATTACAATTTACAATTGAACAAACATTGTATCAAATGGACATCTATATGTATAATATAAATATTTCAATACACAAAAAAAAATTTCCTACTTTTTTTCTTTTTCTTTTTTTTTTTTAATTAAAATACGTGGAAATTTCAACCTTGCGAGTAAGACAAAAACAAAAGAAAAAAAAACTATTACTGTGTTGGTATCGCAATTAGATTTTTCACTACAGACCTTTTATTCTCGTCCTTGACAAAGCTAATTTTGGGTCAGCATTTGAGGCCGGTGTTTAAGCATGTGTTCAACAAAAGGACGTTTATAGTTGGTCTTGAACTTGCAGTACGGGCAGTCGTGGCTGTGGCAGGTGATGGGACACTCGTGTTCGAAGTGGCGGAAAAGCGAGATCCACCGACCGACGATCGTGCCGCAGCCTTCACACTTGAAAAACCCTTCCTCGTTTTTGTGTTTCAGCATCCGCATCCTCACCACCTTCCTCCAGGTGGACCGCTTTAATATCATCATCTGGTTCGTTTCTGCGTTCAAACAAAACTTTGTTCAATTTGTTACGGACAAGGAAATCGGAATGGGAGAAGGAAGGAGAGAAAGAAGGAGAATAAAAAGTAATAAATAGAATAAAGAAGTTTAAAAAAAAAAAGTGAATAGGGTGGTTCAAATAAAAGACAGTTTGGTTTCTTTTTTTAAATTATCATTGTTTACAATCACTTTTTCCCTTGTTTTATCATCATTACAACTGGGACAAATAAATAAATAGCAAAATTAAAAAAAATTACAAAACAAATTTGTATAAAGAATATACTATTATATATTAATACTTTAACGCTGAGGTTATATTAACCCTCAGAGTGCTGGTGTTTTTGGAAAAAAAAATGTAAGTATTTGTGGTTCAAACACAGGGCTGTCGGATTCTAACCCGAGACGTTTATCTTACAGTGATGAGCGCCGTGTCAACGTCAAAATTATTGTGGCCACCGACGCCCCCAAATATGTCTTTTAGCTTTTCAAATTTGACTTAAAATAATAAACTGTTCAACTTGCGTGAAATGTAACTTTCCACGTTTAAAATCAAAAGCCATCCTTCATAGATTCTCTCCGAGCCTGAAAACAAAACGGGAAGAGTATCAGTTCAAAACGGAATCGTACGAATAATCGTAAAAATGTTATAGTTACCTTTTCGCCCGATTTAAAATTGACTGGGGTTATGTCGAGCACCATCAGAAATACAACAAATATTTTATATACGTATATATTTTTAAAAGAACAAAAACAAAGAAATAATACAATCGAGAAATAATCACTCATACATCAAGTTACATTTTAGCTGCCTTGTAATAATAAAAAAAATAATACCGAGTCATAGTCGACTAGAGTAAAAGAAAGTTTATCGAAAGAGCCGCTGATGGGGTAAAAAAAATCATGTTTAGGGCAGAGGTAATACTGCACGACATTAAAAGTTCATTGATGATTGGCAATGCATTAATAAACAAATAACTACAAGAAGAATAATAATAATAGTAATAATAATAAAAATAAATGAAAATCCAAAAGAAAATGAAAAAAGATTTAAAATTTTAACTAATGTTAGTTTTGTTCTCTATGATCATACAATTTAATGTAAACCATAGATGCTTAAAAAAAAAAATAATAATAATAAAAATGAAAAAATTCTAGATAAAATTGAATGTAGAAGTATTCAGACAAAGGAGAAAAAGAGGAAAACAAGATTCGTTTAAAATTCAAAAATAAAATATAAAAATTCACAGGATTTGAAAGAAAAATACCCCAGGTTTCTTATTAAAATACAATTTAAAATAATAATAATAAAATAATGGAACAGTTGGTAATACTTAAAGTTTTTTTTTTTTTTTTTTTTCTAAGAATGCTTTAACTTGATGTGTCGCGATAGCAGGTTATTTTTGATAGACTTGTAAGGGCAGAGCGGGCATTTAAGTTGAGGTTCCCGACCGCATTCGGTCGCCAGGTGACGTTTCAAGTGTCGCCTGTGCCTGTACAGTTTACCGCAGAATCCGCAACGCACTGCCGCCTCCTGTACGTAGCTGTGGTCTCGTTTGACCCTGTCGCAGTCTGGATCGGGAACAGAAAGAAAAAAAAGCTGGATTAACACATCTCAAACTACATCGTCCACGGTTGAGAGGAGAAAGATTTTTTTTATATACAAAGGGATAAAGGGGGTCATTTCTTATTTAAATCACAATGCTAAATTTGAAATATTTGTTCTTGTAAAGCAACAGTTTTTATTCTCCAATTGAGCAAATAAACTTACAATTAATTAATGACAAATCACAGTTAAATCATGGTATCTCTTGGTTACATTAAAATCTCTTTTGAGTTTATATAAAATTTTTTTTTGTTCAAATTATAAAAGAAACAACACAACAAAAATCAAACCATAAAAACATCATTGCACACTTTTTTTTTTTTTTTTTTTTTTTTAACTTTCGTATTATTAGTTTACACATTTTGGCACACATATAATTCAAGGCACATAAAACAATTCAAAAAGTTGTACCCAAGAATTAAAATTTTAGACAATTTGATCATCCTCTGGTTTTTAAATTATTTAGAAATAAATAAATAGGCGTAGGGTTTGACAGGATAGGAACATGGAAGCACCACCTCGGTAAAAAAATATCCTCTACATTTTGTTTAGAAATAATTGGCGCCCATCGTTTTTCATTTACGAGAACAATAAAACTGCTAGGCATATTTACGAAGGATCCCCCCCCCCACAAAAACATTAAATTTAACAGATGCAACAAAAATTAATGACTAAAAATATTTAACTGACTAACCGCTGGGCAAAAATAAATTTGAGCTAAAACATAATTCATGATTTATCAATTTATCACAAAATTATCCTGCGAAAAATCACTGGCATAGCTTTCTTTAGCTTTTATAAACTTTTGTTTTTATTAATTACTATTAACATTACCGGCGAAAGATAAATTTGTAATAGAGAGAAACGAATAAACAATGTAGTATACAAAGAACCACAGCAATGACCTTTTTTTTGGTCGAACTTAAAATAATAATAATAATAAATTACTGGTAACTTATTAAACTTTGTTCCTTTTTTTTTTTCTTTATTACCACCTAAATTGAATAGTTCATTGATAACTATATGAAAAAAAATGAAGAAAAAAAAACTATCCGAGTCCAAATTCTATACACAACAGCAAAACAAAATGACTAAAATATACAGACTATAAAAAAATAAAAAAAATTCGAAAGGAACAACTTTATGTCATTTACGCTCGGGGATTGACCGTCCGGGGTGGTGCTTCCTTATATGGACGCCGAGGTTGCCCTTCTGCTTCGATTTGTAATTGCAGTACGGGCAAGGGTGCGTCGGGGCTTTGCCCCCGCATTCGAACTCCTCGTGGCGTTTGAGCGTGCTCTTCCACCGATACGCCCTGCCGCACGTGCAGCATTTGTAGAGCGGCCAGGTCCTCTTGAACGAAGGCCACATCCACGCAAGATCTGAAACGACAATTACAATATAGCACTTCTGTCAGGCCGTCGCTGGCTGGTTAAGTGCAGACGTTATTGACACACACCATGGATCTTGGTTCTGGTTATTGTTGCAGTTTTCAGTAAAAGAAAAACAAATGAATCCCATGAAAAAAAAAATTTCTTTATTTGAAATATTTCTGAGAGATCAGAAAGACATAAATACACTATTTATTTTGCTTTTCATTGCAAAATCAAACGTTTATTACATAGCACAAAAAAAAAGAAGAAAAAAAGAAACAGAATAAGAAATATCCCTTAAAAACGAAAGTGAAGAAGAGAGGAAAGGTTTTTTTCTGAAAATAAAATAAAGTTTTTTTAAAAAAATTGTTAAATACACCATTTTGTACAACACCTGCCTACTGATTACTAAGTTTACTACTTTTTGAATAGAAAAAATAAATAAATAAATAAATAAACACCTGAAAGTTAAATTTAACAAAAGTAAACAAATGAGATGATAACATGCAGAGAACAAAAAATCTTTTTGCATCTGTGACCAATAAAAATGTTATTTATCAGTAATGCGATTATTAATATTTTCGCACTGCTTATTCCTATCTGTTACCAGATTTGGCTGGATTTTAACTGTTACGCTCTTTTGTGTTAAATTATTTGACAACACAGAAAAAAATACATCAGTTTATTCAAAGAGAAGTATAGTTTAATTACAGTGACGGGAAATTTTAAGAAATTAAAGATTCGATATGTTTCTATGATCAGCATGAATAAAGGATATAAAATCGTAACTATCGTGCAAAGATACGCTACAAAAGAAAGTGATAAACAGTAAGAGAAAAATAAACTCATTAGAAAAAGAGGAAGGTTGACAAAGAGTACGTTAGAAATTTTACAAATCTCTCGGAAAGGGAGAAGGAACTCGTCTACCGCAGCAGCCAGGAATTGAAACAGAAAAATAAACATACGAGAAAAAGAAGCGTGGTAAAAAAATATGCTGACGGAAGACTCAACAAACAATTAAAAATTATATCAACCAATGTATGTTCAGTGGACACAATTGTCCGTATTAATTATTTCAATTAAATATTCTTTTTATCTTAGGTTTTCAGTTGAGGTTAAAAAGTTAGTGTCATGAGCCAGATTCGAACCCACGGCCCTTCGGCTCAATTTGCCGCCGCTGCTCTTACCCACTAGAGTTGTCTATTTCAATCCACTTGGACACAAACTCCCCATCTTAGTGGTTAGAAGTAATATATTGAACCGAAGGTCGTGGGTTCGATCCCCACTCTTGACAGTAACTTTTTCATCTCAACCAAGACCTTAGATAAAAAGAATAATTAATTGAATTAATATTTATATTTATTAATACAAGATTTTTAATTATTTCATTGAAAGAATCAATAAAATGTGTTTTTTTTACTGAATTATACTTAATTAAATTTTTTAAAGTAATACTATAAACTAACCGTTCGTTTCTCAGTTTATAAGAATAAAATAAGTTTCTTCAATGCAAATAGATTTAATTGACAGAAAGCATGCATTAAATTGGAAAACAAATAATGATTTGTGATTGTTTGGAGATCGTGAGATGTGGTCTTGTGAGATGTAAATTTAGAAAAACATTTTCTTTATTGTGACTTTTGATTTTTATTTACATCATTCTGACACACACAACCGTGACACATCTATACATAAAACACAAACACTGAGCCCTGAAGATGATCTAAATAATGATCGAAAGTTGGCAGAATAAAGCAAATGTTTCTTTTTTTTAAACCTACATCACACAGGACCACCTCACGGATCTCGCCAAACAATAATTAATTAACGGTCACTAGATACCATCCTTTTTTAAAAGGTAGTTCCTACTCACGGTAAGTTGTTTCGCAACGATCTGGATTTTGAGCTTTTGTAGAACTCCTTCAACCTGATGATGAGGTAAAAGCTTGAAATCTAAATCATTCCAAGACAACTTACTGTGAGTGGGAACTATCTTTTTTAAAAAGGTTTGAACACCGCACTCACTCCACCGTTCGTCATTTCTCCCACAAAATTCTTCACATAATAATTTGTCTACGATTATGAAAGAATTTTTTTTTTTTTTTTTTTTTTTTATAGTTAGAGGCGTTTTATAATAGAATATTATTGAATTTCTTCTGAGTCACAAATCGTATTAATATAATGCATCATTATCGTGAAATCATAAGAGTGTGAATTTGTAATCAAGAAAGCGTAATTGATTTGAAGAGAATGAAGGAAACTTTCACATTTGTTAGTAAGTGAAAATCAGATATCTTAATTCATGGTCGGTACTATTATTTATTACGATAATTAATTAAGGTTTTTAGTTGAGATGAAAAAAAAAAAAAATCAATGACACGACCGGGATTCGAACCCACGATCTTCACCTAAATACGCTTGTCGTCGAGAATTCAAACCGATTACACAACATTTGAAATTTGGTCAAGCGGACCACGAAAGTAGTGAATTAATTATTTATTACGTAGAATTCAATGTCAAAGTGGTCTTCCAACAAGTCCCGTTATGTGGCGATAAATATACTTGTGCATCCTAACCGAGGAGGTCATTTTCTACAGCACATTTCTCCCTGGCAAAATTCTTCGGCATTCGCGCCAAGAAATAAATTCTACGTGCAAACAATCCATAAAAAATATTAATTTATTATTTCCTATTGGAATAAAGCGAAGATTGTCAATCTTATGACCGAAAAGTTACATTAAAAATAGGCATTCGCCACAACCACCACCATGAAAAAAATGCGTTTCGATCAATGTCTGTTTCGACCCAGGAAGTTTTTTTTTTAAAGAAAAAATCTATATTGGTATAGATTGACATTAGCAAATCGTTAGATAATAGTGCATCCGTACGGATTATAAGATCTATTATTGATTGGAAAGTTCAATGGAAATTTGCAGAATATGGACGTAGACTAATGCACAGAAACTGGTGAGTAGAAGCTGAAAGCAACGCACCATCGAGATAATGAAATTCGTGTTATTTAAGGAATTTACTTTACATCTGTTTGTCATGTAATACGTCAAAAGAAGGTTTGTGTGTGTGTTATTTTTAAAATTAGCAAGCAAACCAAGGTTTGTCTGTGAAAGAAATGTTTCTTTTCCAATACTGATTGTTTGAAAATGGGTGTCATTTGTTTCATACTTACGCAGAAATGGCTAAGACCTACACAAAATTGTGGAACGCGCGGTATCTATGAAGATGCGGAACACATATTCTTATTTCGGAGAGTACGATGAGCGAAGGGAACTATTGGAGAATTTAGTACAACTTAACAAAACCGTTTTCTGTTGAATAGCCGCATCAAGTAGTCCTCATATATAAAATATCGGCTGGCTGACAGACAACGCACACACCAAACTGCTGGATCTAAAGGACTGAAATTTCAACAGTGCATTCCTATAATGACACTGATAGCTACTAAGAAAGGGTATTTTTTAAGGAGAAATTTTTACCATGTATAGAACGAAGTGAACAGCAAGTTGAAAAATAAATTTGAGAAACAAGACATAATATAAAGTCATACTAGCAACTGCATCATATTAGAAAGGTACATTCTTCTGATATGGTCTTGAAAGGAAAAGGGGTGGGACAGGATAGCCCCTGGGACCTGCAGGATGTGAATTTTTTTTTTTAAGAATATCATCCATGGTCTGAGACGATTATTATGCATATGTGTGAAGGGTATTGTGAAAAAAGGCCAGAGGCGACTGTGGGATTCGAACCCATGGGCCTACCGCCTTTCAGCAGAGTCTTTCAGGCGCTAACCACTAAGCTACTGTGGTTCCCAGTATTAATTTCAATGTAAATAGTTTTTATCTGCATATCTGAAGAGGTCACAGCAAAAATGTAAGGTTTATGTGAACATTTCAAGGATTCCCTTTCTTTTTTCTCATTACGGGCTGGCTTTGTCAAGCTTGGGACGACCTAAGCGTCCTGCTGCTATTGACCGCAGATCAGTAATAAATAAAAAATCAAAAAAATTGTGATACAGGGAGTGCATGGGTTGAAACAAGTTCTAAAATGAACGAGTTTTGGCCAATATCTCACCCGGTACAGCATTTGTCGAACATGTTGAAAAGGTAGATTAAGATTAGAACTTCACCTATGCCACAAAGACAAAATAAATCGGTCTAATTGACCATATAAATAATTTCGATTATACTTCTTTTTTTTTATGTAAGGTCTTGCCTCTAATGAAAAATTTAGTATCAAAAGCGAGATTCGAACCTACGACCTTCGGCTCAATACCCTGCTGTACTAACCAATCACAATGGCTGAACCAATATAATTTTTTAATAAATGGATTAATATTTAGAAAGTAAAGTTGTATCACTTCACCAACAGCTCACCATGGCCGTTTCATAAGTCACTGAGAATTTCATCTTGACTACACGTTTGAAAAAAGGCAAAAAGAGGTAAAATTCGAAAAGTTGTGAGATGAGAAATTGGTACGCGAGTGGAGCCAAGACACGACAGTTCAAGAGTCTAGAGCAGCGGCTTATTGAGCCAAAGGTCGTGGGTTCGAATCCGACTGATAACACTAACCTTTTCATCTAAACCAAGGACTTTACATAAAAAGAACAATTAATTGATACCACTAAACATACATGGATAATAATACATAATAATTAATAAGAAAAGGAGAATCACTTCATTAACGGCTTCCCGTGGCCACTTTAACAGTTGCTGAGAATCAAATCGTGATTACACGACATTTAAAAGATGGCAAAAGAGAGAGAGAGAGAGAGAGAGAGAGAGAGAGAGAATTCGAAAGGTTGTAGGTTGTGATGGGTTGATGCCTGAATGGATCAAAATCATGATAGCTCAAGTGGTTAGAGCAATGGCTTATTGAAGTGAAGATCGTGGGTTCAAATCCTGCTCGTACATTAACTTTTCCATTCCAACCAAAAACCTTCCATAAAGATCAATTAATTGAAGAAGTAATTTGGTCAATTGGACCATTAAACATAAAATGAGTAATAATTAATAAGTAAAGGAGAATAACTTCACTAACAGCATTAAAAGTTGCTGAGAATCAAATCATGATTACACGACATTTGAAAAATGGCAAAAAAAAAAGACAAACCTCTAAAGGTTGTAGGTTGTGAGATGAGTCGATGCCGAAGTGGATCAAAATAGCGAGGGATTCGAACCCACGGCCTCCGTATCATTACAAATGTCTTCGAAAAATGGCAAAAAGAGGGAAAATTTTAACGGTTTTAGGTTGAGATGAGTTGATGCCCAAGTGGATCAAAATCACGAAAGCTCAAGTGGTTAGAGAAGCAGCTTAGCTTAGAAGAAGGTTGTGGGTTCGAATCCTGCTCGTGATCTTTTACATCTCAACCAAGGATCTTACATAAAAACAATAATTAATTGCAATTATCTATTATTTTGAATGTGGGGTAAATCCATAAATGTTGTATTGGCCAGGGTGTTTTTTAAGCCACCGGGAGCCCAAGAACTTAAATGAATATTCTGAGTATTACCTGGTTTGTCAGATGAAAATTTATCATGGAGGAATTTTTTTGGCCACTAGTCGATTTTATAGTCTGCTTTGTTAACTGTTTGGAAGTGATTTTTGCCTGTTTTGTGTAAGTAAATATTTCAAGAGAGGATCATTTAAGCTAGGCTTAGGTTTTTTGAAGCTTGAATTCTTGGAAAAGCCTGTGTGTAAAGTTGTGCAAATAAGGCAAGAAACAGACGAGCTAGTAAGAAAAAGAAAAAGAAGAGGTAAAACGTAAAAGAATTGTAAATCGGTGTGACCGGCTCGTTGCGAGGCGTATTTGCAAAATCGGCCGGGCCTCGGTTGAAAAGAATCGTCTACTTACGGCCCCGGATCATGTAAAAGGGGTTGGCGGCTGGGGGCGGTGGCCGGGGGCGGAACGCCGCCTCCTCGCACGTCGCACCTGCCGCAGCGTCGAGCGTTTACCCCGAGACGGAGACACGGCAGAAAACCAAGAGTTAACCTAGCACACACGGGAGTCGAGTCGCGTAATGCGGGCTGCGTCCGACAGGAGGCGGCTCTCCCACGGGCCACGGATCCCCTACCCCTCCTTCAAATCTTCACTTTTGAGAGGTATTTTAAGGGTAATTTACCCGGAAGCCAGTAATGCCAGTCTAATCTAATTCAGGATTTGCAAACTATTACGTTTAAAACGTTTACAAACTCAAATATAAAGTCAATACGAGGTGTCGTAATTTTTAAATTTATCCAACCGAAAGATTAATATGCCAAAGTTTAAATTGATACTGGTACTTGCAAACAGTTTCAACTTCCGGTATCCCATTGGCAATGGAATCGCTCCTTTATTTTTATATATATTTTTTACGAGGATATTTCAACTACCAAATTGTACGATTTTTTAAAGAATAGAATAGAAATGCTTTTTATTCCTTTTTCTCTATACAAAAAGCTGATACATATTTGAGATATCTGTCTGCAGAATTTGGCATGTATACTGTGAACATTATAAAAGGCATTGAACCCAACATTAACATTAAATAAACTACAGAGAAATAAATATTTATAACTCATAAAAACTATTAATAGTATTCAATTTAACACTCACAAAATAAAAAGTATGTTCTTTAATAGTATATCTAAATATTCATAAAATAAATTTTGTTTATAAAAAATTTCAATAAGAAAGTACCAAGAAATGAGCCTTGAGGAACTCCAGGACATAATATTTTTTTGAAATTTCTGGACTCTTTCTTTTGGTCAGAACAGAGGAAAACAAATCTAGTAACAAACTTGACAAATTTGGCTATATTTACCAAGCAATTTTATCTATGTTTAGATTTCCTTATATTGAAGAACGTTTTATTATTTTTGCCACCAGCAATCATTCTCGTTGAAAAGGCCAATAATCTTCGATAACTATCCCAAACATTTTTTTCACCTGTTTTTTGGTGCAGATGCCCATTATGCAGAGAAAGGTTGCTCACTGTGTCCCATCATGCCTTAGCTCCATATAGAGAGCGTGTAGGCATGCCACCGAACTTAAGAAGAGTTCTCAAACTAACGGTAACGAATTTCAGAGTCCCTTGTTCTGCTTTTTATGGGAAATTGCGGTTTTTATCATATGTGATATGTCTTATGTGTTGTGCATGTTTTGGCTGAATGCATGTATTTATTAGCATGAGTGGCGAAGGGTGAGGGTGAAATATAACATCATCATTGGGGTCGATGGCAGAATATTTATAAAAGTACTCCATCGACCACAATATAGATTAGTTTGAGTGTAGGTCGGTGGAGGAATACCAAGTACTCCTTTATCTTGGAGTTTCTCAAGGCTCACCTTTTGGTACTTTCTTGTTTAAACTTTATATAAATGGAATTCCTTCTTGTTTTTTGCATATTCATTTTAAATGGTTTGCTGATGATCTTAAAACTTTGAACTTCATAGATGATTCGTAACAAAATTCACCAAGATTGATCACTGACGTCAAAAATAATAAAATGTTTCTTCTATATAAGAAAATGTAAGCATTACACCATTGTGTTTGAACTGTTCCACCAGTTTTTGTTTTTCGGAAGCCTTCAGATATGACCCACATAATTTTTCATACGGGAATTTTTTAATATTACTGAGTGCAAATTTGTACAAAACTCAATCACAATGGTACAACGTACCAAGTTTAGAAATTGGGAAATACAATTTCTTGGTTCTGTTTTAAACATTTTTGAGCTGTTCCGCCAGTTTCTGTTTTTCAAAATCTTTCACACACGGCCCGCTAAGTTTGTACATTCCTTTATATTGAAGAACATTTTATTCTTTTTTTGGCACCATTGCTCAATGGTGGAGAATTTTGTTAGGAATCATCTATGAAATTCAATATTTTGTAATCTTCAGCAAAAAAAGATACGAAATTACTATGTGAAAAAAAGAAGAAAATTTGTTTATAAAAAGTTTAAACAAGAAAGGGCCAAGAAATGAGCCTCGAGTAACTCCAGGGCAAAATATTTTTTTGATTGTTTTTGGAGATTTTTGGACTATTTCTTTTAGAGAATAAATCTACTAACAAACTTGACAAATTTGGCTGTTTACCAACCAAATAGAGCAATTTACCAAGAAATTAGAAAACGTGTATTAAGATTACATGCACTTTAAAAAAAATTGGTCATTAAAATTTCATGGTTAATTAGTTATGGCTAGTTAAAATTTTAAAACATTTGTACTGTTTCACAGGTTTTTATTTTTCGGGATATATCAGACCAGCACATTGCTAACGCAATCTTATGCGAGGAATTTTAACATTATCGAGTGCAAATGTGTATAAAACTTAATTCACAATGTTAGAATGTAACATTTTTCGATTATTTGGAGGTCATTAGATATTGTCTGGTGTGGTGTAGGTTTTAGAGTAACTTTTTTTTTAATCATGCCAACGTTCCGATCTTTATTGAGATCATCTTCAGGGCTCCAAGTGTTGTTTTTTTTTCTGTGTAGTGTGCCATTCTTGTCATGTTGAGAGTGCTAGTTTTTTTTTTTTTTTTTTTTTTTTTCGGAAGCCTTTTGATACGGCCCACTTAGTTTTTCATATGGGACTTTTTTCAACATTACTGAGTGCAAATTTGTACAAAACTTCATCATTTGTAGAATGTAATAATGAGGAACATTTTATTATTTTTGACACCGGTCTTCTATGTTGGAGAATTTCATTAGGAATCATCTATGAAGTGAAATAATTTGGGATCGGCAGCAAAAAATTCAAATTGAATCGATAAAAGGTTTAAAAAAAGAAAGGACCAAAAAGTGAGCCTTGAGGAACTCCGGGATAAAATATTTTTTGGGATTTTTATTGAAGGCCTGTTTCTTTTGGTAAAAAGCATAAATTTAGCCATGTTTATCAAGCAATCAGAAGGCTTGTATGTAGGATAATGTGCAATTTATGTAAATTGGTCAATAAATTTTCGTGATTCTACATCTTCCACTGTAGCATCATAAGTCATAGTTGTAGTGAGGCTTTTTTCCCACTGTGGACGTATAAAGGATCTATTTTCACGTTGAGTGAATTATTAAGAAAAAAGAAGAAAAAATCAAAGATTTATACTTCGAAAATATGCGGGAAGCGCGGTGATGTGTATGGAGATCCATTTCCTCCATCCCCACCAATATTATTTGTTTGTAAGTCTGTCTTTTGTGTTGGGGCAAAGCCAAAATGGTGAGACGTCCCTTTCTGAAATGAAGACCTCTGGAAGCGTTTCGATGTGAGTGAGATGTCATCGCTAAACCTGTTGAAGGGGTACATGTCAGAGGAGGACACGGAAGCAGAAGCAGAAGCAGACGAAGAGCATAGGTGAGCCTCAGACGACCCACTCTCTTCCAATTAATCAGCCCTTTTTTCTTCAAATTTAAGCAAACTCCCGTTGCCCAATTCGCTGAAGAGAGTCTTTCCCAAAGAGGAAGTTGAAGACGACCCGGAGAAACACGATGGCAGAGTTAGGAGTTACCCACACCAAAGAGGCAACTGGAATTCTCTCGTATACATACCTTGTAAGCCAACCTAATCATCTCTTTACGATTCAATGACAGTTGGTGTTTTTTTCCCCTTCCTAGACCAAAGGAATCCTCCCTTTGATCTTCTCTGCGACCAGATAATCGAGTTCTGCGAGCCGGAGATTGAGTTGAAAAGAGTCGAGGAGCCGCACATCAGCCTTACGAGGACGTTTGTCCTTCTCTACCACTGGATAGACAACTTTGTCTCGGCGGTTAAAGGCTCGATCCAGACCTTTTCGAGGTATACAAGACAATTGACAGTAATTTTATGGCAAATTATGAAAATTATTTGTGGTTTGACGGTTGTTTCCTTTCATTCAATACACTTTTTCTATGAAATTTGAAAGAAATTAAGAAACAAAAAATGAATGTCAGCGTATATCATGGAGAAAGAGTTTATATGGATTAATAATAGTAATGCTTTAGTAAATCTAAGAAAAGTGACAATGATTATTTTAAAATTGTGAAATGCGGTTTGGTGTGAAGTTTCAGAAAAGCATTTTCTTTATCGTGCCAACGTTTCAATCTTTATTGAGATCATCTTCAGGGCCTGAGATTTAAAAACATTCATTTTTTCCACATCCTCCAATTCCAGGTCCCGAAGATGATCTCAATAAAGATTGAGACGCTGGCACAATAAAGAAATTTTTTTCTAAAACCACTAGACTGCATCTCCCTATCTCTGGATAATCATTAACGAACAGTCATGCCAGAGGTCGTTAATTAAACAATCCGAAAGGAAAAAAAATACAGAATAAAGTAACAATTAATTAAGGCTTTTAGTTGGGATGAAAAAAAAGTCAATGGCACGAGTGGGATTCGAACCCATAATCTTTGGCCAGATATGCTGTTACTTCACCACTTGAGCTATCGTGAGTTAGGAAGTTGTTGTCCGAGTGGATTGAGGTTGCGGTAGCTCAAGAGGTAGAGCAGCAGCGTATCTAGCCGAAGATCATGGGTTCGAATCCCACTCGTGCCATTGACTTTTTTTCAACTCACCTAAACACCATAGTTAATTGTAATGTATTAATTGGTCAAGTGGACCACGAAATTAGTGAATTTTAAGAATAAAGTAAGATAATATTTTTATGTAAGGTCTTGGTTGGGATGAAAAAGTAAGCGTCACGAGTGGGATTCGAACCCACGACCTTCAGCACAATTCCCTACCACTTGAGCTATCGCGACTACTTTCCACACCAACTCTCCGTCTCACCTACAACCGTTCGAATTTTCTCTCTTTTTACCATTTTTCATAAAAAGTAAATACAATTAATTGAAAGAAGTAACTTGGTCAATTTATCACTAAAATGTAAATGGATTTAGATAATAAGGTCCGGTGTTAGGTCCGATAGCTGAAGTGGTAAGAGCATCATCGTATTTAGCTGAAGGTTGTGGGTTCGAATCCCGCTCGTGACGCTGACTTTTTCATCTCAACCAAGACCTTACATAAAAAGAATAATTAATTGTAAGAAGTAATTTGGGCAATAGACCACAAAATCTAATGGATTTAAGATAATAATAATAATAATAGCCTAGGAAATAAATTGAAAGAAATAACTTTTAAAATGAGAAAAAAGAAAAGAAAAACAGGCAGTAATACATTATTTGTATATCATTTTATTTCTGCCGCGAATTTGATCCGTTCAGAAACCGTAACAGGTCAATTCTAGGGAGAGAAACATTTGAGATGAAATAACTGAATCGCACAAAGTACAGATTCCCAATTCCCCTCTAATCCAGACAGCCGAGTTTGAATGTAAAATCTCACTTCTTAGTTTAAATGCATTTATCATTCGTGATTCATTGGGCCCAAAAATTGTCCTCATGTCGGTCAAACAATGCAGGAGAAATTGGACGCATGACTGTCAGTCTTTATGATGTTTTTTATTTTGATTAATGTGTAGAGATTAGTGACCGTTAATGGATAATTATTCAGATATCGTGAGATGCGGTCTGGAACGATATCTGAATAATTACTCATTAATGGTCACTAATCTCTACACATTTCTACACGAGAAGAATGAATAATATGGGATTCTACGAACAAATTTCATCTACATACGGACACACAGCTAAAAGTATTCTGAAGGACATCGCCAACAATGAGAAGAAACTCGCATCGGCCATCAATCAGAGAACTTTTTTGCTGAAATGTAGACAACATAAGGTATTCCCTAGTCATATCAGAAACATATTCAACTTCACAAACGCCACACTAACACAACCAAACACCAGAATTAACGACATACATAAAGCCAAAACAAATGTCAAACGAAACATCTTAAACGTAGAAATCACCACAAGCATCAAAACCAGACCCCATCTCACAATATATGAATAATTTTGATTAATAAGAATTGAATAGCTATGCCAGTTAAAGAGATTGTCCAACGATAGTTCTTCTGCCATTGACTTTTTTTAACTCAACTAAAAACCTTAATTAAATATAATACATAAACTGGTCAATCAGACGACAAAATAAGTGAATATCATAATAATTTAATTGGCAATAAAGAAAAGTAATTTTGGTCTAATTGTAATGTCAGTTTTTATTTATAAATCTAGATTTCCTAAGAAAGCTAAAAATCTTCATTAAATTTTCATTTAATTATATCTAAATTTTAAGTTTGTGTAATATTTAAATAAATATTGCTGGGAAGTTATCAAAAATTGATTTTTATCATTGTTTGCAGGTTTGATCTTCAGTTTGACGATCTGAAGGTTTATTGTAACGAAGAGGGCACTCGGACCTTCCTCGCCCTCGCGGTCGGCTTCGGCAAAATGGAGATTACCAAATCCGTTCAGGTTTTGGACAAGTGCCTAAGTGAATATAAGCTGCATCCATTTTACAATGTAAAAAGAAAAATTTGTTTTGAATTAATAAATCTCATATATTAAAGGCATTTGTAATCGTCTTTGAATAACTTTGTAGGAGGCATCGTTTCACATGAGTATCTTGTGGTGCCTTGGAAACAAAAAGTCTGAACTCGAAGCGAAACTGCCCGAACTGAACAAAGTATTCGAAGCGAACGTCAGTGACTCACTCGATCTCACAATCCCTATCACTTCGTATATTTGTAAGATTGGAAACAAAATCTACAACCTAAAGCTATTGTGATTTATATTTTGTACTTAAATTATATATTTTAATTTACCCTCTTGTATGTGTGAGTTATGTTGGTACATAGAGTAATTGTTATCCTGAATCATATTTTCATTGAAATAAGTGATATTAATAATAAAATGCCTATTTGTAAGTGAAATCTTCTTTATCGCTCCTAATACCCTTTCCAATCTTTTTATTTAAGCTTTTACCCTATGCCTAACTATTTCGTTTTATTGTTTAATATCAAAATAATATACCACTGAAGTCCTTGGGCTACCTTATAACGTATAGATTGTAGATCAGACGATTTCCTCACGATTTGCATTTTGTGAGGCAGTAAATATAATTTGCACGTAGGGTGTTAAGCACAATAATACACTGAAATATATGGAGTTTTGACATAAAATAACAAGGGGCTCTCACGTGCATATCCACCGTTCTCTCCTCAGTCTGAATTTTCGTTCTCCGAACATTCCAGTAATCGAAATTAGAATAAAATTCAATATGCCCGAATTTTAAAGGAAGCAAATAGAACATTATTGGAGGGGGGGTAGTGAGAGGGAGAGTGAAAGAATGAGCAAGATTTAGAGAGTGAGTGAATGAAAAACAGAGTGCGAGGGAATGAATGACAAACAGAGAGTGAGTGAGTTCATGAAAAACTGGGAGAGTGAATGAAAAAAGACAAGAGGGAGTGAGTTCATGAAAAAGTGAGTGAATGAATGAAAGAGAGACTGAGTGAATGAATGAGAGAGAGAGAGAGAGAGA
>CM077110.1:2489498-2526927 GCA_039619505.1 Cimex hemipterus | reverse complement strand
GAGAGAGAGAGAGAGAGAGAGAGAGACTCTGAGTGAATGAATGAGAGACTGAGTGAATGAATGAGAGAGAGATAGACTGAGTGAATGAATGAGAGAGACTGAATGAATGAGAGACTGAGTGAATGAACGAGAGAGACTGAATGAATGAATGAGAGACTGAGTGAATGAATGAGAGAGAGAGTGATAGGAAGTGTCCACCAAAGACCATACCCATCTTAAACTATACCACTTTTCAAGAAATTCTTCTGTTCAGTAAATCCCTCCCTTTCACTACTACAAATGAAATATTAGATCTGTCTACATTTCTGTTGGGTTAAGTATAGGGCTATACATACATACATATACTGCTTAAGAATGGGAAACAAGTGGAAAAAGCAATGAAGAAAATATTAAATAAATGAGAAAATTTTTAAACAAAAATTGGCCACAGGTTTTGAGTTTGTAATAATATGTGTCATTGGATTTTTTTTATGCGTGCGTGTTTGCATGGATGTATATTTTTAACATCTTCCATGGGGGTTTTGGTGGCCGCAAGTGCTGGAAGGAGATCCCGGGTTTGAAATTTACTTACTTACAAATGGGATTTTTTTTTCTTCAAAAACATTGGCACTCCAAAGGTTCATATCATTTCGTAGCTGCAATATCAGTGGAGAAAAAAAAAAAATCTGTAATCTGAATACCCCCTGCAGCGATTAATTTGTTTTACTGAGAGCGCACTGAAAATTCATATTTAAGAGCTGTTTAAAGGGGTTTAAAACCAGTTGTTTTTTTTTTTTTTTGTTTTTTTCAAAAATAAATTCTTTCAGCGATTTTACAGCAAATATATGTTGTATTTTGTAACTATACGTATATCTAATAACATTTAATGCAATCCTACATAATATTTTGTTTATGTAAGCACACAAACCAATCTAAAACACATGCACAACAAATGCAACATACATAAAAAAAATTTAAAAAAGTCTCAGCTTTTAGCTATTCGCCCATTGGTAAAAATACTTGTCCAATATTTCAATAGGCGATCTGTAGTCTGTAAATCAGAATCAATCAAAATTTGATGATGCCTCACTTTTATCAGGTACGATCAGCGTGCTTGTTAATTGTGACTTTGCAAGTCACGTGTATGCTTTAGCCAGTTCTTAAACCTTCGAAAATTTATGATTTTATGGCCCCACGCTATTTGAGTTTTCCTTTTTAGGCCTCTAATAATGTTTTTTGACATTTGTTTCAATTTGTGCATGATTGCACTTTTATAAATAAAATACAGAAAAAATGTGTTTTTTTGTTCTTAAATTCATACGTAACATTGACGATAGGCACACGCGATACATAAATGTCCGACTGGTATTCAGATAGAGGAAAACCACCTGAAATTCTAGTGTTTCTTATTATCCGCGGTAAAATATTTCAAAGCATTACCTGTACAACTAAGATTTTTTTCATAAATGATTATTTTTGGCCAAGGGGAAATGAAAGATTAGAACAATTTTTGTAATCTTTTGTGTTCAGGTGTGGAATGAAAAAAAAAAGAAAAAAGAACCATAACATCATGACTTATCATTTATTTAGATATAAATATTAATTATAAATAGGAAGAAAATGACGAAGTTCCTGCTAATGAGTGGAGAATGGTTAACTTTTCATAAAGTTTAAATTTTACCCAATTGAGAATAAAAAATAAAATTTTATTGTCTTATAAAAAAAAAAAAAAAATCAACAAATTAAATTACAGATTAAAAGAAAGGTGAAGAATTTGTTCAGAAATAATCAGCAATAGTGTATCGCCATGTGCTGTTGAAGATGATGCTTGTGTTTGAACTTTTTTTGACAGACATTACAGGAGAATCTCGGGCTGACGCCGCATTCGAGCCGGCTGTGGCGTCGCAGCGACGTTTTATTCATGTACTGTCGGCCGCACAAGTTGCACACGAAGCCTGTAATCATAGGGCAGAAAAGAAACGAGGAGTTACATCGTTGTCTTGCTATACGTTAGATATGACAGTGTGTTGGATTATTATGTGGTTTTTCAGGTGAAAATGGTGTTTGAAATATTTTTGGCAATGGGCGCACTTGAACCTTGGCGCCACGCCGCATTCGTAGCGAATATGCCTCTTCAAAGAGCCGGCCGTTAAATACAAACGACTGCAGTTTTGGCATACATACTCGGATTTCACACCTGAAAAAAAAAAAGAAGCAAGTATGTTAAACAAATGCAATTTATTTTTTAATTACAGGTTTTCTATGGATCAAAAACATGATAATTAATTGAAATAAAAACAATTAAAACAAATTCATTTTATTTTCCTTTTTTTAATATATACTTATGTACATTCTCTAAATGGGTAAAACATTCAAAATAAATTTAAAAGCAATAACATAACGTTTTTTTTTCCTTTATAAAATATATTATAACAGTTAAACATTTTTTAAGAGCACTTTAAGGACACGCAACAATTCTCTTTTACCAACTTTATTTTGTTACACAACATAAATTTTATACTTCACTAATTTGCTCATAAATGTCATGGTCTTAATGATCAAAGGACAAAATGATTTTAGTTTTTATATATAATAAAAATGGCTTCATCACTGTTTTATTTTTATCGAGTTTATCAAGAAAGGAAAAAAAAATTATTATTGGATAGTAAAATATCCAGTAATAGAATTTTTTCTTTAAACTGAAATACTTTTGCCTCTTTTAATTCTTAAAATTGACATAATTCTAAAGTGCTTTTCTTTTTATTGCGAAAATTTGGCGGCGTTATAAAAAGAATAATTAGGAACGAAGGAAAGTCATTTATTTTCATGAGATCACTATGAAACTGAGAGATTCAATGTGTAAAGGACTAAATTTTTTTTTAGTCAAATTGCATGTCTGAGTTTAAATCCCTACAAAAAAAAAAAAAAAAAATAAAAAAAAATAAAAAAAATAAAAAATAAAACAGTGACGAATTTTTCATCCTACAGTGTTGATAATCTTAGAGGTAACTTTAAACCATTAGTACAGAGGTAGTTTTCCTTTTATTTCATTTATTTAAATATATAAATTTATTTATATAATTTTTATTAAGAGGTATATTGCTATTCTTGTCGTTAAACATATTAATTACTTAGTACAAACAAACAAAGATTAAACAAGGACTAGTAAAACGAAATAATATATTTTACTTATTTTTTTGGTAAGACTAATAATCTAATCTAACATCACAGCTATATTCTGTTTACATTTTTCACTTCTTTTACACTTTTATTAGATATTTCTTAGTAAATTCTTATTTAAAAAAAAAAAAAAAAAAAAAAAAAATTAGTCTGACTTTGAAAACATTTAACAAACAAAAACAAAAAAGAAAAAGCTCTTTCTTCATTAGTGCAACAGAAACCAAGCAATTCATAGGTAACAGATTTGTTTAAAATTTATTTACAATAGTTAACATGTTTGGTTTTTTTTTTTTAAATTTAAGTACTTTTTATAAAAACTTTCTTATTGTCGTTCAAGTTTTTGAAATTCTGACTATAGAAGATGTTTGGAATAAATTAATAATGGAACATATAACATGGATAAATGTTGGCCTTTTACTTAAAGATACATGAAAAAAGGCACTTGATTCATGTTCAGAAAAACATGTATTTATCTTACTTTTAACTGTTTTTATGATCTCAAACATCTTCGTACAAAGGAAAAACAAATCGATAAACGCGAATGTCGGGTAAAAATAAATAAATAGAAAAAACTTTTACCCTTTGAATCCTTCAAAAAAAAAAAAAAAAAAAAATTCCATTTTAATCGATATTTTTTTAATGATCAGTCTAATGGTCGGCAGTAGGTCGGGGCCTCACCGGTTAATGTGCGTCCTCATATGGAGCATGAGGTTGTGCTTGTGCTTTGACTTCTTGTGGCAGATGGGACACTCGAACTTGGGGTCGACGCCGCACTCGAATCGGATGTGCCTGCTCAGCGAGTGTGGCCTGGCGTAGCCGTTGCCGCATTTGGGGCACGTGAACTGCGCCTGATACAGCTCCGACGCGTAGTAGCCTCGCCGGCACCCCTTCGGATCTAAACCGAGCCGGAAACAGAAACAAAGAAAAGAATACTAAATCACGAGAGAAGGCTGTTGGCGTATTGTCAAAAAAGCAAATTAAAACAATTGGGACATGCGTTTCTAAATTTGAGTTGCTCTGTGTTAAAAGAAAACAAAAACTGGTATAGGACTTTTATGTTATTACTTAAATTAAATAGAAATACTAGGATTTTTTTTTCAGGCTAAAAAATTTTAAGATGCACTGATTATTATTTTATTTTTCTCATTTCTACATAACATTCAAAAAAAAATTTTTTTTCCATATATATTTCCATCGATTGACTAGACGTTTTGGTAATTCTTTTCAAAATTAGTCTCGACTCTGTCTCCACTTTATTTACTCCGTTTCCCTAAAAGAAAAACCAGAATTACATAATGACATCATGTTTGGCCTTTTTAAAAGTAACTTACAAACTATCCGATTTAAATAAATCAAGCCAAAGTACAACTGAGTTTACAGTTAAACAAGTTAAAATGAAAAATTGATCAATTTTCAACTTCTGATATATACTGAAAGTTAAATATTTACTCAAGAATGATATCGTATCGTACACACAAGTTGACAATAATTAGTTTTTTTTTTTTTTTTTAAATAAATAAATCAAAGTGAAAAACAAAAACAAGAAGATTCTAATAAGATATGAAAAATTTTACGACCACTTTGATTATTTTATAATCAGTTTATCTTGTAAAAACAAAACAAAAACTCAAATCAAATAGGGGAATTTGTGTCATTTAAAAGCACTATCTCATTTGTAATAAGTAGTGAAACAATATCAACACAGATTATTATTGTTACTTTCAAATTATGATCATGGAAATATTTGTAAATTGGAAAATAAAATGAACTTTAAACTGATAGTTTTGTATGTCGTTTCGTTTGTTTTGAATTATGGCTTGTATTCAATTGTAACGATTCGAAATAATTATTTGCCTCTTGTCGACTTGCCTAGTGTTTCCCGGGTTTCTTCTTCAACTGTGAACAGTCGACGAGGTGTTTCAGGAGACTGGACGCCGTCTGCGACTTGTACTGGCAAGACGGACACTTGAAAAATGTTCCTTTATCGTTCGTTTTTGGAACAACGTCAACTGAAAGAAAAAAAAAAGAAAAAATGCATACAATTAAAGCTTGAAACTAATAAGCTCAACGCGCTTAATCATTTTAAATTTGCCAGAGTGGCTTACCTGTTCAGGCGTTATTCAATAAGTTTTACTTTTTTTATGGGCTTACTTGGAATAACTGGTAAAATAGTATGAAGTTTTCTGAGCGAAATCTTTGCTGTTTGAATCAAAAGGAGTATTTTTACTTTTTTTTTTTAAAGGAATTTTAAAAAATATCTTTAAAATTTTTATTTCAATACAGTGAACACCTTCATTTTACATATGTATAATATTTTTTGTTTTTTTATCAAAAGCCGTTTTTAATAATAAATAGCTTATACTTTTAAATAAAGCTATCCAATCTTTATAATTAAATAAATATTAATTTTGAAATATAAAAACTAATATCATGGGTATAAGAACCAATACAACAAAAACACAAGGTAACAAAATTTTGGTTGGTTGTTGGCCCAGTCGTTGAAAGTCACAAATTGAAATGTTTAAGACGGCAGTGTTTCACGAAATCACTTTTGTAGAAGGATTTTTTGCCGCAGATGGAGCATATGAACTGAGGCTGCTTCCCGCACTCGTACCGCATGTGGCGCCAGAGTGTGAATTTGGTACGATAAACCCTAGGACACTTGCGACACACGAAGGTTTGGTCGAGCGGCCATAAACGCTTCACCTCTGAAAATAAAGTATTTCAATACACAGTTCTTTTTTTTTTCTTTTTTGCTTCAGCCCACCTTGTCCAACTCGTCAGCTGAGAACGATTATATTTCATCCTCGGATTGTTTAATTAAAACTAAAGATAAATTAATACAACTTGCGTTCGAGTTGGAAACCGTCTTCGATTTGTAAAACTGGCACCATTGTAGAATCATGCTACTGGGTAATGACAATTGGAAAAGAAAGAAGAAAAAAAAAGATAGATCAACCCTATCGCAACTTTTAAAATCATTTTTTATATTTTACATTTGCATATTTTGATTTACCCAATGAAAAATAAAGATAAATTTGTACATTCAAATTTCATTTTTTTTTTTTTTCAATTGTTGTCAGTTTTGACTTTTACAGAAAATCTACACCATACATCATCGATACATTTACAAAATTTTGTCTTGACATTAAGTATATATAACTTTTGTCTCTTTTTATGGCTTAAGATCAAAATAAAACATAAAATAAGCCAAAATTATAAAATTTTGTCTTTCAGAACTGTGGAGTACGAAATTTTCATCCTAAATCCTGTATAAAATATTGATCCGTTCCAATTAACGAGTGGTATGTCAATTTATATAAATTCTCAACTGAACTATAAACCCAAAGTTTTATTTTTAAAAATATACGAGTTTATTCGTTCTATGAATCAAATGTTTTTTTTTTTTTTTTTTTTTTTTTTTTTTTTTTTTTTAAGAAATAATATAATTTGATTTTAAATAATTGTTATCAAAGTTTGACCAGTCTGTATTGTGAAATTTATTTTTTCACTTTGTGCATTGTGATTTCGGAAGAATTGAAAATTTTGTTATACATTGAAAGGTGTTCTGATAAGACTAAATTTTTAAAAAATGTGACTGACGTTAATCAGTTGTATGCATCAAATGTCTGCAATTGGAACAAAAAACAACAAAAAAAAAACAACAAATAAAATGCAAAAGTAAAATAAAACTTATACGCAAAAAATAAAAAGTATAAATGAAAAACCTGTACAAAGATTTCATAATAAATTTTAATACTTCACCAGTTTTACAATATAAAGCAAAAATACATATATTCGATCACCTAACTAAAAAATAGAAATCAAAGATCCTAATTTACAAAAATATTTTTGATTGCATCACCAGTTGCATCAACCGGAGACATATGATGATCCGTCGTGTCTTAACAACTATAAAACAAAAATTTGATTTTTTTTCCACCATAAGGCACACAAGAAATTAAAAAGGAAAATTTGATTTTTTTTTTTTTTTGAGTTTTATAAACATAAAAACTAAATTTTTGTAATGAGAGAAAAATGAGTATTTTTATCACGTGAAAAGACAATCAATTGCTTTCCCTGAAATAAAGTAGAACTAAACAAAAATTAAATAAACGATAATCTAAAAGAAGTTGATTCCCTGAAATGTATGGCAGTAAAAATGAGCAATTTCGTGCTTTTTAATACTTTTTTTTTTTCTTGTAAAACAATAAAAGTTAAAATAAAAACACCGGTTTGTTGTACAGATAGCACGATTTTCTTTCAAAAAGAAAAGAAAAATGAAAAAAAAAAATAAATAAATAAAATAAAAACTTAACTTAAGTAAAGCTCTTAGAGAAAGTGATGTAACATATAAAAAGTAAGCAGAATAGCACAGAAATACTTACAAACTATATAAAAAAAAGTAATAATAAATAGGAAAAGAAAATGTACAAAAGGTGCTGTATATGGCACTCAAACTAAATACTAAACAAAACAAAAAATAAAATAAAAACTCCCTGAATTGTTAATATCATACAAATATTCTGAATATATACAAAATAGATTGTATTTGATACATTTTTTTTTCTTATGTTGAATAAATAACCTTTAAGGATAATAAATATTTGATTTATATTTCGTACGGTTTTGTAGAGTATTTTTGATTTTTTTTTTCAAAACTTAATTTTAAGAAGAAAAAAATTCTGGCACTTGTTTTTTATACACTAAAAAAATAAAAGCTAATATTTTTTTTAAAATATTGACAAATAGACACTAGTTATGGCATAAAAAGGTACTAGAATACATATCATATAATTATCAATAATAATATAAAAATGTCTTAAGGCACAGTGTTCTTTTTTTTTTAACTCTTTCTTATAAGTAGGCACAAGATAATTGTCTTTTTTTTATTTAAAAAATAAAACTTTAAATATAAAATAAATGTTTGTACTTGATTTCAAAAAGATCGTTACTTATTATATTTTTTTGAGCTTGGTCTTTTGGAAATTTTTGATCAAAATTTTCATTATTTTTCAGTCTTAGGTTGTCTTTTTATTTATTCGTGATGTGTTGGTTATTATTATTACTACTATTACTAATTAATTATATCAGATGCAGTGAAAATTAACTTTTTTGAGGAAGGCAGTTTTAAACTTTTTGGCAAGGCAACGAATAATGTGACTACTCACTGGGACTTTTTTTTTTTTAAATCCGCAGCTCTTGTGTGATCCCCTCTCAAAAAACTATTTTCATATGGCAATTTTTTAAATGTAATTACAACCCTTAAATGCCTGCATTTCAGTCAAAAATCTTATACTGAGCGGATTATCTTATAAAGTAAACACTAAAAAACAAAAGAAAACATTAAATTAAAAACAAAAAGAAGCTTCCTATTTTGTACGGCCTGAGGTATAAATAAAGACTAAAATATAAAAAAATTTAGACTCCCCAATTGAGTATTTTTTGTTCAAATTCATAATTGTATATAAAAAAAAGATATCTTTTGTTTCCTAAGGGGAGATCCTGGTGCTATTGGCACAAAACGCACTGGGCTCGATTATTTTTGTTTTTAATTATTAAAGAAATTAAATAATTAAAAATCTTTCCTTATGGAACGAATTCCTTCTCCTCCTTGAGAGTACGTTCGTTCATTTCTAGAAGGTCGAGCTTTTCTCGGTGCATCCTTTCTATGTGTCGTGCGACGTGCATTTTCTGTTTTGCCCTGTAGTTACAGTACGGACACTGGAACTGAGGCTCTTTCCCACATTCCCACTTTTGGTGATTCCTGAGCGAGCTTTTGAGCTTGTAATGCCTCCCGCACTTTGTACACTCGACACCATCGCCTCCTGTGTAACCACCTGTAATTAAAAATTAAAAGAATAAATAAAATATTTCAGAATGTAATTCGAATTCACTAAATTCTACGCGGTTTGAACCGAAATGACAGTTTGTAATTGAAAATTTTCGACTAAATACGTAATGTTTTAATTGATCAAATTTCAAAATTTCTTTTTGAACTCATTGATAATTTTTATTTTTTAAATGTAAGCTGATGTACAACTGCTTACCTGAGGTATTGAGGGCGGATTTGAGAAACGCCGGCTGCATGGAAGCCCAAAGATCCCAGGACGCCAGGGGCAAAGGGTTCAAATATTTCATACCTGGAAAATGAAATTCAAAAGAGGGTTGATGATATTCTAAATTTCTTCCATTAAAATGATTTTTTTTAAAAAGTATGTTTGTTTTCTTTTTTCAGTAAGAAAAAAGATTTCAGAAACCTTTCATGCCTAAGTCTTGGATTTTCTTTTACTCTTTTCTCTCATCTAGGCATTCCATGCAAGAAAGGACATGCAGAAGTAGAAAAAAAAGATAATTAACAAATTTTTCAAAGAGAATAATTACCATAGCCAATTTTTGTAAAAAATATACGTATATAAAAAAAAAACTGTTTTTTCTTCCTATTTTATTTGTTTAATTTATTTATTCAAATAAAAAGAAAAGACCTTTTTTTAGATTAAAAAAAAAAGAAGGGGCACTGAAATGTTTTAATTTTGAAACAAAACTCAAACTGGTACAAAAGAAATGAAAAATAAGCAAGAAAAAAGAGCTACGTTAAGAATTCACTACTTGTAAAAGATTTTTAAATGGGCTGGGAAAACTATAAAAATAATAATAAAATGATAAATATTTATAAAGAAAAACACGTTTTTCATAATTGAAATAATTGTATTTGACAAGTACATGAAATATATTTATGGAATCTTCTGTCTTCTTTCTTTCTTTTCCCGCCAGTCTTTTCTGAAAAATAAGAAGAAAAAATCCAAATTAGCATACGTCCTTTTGAATTGTGATGCGATTGAAAATCAACTTACACATTTGCTCATAGTCACAACTCGGTTCCGCCTTCATGAAAATCTACAAGCTAGAATAAGAGAGCACCGGCCATGATCGTCAAACCGTGTCGTTTGGATTGAGTAAGACGAGGAGACGGATAGAAAAATGTGAACAATTTTTTTTTTATCCCATCAGTAGATGGATAAAATAAACTTCTTCTGATGGACCAAACAATTTTTTTTTCTCAATTTTATTAAAAATAAGTAGAGTTACAAAGCTTTTAAAAAATTAGTCTTATTACTTTATTATTATCATTATTATTATTTAAGAGAAGGCAACTTTAATCACAGTAGATATTGTTATATATAATTTTTTTTATAACACTTAAGTACTATAATAGAGAGGAAGACTTAACTTTTATTAATTTAAGGCACATTGATTCCTCAAGGCGAATTATTTACAACAAATGATAAACATAAGGATACAAAAAAAAAATTAATAAATCAAAAAAAGAACATGATTTTAACATGTAAAATTACATAATATTATTTTATGTGTATGTATATATATTTTTTTATTAAAAAATATATATATATTAAAAAACATTACATCTAATCTGTTTGTTTTTCCAAAAAAAAAAAGGCATGGAAAGACGATATTTGTTTTGTCAAATAAAAAACGAAGAACAACAAATTACATGGTCGTAGTTAGAAAATGGGAATGTTGGGATTGAGTGGGAGGCGAGACAGGTGCTGAATCTTGCTTAGTCAAAGTAGCGATGGCCATCAAATCGAGCATATCCTTATGCTGGCGCTGCATATGCCTCATGTGGTGAGACTTCCTTTTGCACCGTTGGGGGCAGAAGGGACACTGGAACATCGGATCTTTCCCGCATTCCCAGAGCGTGTGTCTCTGGAGAGAATCCTTCCTCACGTACGTCCGTCCGCACTTTTCGCAAGGGAACACCCCGTGGTTACGTTTGTTCGATTTTCGTTTCACGTCCAAGTTCTCCCTTTGTGACATCGTCTCTGCGAACATATATATTCGTCGAGTCAGACCCACACAAAGTCACGAATGTTTTCTGATTCTTGCTTTTATTTTATTTATTAAAAAAAAAAAGATATTTTTTCTGTTTTTCCTTACTAAACCTCAACCCAAAAAAAAATAATAAAATAAAAATGCATGCAGAAACAATCAAATTAATAAATACTAAAGGAGTGGTCAGGCATGCATAAAGAAAAACTCGTTAAATTTAGTAATTTATTATTTTTTTCTTTCATTACTTTTTTAACTTTTTTTTTTTTTTAAATTTTTAACTAAGTACCCATACAAGACAAAACTACTAGGGAAAATACTCCTTATTTTGGCATGTTAAAAACTTCGACAGATGTATGCCGGAGGCCTATGTGCCGCAATAAATTGTGCTTGTGCTTCGAACGATAGGGGCAAGACTGACAAGAGTAACCGGCCTCTTTTCCACACTCCAACCTCCGGTGTCTCTCGAGGTTGTGCACATAACGGTAACTCCGCCCGCAGCCATTGCAATAATGCCTGTTTATCCAACTCAATCCGGTAGACAACTTTGTCAGGAAATCTAAAAAGAAAACAACTTAAATCATTCACGGGGAGAAAAGTGTTAACTTTCGTTTAAAAAGGGGGAATGGGTTGAATTCTTTATTACTAAGGTATGGAGTGTTTAAAAGAATAAACTAAAATTATTATTATTTTTTTAAACGATGTGGGACTACCCTGTTTTGTTACTGCTTAAATCTGAAAAAAGAAAAATAGAATTAACCAAACATCACTTTTAACTGTAATTATAAATTTTTTAATAGTTACAACTTACCCATTTTTTTTTCTTGCTGTCTACAAAAATGTTAAAAATATTTTACAATTCAAAAATAAACGCCTGTATGTTTCGCATAATTTTAGCATTAAAATGCAACAACACTTTACAATGTTGCACAATTCAACAGATTAACTTAGTAAAAAAAAATTAAGACTTTAAAAAATAAATAAAACTGCAAATTAGGTTGAACACAATAACGAATTAAAACAACAAATTTTATTCTTTTACCAACAAATATATTTCTAACAATAAAATTCAAATAGTATAATAAAATTCATAAGCCACTAATATAAAGTTGTATCTTTCTAATAAATTTCCTTTTTTTTATTTTTTGACTGAGCAATAAGAGCATTTTTTTTTTCAAATTTCCCTGTCTGTTTTATATACAATGACTTAAAAAATTGCTTACTTAGGAACTTCTATTTCCACTTTGGTGTTTACACAAAAACAAAAAAAAAAAAAAAAAAAAAAAAATAGTTTACATTAAACCTGTTGGTGAATTATCAAAACATTACTCCTCTGATTGAGTTAAGGGTAGTACTTGGTTTGTACTACAAAAGAAGACTGGAGGATCACAATATTTTCGGTTATTCCACTAACATGTAACAACGTATATATAATATATAATTTAAAAAAATGGTCCCTAATTTTTTTTCATATTTTTTTATTTATTTAAATGAACTCTTTATAGACTAAACTACTAAAAAATATAATTATATTTCATTTAAAAATATTGCATTTTCTTGCGTCTAATAACTAATACCTTGTCTTTGATCCCTAATTAAATGTTAAAAACAAAGCACTATTATTTGGCAATATTTGTACTTGAGAGTATAAATTTACTATAGTTCAATTTTAAAATAAAATCTAAATTTAAGCATTACAAAGAGTATTGGCAGTACCTGAAAAATAAAGCTTTTTACTTTTCTTGACAAAATAAAAGAAATTTCTTGTATCTCAAAAATTTAAAAAGGAACTAAACTTAAAAAGAAAATCCTAAACTTAAAAACACTACCTCTAAAACAAAATTGAATCCCGAAAAAAAGAATAAAGACAACCCAAAATTAACTAAAACTAAAATTTAAAAAGAAAAGAAAAAAAATCTACGCATACAATGGAAAAAAAAAACAAAGGACGTATACAATATAAACCAAAAAAAGCATTATCTGAAATAAAATTTATATATAAAAAATTTCAAAAAAATCAACAAAGAAATTAGATTTCTATAATTTCCAAAAACCGCATAAATAACGAAAAAGCCCACTCATGAAAATGTCCACAACATGGTGACTTACAAGACAGATTCACGAAATAGGCTTAAATAAAAACATCTAAAAGATTTTTTTTTTAAGGTAACTACAATAAAAAGCAAATTATAAGCTGTTTGGTATAAATGTAAGGAATATACAAATAAATAAAAACTCTATGAAATATAGACATACATTGACCTAGGAGGTGGTGGAATAACAATGGAAGATAATTTCTTTCTTTTTTTTTTTTTTTAATATATATTTAGGCCGAGAACTTGTCTTTAGCACCTTTAAATTACCAAATATGTTTTCTCCCATTAACATACTAAATTATTGAGCAAAGTTATTGTATACAGTGTTGACTTTGATGTAGGAACTAAAAAGGACATTTCTGGTATACATAAAGAGGTATTTAAATTATAAGACATAATAAAACCAACATGATGCTTTTTCAGACAGCATAGCCAACATTTGGATAAGGCACTTTTGGTGAGAATCAAAAGCAAAATCTAATGCCATGAGCTGCACCCTCAATTAAAACCATAGAGAATCAAGTACATTAAATAAAACTTGAAAACTTTTTAGACTGAAAAAAAAAAAAAAATTATAGAAGTAGATGTAACTTTGAAAGTTACAAAATAATTTTTTTTTAATGTAAGTATACTCCACGTACAAAAAAGAAAATCAGAAGAAAAAAAACTGAAAACAAAAGAAAAAGCATCATAATAAAATATCAGATCTGCGCGGTTTTTTGTTCATCAGTTTCCCCAAGAGAAATTTTCCAGTTTAGTGTTACCAAGGAGGCTGGATATGCTCGGGTTTGTGTGCTCGAGCGATGTGCAGCATGAGGTTATAGCGTTGTTTGGTCTTGCGAGGACAGTAGGGGCAGTGGAACTGAGGCTCTTTTCCACACTCGAGACGTATATGTCGCCGGAGGGTGTGCTGAGATGAATAGCACTTGTGGCATGTCGGGCATGAGATGCTGCGTGACGTCGTTCCTCCCCGGCCTCCACTCCCTCCTACAGTGGACGATCCGCCTGAACCACCCTTGATCGATTGCAAAAGAGGCCGGGCTAGCAACATCCTTTGCTCTGTAAAAACAACACAGAGCCAATGTATAAATTTCAGATTGTTCTTCCTTCCCCTCTTTAATTTTTGTGTGTTAAAATTTTAGCTGTTTTTCTTTCTCTTGTATATGTATTTATTTCTCTATCAAAGCTTTTTTATAACATCTTTAATTCATCACAAGGAATTTTTTCTCTCGAGCATTTAGTTTTGTTAGTGGTTTTAATCATTAAAAAAAAAAAAAAAATAAAAAATAAACAAAAAAAAAGCACAAAACATTCACAAGGTCACAAACCACAAGTGGCCAAGCTATTAAGCGTTTTTCTTGTCGTAACCAGTAAGTATCTAGGTTAAACACAATTTTAAATATTCTGGCAATATCTAGTAAAAAACATGTTTACAAATGTCGAGAATTAATCAAAGCAGATGTGAAATGTGACATTTTGACTCTTTCTGTATTAATATTTATTAAATGAAATAATCATTAAACAAACTTTGGTGAAAATGTCAAATAATGAAAATGATCCGTTGGTTTGTACAATCATTTCAAAACTTTCCTGTGCCGTGCCCAGTTTGAAGTAATACTTTTCCTCAATGTCGCTTCATGAAAACAGTATCAACAACAAACACGACATTTATTTTAATTTTTAATTGATTTTATTTTTTATCTCGACCAATACCTTACTTAAAGATAAATTAATTAAAAGAAATTATTTGGTCAATCGGACCACGAAATCTAAATGGATTCATTTTAATTTTACAGCCAAATTTTATTAATAAAAAATGCCTATAGGCAAATAAATTTAAGTTTTAAAAAAATGTACAATTTTAATTCAATTAAGTCTTGTGGGCTTGTATTTTTCAATCTAACTGTAAATACTGGGTAGGTTTTCAAAAAATTGAATAAATCTTCTATTATGAGCATTATAAAAATGAACAGGCGGTCAACATCCTTTAGATCAAAAAAGTAAAAAAAATAAAATAAAATAATGACAGTCCTGAATTAAATTTGGTATAAAATAATAATGGCAGTAGAACCAAATAACAAGGTACATAATCATAGAAGAACCAAATTTTAAATATTTAAATTGTATAATTTTTAAATTTAATAAAAATTAAGATATTAATGATTATTTAAGACTAGATTTCTGCAGAATTTTTCGGCTTAATCATTAACATATTTATTGCACTAACACTTGGACGTTTTGTAATAGTGTGTTGTTAAAGAAATCTAATCGTTCTGTATTCAACAATCATATGCATGTGAACGAAAAGAAGGGTAATACAACATTTAATTAAAATAATTAAAAATGCAACGAACAAAACTGGAATACTAGTTGTTTTACATACAAAAAAAAAAAAAAAAAAACTTTCAATAATGTTGTGAAAAAAATGGAGTTGTTGTTTGATGCCAAGATAAAATCGTCAAAATGTTTAATGAGTTTAAAAAAAAAATTACAAGCTGTGGTCTTAGAGTCAGTCAATGAAATTTTTAAACTGACATTTACTTTTCCATAAGAAATGTTGTTTTAATACATATTTCATGTATTAAATGTCTTTAGCTCTGCTTTAGGATGAAATGAGAGCAGAATATACTTTCTCACATGTAGCTATAAATAAGCCAAGAAGGGAAAAAACCACGTGTGCTGCGCAAGCAGCTTTTTCTTATTGATCTTAAGCATTTGTGTCTTTTTTTTTATAATGATGTTGGGTATAAATTCACAAATTACATAGTCCTATAATTTAAACTTTAAAAACCTCATGAATACGTACTTTTCAAACTTATAATTTTTTGTTCGTCCGAATTTAAAATAAAAATTCCTTGTAATGAAAAATATTTACTTTGATTTTAATTTAAAACCAAAGATAAAAACAAAAACTCAACCAGTAAATTAAAGCTCTTTTCATATCTCCACAACATCCAAATAAAAATTTAAATATGTAAATTCATGCTCACCCTTTTCTTTTCACATTTGTTTTGTAAATTCTGGTTTTCTTTTGTTTTTTCGTTAACAAAAATAAACAATAAAAATATTTAATCAGCAAGTGTATATACAAACTGCTCACTAAAAATACACAAAATAAAGGACAAAACCCACGGAGTTTTTGAGTTTGTTATTTACATCTCCCCCAAAACGGTTTTTCCCCTTGTCCTTCTGACAAGAATGGAAAAAAAAATGCAGCAGTGACAAACAAAAGCCCTTTTCAAACGTGACAACTTTCACATATCAAAGCGGTTGCACCTCAAGATGAAATAAAACAAAAAGCTTTGTTTCTGAAAGCAATCGTGATATTGGAGACACTCTCGCTGAAAAAAAAAACCTTCATGCGCATGCACCTTTCTTAACTTTAAACAATTTTTCAACAGTAATTATCCAATTTTATGATATATTCCAAATTATTTATTTAAACATTCTTAATAGCTTATGTATTGATAATCTTAAATTTTAGAAAACACACTCTATCATTATAATTTTATAACAGTAATAATATTGTTATATAATAATCATGATCAATATCAAGTAGAATTTCAAGATGTAATAAAATATCTGCTACTTTTTTTTCTTTCTTTTTTTTTTTTAAATACAAATTTGTTTATTAGTGAAAGTAAATGCATACTTTGTGCACATTTACGTGACACATTTGAGAATTGTGCAATACATCTTAAAAGCTTATTCTCACGTCTTTTAACTTTTAAAAAATTAAAAAATGCTTTAATATGTCAAGAGGCCCCTTATTTGTTCTTTTTTTTCAAACAAGGAGATAAACAAGAGATAAACATTACTTCCCATTTTTTAAAAGAAAATTTCCGTTGATTTTCACAAGCAAACATCAATTAAAAAGTAGTCTGGGCCTCTCACTTATCTGTGGCATTTTATTTACTTAAATTCTTTATTAATAAAACTTGATTGTGGTGTGCCCAGAATACTTGAGTTTGAATTTTTTCTCTCTCAATAATATATATTTTTAACTATCTGCTTAGGGTTTCATAGATTACAGTTAGTTTTCAATTGTAATTACTAATTGTGATACAATATTAATTGTAATATTATTACTATTTATTGAAAAATACTCGTGTTGTATAGAGATGATCAAAACGTGTAATAATTATTGTTCCTCCTATTTTTGTACAAATGATCTTATCATATCATCATTATCTCTTTAATGATAAGCGTATGTATATACATATATTTATATACATTGAATTAATACGTTTAAGATAAATTTTAACTCAATTAATTATACTTTTTATATAAGGTCTTGGTTGAGATGAAAAAGCTAGTGTCAGGAGCAGGATTCAGGGAAGACCTTACACAAAATGTATAATTAATTAAAATAATGTAGTCAATTAGGACTATAAAATACGTATAGACTTCTAACAAATAAACGAACCAAATCGAATAAAAATTAAAATAAAAGTATATTTATTAATGAAAATTGTAGAGAAATCTTTGCAAAAAAAAATTAAAAAACAAAGAGGGAAATGAATAATTCATTTTAAAAATGAGTGTTTAAAACCAAAAAATTCATCGAGGATGAATGGGTCATCAATCAATAAGAGATGGTAAAATTATGATTGATAGCAGAACAACGAGGATGACAACGCCTTCATGGAAAATATGAAGGATACTCCGAGGCAAACTTAAAGCCACTAGTTTAATTGGAAATGTTTTTTTTTTTTTTTTTTTTTTTTGTCCGGCTGGCCAAATATTTTCAACCTCTTCTTTAGGATATGGCGGATAATGTAGCGATGAAAAGTGAGAATGAAGTTGAAATCACTTGGACGAGAGTTAGAACTATTTTTTCCCCCTCGTGGGGAGAAAAAGCCTAAAAACAAATAGATAAAAACTAGTGTGTATACAGTAAGAAATTTGGCTTGAACAATTGGTTTTCTTTATTTAAATATTCAAATTGCATAATACAGTTAAAAAATTAACAAAACCAGCTAATTTTGTTATTTACAACATCAATAACACATAAATACACAAATGTTGAAATCACGTTATTTATATAAACAAAGACTAATACTAATTTTCATACTTACCTTGATATGTCAAAAAAAAAGACGTCCAATTTTTTTTTTAAGGGGATAAAATCTAACTTTTTTAAAGTATCTTTAAATAAGTCCATACCATAAGGGACCGAGACACAAAGGGGATAAGACACCGAAGGTGTGTGTGCTCAAGCTTTTGTCGAATCTTCGTCAAAGGATGGGCGAGGATAAGGAGTAAGAGAGAAGAGAAAAAGACAGACTGAAGTGAAAGACAGATACCCAAAAAGCAAAGCATGCAGAAAAAAGTCCCAAAAAAAACGCCCAAAATCAGTTAAGGCTCATACCCAAATGCAATCATTCTATGTTCAATGTATAAACAGGCATGAAATTACATGCAAGACTTTTTTTTTCTTTCTTTGTAGTCTTGAATGTAATTTTTTTTTTTAAATATTACGTGTTAATTTATTATTACTGTCAAACTTCATGCATTTTTATTGATAATCCAGTCGGTAAACAACCTTCAATTTTAATATTTAAAAAAAAAATATATATTTTTCAACTTAAAAAATGTGCATTCTATAATTGTAATTTTTTGAAAATACAATCTGAGAAATATTAGAAGAGAAAGCCGTTTTCTCGTCATGGTGCAAAGTCCGGCCTCAGCGATTTTCAAAGAGCAAGCAAAAAAAATTTAGCAACGACGCTGAGCTGGACAGAAAAGCTCGACAATCGATAAATACGGACAAGTTGTGAAATAATAAAAGGTCACGGCATAATATTTCCGACTGTTTACCGGCCGGTGTGGGGAAGTTTTGGGGAAAAGCACATTCCCACGGCGGTTTTCCCCCCCTGGGGCTTAGACAATTTCGTCAACCTTTTGGACGAAAATAAAAAATTTTCGGCCCGAGGCACCAGTTGGGTCCGCCGAGTGATGTGCTTTTTTCCAATTTTTCTGGGATTGACTTCAGTTAAGATGTCTTACCTTGATCCGAAGGGCCACCAGGTGGATAAGGATCTTCGGAGTTGTCACCTGAAGCGTTCCAACCACCTGAAAAACAAAAATGATATTAGCACAAAAACACATTTTAGAAAGTACAAATAGAAAAAAGATTTAAAATTATCATAATAGCATAGTTAAAAAACTATTCAACACCCAAAATCATCAACAAAAAAACAAAACAAACAAAGGCGAACCAGTAGTCGCAAATTAGTCTTTCAAACTCATTCGATCAAACCACATTTGTAAATAACTAGTAAATAAGTTGTGGAAAATAAAAATATATTCAAGGTTGCTCGATGTATCCCTCAAAATTGAAAGACGCCATTCCTTGGCTCTATATAGAGAGCGTGTAGGAATGCCTCGATATGAGAAATGCGCTCGAGTCCAACCACTGTTCCCATTTTTGGTTGAAACTAGAGGCTGTTTTACTGCATATGATACTGATAGTTTTGTATACATAGTTTGTGTTGAGTGAATGTATTTATTAGCGAGAATGTAGTGTGAGAGTGCTGGCGTAAGTACTCCATCGTTAGGTTCATATAATATTAATTAACAAGTGGTGTAAGGTGTAAATGGTGATATAGGAACTTCATCACCTTAATTGATTGTAAATAAGAAAGTATAGGGCTATTCACGATGTTTGTTAGATGTTAAATCGAGTTAGCTCGAGTCGAGAAATAACCAGGAAGGTTGTGAACTCCATCAAAGGTAAAAAGATAAGAAGTTAAGAGAGTGAATGTGTTCAGAAACTGATAGCCCCTGCGGCTGGACGTCTAGGACAAGGACCCTAGACTGCCAACACCCACGGAGGGTGAGTTTCGAAGCCTGCTGGTGACTGTAAAAGCTGGTGGACTACGAAAAGTTCCTCAACTTACTCCACATCCGCTGTGTGAATGGTATTTAAATAAGAATGAATATATTTTAAGTATTAATTAGAGATTTGACTCTGGGATTTGCTGAAATGACCTAGCTGATGATAGCACCCAGCAAGACCTCATTGGCTGGACGTACAAAACCGAGGTCTGAAATTACAAATTGAATTGCCGGTGGACTGCGAGGAGAAAAGTTCAAACAATGCATTGGATTTTCAACCCGAAGAGATGCCTCTCCCTATGGGAGTTCATCAACCCTGCTATGGTATATGGTAGGTGATTAGGAGATCGTCGCTTCCCAACCAAGTTTCGACAGTTGGTTCATTTCAACACCCAATGTATATACCTAAAATCTACTAACATTTATAATGAATTCACACGTATAAATACACCTATTCTGATTAGACGGTGTAGTAATCGATATCCATCGTCCTACACAACGTAATCAGCTAATCAAAATTAGGGTAGATGGAGTGCTTTCATAAATATTTCGCGTCAACCCTAAACACACACACACACACGATGCAGTAGGGCGATTATAACGGTACATTTCATCATCAGCCCCTCACCACTCACACTAATACATACACTCAAACAAAATATATCTGATCTTTTATACATCAAAAAACCCTCTAAAATGCGGAACATCGGACCCTATTCATAGACGTAATTTTTAGAAGTGTAGATTATGTTTTTACAATTTTAATTGCTTATCCGGTCTCAATACTTCAAAAGCTGATTGTCAATGAGTTCAACAAATGCCGATTGAACTGAAAATAACAAAGAGCTGTGAATTTTGGGTTCGTGCTATTTAATATTTAATCATTTGTACGATTGCAACTCTTGATGGAATTAGAGATTAAAATAGGACAAATGTCAAAACCAGTATCGAATATTTCCTAAGTTAGACAAAAGGAAGATGGATACGGACAAAAATGGGGCCACTTACAAATTAGTGATGTGAGGAAGGGGGAAAAATGGGGGGGGGGCAGGCCGAAATATAAATGTATGCGTTAAATCTAATCTTTCCCTCTTCATAGATAGGCTTACCAAATTAAATCTAGACGCGCATTAATTGCCAATTAGCATTATTTCTCGAGTAATGCACTTTCACAATTGTCGAAAATGCGATTTAACATCATAGCACGGCCGGTTGTTTTCAAAATGGGCAAATTTCTATTTCCCACAGGGACAAACAAAATTACGCCGCCGGTCTGATTCTCGAATAAAATTTCTCAAGTGTTAAATAAGAGTTTAGTTTCGATTTCTGAAGATAGTCAAACGGGAAATAATTAGTATCTGAAAAGATAAAAGGAAGAAAAAACAGGCACCGGCCTTTTTATTGATATCTGACTCCGGTTATGAAATAGCACGGGGCACTTTGTTCGAACGGAATCGAAGCTTTATCGAATAATCATTCTCAATATTCTACAAGGATGTCAGCGTCAACAATATCAAGGGGTACATCATGCCCTCGAAGCTGATAAAACGGACTGCACAGCGGTCTAGAATTAACACACAAAAAGACAAATCAAAGGAGTCCCAAACAAGTGAAAAGTGTAAAAATGTTTGCAGAAATTTTACAAGATCTTAATAATGAATAATGTAGACATGGTATGTGGCAATAAAGATACAAAGATGCGGGATTTATGCTCCCCAAGCACTGCAGCCTTCTGGTTTAATGTACCTTCCTAGTTCCTTGGTTCAGTGCACCAATAGACTTTTAGAAGCAACAGGTCATTGACTGTTGCTGCTACAATTTCATTCCCTCGATTCATTCAAAGATGATATGGGTGGTTGTTTCCTCTTCCTACATTACGTAATCTGCAGATAGCATCATCCTCCCACATTGTGTAGATGTTTGAGCTTCTAAAGCAGCCCCAAGTGCCATACCCAATCGAAGGTATCATATCCAGTAAAATCGGAGAATATGGTATGGGATACTTCACAGGGCATGAATGGTTTGGTATAGGGGAGAGAGGTAGAGATGTCAGATCTTGTTCATGGCTCTATTGAAGTCGGGATCATTCAGGTCTTTCCAGGTAACGGTTCAGGTCGGGATCACTTTTCTACGTCGGTTGTGGCCCAAGAGCATTCATCTCGACGAGGGGGTATGATATGGTAATAGTAGTAAGCGGGGTTTGTGCTCCCCAAGCACTACAGCTTTCTGTCTTATTCTTAGAAGGTCATTGACTGTCGCCGCTACAATTTCATTCCAGATGTTAAGTTAAATCTCCATTGAGCTGTTGCTTAGCATTCATGGTGGCCGTTTCCTCCTCCTCATGATATAATCTGCAGATGGGATCATCGTTCTATTTGCCCAGGATGTGTAGATGATTTCTCAGATACTAGTGACTGGTTAATAACCCGACCACTTCTCTGAGTTTAGCCCTTTCCAACTGCAGCAATGATTTTGCCAGTCTTAGTGGGTTCTTTCATCACAAGTTGACTATGGCTAGGCACCGCTAGAGTCTGTCCATTTCTCCTTTTGTTTTGCTTCGATCCACTCTGCGATGGAGGATTCTATGTTTGTTTTAGTTACCCCAAGTAAAGGTCTTGAAGATCCTCCTCGTGCTTTCTCGTTACCCAAAATTCGTTTGTGCCCTGGCATCCGACATATCAACAGGTTGTTGTGTTTACCCAGATTTTGGATGCATTCTCTGACTAATTTTGATCTGATATTTTTATTTAATAGGTGCCTGGCCGTTAAATCTGATGAGGATTGTTTTGCTAGTGTAATCTCTTTTAAACTTTTTCCAGAACACAAGCGCTGATGGCATGTATTTCTGCTTGAACTTCTCTAATGAGTTTGATTGCTCATTTCTTGGCCTTGAAGAAAAACACGCGATGCGGTTACTTCGTTTGTTTTGGAGTCATCTTTATACCATATCACTGATTCCGATACTCTCCTGAGTTCTTCCTCTCCATTATGTGTCCGTTGAGACTTTATAGGATGTTGTAAAGAGTGTTACCGGGATCATATAGTCAGTCCCCATTTCTAAGAATGGGTGTCTGATCAGCGAAAATAGAAGGACCTAATAAAGTTCAACATTTTTGGTTGATATAACTTTCGCCTATCTTTCCTCTTTTAGTCTTCGAGTCCTTTTGGCAATTGGCCATTTTCAAGGTTATAAGCAGGGTGAGGCTACGACACAGACCCACCACCGATGAAGTTAGTGAAAAGCCAAAAAGCGTCTGACAAACCGAAATAATAGATACACCTTAAACCTAAAGCAAGGGAGATGAAAGTGATAATTTCCGAAGCTTTTCTTGTTTCATACTCAAAGCTGCAAGAACAAAAGAGCATTGTAAGCTTAAGAGATCTGGACCATTTTTACATCTGGACATGTTTTTTCTCAAATAATTAATTTGTAAAAATAAGCGGTTGAAATATTTTCCGGTATGTTCACGCCTTTTCTTGACGATAGGATGCACTTACGGAATTTCAGTGAAACGTAGGCTTTTTAATTATTAACACACATTTGTTCGGAAGAGTTTCATTCCCCTAGTTACTTAGCGAGATCATGCGGACTCCTTTCTCAAATAGACGGGGGATTATTCGTCACTGGATGAATTCAAACAGCCTCGTTCGACAAAGTCATTCATTATATAAAAGAAAACCAAGGTCCTTGGAAATAAATTTGGCGATTATCTTAAAGTTAGTCGGCTTATTTCTACTAAACGCAAATTTGTATATTCTGAAAAAAGTATTGGAATTTTAACAGTTCCAAATGGTCCTTTAACGAACCGGATAATTTCATTTGGTTCTTAAAAGTAAATTTAGCCTCGGTGAATCGGATCGGCAAAGAAACTCTGTGGCGAGATAGGTGGCCCTCGAAGACCTGACTCCTAGGTCTACCTCACCCGACTAAGAATAGGTCATACGAAGTTGATACGCGGACGCTTACATTCGGGCCAAAGCCCGCGAGTCCGGCGTACATGTATCCCACCTATTGAAGTGTGCATCGTTGGATCCATATAGAGACTGCGTAGGAATATAATTCCGCGCGACAAACGAAGAGTATCTGGGTACCCTGTTCCGTTTCTTGGCGGAAATAGGTCTTTTTATTGTATATTTTACTGGCAGTTCTATTTCCCTAGCGTGTGCTGAAAGTGAATGCATTTATTAGCGAGAATGTGTGAGATGGTGATGGCGACCATCGACCCTCAATTATTAGGTTCGTTTTATTTAATACACTACCCTCATCAAGACTGGCAAAATCACTGCTGTAACTGGAGAGGATTGAACTCAGAGGAGTGATAGGACTATTAACAGATCACTGGCATCTGAGAAACCTTCCACACAACATGGGCATATACAATGATGATCCCGTCTGCAGATTCTGTAATGAGGAGGAGGCGACAGCCAATCGTATTATCTTCGAATGGAGATTCAACCTAACATACGAAAAAACTTAGGGAATGAAATTGTAGCAGCGACAGTCAATGACCTGATACTTTTACGGAGAAGGAGGTCTATTTGGGGAGTACAAACCCTGCTTCCTAGTATACTGATCACCATGTCATATATTTAATATGTAGAAGGGGTGATGTACGAACTTCACCACCCTATCTGAGTGAATTGTAAATAAGAAAAAATATAGATAAGAGAGTGAATGTATTTAGGAACTGATAGGCACTGGAGCACAACCTCAGCGGCTAGACGGATAAGACCAAGGTTTGACCCAGGCTGCCAACAACAGAGATTTTCGAAGCCTGATGGATGCGGAAAGTGTCTCAACTTATATAAATCCGTAGGCTGACAAGAAAAAGTTTTATATCGATGGGAGTTAGAATTTAACTGTTTTAAATCGTAGATTTATTAGCATAGCGAACAATTTCGTTTGATTGTTGAAATGAAATTTGACATTATGACTCGGAATTGAAGTTGGCTATTACGTTTATTATCCGAACGAATAAACTAGCAGCATACTAGACTGAAAATGTCAGAAAATTTTACAATTTACTGGATGCCCAAAACTTTCAGGTCCTTGTCTTTTAATATGTTAATACGCAGGCTAGTATGTCTATCATTGAATTTTGTGAATTTGACGATTAAAATTTGTTAAGCATGTAGACAAATATTTCCGTGGACATTTCAACTCTGTTACGCCAACAGCTTGTGGTCTAGAGACAAAAGACGCCAAGACGATTCAATTTAAGGAAAAATTGGCACATTTTCACACAATATATCTTGGTAAAATTCCTGTATGCAAATTTCTTAAAATTGTTTACATCGCTATTTTAAAAATGTTGAAAATTTCAATTGCAAATGAACTTCTGAATATCCAGGATTGTTATGACTTATGAGAAACTTCGTAGCGTTCGAAGGATACAGAAAACAATGAAATGGCCTTTGTCGACGATTTGAGGAAACAACTCTCGACTATTAACAAGTCGGAAAATACACTTGACACACATGCAATAAAATAATTAACTAATTAACCCTCCGGCGTTTCCCACCGGCGCGAAGGGTGGAAATTCACTTTTCCCGATGACAACGTATAACTAGAGATACTGAGAATTTTATGAAAGCTTGTTTGGAATTATAAAAGGAAAAAAAAATCAGGCGTAATTGGCGAGATGTAAAAGTTAAAAGAGCGAGTCGGATTTGTGAAACACCTTCCACCTTGAAACATATTGGGGACGATAACAGCATTAAAAGTCAGTAAATAATCAAAATAAACATTTTTGTTTATGAGAGTTATTGTTTCGTAAGGCCGTTCTACGTTCAGAATTTGCTTTTTGATGGTATAAAGAAAAATTAACAAAAAAAGAGGGGGAGGCCTTTGATTTCGACAATGGTTTTATGTGAGTTTAAACTTCGTTTTTTAAAAATTTTAAGTTTTAGAAAGGAAACTGTTTTGGTAAGCCGCGGATGAACGAAGACCTATGTTGAGAGGTAACGAATCCTGGATCCAAAGGAACAAAACCTTTCCAAGTTCTTTTTTTAGCGTACCCGGACCATTTGCCGTGTCGGGGCACTTATAAGGGAATTATTTCCCGAGGTGCAATAGACATCTCGTCGGTTGGATTAACCGAATGTGAAAAAGGGGAGAAAATGTTCTCCCCTTTGGATGTTAATCCCGGCGTAAATTGGGATTGAGTATTTGCCCGGCTGGGACGACTCGCCCGTTATACGGGAGGAGTGAAAAGGGGGAACCGCGGAGTAATGAGGGAATGCCTGGAATTTCTCGGATGGAAGGGACTTCCGTTGTTCCGTTGCCAAAACAAGCCATTTGGCGACATCGTTTTTTCGCGGAGAAGGCCAAAAATGAAACAAATATCACGGTCATTATTACGTCATAGCTAGAGTCATTGAAAAATAAGAATTTACTACATATTTACAAATTGTACAAAACTAATTGATTTTCCTTCTTTAAGATTAAAGTTATATGAACGTCATTTTATGAGAGGTTCGTTCAGTTCTTTTATCTAACTGAACTAGCTAAATAGCTCATATCTGACACCTATGATTTACAAGCAAGGCTAATTTTTAAAAAAAAGTCTAATCGGCTATTTCATGGATAAATAAATAAAGCAATACTCAAAGTCATAAAAATAAATGATCATTAATATAACATCCTTTAGATAGGGGATATTGTTGGTAACGTATGAACAAAAATTTATAATATACAATAAACAAAGAAATGAACTGTAAATAGAAAATAGAAAACAGAATTTATAATAATGAGCTCAAATGATAAATAGGAAATTGTATTCAATCTTACTGCTAAAAATAAAAGCAAAGTGAATGTGGCAGAGGTGCAGCAATGTTGAACAAACAAACAATCCATCACTCTCACGCCCCTTACTTCTCTCTCTCTCTCTCTCTCTCTCTCATTATGCCTCTTTTACTCTCCCTCCATTTCTTACTATATTAATGTATCTATCTTTCATTCTTACTATCTATTTACCTCTCTCTTTCTTCTACTATGTCTCTTTAACTGTTCCTATCTCACTATGTCTCTCTCTATCTATCTATCCATCTCCCCCTATCAATCTATCTATCTAACTAACTAAATATCTCTCTCTCTCTCATTATGCCTTTTTTACTCTCCCTCCCTTTCTTACTATATTAATGTACTATCTGTCTCTCTCACCATATGTCTTTCATTCTTACTATCTATTTACCTCTTTTTTTCTTCTACTATGTCTCTCCCTATCTATCCATCTCTCTCTCTCTCTCTCTCTCTCTCTCTCTCTCTCTCTCTCTCTTCATTTCTCTCTAACTATCTCCCCCCCCTTTCTCTTAACGTCTATCTGTCGGTCTATCTCTTTTTCACTCTCAAGCTGGAGCAACAAGGATCTAGAGCTAATGAGCAGATCCTGTCTCAATTTGAATATTTTAATGGAAAATATAGATGTTTCTTTTTCAATTGTTTCCATGTTTTCCAACTTAGTGGTTGGTTCCTAATTCATATTCGTTTATCTTATACGTAAATCGTATATTTATTTTATAATTTTAACATAGAAGAAAAGAAGATTTACTTCGTTTAAATTTGCGTGAGGAAGTTGTTTTAAATTTAACACATTACGTTTAAAATCAGTACAAACAGATTGTTACTGTGCACTAAAGTAAAATTTGTCCTTAATAATTTTCAATCCAAATATAATTTTTAACATAAAAGAAAAGAAGAATTTATATTAATTTATTTTTGTTTAAATTTGAAAGTGAAATTTTTATGGAAAAAATACGAAATGTATGATGGTTAACATAAAAGTAAGGTTTGCATTTTTTTTTTTTTTTTTTTTTTTTTTGAGAAATCGGTTTGAAAGCTACAACATTAAAAATAAAAAATAACTCAAAATCTGGGGTAAATAATATTTTATTTGTTGAATCACGGCATGATCAGGAATATACTTTCTATTTCCTTTCAAAGAGGAAAAATTAGAACAACCGGCACACGCGCGCGCACAGACAAACAAATAAGATTTTTGCTAAGTTTGATGATCTTTTATGAATAACTGTAACAACATTAAATATTAGGTAGTTTCTTGAAAAGGTTTAGATCTTCCCAAATTAATTAATTAAACTAAAGGGATTTAACAAATGTTCAATTTTCTCTCTTTTTTCGTTCATTATTAGTTTTGCCAATTGGTATAATCGATCGGATTTGGTTAAATAAAAAAATTAAGATAAACCAATACATAGAGGAAATAGGGATAAGTGAATGTATATAATTATTTGGCTGTAATATTTCTTTGATTCTTAGATTTTTTTTTAAGTAGAAAATAAATTATGTTTGCAAATTTGTACCTATTTTGACAAAAAGGTTTTGAATGTAACAACATACTATCGACCAGATAATGATTCTATCAGCAATTGCCAACGATGAAGGATTTTTTTTTATTTTTATGATATTTTACACAGTGGAAATTGTCTTTTTTATTTTTAGTCTGTTTTCTCTCACATATTCAACAAAGCGTATCTTATAATCGGCAAATGGGAAAGCATGCAGAAACGGTTTTGGCCGTTCTACAGTTCAACACACCCCGAGGATGACAGCGGCTTGATGGAAACTGGTCATCCGTGGCCCGTTTATCCTCGCTGTTAATTTTCCGTTAGGCGAGTACAACAGAAGAAATTAGAAGAATCCTCACGAGTCTAACCAGGAAATACACCGGGCCGTTTCGTCGCAATTAACAAATAAACAATTTATCATAAACGACTATAATTTGATCGTACAGTCTTGAGAGTTTTTATGTTAAATTAAGACAGAATTTAATCATGCTGCCAACATTTATCGACGTTTCTCATGATTATAAAAATACATAGATCGGGAATTATCTTTTAATTAAGTATTTTGGATTGATGTGTACATATTTGTCAAGAGGCGGTTAAAGCTTTTTGCGTTCAACTTTTCAAGTTCTTTCAAAACTCAAACATAAAATTTAAATGTGTGTGTGTGTGGCCCAAAGTCTTGGATAAGACTTGAAACGAGAAAAACAAAACCCTCTTAAATTTTTAAGCACTTAATATTGAAAAATTTAATTAACCATTTTTTTCTTCTGTGACCTAGCACATTCGTTTATTCCGCGAGCAATCGATCAATAAGTGCCATTGTAGAAACAACAAAAACTTTGAGAATAATTGTCCATTGTTGTGCAGGAATTAGCAATTGAAAGTGTGAAGCCAACAGAAAACTGGCATAAATGTTTTCGTAACGGCAGAGCTGTTGAGAAGGGGGAGAAAAGCATACGCAAGTCCTAGTTTCTCGTTTTTCCTGCCTTTGTCAAATTGAGGTCAGATCCTCATTTTCTTCCTTTCGGCACGATTAAACAGTCGCCCCGTTATTAGTATTATTTATGTCGATATTTATAATGTATTTTTAATGATATAATCAAATTTAATTAATTTTCTGTACAATTTAAGAAGACATTCTACAGTATGTTGTATACAGGGTGTTCGGCTACTCGTGTTACAAACTTTGCCAGTAAATTCTACATTCAAAACGAAACGAAAAACCCTTAATTAACTATGGTCCGAAACCAAACAATTTCAGAGTTATTTCAATTTTTCTGATTTTTTAATATTTCACGACCTTGCTTCAAATGAACAAGGATAACCCCAAAGCTAAAAGGTTTTGGACAAATCCATCGACACCATTGAAAACTACTTTAAATTTCCTTTAAAATCTGATCAATACTAAACTTGAAAACGTTCTTGAAATCAGTGGTTTAGCAGGGAGAACATTAAATTTTTTTTTTTGAAAGTTGAAAAAATTACCATGTTGAATCTAAACTACAACTTCCAGACTAAAGAACAGCAAATGTCAGAAAACACTCCATTTAATATCCCATTTAGTGGTGCAATTAGTTTTATCAAAAAATAAAGAAATTCATGAAAGAAAGGAAAAAAAACCGAGGTTGAAACATTCGTAATGTGGGACGATTAATAATAATAAAAATTAAAAAACTCAAGGAAATTTTGAATTAATTAATGTTTTTACATTTTGATTCTAAATGCTAAATGGTAAATCCGTTATAGTGGAGCAATTGCTTTTTCAAAAATGAAAAAAAAATTATTAAGGAAAAAAGAAAAAAAAAACTGTTAAAAAAGTATTAAATTCAATCAAAATTTCCTTAAGTGTTCAATTTTTTATTATTATTAATCGTTCCACCTTACCAATCCTTCAACGAATCAATTTCTTTACAATGTACTCCATTTAATATCCTTTTCAGTGGTGCAATTGCTTTTTTTTTTATTACTTTTTTCAAGGATGAAGAAATTGATGGAGGAAAGGAAAAATACGTGGCTGACGGTAATGTGGAAAACAACGAAAAACTTGAAAGAATTTGTTAAACTTTTTTTTAAATTTGTTTTCGAAACCGAAATAGTACAGTGTTTACTTATTTACCTACACGACTACAACTTTGGTTAAAAAATTATAGTTATTCTCAGAAATAAAAGAATTTTAAGATTAAGAAATGCTTGCAGTTAATTATTTATATGATATCTTGTTAACACGGTGGCTAATGTTTTTTTTTTTTTTAATGAAGAATATGCTGATTTACATCTTATGCGGGTTTAATGCGATGGCAGAGCATAGAAAATACATTTCGGAGGATGACCTTTTTGAATCAAAATTAAAAAAAGCTTAATAAATATGTTCAAAATTTCCTTAATTTTTTTATATTATTATTAATCTTTCCACATTACCAATCCTTCAACTACGGTTTTTTTCTTTTCCTCCATCAATTTCTTCATATTTGAAAAAAGTAAATTAAAAAAAAATTTATACAATTAACAAGGATATTAAATGGATTACATTTACTGAAATTTCCTAGTCTCTAAGTTAGGAAATAATAGTTTCGAATCAGCAGTGTTTCAACGTTCAAAAAAAAAAAATTCTCGATCATCTCGCTACTAAAACTCTTATTTCTCGGACGTTCAGTTTAGTTTAGTTTAAGTTTAGTATTGATCACATCTTATTGGAAATTTAACGTACTTTTCAATTGTGTCAACGGATTTGTTCAAAACCTTTTAGTTTTGTAGTTATCTTTCTTTATTTGAAGCAAGTTCGTGAACTCTTAAAAAATCATAAAAAATGAAATAACTCCGAAAATGTTGAGATTCGGGTCATAGGCTATTAGGACTTTTTGGTTTCGTTTTGATTGTAGAATCTACTGGCAAAGTTTGTAACACGAGTAGTCGGACACCCTGTATAATTGAAAGCGTGATTTCATTACGAGACCTTATGATGATGGCAGGATTTGTTCATATATACATACACACATGTACTTGGTTGAAGAAATCACTTCTCGCAGTCCACAGCCAATTCAAATTTTTGTAATTTACCATAAACTACAGACAGTCTCGAGAATCGCTCACCTCCGTTGGGGGCAGTCCGTGGTAGACCTGGTGCCAGTGAGGTCGGAGTGTTCTCAACAGCTAGGTCAATTCAACACAAAACATCTAAACCATTTCACACTCATTCTTAAATTACATACTTTCATATTTACACACCAATAAGGTTGGTGGAGTACTCGATAGTCTTGTGTTCCTAGCACGCTAGCAGTTGTTGTGATTAAGGGATATCAAATACTCCTCTATCTACCCTCTCTCTCACCTACTAGTGTGCTAGGGACGCAAAACTATCAGTACTATATACGTAATCCCAAGGATCGGAAGAGGGGGGGCAGATACTCGCTGCCGTGTTCATGGACAAAATTGGTGGCATTATGTTGGAGCCAAAGAAATCCCTCAATCATATGGGCACATCTATCTCTGCATGCAGGACACTCGCTTGGACTTTATCCTAAAAGTAGTGTCCGTGTGTAAACCTATGGCCTATCCTTAATCGGCTGAGTATGGGAATTTACGAGTCAGATCCTCCGAGGGCCGGCCACCTATCGAGAGTGCACGTAGGCGAGAGCTTCTCGTAAATAAAATAATGGTCAATGATTGAGCTTAATAATTATTATATCAATAATAACAGATTAACTATAATTTTTTCAAAGAAAACTATGTTGGAAAATTAAATACATTTGTCTAAGAGCCATGCAGGAATTTTACTCTCTTTTTTATCTTTTTATCCAGTATCAAGAGCATGTTAATAAAACTAATGATAATAAAAGTAAAAATGGTAATGATGTACAGTCCCTTCTGGAATTCCAGCGTTTATCAGAACATTAGAGCTAAGAATGCTATTTACTTTGGTTTTTCTGGTGCCATCTTTTAAACAGGTTTTAATAAAATTTATGGTATTATAAAATACAACTATAAATTTATCTACTAATTAGCGTGAAATGAATCCACGAAAGTTTTAATAAATTGCATATTTCTCTCCAAAGCGGCTTTTGTACACAGCTCGTGATTTTTCCGTTGTCCGGATGCCCAGCAAGAAATGTTGAAAATACCGGTTGATGTCGAAATATCCAGGAGATGGGAGATGGGAATCGGCCCCCTTCTCTATTTTTTTTTTAACACTCGCCCCCTTCGGAGACCACCCTTGGGGTGGTTAACAATTAAGAAAATTGGACGAGGGAAAACGTTATTATGGAAAACAGCGTATAATCCTTCTAAAGAAGGCTCAAGATTCAACCGAAAGTAAATATAAGTTTTAATATTATAAAGGGGATGTTAATTCAGTTTTAAAAACAAAAAAGCCAATTGCCTATATGATTTGTGATTTTTTGTTTTATTTTAATTAGTAAATAAAGCGTGTCCACATAATTTGACTGCGCCTGGATCCATCTCTCCTTTATTTTTAATGTACCATCATAGAAGTGATGAAGTAGACTCACTTTTTGTACATGATGGTCGGTCTCAGATTTGTACAACCATCTGTACAACGATCCGGATTTCGAACATTAAATGCTCATCATCAGTTTGAAGGAGTTACTAACTCATAAATTGTAAGAGTGGACCCGCCAACGCTCCGCTGGTTTTAATGAAATATTTTATATTTAATATCGCAATCATTACAATTAAGTTGATAAACCCTGCTTTTTTCTTTTGACAAATAGTCAAACCATGTCTTTAGGTTTTGAGAGGATTTTTCTAAGTGAACACCAGTAAAAGCTATTCTAAAATCCATTTTGATTGTAAGCAAAAGAAAACCTAAAGATTCATTTTTGATGAGGTGACCGAGCCCGATGGTTGCTTCTTTTCAAGTTTTTTTTTTCAAGTTTTATTACTAGCAACCTATCATTAATATTTCTTGATAACCATTGATTATAGCCAAGGCTTTAATTGTTTCCAATCCTTTTTTCTTTTAAATTGGCAGGTGTTAATGGGAGTTTCAACATACTCATGTAATATACAGCATAAAACATATTTGGCCTAAAGCCAAATGAATCCAGGAGTGTTTTGGGTCCATGGGTAGGAATGTGCTGCTGGTAGGTGTGGGTTTTTTTTAAGTAAGTCTATTTCATTTAGGTTATTTATTATGGACAGTTTTAAATCTAAAACATTAAACCAACCAACTTTATGTAGGGTTCCAATTCAGGTGTAAAAAGACGACTAAATGCTGGGTTCACCGAGATTCGGCACCTTATAGTGCAATCATGAGGGCCTATTTTATTATAATAAAAACAGTAACATACAGCTAATGTAATAAATTGATATACATACTTTCCTAGGGACGAAGAAAACGATTGACATGGAAAACTATTGAACAAGCGTTCTGGGTTTAAGGTTATGAAGCATATTGCCAGCACAATACATTTTTGACGGTCCGTAACCTTAAACCTAGAAGACTCGTGCAATTGTTTTCCAGTCTAATGGCCTCTACGAAGATTGTAATTCTACATAGATATCTGCAGATCGATCAACAATTTTTCAAAGTTACCCATGAATATTTTTGCTCCAAGTTGGGATAATGAAGAGCTCAATGGTACCCCTTTATTATAATTAAATGTTTTATTAAATTTACAATAAATAGGCAATAGGCTTATATTTAAGAGGTCTATGGTATCACTTTTCTTTCGTTTTTCATAAGTTTTCGTTGGTAAAGATATCCGTATGTTTTTGTACATTTTTCAACAGGGATATTAGTAAATAAATTAGTAACATCAAATGACACTAATACACAGTTTTTAAATATATTTATGTTCTTTAGATATTTTATCTAGTTATAATTATATATTATAATTTTATTATTGTTTCTTAAGCGAGAAGCTTTTAGTTTAACTTTTAGATTTACGTGTTCACTTAGAAACATCACCTCAAAATCTAAAAACAAGGTTGAAACTTGCCTAAAGATTGTTGAATTGTGAATGGCGGTGCTTAATTAGCCTATTTTGCTCATAAACTTGAGTAATCATAGAGCCAATGTTATTTCTAAAGATTTTATGAATTGTGAATGGCGGTGCTTAATTAGCTTATTTTGCTCATAAACTAGAGTAATCATATAGCCAATTTTACTCACTAAAGATTTTATGAATTGTGAATGGCGGTGCTTAATTAGCCTATTTTGCTCATATAAACTTTAGTAATAATGTAGCCAATTTTACGCACAATCTTGAGCAATGATGTAACGAATTTCAACGTTTTTTAAAGTTTTGAATATCTGTACAATTTTCAATGTCAAGTTTTTACCTGTTGTCCCTAACCAAGCTCATTCCAACTTCATATAATTAATTAAATAATTTTCAATTTTACACAATATATTCCAGAATGTAAACAAATAATTACATATTAATCACGTTTCTTAGCGATATATGCAGGGAAGTAAGTTAATATAACAAGAATTGAATTTCTTTCAATTTATTTACTAGGTTTAAAATAAAACACGTTTGTACATACTGTGAATGTAATTTCGTACGTATAAATTATCTACGTTCCTTATTTATGTATTTTTTAGGTGCTTATAGTCAGTTGTTTTAATTTTTATTAAAGGGGGGAAAATTGGCAGTTAATGTACATAATTGAGAAGTTTGATCCGTTGGATGAACTGTCGTCAGCGTTTTGTCAGCAATAATAGATAGAAGACCATTTATATTTTCACGATACACTCGGCACTTTACGATCGACCTAATATTAAAGAGGGAAAATGTGCAGAGTTGTTTTAAATCGATTAAAAGCAACGTAAGCAAAGCTACCTTTTAAAGACTTAATATATAATTTTTTTTTTACAAAATAATAATTTCATTTTTGACATGTCCGACTGAAGAAGTATTACGCAGTTTTTAGTAATTTGTTCAGAATTTCCACTTTTCATCGATGAAAGAAAATCTCTTGAAAATATTAACAATGTATTAACTACCTAAGAACTCAATTTTTGAAATTACTGAACTTGAAAAATTCAAATTTCTTTTGCCAATTTATTAGATGGATTACTTTTCTACAAAGCGCTAAGTTGTAACAGGCGCTAATCATTTTGACATTAGCGCAGAATGAATTGGATAATAGCTAGGGGGGTTAAGTTCTGAAATTCATTACTGCAACGTTAACGACAAAGTAATTAGTCGTCTATAACATAAAAGTTACAGAGCGATATTTTTCCTTCTAACGAGGGTCTGTGCTAAACAGAGATGTTTATTATGCCAATCATGAGATAATTGGCAGGGGTATTGCAAATAGAACAGTTCGTCTTCAATACGGGGCATATCGAAGTTAAATTACAGGTAGTCTGTGCCAGCCGGTATGACTGTTATTATTTTAATTTATAGTGAAAATTAGAAAATCTATATGATTTTAAAGTCACGAATGGAAATACTAATGAGTACGGATACACTACACGGGTTATTATTCAATTTTAAAGAACACGCTGAGTTAGCAATGCCTTTCTACATATTTATGACCATTGGTTTTACTTGCCCAAAAAAATCATCTAATAAATCCTTTTTCGTAACGAATTATTACACCGTTTTTAATACTGAAAAATACCCCAGGGCCAGTAGTACACTGGACGAAAAAAATGCTAGTATTAATCTTGAGCAGTGCCAACAACCAATTTCACTCACAATCCTGAGCAGTGATAACAGCCAATTTCACTCACAATCTTGAGCAGTGATAAGAAATCTCACTCACAATCCTGAGCAGTGATAACGGCCAATTTCAACCACAATGTTGAGCATAATAGCCAATTTCACTCACAATCTTGAGCAGTGATAACAAACCTCACTCACAATCCTGAGCAGTGATAACAGCCAATTTCACCCACAATGTTGAGCATAATAGCCAATTTCACTCACAATCTTGAGCAGTGATAACAAATCTCACTCACAATCCTGAGCAGTGACAAAGGCCAATTTTACTCACAATGTTGAGAGCATAATAGCCAATTTCACTCACATTCTTGAGCAGTGATAACAAATCTCACTCACAATCCTGAGCAGTGACAAAGGCCAATTTCACCCACAATGTTGAGCATAATAGCCAATTTCACTCACAATCTTGAGCAGGGATAACAAATCTCACTCACAATCCTGAACAGTGATAACAAATCTCACTCACAATCCTGAGCAGTGATAACAGCCAATTTCACCCACAATGCGGAGCATAATAGGCAATTTCACTCACATTCTTGAGCAGTGATAACAAATCTCACTCACAATCTTGAGCAGTGGTAACAGCCAATTTCACTCAGCGTTGAACAGTGATAACAGCCAATTTCACCCACAATGCGGAGCATAATAGGCAATTTCACTCACATTCTTGAGCAGGGACAACAGCCAATTTCACTCACATTCTTGAGCAGGGACAACAGCCAATTTCACTCACAATGTTCAACAGTGATAATAGTCTACTTCACTGACAATCTTGAGCAGTCATAATTACAAATCCACTGAAAATTTTGAGCCACGATAACAGTCAATTCCAATCTCTAAAAGATCTTCTGAATTTTGAATAGCAATTCTCAACTAGTCAATTTCATTGGTACTCTTGATCAATGAAAAGACCAAATTTCCCTCACTAAAGGTCTTCTGAATTGTCAATATACGACTTAACTAGCCTATTTTATTCACTTTATTGAGCAATCAAAATATAAATTTTCACTCACTAAAGATCTGAAATCTGAATAGCAGTGCTTAATTAACTAGACAATTACTCTCGTATACTTGAGCAATGAAAACACCAAATTTGATTCACTAAATATCTTCTGAATTATGATTAGCAGTGCTTAACGAACCAACGTCACTCTTCTTAATGGAGAAGGGTATTTCAATTTTGGTGACACTAGTTGAAGTGAATTGAGGGCTAATGTTTTCCCGATTAAGTTATTGGCTATTGAAAATCTAGCCAATTCAGTGTTTTAATTAGATATGGTTTTTTTAGTTGAGATGAAAAAAAGTTAATGGCACGAGAGGGATTCGAACCCACGACCTTCGGCTAGATACGCCGCTGCTCTACCACCTGAGCTATCGTGACCTCGATCCTCTCGGACATCAACTCCCCATCTCAACCTCACCTTACGAGTTTTGCCGTAGGTTGAGATGGGGAGTTGATGTCCGAGAGGATCGAGGTCACGATAG
>CM077110.1:2476176-2489098 GCA_039619505.1 Cimex hemipterus | reverse complement strand
CTATCGTGACCTCGATCCTCTCGGACATCAACTCCCCATCTCAACCTCACCTTACGAGTTTTGCCGTAGGTTGAGATGGGGAGTTGATGTCCGAGAGGATCGAGGTCACGATAGCTCAGGTGGTAGAGCAGCGGCGTATCTAGCCGAAGGTCGTGGGTTCGAATCCCTCTCGTGCCATTAACCTTTTTTTCATCTCAACTAAAAAAACCATAATTAATTGTGTTATATTAATTGGTCGAACGGACCACGAAACCAGTGAATTAATGTTTTAATTAGATTTTATTGTTTGTAATTTTGAACCAAAAAAGTTGAACCAAATGTATTCCCCTCGCCCACACTGGTTCTGGTGAATGTAGAATGGACATGATGAGCTCCATTGAAAAACTAGTAGTATTGGAGCTATAAGAATGACCGGACCAAGCCAGTTTTGTGCCTCCCCCGGTTGTGAAATGTTCCTATTTCCTAATTAATGTTTTCTAAATTTTTCTAACGTTTTTCTTCGAGGCCGGCAAGGCCTAAACACGAACAGGTCGGACAAGAAAAGTAGAATTCTGGGCCGACATATGAGGAAAGGAGCTTCTCCGTTTTTCCACGAGTGATAAGGCGAGAAATAATTCTTTTTCCAACCTGCGATTGAGCAGCACATGGGTTTATCGCAGGTTTATCATTGTTTCCTCGTTTATTCCGAATAGGGTGGCAGTTGGAGGGGGCGAATGCTGTCTATTGCTACTTCCGCATATACGCCGGGGGAATGATGAATAAAATATAACATGGTCAGGGTACAGACGTTATGGGCTCTATTTTCGGAATGCAATTAACCTTTTTCTCCCCGCGGAGAAGGAATGAGGCCACGCCACCGCCGGTTCATGAATATGTGTTGAGAGTATCCTGCGAGGCTCGATGCAGGACGATTTTCAAAAGGAAACCCAGTTCGCCTCAATTAGAGGGGGAAGGGTAATGGCCTGGAGGGAAGAACGATCGGAAATTACATTGCGCCCGTTTTTAGATGCCTCCAGGTGCCGTGGGTCGTCCCGTGTGGTGGGGAAAAGTGGGAAAATTTCTTTGAGACAACTTGGAAACCTGTTGGACGAGAAACGCTTCGGCTTTTTACTCCGAAAGAAAATCGTTAAGCGAATAGCATCCATGGAGGTCTTGCCTCTACTCCGAGATACAAATCTTAACGGTCGCTTAAATCTCAAATGATCGGCCAGTTGTGAAAATATGCCTGAGGTATGAGAGTCGGTGAGAAATTCCTGGTCCGGATGATCTCGCTTTTTCTACAGATTGATGATTGACGCCATCTTCAGCTCGTCGTTCAAACGTAGAATCACAAACGACCTACATACCAATAAAAATATTTATTTAACTACATGTTACCATCTTCAAGACCACCCAGAGAAATCCGTCATATATGTCATAATTTCAACCTTCGTACCTACCCATCCAATTCAAATACTATAAATATATAGATTAAAAAGTAAAGATGACATAACTCAAGACCTTCTAAAGCGACTTCCTTGCAATTGTACACAAGAATAAAAATAAAATCTACAACTTACAGATGACCTGAATTCAGTCGTAGGAATCTCACGTACAAATATGTACATATATTAGCAACTAGAACTGCCTTCTAAGACTTACAAGGAGAATAGAAATAGGGGATTTAAAAATTCATTTTAAGCCGCTTTAAAAAAAAAAATAAATAAATTAGCTTTTACACTGTCTTCCTTCGTACATTACGCAAAGTTATAAGCCCCGTGCCATTTTATCTACTTAGTTACAAGGTAAACGTAAGAGAATAGATTATGTTAAGAAAAATGATCGAGTTAGTTTCTAAATTGAGCTAAAATTTGATTACTGACCTGGTGGATGATTGTTGACGGCGTGAGATGTGCCGGGTTTACTAAGATCCATCTCTTCTTCTTCCTCTTCCTCCGGGTATCCGCCTCCGTCGTCGCCGCTATCATCGTTGTTCGTCATGTTTTCCGTTTTAGAATCTAGTTTTGCTTCGACTTTGATATTGTAACTGTCTAGGGGCTGTGAGGCCGGCTTCGAAATGGGATGCGTCTCTTCTTTCACGGTGCAGATGGGAGGTATGATGGTGGCTGGGGCGAGGGGGACTTCGCCATCGTCGTTCTCCTCGCTCAACCTCCTTTTCCTCCTTTTCGGCGAGGAGTCGAGCCTCTGTTGGAAAGGCGGGGAATCAACGTTGTTGTTGTTCGTTATGAGCTTGGCGGAGCCGGGGCGGGGCTCGACTATGAGCCCTTGGGGGAAGCAGGGCGACTTCGAGACCGGAGGCATTATGACTTTCCTCGGTTCGCTTTTCCTGTACAGATCGCCGTTGCCCGAACTGTCCGTCAATCCCTTGATCTGGAGGGATTCGGCAGCTTTCAGGAAAGCTCCGAGCTGTTCCTGAGATATGTTCACTTCCCCCCTGTACATATAGTCCAACATCGCCTTCAGCTCCCCGAAGGTCACATCTTTAAGGATTATGATGGGATGTTTTTCATAGTGCTGGCTGAAGAGCCCCTGCGAACAGAAAACACAAGCAAATCAGCATACAAAAAATACACAATACTCATTTAGTGTTACATCCTAGTTTCAGACATAGCATGTTCCTATGTATGCTTTGTCAATTTTCTACAAAGGGCAGTCGCCGGTAGAGATACCTATAATTTTTTATCAAATCCTGCCTGCTGAGAGGGAGAATTTCTTTCTTTTCTCTCTTTTTGAGAGATTTATTAGCTCTTAACTTGTCTTAAACTTGGTGCTTTCGTCCAGTGTTTGGGGTTTTCTTTCTCAAGTTTTTTACCTTTTTACTGACACACCTACTTTCTATTCTATCCTATGATCCACCTATACACCTCATTAAGGCTCCTTCCGGAAACTTTGGGCTTGCTTTCATCCTAGGATCGCTAATACGTACACTCATATGAAGGGTATGTATGTCAAAGTCGACTTTTTCTCGCATTTACTGACATTATGAAATGACATTACCGTTATGTCCATCTCATTTATTTTAACTCTTTCCAGAATTTTGTGGTAGCTCTTCCTTAGATATGGCTTTATTTCCTTGTATCTTAGGAGTCTGTTGGCACTCACAAAAGCCACCTTTTATACACAAAGCCCACTGCTGTAGGACAGGTAGACCCCGTTATATATAACAGACAACCTGCGTCGGCGGTATATATGCTAAAGGAGGTACTTCTTTTAAAAACATTAAAAGTGACAACGCCATTAGAAGAAGAACTTATGGAGCTGCATTATTGTATTACCAAATCCAGTTGCAAGTGGTTGGGTGCCTATCAGGGTTTGTGGAGTGTCGAAAGAAATATGATACGCAAAAGTCGCCATCTGCATGAGCAAGGGAAGGTGAAAAGAACTGAAGGCTCTCATGAACGTAACGCCCGAAGACGGTAGAAACTTGGAAAAGTCTTTTCAAAACCCATTTGATATGTGATTCGACAAAAGGGTTGAGAAAAATGGGTTTTCAGGCAAAATCCTGATACCCATGGACAAAATGGTCAGATTTTACCGTTTTTTCAAAGTAGGCGTTGAAATAAACCCAAGCGGTACGGTGATTTTGGAACTAGGAAGTATTCATCAAGGGATTCATCTATTGGATACGTTACAAACTCCCAAGTTTTTTTCCAACGAGGGTTCGCAACAGAGGAGGCTATAACAATCCTCTGGGCCGTTTTTTTTTTTTTTTTTTTGAGAAACGCAGAGCCGCTGGATTCGAACTCGGACCTTTACTTTACATTGATGGGCGCCGTGTCAACGATTTAACCGTTGGCACCGACGCCCATAAAATGGTAACAGCGTTGCTCAGCAGTGGAGTTGTGTTTCAATAAGTCACAGACATCAAGTCAGACCAAGGAAGGTTTAGACGATTTCCATGGGATGGAACCGACCAAGCCCGAGCTTGATTCCCTGGTATGAAGAAAGAAAATTGAAATTTTAACACGTCAAAAAGACGACGCAAGGTTCCAACCAATGTTGGATCGAGCTCCTGGTTAAAAATGGCTAATCACAAATGATCACAACCCCGAATGTATTTATTTCTTAATAGGCTACTAATAGTATTTAGTTAAAATACAAAATAACTCGAACTGCTTAGTAAATAATCAATTCTTTCAGTTTCATAATGGAAAAGGCCTTACTATTACCACTGGTGATATTATACAATCAAAAAGTCCATGTCATCTGTACAGTTAGAGGGGGGAAACCAAGAATAAAAAACATTTGTTGTTTCAAGCAACACGGGTTGCTTTAGTTAGTGAATTTAACAGGTTTATTAATCCTGTTTACCATCTTTCAAAAATGAACAAAAAGACTCATTTTTAAAGTGGAAATCAATGACCCATCTATTTCAAGACACCGGAATGGTTCTTATCAAAAAACGCATTTATAAATTATAATAATTATGGTGACGCTTTTTTGGTCATGTAACATTTTGTGAAGTAACCTAGCTTTGATTGCGTTCACCATTCATTTTGCATACCTAACCACCCCTAAACACTGCACGATGTCATTTACTGTTTGGAATACGGTACCATTTTCAGCAAGTGTAACGGATTTTTTTTTTTTTTTGTAATCTCAATCAGTAGCCTGTAGGATAACATTAGGAACTATTCTTTAAATTCAAAAATAATAAGACCAAATTGATCCCTATACCGTAGGTGTTTCTAGGTCTAGGGGCATGTTGTCGAGCTACTGTCAGTACTGAAAAGTAAAATTGTAAGAAAATGTTGGAGCAATATTAATCGTTGGAAATTTGCTCTAATATTTTGATAAAACATGCGGTATTAGACGTGTATTAAGAGTACAAATAAAAACGTGTATCTTACAAATATTTGTATTACTAGTACAAAGGATACCGTTGTATTCTGAACAATTTTTATGGTAATTTCGACTTTACAACTTGTACATTGTACTTTTTCATTATGAAACAAAACTGTACAAATTACAAAGGTACTACGCTAATAGGATTAGATTGTATTTCATTATGAAATAGGTCTCTGTGGCTGTACTGGGTATATTCATTTTATTTTATAGGTATTTTATGGCTTGTAATGCATTAATTTATTTTCCTTTAGCAATAGTTTCTCTGTGATAAGAACATCTTTGTAATCAAATGTATTTTGATTTAGAAATTTCTCGCACTGGAAAAATTGTAACCGGACGAATCGCCACTAAATTTTTGGGTTTTCGGTCTAAAACTCTCATTGGCTGATAATTTTATAACGGGCAAACGCACTCTCACTGGAGCAAGAGTTCTCCAGAAAACCATGCTTTCGAATTCTGGACAATTCGATTAAATTAATCTTAACAACTTTTAATTATCTTAAAAGGGCAGACCGGGGATGTTTTTTGCTCTTCAAACCGAGACTCGCTATCAGTTTCATTCACCACCAGATTCTGCTTCACAAACATTTTCGTGCGTCATAAACCTCCACGCCACAAAATAAAAACAAACAAAAGAAAAAACATTTTTTAACCCGTCAAACCCAGCTTGCCTTCTTGGTGTAAAAAAAAAGGTTTTATAACTTTTTTTTTATCCTATAATCTGAAAAGTGCCACTTAGTTAATCGGGACGATAGATAAACTTGCCCGTTCAGACTTTGACTTTCTTTATCAGGAGAGATATAATTTTAATTGAGTATTTCAGCTTTTCTTTATCCTCCAATGGCTTGACCCTTTTTCTAGGTCTTTTGTCTTGTCATCGCTTGGGGGAAAGCGTTGTAAATTAATTGGCGCGAGTAGACCGATTTTCTTGCACAACGTTTTCCGTACGATAAATAAAGCGTAATTCGTATTTTTCCCCTCCTGTCCAATCTCAAAACTAAGAGTAGGATGTAATTAAATATAGTTGCAAGATAAAAAAAAAACGAAAAATTGATTAACTTGTAAGTGGTCTCCCTTTTTTCGCCTCACTATCTCGCTGGAGACAAGATAATGGGAAGACTTTTGTAAAACAACAGAATATCAGTGGGACAAGATTTCTCATCGAGGAGAATTCTTTCGTAATAACATTCTCAAAGTCGAGATAAAAGAAATACGAACTCCTCGTTCAAAAACGGAGATGAATGAACCGAGACGAGATGGTCAGGCCCCCTTTCATGGAATTTTGGCGGCAGGACATAACAAATGACGAATTTTATATTGAAAAACACCTTTCAAATATTCAAATGTATCTAATTTACATGGTTCAGTATATAAAGTTCTTCATTGTATATAAAGTAAGTTTGACATTTTAAGTAAAAACTGTTTGGAGATGGCGAGATGGGGTCTGATGTGACGTAGTTTTTACAAAAACATTTTAAAGTTTCGATCTTTATTGAGATCATCTTCAGGGGGCCTGGGATTTATAAAAATTCTTCTTATTCAATTCCTACATGTATTTGTAAAATATAAACAATGTTTATAAAACCCAGGCTCTGAAGATGATCTCAATAAAGATCGAAACGTTGGCACGACAAAGAAAATGTTTTTCTAAAATCTCACTAAACTCACATCTCACTACCTCCAAATGATCATTAACTAACGGTCACTGAACACCACACATTTTAGGTAAATGTGAAAAAGCTAAATGCCACGAGCGGGATTCGAACCCACGACCTTCCGCTAAATACGCCGCTGCTCTACCACTTGAGCTATCGTCACTTCGATCCAGTCGGGCCACTATAACCAAGGCTACAGGTTGAGATGGGGAGTGGCGCTAGCTTTTTCATTTCAACACAAACCTTACATAAAGATTAATTAATTGAATTGGTATTTAATCTTCTTTATTACATGAATGTTCGGGCTTACGGCCCTTCATCATCAGAACCTGAACTATGCAATAGATACGTGTATTTTTCCATCCCATTTTGAGTGGGATGTCAAAACGGTTTCAAAATCCCTGCCGCCGCTGTCCGTCTGAGCCGCCTTTTATTAGATGGTGGTTACCGGTTTTTACAAATTTATCCAGCAGAGGAGGCCGGAAAAAGTTTTTCGTTTTTTTTATGTTTTCCGGCCATTCCTGCTTGACTAATTGGTAAAAAACAATTAATCACCGAATCCATCAAATTAATAATCACCATCAAATAAAAGGGAGGCTCAGACGGATAGCGGCGGCAGGGATTTTGAAACCGTTTTGACATCCCACTCAAAATGGGATGGAAAAACGGAATATGTACCCATGGCATAGTCGAGGTTCTGATGATGGGCCGAAAGTCCGAACGTCCATCTAATGGACAGAATTAAATAAAATATTTCAATCACGGAGAACTTTGGATTTTTCAACCTTTGAATCATAATAACAAATAATTGTATATTGAAAAATACCTTTCTAATCTTTAAATATACCTAATTTACATGGTTTAGTATATAAACTTCTTGATTTTAAATAAAGTGAGTTTGAACTAAGTAAAACCCTTCAGCCTTTTGATGAGGTATTTATTACATTAAATTAAGAATTAAATAGTGATTTTAAGTGATATAATAAAACAATATATAGCTAAGAATCAAAAAATACATAAATAAAAGCATAACAATCCGGTTTCTCAGGATTGCCACTTTTTATAACGTTCAGAATTTATTTCGAATCCCTGTGGGGAAAACTTGGGGGCACCTGGGAATTCGTTCAGGTAAGTACGGACCCTTTTTTTCCCAGGGGGAAAGCACAGACCGGGCCTGTAAAACCCCTTTTCCTTTTCCAAATAGCTTTTTATTGGGCGGACATTAAACTGCTTGGGGACTGGAAGGCTGGAAGATTTTTTTAACGTTTCGTTACAGTACATTCCCTAAAATTTTATAACGTTTAAAAAAATTAGTATGTTATCAATTTGTCGGCTGTTTTGAAAGCTTGGAATTTTGATGGGTTGAAATTGTCATTTGCGGCCCACAGAGGGGGTGGATTTCGAAAATTGATTGGAATGAATGTCCTACCCGTTTAAGTCACCATCTGTTACATCCGAATCAGAAGAAAACGGAACTAATCAATCGACGTTCAAACGAAGAAACCGTACTTTCTCGCAAGGTACAGACAAATAGGTCGTTCATATCAATGATGATCATTGAGACGGCGAGGCATACCCGTCACATAAAGTTGGCCGTAAATAACTTACGATTATTATTGTTATAGGATTCCCCCTCCCGCCGACTTTTATGGAAAATTTTACAACATGACATTCCACAAGAAGTGTCGGCACAAGTTCCAAAAGGAAAATAAAAAATATAAAAAAAACCACTTAGAAGGTGCGCTAAATCCTCATTGAAGAGGAATGGATTTTCAGATTCTTCTGAATTTAATTTCGGTTACAAATGAATGGGCGAGTCATGAAAAAGATAAATAGGCAGAACTGGGTTTCAGTTCCGTCCCCCTGGTCCGATAAGACAAGGGTTCATGGCGTTGAAAATTCGACCGACTCACAAGCGTCTTCTCTACAGAAAAAAAATCACAATGAATATCACCTACAATAACCATTCACCAAACAACCCTAAGGAAAATTTCTGTTTTGACGAGTTTTACGAGTCAGATAATAATGTATATACAATGATTATTTGGAGATCGCGGGATGGGATCTTGTATTTGTAGGTTTAGAAAAACATTTTCTTCATTGTGCTACGTTCCGACCTTAATATAGATCATCTTCAGAGCCTGGGACTTACATTGTTTACATTATACCAATAGCCGGTGGTGGAACCAAATACTAAGTTGACGTCCACGCAATCAACTTGTCTAGGGTACAACAACCTGAACATAGCTATAATGTCAGACGATCAAGCAGCATTCACAGCACTAAGCTCAAATATCATTAGTTAAGATGGTGTTGAACTGCAAAACCGAATGAAACTTATTAGCTACGCAGAACAAAGTCGACATCTGCTGGGTTCCAGGACACATGGGAGTAGAAGGCAACGAGAAAGCTGACACCCTGCGAGGAAATAGGATAGGACCCGAGCCTTTCTGTGGAATGGGAACCTAAACTATCAAAGATTACCTCAGACAGAAGAACAAATTCACTCATTGAAACAATCCAAGAACCTCCTAACAATTTTTGGAAGGAAAGAAGTGACACCGCGAATCCTAACAAGACGTTGCAAATATAATTGGAATCATCCAAGGCGACGAATGCATTTTCTGAAAATAAGCAGAGGAGACACCAACAGTGGTGCAACAAACACTTGCTCGCAAGAGGAAGAGCTGTGGGATGTACAATGTGACTTTAAAAGAGGTTCAACCGCTGAAACCGGCCAAAGTCCCTTGATGGAATAGGACTTGCCAGTGTGCTTTAGCCTTAGAACAGTGGATACAACAGCTCTTAAAGGGCGCAATAATACATCTGCGTCTATTATACCAAGACAGGTAAGCAACTACAAAAAAATCTACAACGATTAACACAAAGTAGCCATTTCAGATTTAACCAAATTATTTGAAAAATATACATATAAATTGTATATATCAGGACATTTTTTACATGTGCAGTGTGTTCCTTTTTAATGATTTTTGTCCAACTAACATCGCTGTTTTTGCCTGTAAGACGCGTTTTGGTGTTTACCATCTTCAGGGGCAAAAGCAGGGTGAGGACACAGAATCATCAATGACAAACCAAAACAGCGAGGGCAAATGATCGAAAACGACTAAATTTAAATCATTTTTATTATTATTGTGACAGGATTTTGATGCAGTAAAAGAGTATGTTTTTCTAAATCTTTTAATCATGTGAAAACTATGAGAAATTGAATTAATTTAACCAGCCTGAGAAGCCTAGCGGGAGATTTTCTTGTCATACTAAAAATGTGTTTGTGTCTATTCAGGCTGATAGACTGGGGAAAATTCTTAAGAAAAAAAGGGACAACCGCATGTTCAACGGGCTCTCATGTGGTTTTAAGGAGTATCTCTTGCCCTGTTGGCATTTTGTATTTGTTAGTTATACAGTTATGGGTCTGATTTCCCGGGGGGGGTCAGTCGAGGAATTTGGGTAAGTGCCCCGTCTGGGTTCCGCCCGGGGCAGCCCCCTCCTCTCCAGGTGGAAAAAAGACACCCACACGGGTTCCGAAGTGTCACTCCACTCCCGTAAACTACACACCTCCGGCCGCGCGACCCTATTTTTAAACGAAGAAAGGACACGCTCGAAGGAATCCGGCCGGAACGCGCGAGGCCGGAGGGGGGAAAGCGGAACACGCCGATTTTCTCTCAGAGGAATTTCCACAAAATTATTGCCCTATCGCTTGCACTCTAATTGATTCTCTTTCCTTCTTTTTCATCCACTGTCTCTCCCTTCCTCCTCGCTCGCACGCACAGAAACGAGCAGACTCACGCTCCTTCATTCCACCACCACCACCACCATCTTTTTACAAACGACTTTTATACCGAACTATAATCTTTATAGCCTCCTAAGTAATGAAATAACCCACCTAAACGTACAAATAAAATATTGAGATACTCAGAACAAAGGGGCCTAAAACGATACTCAAATGTGGTAACAATATACGAGTGAACTTGATGGTGGACGTAATAAGAACAGTCGAAGAGGAAAGGGAGTGAATAAGAAATAAAACAATAAGAATAAAACGACAAGTATGGATGACTAAGAAGGCGTGGGAGAAAGAGAAATAACCACATGTATGTGAAAAAGCAGTAGCGATACACAAACAGAACGAGATAGATAAACAGCATAGATTATAAGAAAAGACGGACGGGAAAGAAGGTATGTGATTTTGAGTAGGCAAGTGAGCAAAGGAGAAAAAGAAATTTAATTGAATTAAAAATACATAGACATATAGGGAGAGTGTGAATGCGCGTGAATGAAGTAGAGGGGAATGAGAGAGAGTGACTCAATTAGAAAGAGAGTGAAAGGAAAGGAAAGAGAAAAAGAGAAAGAGAGTGAGTAAAGTAGAAAGAGAGAATAAGAAAGAGTAAGAGAAGGAGAAATTGAGGTAGAGAGAATGAGTAGTTAGGAAGAGTAAGAAAAAGATGGGAGAAATAGAGAGGAGGGAGCTAGAGAGAGTAAGTTAGAAAATGAGAGTAATAAAGTCTGAGAGGGAGTTGAAAGGGAGTTAGAGGGAGTGACGGAATTAGTGAATAAGCTAAAAGAAAAAGAGTAAGATGTGGAGAAAATAGAGAGGGGAGTTGGTTAGACTTAGGGAGATTAAGTTAAAGAGAGAAAGAGAGAGAGAGAGAGAGAGAGAGAGAGAGAGAGAGAGAGAGAGAAAGAAAGAAAGAAAGAGAGAGAGAAAGAGATACAGAGAGAAAGAAAGAAAGAGAGAGAGAGAGAGAAAGTAGGTGAGGCAGATAGATAGCGACAGTGAGAGTGATCGAGAAAAAAAAAGAAGAATAGTCGTATTAACAAAGAAACGAATGAGAGGAGGTTTTAAGATGTGGAGAAAATAGAGAGGGGAAGTTAGAGAGATTAAGTTGAGAGAGAGAGAGAGAGAAAGAGAGAGAGAGAGAGAGAGAGAGAGAGAGAGAGAGAGAAAGAAAGAAAGAGAGAGAGAGAGAGAGAAAGAAAGAAAGAAAGAGAGAGAGAGAGAAAGTAGGTGAGGCAGATAGATAGCGACAGTGAGAGTGATCGAGAAAAAAAAAGAAGACGAGTCGTAGTAACAAAGAAACGAATGAGAGGAGTTTTACAAGTTTACAATTCTTCTTCTTGACAGATGAAATGCTACAGAATGGTACGGAAAATAGAAAATTAGAATCAACGGTAAGAGGTAGTTCCTTTTTATTTCTTTTATGGGCGAATGGAAGTCAAGAAAGGAAATTCAATTGCGTTTTATATTTCTTCTACAGTTTTTACGAGATGAAAAGTTAGCGTAGGGAAAGGTAATATAAAATGTGTCTTGGCGATTGCTCATCAAATATTATAAATGGGATAATGTTGCAAATTTGGCTATAAACATTTCCCTTATTATTATTTTTTTTTTATTAAAGTGGAAGCACGCCTGTTTCTAAATGTAATTTTCGTTGCCAAACAAAGTACGAAGTTTTTATTTATCGAATTAACTGTTCAACATTAATTTATTTTGGATAGTTTCAATCCCACTTAGAGAGGCGTTAGGATTAAAAGAAATATGATTCATATTTTCGTACGATAAGATTGATAAAAATTGTTTGAATTAGATTCAAGAGTCTTCTTCCTTCCACCTTCCCAAGCTGACATTAATAAATAAAAATACTCGGGAATAGAAACAAATCCATTCTAGGCAGGATAAAATCAGGGTCTGTTAGCTTTCTTTAAGTACAAGATCAGCTGAGGATTTATTTCCTTCAGCTAAGAAATTAAAGGACAAGAACATCAAAGTTATAAAACTTTTAATTACACTCAAGGCCTATTAAAGGAAAGCGTTAATTCGTGATGATTTTCATGCGTGAACTGAATAAGAGTAATTAGAATTTAATTGGTACAATGAACTGACTTTAGCCGAGAGCAATAAACAATAAAACGTAATTATTTTAGACAATTAATATCTGAGGAATTGCACAACGAAGACAAATAGACTATTAGCAGTTTTCACTTTATGGAGAGAAAAAAATCACAACACGATTTGAAAAACGTATAGTTGGCATTTTTGAAACTAAGATTTTGTTTTTGACCTTTACTCCTTATCTTATTCTCTTATCTTTGTTATAAATAAATGGTGAAAAAAAAGGGAAAATCTTTTTAAAAAATCCATCAATTTGCCATTTTTCTATTTCCTGTCACATTCCATCATTATTATATAAGAATTATCTTTGATTTTTTTTTAAATTGCTCCTATCCAATAATTCCTAAAGACGTATTTACCAATTTGTTCAGGATTTCGATAAAAGAATGTTTTTGATTTTCCATTAGAGACCTATCAATGTTTACTTGATGTGTTTTCCAGCGGCATTCACTTTTTATGAATAACGTGAGTATCCCATGGAGCAGTGCAGAGCCCACTTCTGTTTATCCTA
>CM077110.1:2408599-2476166 GCA_039619505.1 Cimex hemipterus | reverse complement strand
TTTGTTTGCTTTTCACCTTTTTATGAAAACCGTGAGTATCCCATGGAACAGTGCAGAGCCCATTTCTGTTTATCCTACTCCAGATATAATCAGAATAGTTTTCCTTTGCTTGCTTTTCACTTTTCATGAAAAATTTTGAATACCACATGGGGCAATGCACAGCCCACTTCTGTTTATCATATTCGAAATGTAACAAAAACGGTTTTCCTTCGCTGCTATGCATTTTTATGACTAAATGAGCAACACATGGAACAACGTAGAGCTAATTTATGTTTACATTATTCCTAAAGTAAAAAAGAACAGCTTAACCATAATTCGTTATTAAAAAATATGTAAAAAAGCTTCTTGTTCGTGGACATTTTTGGTTTTCTAAAAACATTGCATAACACGAAGACCACTGAATCGGGCCCAAATCATGCATAACCAACTTGGCAATTCGACAACACGTTTACAACAATATTGAACAGAAATACTTTCAGTTTAAACGAGCAATTATCTCAACTAATTAATTGTAATATATTAATTGGTCAAGCGGACCACGAAATTAGTATACTTCACTAAAGCTCTCCGAGGCCATTTCATTTGTCGTCGAGAATCCAATCCGATTACACGACATTTGAAAAATGGCAAAAAGGAGGGAAAACTCAAAAGGTGAGGTTGAGATGGGAAGTTAGTGGATCGAGGTCACGACAGCTCAAGTGGAAGGCGGCGGCGTATCTACCCGAATATCGTGGGTTCGAATCCCGCCAAACAGTTTCAACAAGATGGAAGCAAGTATAGAAGGTGTTGTACTGTGCTTCCAACGCATATAGTCAATTTGGTATCAATTTTTTACATGTTAAGATGGAGTAAGAGTATTGCAGTGTGTAGTACAAAGCCCCCTGCTTTTACCTACGATACCATGCTTTAATGGAGGGGGTAAGTGAGAGGGGAAGAAAATTCAGAAATATTCGGAAAAAGATACATAGGAGTGGATGTGTTTATAAGTATAAAAAAGTGCGTTCAGCGGTCATGTATTTTTATGTCCTAGTTACGAAATTACGACCTTACAAATTCGCTCGGTATGTCCGTAGAAGAGTTTTTACGATGGGTGGGAGTGTGAGAGTGGCCGGTACACAATTGGGCGTTTATTATGTTTTTACTACCGTGTGTAAAAGAGTGAGAGGCTGCGCGTTGTGGGAATGGATCAGCGAGTGTCCCAGATTGTTCGCATGGCATGCAAATCCGACTTCCCACAACAGCCGGGAGTCAATGTAACTTTGATTATGGAATAAAACAAATTCACAAATTGACCTCAATTCTTTCATTTTATCCGGGCGTATTCTGATAATCGACCGTTTTCCATTTGGTCATTGTCAAAAGATTTTTTTTTTTTTGTGGAAGATATTACGCCTTATCTATGCCATGGCCGACACAATCTTTGTAAAGCGGAGGAAAAGCTCTTAATTACATAAATGGCCGTTCGTCTCGGTCGACTTTTTTTTTCTTGTTTTGTTTTTTTAATAGAATTTTATTTACGATTTAGCATTACTTCGAGGATAGGATTTTATCGCGATGATTACTTGTAAAAGTTGTTTATTAGGAGAAGAGATAAATATTTTTTTATCTGAGACGATATCAGATCCTCCGCCTTCCTTTTTGTGCTACTATTTTAGGGGAAAAAACCCCATCGGGATTTTATTTTCCCGACTTCTGGATGGATTTTTAACGCCCCCAGGACACGAGAGCTTATCGCTAACAGTCTTCCAAGAGGCGTAGCGTTTAACTTCTTTCCACACATCCTCCCTCTCCCAATTAACCATTTTATCCACTTAAGTCATTCGTGACAACAAACAAACTTCAACTTCACAACACGTTTTGACGAATCCAGCTGAACATTTCAACTCGAATCTAAATTCGCCGTTTTTAAAAGTCGAGAAAAAAAAAAGCAATCCTGCATCAAAATCAAATTATTCAAAAAACGCATTTGTTAGCAAATGTGGTCTGACCTTTGCAATACCACGAGGAGGAGAAAGTGCCGACACCCCCCCCCCCGGTCAATACTAATTTTCATAATTTCGTCAGATTTGACAAGATACCGTTAAGCCCACAGATCTGCCTGTTCACCAAGTAGAAACAATACAATTTTCTTTGTCCTTCTGAACAACTAAGTACAACCCAGGAAATTCTGCCTGGACAAGATAACCATGCTGAAATGTCAACCATGTGTAACACCTAAGGCGAGATTTCCTCGCTTGAAAAAAAAAATGAAAGTCTATACAATAAATTCAACAAGCTATAGCGGTACCCTGTACATTCTCCGTCCTTGAATAATACAATGTATCTCAAGCAGCGAAAACGTTGTCTTTCTCTTGAAATTTTTGTGGCAATAAGTCGCATTAGACGTATAACTAATCAACTGAAATTCTTCCAAGGAAGAAAAAGGAAAACTTAAAACATTAAAGATATCTGTAAATAATGAAGACATTGATAAAAGACAATAGGAAGATCGGCGTGGCAATCCCATAGACAATTTTTCATGCTTTGACATTCGACACGACTTATGAGATTTGGGTCGAAAGTTCATGTGCTTTTCTCTGGACCGAAAATGCCGAACAACAAAATATACGAAGGAAAAAATATTAAAAATTTCATCGGGTATGGACAATAATTCAACGTCTTTTTATTACAACGATCGTTAATTTTAATAGGTGATTTAGTTTACAACTCGTATTTCGTATATGAAATTTAATTCGATGGCAAAAAACTTAACTGATACAATTTACCCTGCTCCCTGTAATTTGTTCATCGGTTTATAATATTCTTGCTATTAAAATAATTTCTAACTATAATAAATTTTATATTGGTTGGAAAATCCATTGTATTTAGTGGTCTATTGAATAAATTACTTCGTTCAATTAATTCCTTTTAATCTAAGGTTTTGGTTGAAATGAAAAAGTTAGTGTCACGAGCGGGATTCGAACCCACGACCTTCGGATAAATACGAGTGGATCGAAGACACGACAGCTCAAGTGGTAGAGCAGCGGCGAATTTAGCCGAAGGTCGTGGGTTCAATCCCGCTCGTGACGCTGAATTTTTTTTTATCCCAACTAAAAACCCTAATTTCGATTCTCACACTATAAAGTGGAAACATTGAACAACAATTTCCACAATTATTTAAACAACTCCGAGTATTGGTAATTTCGAAACTGTTAATTTAAAATGTGACCTTAATCGTGTTGATTTATTTATTAAAAAAAAAAATTATCAGGAGGCAAAGAAGTTTTCCAAAATGCAAAAACTTGTACATAAAACGTATTGAACACAAATTTATAATTTTTACGTGATGAAATTAAAATGTTAAATCAAGTAATTTTCAATTCCACGAGTTATTAAATGATATTTTTCCCTAAGTGCAAGTAACAATCAAATATTCGATTATTTCGATCTGAAATTTTTCATTTTGACTGGTTTTTAAAAAAAACCTATTTTTTAAAAAAATGAGATGTCGGGTTTTCTAAATAAATACAAAAAAAAGCCCGATATAGCGAAATTCTAGAATTCAACCGCTCGTCTTCTTAACACACTTAAATGCAATGTTAGAATTTAAAACATTTCCCAGGTTCGACTTCTTAACACACTTGGCCATTTCAATAATAAATGATAAAACTTTAAACTTATAATATTTGTATTAGATTATTTTAATCGGTAAATTTTATTTAAACTGGTTTTATCCCTATTTTTTTACAATTGATAAGTCGGTTTTATTAAATCAATGCAACAAAAAAGTCCCATGTAGGTAAATTCTATAATTTAACCGTTTCAACCGGTCGTCTTCTTAACACACCAGGTATTTTCGGTGATGTCAATATTAAAAATTCAAAATCTCAACTTGTCAAACATGATTATTTTAAATCAGTAAATTTTAGTTTTGGCCAGTTATTTGAGGGTATTTTCTCTTTAAGTGCATATGAAAGTAAGTTTTCATATAGTCTGATATAGACCGAATGTTAAAATTTAACCATTCCTGTTGGTCGACTTCTTAACACATCAGGTCATTTCAATAATAAACGATAAAACTTTAAACTTATCATATTTGTATACGATTATTTAAATCAGTAAATTTTAGTTTTGGCTAGTTATTTATATTTAATTTTCCCTAAGTGCAAATAAAAGTAGATATTCATACAATCTGATATAGACCGAATGCTATAATTTAACCATTCCTGTTGGTCGACTTCTTAACACATCAGGTCATTTCAATAATAACTGATAAAACTTTAAACTTATCATATTTGTACACGATTATTTTAATCAGTAAATTTTATTTCAAATGGTTTTATCCCAATTTTTTTTTTTTTAATTGAAAAGTCGGTTTTATTAAATCAATGCAACAAAAAAGTCCCATGTAGGTAAATTCTATAATTTAACCGTTTTAACCGGTCGTCTTCTTAACACAACAGGTATTTTCGGCGATGTCAATATTAAAAATTAAAAATCTGACCTGATCAAACATGATTATTCTTATCAGTAAATTTTAATTATATCAAGTTTTGGCCAGTTATTTGTGGATATTTTTTCTCTAAGTGCAAATAAAACTAGGTATTCATAAAATCTTATATAGACCGAATATTATAATTTACCCTTTCATACTGTTCGACTTCTTAACACATTTGGCCATTTCAATAATAAAAGATAAAACTTTAAACTTATCATAAAGGTACACGATGATTTTAATAAGTAAATATTATTTCAAATGGTTTTAGCCCATTCATGCAATTGAAAAAAACCAGTTCTCCTATACGATGTAGCCGAGCCGTAGATTTTAACCGTTTAAAATTTACGATTTCTTAACACAGTATTTTCGGCGATTTTCAATTGGAAAAATTCAAATTTTAATAAGCTTAACAAACAGGATTATTGTAATGCATAACTCTGGTAGAATTGACACCAGAGTATTTTGTCCAATTATTGATAAAATGAAAATTTTAAGCTAATCAAAAATGCGTATAGTTTAATAAATTTCGATTCTAAGAGTTTATTAATATGAGCAGTTATCGACAGATATTTTTACCTAGTGCAAACTAGTGTTATAATTAAACCATTCCAGCGGGTAGAATTCTTAACACATCCGCGAATTCGATAGCGAAAGATAATGCTTTTTAGCGCTAGGGAATTTGAAAAGCTATTAAAAATTAAATTTCGATGTTTTTTTTTTTTTTTTTTAATTAAATGCAAATAAAGTAATTTTTAATAGGCCTTTTCCATTATTATTGTTCAAAATGTGAACTCGCCATATTTGAAATGTAACAACTGGCTATTAACACTTTCAGTTCAAATTTGAATATTTAAAAACGGTTACTTGGAGGACCCCCCCCTCCCAACGCAAATAATTACATAATTAAACTAATAATTAAAATCCAGCTCGGATGAGTGCTAGAATTGTACTTGCAGATAGAAATAATTGATGTGGGTAATTCAATTCACTTTTTGTAACGGACTTTTTACTCATAAAACTTAAGTTTTCTTAGTAGAACGATCCTTTACAAAAAGTGAATAAAATTGAACCGGTAGATCCCCATAGCATTCAGATTTCAAATATGTTAAAATGTAAATGTTAAAACTATCGACTTATCTATAGCTTTATCAAACACAACGACAGGGGTTTTTTCATTAATTTTTTTGTATGCTTTTGTTCATCAGATCTTTTCAATTCTGCATTTAGTTATTTTCTCCTCCTTGAAATTGCATCAAAATAAAAATTAAAAAAAAAAGGGCGGATATTAAAATAAAATCTGTTTAAGGATGTTTAGGGATCTGGTCTGCTAGTAGGCATTTTAACACCATTTTAAACAGGACATTTTGGCGTTTTCCATAGTAAATATGTAGCTTTTAAACAATAATAGACAGCATAATCCGTAAATTTTACTACTGCCAGTTTTTGTTGGGTTTGAGCGGGCTGTTATCAGTAGATATTGTTTCCTAACTGCAAATAAATTATAATTTAAAAACAGCAACCAAGTCTGTTTTAAATTAATGTTAATATTTGATCGTTTCAACCGGTCGACTTATTAACATACTAGGACAATTCAAGGATTTTTTCTTAAATCCATTTGTATATAATTATACAAATGGCTAATAAAAAATAAGTGTGTAAAAGTTAGATTCTGTAAGTTTAATCTGGACGTCTTTACAATTTTGAATTTTAATCGTAAAATAATTAGAACACATCCTTCCATTTACATTGAATTTTCAAAAGACTATTCGAAAAAACTCATATTTTAGCCCAATGCAATAATATTTTAAATTATTATTAGTTTTTTTTTTTTTTTTTGTAAATTTGTGCAACATATACCTTTGATAATTATTGATAAGAATATGTTATGATTGATAAGAGTTCCACCATTCCAGCTATGTGACTTTTTAACAAGAGACAATTAGATTTAATTCTTTAATCATAACTTTTTAAAATTATCAAAAATTAAATTTCTATGAATTAAATAATGTTAACAATAAAGTAATGGTAATATTTTTTCCTAAGTTTTTATCATAATTTGTAAAACGTCAATGTTCTAATTTTCCCCCCTTTAAAATCAAAATAAATGCTGTTGTTTCAAGAAATAGTGTCCGGTGTTGAAACTGATGACTGTTAGAATTTAATAGTTTTTAACAAGGTACTTTTTTTTGGTAATGATATGTTAATAGCCGAAAAGCAAATTTCAGCGTAAAGATGTTTGTTTATACGTTCAGTTCAACACTTTTTTTTTTGTTTAATTGTTGTCCTAAATGCAAATTTAACAGTGTTAAAATTAAACCAATAGCCTAGTCTTTATCGCAAAAGATTTCGAAGAATTTAACACTCCTTGTTGTCGATTTCTTCTTAAAACGCAAGGTATTTTTCTGTGATTTCAATATTAAAAATTTAAAATCTTTTCTACAATTATTCAGGAATCGTGAAGTGCGATCTGGTTTGATGTAAGTTTCAGAAAAATATTTTCTTTATCGTGCCTACGTTTCGATCTTTATTGAGATCATCTTCAGAGCTCAAAGTGTTAGTCTTCTAATTTTTGCGTGTCGTGTTGAGTGTTTTTTTCCTACAGTTTTGCAAGTCAGTTTTTCGTTTAAAAAAATACTATAAAAATAAATACAAAGACCGATTATTAAAATGGAACAAGTCAGGTGTATTTTAGTGTTCGAATTTAACCTTCCTTGCTGTGTCGATTTCTTAACACATCAGGTATTTTGGTTCATTTTCAATACTAAAAGAACTTTTTTTAACCTGTTCTATTCATATCTTCAGTTATTCTTCAAAAATGTAATAAAAATAAATTTTAAAAAATTGATAATAAAAATAGATTAAGTCTAGTGTATTTGAATGTTTCTGCTGGTCGACTTTTTTTTTAACATGACACGTTATTTGGTCGAGATCAATAGTAAACATTTTACTTTTAAACCGATAAAATATTTATGTGATTCGTTTAATCGGCAACTTTCAACAGTACAAGTTTTATTTGAGCAGTTATCAGTAGATACTGTTTCCTAACTGCAGATAAATTATAATTTAAAAAATCAAGTCTATTGTAAAAGTGTTAATGGACGTTTCCACTGGTCGACTTCTTAACACACTAGGCCAATTCAATGTAAAAATTAAACTTTTAAATTTATCAAACCTATGATTATTTTTAAAAGTCAATCTCAATTTTTACCGGTTTTACTTGGGCATTTATAAATAAATATTATTTTCCTAATTGCAAATCAGGCTATTTGGGCGATTTCAATAATAAAACATAAAAGTTTATGCTTATCAAGTACGATTATTTCCAACCGTACATTTTATTTTGACTGGTGTTATCTTTTTTTTTTTCCAATTGATAAATCTGTTTTTATAAATAAATGGAACCAAAAAAAAAGTCCGATGTAGCCAAATTCTAGAATTTAACTTTTTATACTGGTCGACTTCTTAACACACCACGCATTTTCAGCGATTTCAGTATTTAAAAATTTCAGCTTATCAAAACATGATTATTTTAATCAGTAAATTTTAATTCTGCCATAATTTGGTCTGTTATTTGTGGATTTTTTTTTCTCTGCGTGCAAAAAAAAAAAAGTAGATATTCATAAAATTTACTGTTGATTCAGTGTTATAATTTAACCTATCCCGCTGTTCGACTGCTTAACACACCAGGTCATTTGGGCCGTATCAATATTAAAAGATACAACTTTAAATTTATCAATTAAACGATTATTCCGATCAGATTTTTTTTTTTAATTTTAACTTGTTTTATCCTTTATTATTTCTTTTGCAATTGAGAAGTCGGTTTTTCTAAATAAAGGCGACAAAAAGTCCCATGCGGCCAAATTCTAGCACTTAACCGTTTGAACTGGTCGTCTTCTTAACATACCAGGTGTTTTGGACGATTTTAACATTAAATTTTTTAATATGATTATTTTAATCAGTAAATTTTAAGTTTACCAAGATTTGTTCAATTATTTGTGGGTTTTTTTTTCTTCTACAAGTGCAAAAATAAAGGTAGATATTCATAAAATCTGTTATTGACCGAGTGTTATAATTTAACCTCTTCCTGCTGTTCGACTGCTGATAGGTCATTTTGGCCAAGCCAATAATAAAAGATAAAACTTTAAATACATCAAATATACGATTATTTCGATCAGAAATTTTTTTATTTTTCACTGGTTTTTCAATGAGAAGTCTGTTGTTCTAAATAAATGAAAAAAGTCCGATGTAGCCAAATGCCAACAGTACCAATCAACTGGTCGAATTTTTTAACACACAAGGTATTTTCGGCGATTTCAATATTAAAAATTTAACTTCATCAAACATGATTATTTCAATCAGTAAATAGTCAAGTACAAATAAAAGTTGAAATTCTTAAAATCTGTTGTTAAGATTTAACGTTTCCCGCTGTCCCGACATCGTGTAACACATGTCAACTGGTCATTTCAACAGTAAAGGTTAAGACTTTAAATTCAACAAATATACGGTCATTTTTGATCAGATTATTTTTAACTTTACTGGATTTGCCCCATTTTTGAAATTAAGAAGTCGGGTTTTTTTTTTTTTTTTTTTTTGAATGAATGGGGAAAAAGTCATATGTAGCAGTGATAGAATCTAACCGTTTCAACTGGTAGAATTTTTAACACCCAATGATTTCAATACTAAAGATGAGGCTATGCTTATCAGAAAATAGTTTATATAAATTTCTGCTATTTTAAAGTCAGTTTTTTTTCTAGGATGAAGAAGAAAAATGTCTGATATGTAAAAATATAGCCCGATTAAGACGAAGCAAGAATTTAATCATTTAACCGTTCCAATTGTTTAATTTTTTATAACAATTTATCACTGGAGGAGACTTTAATTGTCTTTAACCTAGGTGGTATATCTTTATTGGTATTTTTGTGCGTGTGGAAAAGCGAGGGTCCCTCGGCCGTGAAGGAAACTGCAAAAATGGCACAAAAATACAAAGCTGACACATATTTGGTCGCGGAGGCATTGGGTCTGGCAGGGTAATGACCCAAGAGCCCAATATCTCCTTCAATAACACGCATTACATTCTACACGTCGGCCCCGTGGCCCCGCTCCAGAGCGGCACGCAATAGGAAAAAAAAAACACACACACTCCTCAAATGAGAAAAACGTACTCACTTCGAAAAAAGGGCTGCACGCAGAAAGGACGACCTTGTGCGCCTTGAGGTACTGCCCTTCGGCGGCTAGCGTGCAGTCGACCAGAGTCCCACTCTCCAGCAGATTGTCGAAGACGGATATCAGAGTCGACTGGTGATTGTTCCATCGGAGGCAGAACTGTTGATTCCCCGCCATTAAATTCAATATGCGTTAAATCCCGGTTGAGTTTCCTTCCTCGGCCGACCTCTGAGGATAAACGGGGAGAGAACGCCGAAGCTGGGGGCGAGCGGGCGAAAAAAAAAGTGAGCGACAAACTAAAAAAAAAAAAGTTTAACGACAAAGTCGATTCAGACGAAAACACTGTTTGGATACATCGGTCACACGACTGAAACTACGTCCGAAGCCACCTGGATTTCACATACGTAGAAAGGACGGGCCGACGCCTCCTAGATCGCGAGATCTACGGAGATATTCGTCGTCGGTGGCAAAACTCGAAAACGAGGTAGAAAAACGAAAAACACTCGCAAGAACGAAAGACAAAAAACAGATTCCAGACTTCCGACGAGAAAATAAAAGTAATTCCAAACCCTATTGGAAAAATCAAGTCTAAAATAAAAACCCCACAGGACGAAAAAGAAGAGAAAAAAACTACTTTTAATAGTATAAATAAATATATATTATAACAGCGTCTGTAGCCTCCTTTGAAGCTTTTGGTTTTCTATTTTGGTATAAATTTAGAAAGTACTGAAAATTGTCATTTACCCTTCGTCAATCCTCGATTACGGCGATTTCAATTTAAACTTCGCCCTCTTTGTAAAAGGTGAGGAGGAACGCCGATAAACGAGGTGAGTCCGTCGGGGCCGGCCGATTTTCGAGCGCCTCGGGCCGAAGAATTTATTTTCCCCAGTCCGCTTCTCTTTTTTTTCTTCTTCTTCTTCGTTTTCTTGCCGATCCGGGTCGGCAATTTTTCGAAATCCGTCCTACAGTTTAAATTAGTTCCAGGTGTTTCACGAGGATTCGCGAGGCGAGGGCGTAAACTCAACCTCCGGCCGCCTCTCCCGACGTAATTTTCCCACCCGGGACGGAGCCGCGTCCGAAACGATCTCTCCGCTCGCCGGGTCGTTCGGAACGATTCCAACGGTTCCACTCTTCCAGCACAATTCAAACAATTTATCCATTAAAAAATATATATATATATATTTTTTTTTTAAATTGAACAAGTTTATACACTGATAATGAAACATCAAATCCATCATGATAATCTTTTAAACATTCAGCATACTACTGGTCCGGTTCTTTTAAAACATTTTTCGATAATCCATGAAAAAGAGCTTTTGATACTACTATTATTATTGTTTGATCTTCTCATACACTACTTCTCAAATTAAATATATTTTAAAAATAAACTTTTAAACTTGCACGGATGATGCTAGTCGTATAACAATTGTGGACATTCAGAGATACGCTTCTTGGTTTGGTCCTTGGTCTCGATCATTGATTCTACATGATATGGCAAAATGGAAAATTTACAAAGTATTAGGTTAAAATAAGAATTCGGTGTCTCGAGTCGTGATAGGTCAAGTGATACAGCACCGTTCTACTGATCAAGATGTCGTGGGTTCAAGCCCTGCTTGTGACACTAATTTTTCAACTCGACCTTGGCGTTACACAGTCGACGCATGATAATTTGAAACTGAAAGGGCCACAAAAATAATTGGCATTATTAAGATGATTAAAATCAAATTATTAAGAGTTGTTACGCGTTTTTACAAATTATTAATTGAAATGTGTAATATTTAGTGACTGTTAATTAATGATTAGTTGGTGATCGGGAGGTACGGTTTTCTGTGATGTAGGAAAATTGAACATTGTTATGTCCACATTATAAAAGAAAATCTAGAATTTTTTTTTTTTTTAATGTAGCCAGGCATTCTTTGTCTAAATGGTTTTCCAATGCAACCAGTGACAGAGAGCTGACTGACGAACTAACAAACTAGAGAATATTCTATGAACTTTACCTTCATCCTTAGACTGTAAGGAAGTAAACCGTAAATTTAGTGGACTATTACTAAGAAAAAGTTCAAATTATTAAAAGGGAAAGTGACTCCGTATCAATTTATAGCATGCCTTTAAATCTCTCCCTGTTATGAAAAATATTTCGTATTACAGAGTGTATCAAAATACGCAGAATTTTTTCTATTTACCAGTGTCCTGCTGCGGAATTCGTACGTAATCAAGTTTTGAATTTGAATTCTAGAGTCGACTATTAAAAACCTAATTTAAACTTTAAAACTTAATTTTTTCGTCGTCTCTGGATATCCTTGCCGTTTTGGACCTGCCAAACACGTTTTGGCTTATTAACACCATCAATAGTTTATGATAAATACTTTCATCAGATATCGTAGGCAGGTGAAGCCAACCGTCTGCGATAAACCTATATTTTTACTAAATCGTCAGATTGGTCTTAATCATCACAGTCTGTTCTCTCTGTATGTTCTGACTTTCACCGTCTTCAGTGTCAGACCGGAAAATAGGCAGATGATCGATAACGTTCAATTTAAATTGCACGTTCATCACCCTCCAGTCCACAGAGGAAATGTCGCAATTTAACTATAGTTCAATTAAAGTTACATTAAATTTCCCCCTCCAACTTGTTAAGTGAGCAGCAAATCAAACATGCACATTTTTCTTAATTAAACTCCATGACTGGTCATATTTAATTTAATGTGGTTCATTAAATAATTGCTTTTACCTTTAAAAATTGTTTACAATTAAGAGCATTCTGCCTTGTATCTTCATTTAATTAGTTTGATTTTTTTTCCATCGCTCACATAACAAGTAACAAGGTGCGGGTCTTCTCACCTTAAAAATCCATAATTTATTTCTCGCCTTTTTAACACCACAATTATTTAATTACAGGATTGTTCTCAAGCTTGACTGTTCATACATGTCCTAAATTGGATGTTTTATATTTTAAATTATATCACAACCATCGTGAACGACTGCCTAGCCCTTCGGAATGATTTCATTTCATCGTTTTTCTGAGAAATGTATTGTTTGTGTGTTTTTTTATTTATTTATTTTTTTTTTATTTTCATAAGAGATCTAGAATGTATTGATAGAATTGTTTTTCGCCTGAAAACAAAAATTTATTGATCATTTAAAGTCTATAAGGTAGCTTGTAGTTCGATCTTTCCAAAAAAAATTATCCATCACAGATATCATCGTAGGTGAATTGATAGTTTGAGTGTTGTTTATTAGCTTAAAAGATAAAAATGTTTTCTTTTTCCCAAACTGTTTTATACCTAAAAATCTAGGCAGCAGTTTGTTCAAAATGTTCTTTGGCAGATTTTGAGGACAATCCTAGTTTATACCCGCTATGCCAGTTTTAACTATTCCGTGAGGTTCTAAATAAACTTATTTCCCCCTAGACATTTCTTAATAGTCCCTAATAATAGTAACCCCTAAGAAAAATCTGCGATATCGTGCTGAATTTTAACCATCATATGAGATTTGCATTTTTTTATTTTTTCCAACAATTATAGCAAAAGATGTCAGAATTTTTTTAAGATTTTTCCATGAGGTCTGCAAGGGGTGATGAACCTGTAGTTCAGTTATTTTCAAACATTTTGGTCTGCCTATCTCTCACTGGATTCAGTTTGGTGAAGATAGCATAATAATGGTGAAGTAGAAGTCGTCCAAAATCGGAAACAAACAAATTTCAGATCCTTTAATGGCAGATGGCCAGGTAGAACATTTTTATTTGTGTTTCAGGATCGTTTGGGAACCGGATTTTATTACAACAAAGTCGTACTGTACGCTAGCAGAAAGCAGTAAATTATCAGGTAAAAGACATATACTACAGCAGGAGAAATGTCTGAACACCTCACAAATTATACGGTTAACAATTAGAATTTGTTTTGTTAATTTTGGTCATGCTGAAAGACTGTAAAAATAAAATAATTAAGAAAAAAAAAGTTTTTCATTATTGAGCCCTTTGAAATTTCCTTCTTTCCTTACCCTAAAGCATGACACCAGTAGTTGTTTTTTTTTTTTCTTTTTAAATAGAAAAAATATTTGGTTTTTAAGCACTTTATTCTAAAACAAAAAAAATGAAAATTCAGTTTTAGATTGGGGTCAAGCTGTAATTCGAAGGGGTCACAGAGTGCCTTACAAGAGGCAGCAGACGACGGAACTGGAGAAGGAGTTTGCTGTGAATCAGTATCCGGAACGGAATCGCCGGCTGGCAATCGCCAAAGCCCTCCGGCTCACCGAACGCCAGGTGAAAATCTGGTTTCAGAACCGGCGGATGAAGTGGAAGAAGGACCGGATGAGACAGGGTCTCGCGATAACGTCTGGCATCCCGCCCATCTCGACGCAGTCGCCGTATCCAATTTTCAATGCTATTGTCAACCTCTCGACGAAAGAGCAACAACCACCTGCACCGCTCGACCTGGCGCAAAGATAAAAACAAAATATGTACCTTTAAAAAAAAGTAATTATTAATTATGATAAAATGGTTTAAAAACTAAGATATAACAAAAAAAAAGAGGTATAAACGAAAAGTAGCCTTATACAAGATTTCACCTTCAAAATATTTGAGTTATGTGCTAATGTTTTTTGTACATATATTTGAACATGTACATTTATTTATATTATTAAGTAGATTTTTTTTTCCATCATGAAGTATTATCGTTTCAAAGTTGACGTTTTATTCTTTAAACTTTAGTTTTGTATTATTTAAGATCTAAGGGAGCCAACTAAACATATTTTTACTTTTAATTTAGGATTGGCATTTCTGTCTTTCTTTTATTTTTTATTTTTATTTGATTTTCAAAAAAATGCTGCATTTCTAGAGTACAAATTATAACGGCATGTTTTTCCTTTGTAAGGAGAATCCTAGAATATCAATTTAAACAGAAAAAAAAAAAAAAAAAAAAACTGCAGAAATCAACCTTGCACCTTGACTTCAGGTGTGGATTATATTAACTATAAATAATAAATTAAAAAAAAAAAATTGTTTTCTAAATTATAAATCTGTGATAATTTAAAAAAATAATTAAATTTGTGTACAAATTGGAATAGAAAATACTAATTAAATAATTAAAAAAAAAAAAAAAATGTGGTAAGTTATGTAATTCACTGGATCAACATTTCGACGTTTTCGCTGGGGAAAAAAAAATCCAACAAAATTCAGGATTTTCATGTGGAAAATTGGTATTAATATCTGATCTCATTTATGTTTGAAAGTATTAAAATTATAAAATTTATGTTAAAACATATTGACAGGATTAATGTATTTAAAAAATAAAAATAATTTGCACTTATTGAGCCATATGAATTGGCATTGACAAGTTTTTATATTTATAATATAAATAACATAAAAGCAACGAATATCTAATTGGCTTATTTGTATATAAAGTAGTCTGTATATTTTTGTGTAGTTTCTAATATGAAGAAAAGTTGAAATTTTGTGATTTTTTTAATTAGAGCATTTGTTTATATATATATATTTCTTTTCTTATTATCGTTCATGTTATTTTTCTATTATTATTTTATTTATTTTTCTAAAGAGAAGTTAAGTTATTAGTTAGTACTTTCTCCCAAGTAGTACAAAAACATTAATAGAAGAGAAAATATTTAAAGAACTTTGAAACGATTACTTCCATATCAATCAACTTCCAAAGGTTTCTGCATTTGTTTTATTTTTTAATTTATTTATTATGTCTTTGTTGTTTGTTTTTTTCTAAAGAATTGTTTCTCTGCTCCAGGCCCAAGAAGGAAATGTCAGCCTAAAGTAAAGCTTAAAAGATCGATTGATTATAAACCACAATTTTATAAATAACCCGCCATTGTGATAGTTGTGACAGTTTACCTCTTTTGCTACGATGGAAATCTATTTTCCGAAGAGAAAAGTGTTTTGTCCCGTGAATTTCTGGTGTAGTCAGGTCAAAAATGTGCAAAGTACCTTGAAGTTCTGCGTGAACTTTGTTTTTCTCCCCTATTTTTTTTTTTTCCTAGGCCAACTGCCTTAGATTGTAAATAATCTTTGTGAAATGTCTAGATTTGTCATAGTGAAAATACTCATCAGGTTAAAGTTTGTCGAGTTTTTTTTTTTTTTACACTTCAATTCAGTTTTTCAGAAGAATCTCATAAATTTTCTTTTTTTTTCTCTTGCTAGATTATAAGTTTTTAATTTATATATAATTTGTATGTAGGGTTTATACATTCAAATACAAATAGAGTTTTTAGTTGTGCCAATTTAAATGTAAATTAATTTTAATTAAATTAATATTTTTACAAAACAAACGCAGGCTGTTGTTACCTGTATACGACCCGACCAAGTTTGTCGGGCTTTTTAAAAATTTTAGTTACTTTTCAATTAAAAGGAACGCAAAATAAAACAGAAATACTCTTATCCCCACGATGTGTGTAAGTAAACAAGATATCAGTGCCTTTGAATAACTGTAATAAAATATTATTTTAAATGAGAACAGCTTTTGTAGTGTATGTGTAATGATAGCTTTAAATAATTTGTAGGGTATTAGTTTAAACTTTTTGACCTGAAGTATACCAATCATTTATTATTTTGTACATAACAATAGTCGATAATCAAACAAACAAAAAAAACAATCAGGAAGTAATCTCTTTTTTTTTTTTAAATAAATATGTTTAGGGAAAAGAATTATTAATATATATATATTTTGTCATTTATGTTTTGTTCTGCGAGCGGAAGACCTCAGTACCTGCTAAGAGTAGCAAGCATAGTTGATTTTTTTTTTCAAAAAAAAAAAAAATTCAAATGAAGAGAAAAAAAATACAATATGTTAAACATTGTATTTTAATGCCTTAACGCTTTTCTGTAAATTGCTTATTGTGTCGTATAGGCTTGTTTTTAATTGGACATCATAGATGGCCGGACTAACATAAAAACAAAAGTAGATCATTGTAAATGAAATTTTTTTTTTTTTAATTTATAAGTAACGCCTTGTATTATAATAATATTTTTATAGTTATCTAAAACACTTGACTAAACTTTAAAACAAAACAAAAAAAATGTGTAAAATGGTTTGATATATGGGAAATTAAATAAGAGTATTACAAAAAAAAGTGTAAATACTTAGTAGTCAATTAAAAAGCTTTATATTTATGATAATATTACATTATATTATATATTATACATTCAAGGGAAAAATATTATTTAATCATAAAACTAGTACTAAAAGCTTTTTTAGATGTATCGTTTGAAATTTATGAAACATCAAAAACTGTAGATAAATAAAAGGAAAAACATGGGCTGTGCGAGCCCTAAATTTTTTATAGTATTGTTAGTTTATAATTTGTTTTATTTTATTTTTTTTTTCCAGTTAGGAGCGTATTTATTTCTGTATTTGTCTTTTTAAGGCTAATTTATTACCATTGCATCTGATTTGTTTGAGAGGGAGAGGTAGAGAGAGAAAAAGCGAATATGATTTATTTGAAGAAAGGATGAGGAAAATGGAAAAAACTACATGCTTTATGTTGTAATTAGAGAGAGAAAATGTAAAATACAAATTTTCTTTTTCCCCTGTCCATATTATGAACCTTTTCCTGTCCATTTACCGTTTTCTTGACAGGCCGCATCGTTTAATTTTGTCTCATCGCCCCAGGTGGGAATCTTTTTTAAAACATATGGGACAAGTGAGTATCGGCTTCAAACACTAGGACAACTGGTTTGAGCATTTTTGGGTATCTTAGTGTTTTAGAATTTCAATCGAGTTTATCCAATTTTTTTTTTTTTTCAACAGGTGAACTACTTGCATTACTTGTTAAATTGATTTATTGAAAATAGAGCTGATGCTGGGTTTGGCGTTGGTCTGTGAGTCGGTGAACTCATGCTGAACCGGTATTGAATTCTTTATTCACGGGTTTGTCAACTTACTCAAATGTGTTTCGGCATTGAACCATCTTCAGTGAGTAACCATTGAAAATAATTCACCTACACTTAAATGTGGGTATGTTACCTAATATAAACGTTTGTGCGCCATAAGAATTTTTTTCTCCCAGCCATATATTTATATATTTGTTACACTACTGTTCTCGTTTATGAATATGAAGAAGGTATCCAAAATGCTCTATTTTGTATATCTCTCATGATAGATTCTCAGCTAGTAGACCCGAGTTGCAAGTTCAGTTCCTGCCATTGCTCCTCCTGTCCGTTTGTTTTAACTTCTTCCCCAAAGCACAACCAAACAATGTATAATACTCTGGACTAATATTGAAAAATAAATTAAAATTATATTCTTTATATTTGTAGGTAATTACACTTCAGCTTTTTATGTTACAATTTATATTTTGTATCCTCCAGGATTACATGATTTGCATCGTCAGGCATCCAAGTTGCACATTCGTATCCAGCATTATGCACGATTTCAATTTTGGCTGTTGGTTGTGGCTAAAACACAGCCTATTTGATTTGTAATGCGAACATCATTTTTTTCTCTTCTAACTAGGATGTGTTGTGTTACGTAAACAGGTCTATTGTGGAACCCATAACTTGCAGCCATACTTTGAAAAGCGCTAGGCCGGTATACAACTGCGCACTTTCCTTGGTGCCAATTTCTGGGTCTATTTGGATATGAAAAACGTCCTACCAATATGGCTGTACCGTAAATGGGCTAATGCTTGAGTCTCTTGTTCCTCCTGACTGAGCCAGTAAATTTCCATCTCAGCCTTGTTCATTTTCTTGAGTTGATAGTGAATAGGGCCGAAGAGGACAATTTGTCCAATTGTACTATTTTCGCCAATTTATTCTAGCTATTTGTTTAACATAGGGGATCTTCATATCTGACGAATATATTAACTTTGATCCCGATTAAATGAATATGAATTTCTTTTTCTTTGAGCTTTTCTAATAAATCCATTATTTTGTGTATTAAGATGTTCTATCATTGGGGAGGCTGCTCGATGCCCAATAGAACACAGAAAAAAAAATATATTTCTTTTTTTTGCCTCAGATTAATGGGCAATCTATAGCTTCTTGATCACAAAGCCTACCAGCATTTATAACAAGTTCATTTAACTTATTTGAACTATTGAATATTTTCTTTTTAGGAAAAGGATGCTGATATTTGTAACAACTTAGAACATAGGTGTACAATCCTGCGCCCTATAAACCCCTCTTGCAAGTAGTACAAAAACTGTTAAATTTTCATCTTATGTAGTTAGTTTGTATATACACTTGCCCTAAAATCAATAGACATTCATATTAGCACAGAAAAATAAAATTTTACATTACATTTAACCCTATAAAGGATTGACTTTCTTAAGTTCTGTTTTTCAATTAGGTATGTGTTTAAAAAAAATCAACATTTTGCTTTTCACTTTATATCGTTTATTTACAATAAATACATTACTTTGTAGCTTTCTTAACAAAGATAATAAAAGAAATATAGCTTTTTCGTGATTTACATTGTGATTTGGTGCGTTGCGCTAGAGCTAACTCTCCGGATTTCCTTTAAAATTTTACAATAAATTGGTTAAAGAATGTAGAAAAATGTTTCTAAAAAAATTAGGCTCACCTTTATTTAAGGAGTATGTTTCAAATTCATTGATAGTGAGTACACAATCTCCTGACGGCTGATTTAACAGCATATCTGGCTCTTCGTAGCCTTCAGTTATTTCGTCGTCGTTATAAACGTCCATGTCGAGCTTGGGAGTCACGATTTTCGGCTGAATAAATATCTCATCGGCCTTCTTTACAACCTCCGTTTTATCACCATTCGCGGAAGATGCTTAAAAATAAAAATTAAAACAGTATTTATTTTAAATTCTTTTTTTTAACGTGGTCAAAATAGGCTTCAGTCCAACTATTTAAATTGACAAAATGATCAAGGAAAAACTGACTTAATGAAATTTTTAAATTTTCTAAGAGGAATGAATTACCTCTTAAGCTTATTTACAACTGATCACCTGCCTGGGAAAAAAGCAAAAATAAAACCTATAGTTTGAACATTTCTAATTGCCTTGACAGTCTAGGGCCACCACGGGCAAGGGTCTGACTTTTTTTTTCTTTCAAAGTAATTTTCCCCTCAACACCACTCTTAGGAATGTGAGGTTATCAGGTGGTGTAATGGATCCTCAGAAATTGATCCCTTCAACGATCCCATTGCTGGCTTCAAATCAGCAGAGTAAAGCTGTTTTTTTTTTTTTTTTTTTTTTTTTTTTTTTTTTTTTTTTTCATCGATGTTTTATCTACCGCGTGAATTATATTTAGTAAATTCTGTCTTATTCTTGTATATACTTTTTTTACGCATTTACTTTAAATTTATATTAAAAAATAAACAAAATAATTAAGAAGAGAATAAATTATTGAAAAGGTCTCTAGATAAACAGAAACAGACACAGACAACTACAGGTTTTTATCGCTGTGACAAGAAAATTGTTACACAAGTTAAAACAAAAAATTTTCAGTCTTCTCTTTGAATATTTTGTCAAAAGCTACGATTAATAAAGCAAGTATTAAATTATATTTATTAATTACCTTTGTTAACTATTCCTATTGATATTTCAGGTGAGAATATGTTCGATTTCAGTTTTTTAAATGGAAGCTTTTCTTCTATATTTTCACTAAGTTTAAAAGACTCGCCAGGGATGTTTTCTAAATAGACAAAAAGTTTAGTAATAGTTGTAGGTGGATTTGATGTAGTGGTCAACTCACGTTCAGGTTCATCTATTTCGGGAGCGCTTGTACGTATTCGCTTTTTACACGTTGCATTATCGCATGAAGGTTTAATTTGATCGTCTCTACTTGGAATTTCATCAAGTTTCTTTTCAAGTTTTTTATACTCTGTTCCGATGCTTTTCTCCAATCTGTTTTTTTTGTTGATCTTTTTCAAAAGGTTTGACAAGTTGTCTTCCATGGCGTTAAACATTATCCAATACTTCTCGATCCAATCGTCCCACCTCTTCTGACTCACTTCGCGCATCTCTACAGATTCGGAGATAAGTTTGACTATCTCTTTGGCCTTTTTTTCTCTCAGTAGCGTCAATTCGCTTTTTAACAATTGTATCCCTTTCTGCATATTTCCTTCTTTGAGCAGTTTGTTGGCTTCTGAAAATGAATTTTTCCTTAGATAGTTTTAGACGATAATAACAAAAGAGAAAAAAAACTGTTTAAATTTACTATTTATGATGGTTTTTCTTGTTTCACCAAGAGAGGTCAATTTAGACAGTTGCTCTTCAATCGCTTCGTACTCCTTCTCTATATTCTTCTTTGTTGTATCCATTTTCTCTATCATGGAAGACAATTTTTTCACATCTTTAATGTTGACATACTGCAAAAGTGCATTGTCATTCAAACTCTGCTCTTTTTTTTCTTCGTTGGGCGGCTTTTTCAATAAAAATTCCGTTACGTTTTTGGGGACTTTGCTTTCGTCGATCTTGTCCTTGAGCAGGCTCAATTCTCTGTACACTATAAATTAAATTAACAATTTTCCATTATTACTTTAAACCTTCCTTATTGGAAATTTGATTACTTTTTAATATACTATCATCCGAATTGTGTTGCGTGAGGATTTCATTAAGCACCTCTTTCATATCCCCGTAGCTTTTGTTGGTCAATTTCTTTATTTTGACTTCTTTATTGTCCTCATTGACGAGGTTTATTATTTTTTCTTGTACGATTTGAAATTTATCCCAACTCTCTTCGATTTTTTCCAAAAACTCTTCACAGTTTGCCATCGCTTCATCATTTTTGCCAACATCGCTGAATAGACTGAAATCGCTGGGATCTTCGGTTTTAATTTTGAATTTGACTTCGTCACTATCGTCTTCGACCTTCAGTTCTATATCGCTTAACAATGGTGCACTAAAATCATCTACACAAAACATTTGTTTCTATTAATTTCATATTCATTTTAAAACCGCTTTTGAGAAAAAAAAAAAAAAAATCACCTTCGTCTGGTTCTTGTTTTATGACTACATCATCATCACTATCTGAAGTAGATAATAATAATGTATCATTGTTGACTATAACGGGGCAAGCATCTGGCTTCAGCCAGATCCTACCAGGCGCTTTCATGATATCCTCGTGTCTCTATAATGCAAAAAAAAATCTGATTAACAATTTTCTATTTATTACTTCTATTATTAATTTGGGAAGAACACATTATTTTCATGTTTACAGCATTTTTTTTAATGTTTATAATAATAATAATTTTTCTTTTTCTAATAACCTCAGTTACATTTTTGAAGCAATTTTTTATGGTTTATTTTTCTTATTTTAGGGTAGAGGGATGAGATAGCAAGGTTGAAAAGAGTAAAGGATTGGGAAGGGTAGGGAGGGAGGATAGAAGCGAGGAGTAGACGAAAGAAAGGCATCCGAAATGAGATCTAGATATTGTTGCCGAATGGTTTTCTAGAAAAATGATTGACACAACTTCGCAAAAGTTTGAAAGAGAAGTGATTGTGAACGGAAGGAGGAGACAAGGGTGGTTCATTGATGAGGATGGGAAAGAAAAAGTCTGTAAGGCGTCATCTGTTTACTACCGACATGTCTGTTACACATTGGAAACAACCTCTATTCAGCAGTTGCCGTGAGTGTCCAGCAAGAGCTTTTAAAATAAAACCATGAAAACGAAATAAATTGTCACAAGTATTGAAAAGGTATTGCACGCTAAAAAGGAACATTACACACCCTGCAACAAAGTAGGAAGTAAGGTGGTCAGTTCTAGTGGACTCTCTATATTCTGACTTCATGATCTAGCATATTAAGAAAAGAAAATTTTAATTTTTTTTTTTTTTTTTTTTTTTTTGTGGGAAGGGATGCATGAAATGATGCAGGGGTGAGTGGGAATAGAACTCATGACCGTGAGGACTACAATCCAAGTCTTAAGCCTTGTACACACTGGGACTCTTATGATATTTGCGTCTCGGGTCTTTGACTGCTCTCATTCTTTTCAGCATGAATCTGATACGTTGCGGTTCGGTATTTTTTGGGTCTTTAGCGAATGGGAGTATTTGGTGGCCGGTGTTGTTTGGAAGCATAGTGTTGAGTCGATGTATCGAAACTGGGACTGAATGGGCTGTTGGTAGAGGTAGCAGTTGGCTGATGTCCGGGGCCGTGGGACAGTTGGCTCTACTTCAGTTGAAGGTCTGGTGCAGTTGAACAAGTGGCCAAATCGGCCAACATTGCGACAGCAAGTTCAAGGCTAACGCTGATAATACCTTTGCCATTGTCATAAGTTCTTAATTGAGCAACAACTCATCAGGGTGAAGAATCTGCTATCCTTGTAGATTGGTATGGTGGAAAAGATACTAGGAAGTGGGGTTTGTATACCCCAGGCACTGCAGCCTTCTGGCATATTGTACCTTCCTAGTTCCTTAGTTTAGTCAATAGACTCGATCCTTTTTCTCAGGAGTATCGAGTCATTGACGTGGTTCCCTAAGTCTTTTCCATACGTTAGATTGAACCTCCATTGAGCCGTTGCTTCGCATTCGAAGATGAAAGACTGGCTGTTTCCTCCTCTTCATTACATAGTCTACAAATGGGATCATCATTGTATATGCCCATGTTATGCAGATGTTTTCTCAGATGCCAGTGGCCAGTTAGTAGTCCTACCACTCCTCTGAGATTTGCCCTGTCCAATTGTAGCAGTGTTTTTGCTAGTTTTGGTGAGGGTTATCCTTATAGATTAGTTAGATCTCGTCAAGTAGACGAGTCTGAGGGTATGAGTGAGGCCTCATCGGGTTGACAAGTATGAAGCCAGTGGGGCAGCGTCCCTGCTTATATTAGATTTTCTACAAAATGGAGGGCGAGACTATTCCAGAACTGTTATTGACCGCGGTAACCGTAGGTTTCCACTACAAGTCTTTACCTGCCTCTTGAATTCTGTTGGAAACGGGATTCACAGCCTGTTGTGTGTGTCAGTGCAGACGCGAAGACAAACATGAAAATAAACAATTATTAAAATATCGTGAGATGCCATTCTTGCGTGTTTTGTTGAGAGTTGGCACATTTACACAGAAGACAAACACTTCGAGTGAGTAGAAATACTTTGAATATAAAATATATTTTGCATTGTATAAATTGACTTTTACACATCCTATATGTATTTTCTAAATGTAAACTATGTTTGTAAATCCCAGGCCCTGAAGATGATCTCAATAAAAGATCAAAACGTTGGCACGATAAAGGAAATGTCAGAAAATCACACCAGACCGCATCTCATGATATCTGAATAATTATCTATTAACGGTCACTAATCTCTACACATGAAAACAAACTGTTACAGTTAGCTTTTTTTGGAAAGATTGTGTAATTAAGGCAATATGGTGTAGTTGAATCAAGTTATTTTACAATTTTCTGAAGGCATTCAATCCAACAGTTTGCAGATGGTTAAGGATGGCTCATATACATGTCTCCACTAGCCAGGAATCTAAGTGTGACTGCTAATTAGTCCACTGCAGAGATTGACTACCATCAACAACTTCCTATCACTTTTACTAATTCGATTACCAACTTTGTTTAAAATTATTTCAAAATCAGTTGGGGACATTCTTATATTATTCCTAAAACCCATTCCATCTGCCATTTTTAAAGTATCTGATTACTAGTTACTGTATTTAAACAAGCCTACCATGTTCTTTTTTTTTACTTTTTCCCCTCGTTAATAATTATCGACAGAACAGCAACGGATGCTCCTGAAATACCACCGCCATTTTTCGCTTGGTACTGAATCGCAGTATGAATCTCAGTGTGGGCACAGTTTTTGTTGCCGAGCAGCGTATGGTCTAAGAACTCGGCTACTGTGGTCCTCTTTATACAATATCTGTGCAGATGCTATAATGAAAACCTTTTTCTCTTACCCTCTCCCAATTATCTTAATAAATCGTAAAAGGATATAATAAACAATACAGAAAATTCTTACAAAATGATCGGCGCAGCAGTACTGGTTGAAGCAGTCATTTTCTTCTGCGACGTACCCTACGGAATTGTACCACATATCCCTTGTATTTGAATCTTGCGGTACGTTGAAGAAATGCATTTTTGGGATGTAACTGCTTGTGTTTATGCAGCTGGGCACAAAACAAACTTTCTCTTTAACTGAAACGTTTTGAATCTGAATTATTTAGGCAAAAATAACAAACTGAATACGTATCGATATTGGTTTTTACCTCTAGGTGTTTTACTATTTTGTAGTGATGAAATAGAGGGCCTATTTGATAAAATTTCAGTCCTTAAATCACGGTTGGGTATAATATTTTTACAATAGGTGATATCTTCTTTTTGATATAATTTTTGCAGCTCTTCTACCTGAAATTGAAATAATTCATCAATATAATTATGACACAATTAATTAAATAACACTTACAGTAAAATGATCTTCACAACAATACACTTTACAAGCAGTGGTTACTCCATTAAGTCCGACGGAGTTAAACCATTTTATCCTTAATTTTCCCTTCGGTACCAATATATATTTTTTATGAGGCATTGTAAAATCATTGTTTGAACATGTAGGGACAAAACAGGATCTGATCTCAAAAGGTTTACTCTTTTTCTTTTTGTCCACTTTATTATCCGATTCCTTAAATTGCACACTCGGAACGCTTTCAGGGCTGTTGGTCGAATCTTGCAAATATTCCGAACCATGTTGGCTTTTGACGTTTTGCACAATTTCATCACAATTAGAACTTTTGATATTTTTGCAAGTCGTTGCTGTTTTGTTTATGCTTTCAATCGGAACTTGGCTGTTTGAAATTTGAACAGGCGCGGAATTCGTACTGATAATTTCATCATCCGATAACACTTCAACATCACTGTCGGATATGAGTATGGTATCGAGATTCGGCTGAGTGACATCTTCGCTGCCTGATGTAGTTTCCAGATCGCTGCCAGTAAGGAGTATGCAATCGGGATTCATCTGGCACATTTCATCCCCATCAGGTATAAACTGTACATCGCTGTCTGATGTCGATAAAAGTTCACACTTGCCGATTTCATCATTTGAACTTCCATCATCGCAGTCCGACAATTGTACAGGCTTGCAATTTGTCTTACTGCCGTTCGATTTATACAGCTGAAAAAGCAAGTCTTCTAACTTAAAATATGTGCTCTCGAAATCTGCTTTGACCTTTTCTTCCTCGTCGTTTACGATGAGGTGCTTCTCAATGGATTCCTGTAAGGATTTGAAATGGTTCCTGTGTTTGTTGATTGTGCTCAGCAGCGTTTTGTACTCGCTCTCTACCATCTTGTTCTTCTTTATTATTCCAATTTTCAGTTTTCGAAGGGAATGCATGTGAGAGTACCTCTTCAGCCTCAACTTGTTACAAATGTTTTTGATCTTATTGCAGGAATCTGTAAAATTTTTCAAAATGAATACAAATTTTATAAATCGATCAATCATTATTTAACAAATCTAACCTTTAAATATCGCATCTTCTTCGAAGTTAAAAATTTTTTGAATCGGCAAGGCCGATGAATATGGCTTAGGAACTATATCATGATTTTCTGAAGGTTTCATGCATAACATTTCCAATTCTTTGTCCTAAAATCAAAATATTTTTTAAAAATAATTTCGTCGATATCTGTGAAAATTTTACACTTACGGTAAAATGCCTGTCGCAACAAAACAACAATTCAAATTGATGATCTTCGCTCATAGGTGTTCCAGATGCCTTGAACCATTTTCCCCGTATGTTCGTATTTTTAGGTACAATGAGAAAGATTTGTAGAGGCGACCTTTGACAATTGTTTTTACATTTATAGACAAAACAATGTTTATAACATTGACGCGACGATTTTTTGTTAACGAACTGTTTACATTCTGAAAACAAAAAAATCATCATGTATAATCTTTTATACGATTATTTATATAATATAATTTATCAAACCTTTCAGTATTAGCTGAGATATATTAAATTGCATATTGATAAGATCGTCTTCTACTAATTTCAGAACCAAGGTACCTTTGCCGGTATAAGATAGAAAACGCTTCACGTCTGGCAGTATCTTGTTAAACTTGTAAAGCTGTTTGATTATTGTACTGTAGACAACCATGAAATCGGCTTGATCTAGCGTTTCGTTAACAGAATCAGTGAGTTTTGTAACTTCCTGCCGAAGGAGATTAAACTCCTTGATAATGCTGATGATCTTCGCCTGCGATCCTACAATGAAATCGACAATAATAAGCATACAAATCCAAGCGTCTGGGTTTTTTTTTTAGAAAGTTTACTTTAACTGGAATCGATGCTTATGTTGTTTGAAAAGCTTTAAATCTTTTACAATGAACCCTAAGGATTTTTTTTTTTTTTTTTTTTTTTTTTTAATTTGACATACAACTCGCTGAAAAATCAGTTACAACAGCGAGACAGTATACACATTTTTAAAACAATCATCTGAAACATCGTAGCAATCATGTCCGCAGTTTGAAGAGAAACGAGCAAGAGCTGAGGGAACAGAAAAAATGATCTATCTAATTCGAGTCTTTATTGCGAGTAGACCTCAGACAATTTTCGTAGTTCCATAGGAATATTTCACACGTTTATTTAGTAACGTTATATATTTTAAAAATTAATGACTGAAAAAAAATTAAACATTTTCATCTATAATTAGTCCTTGCACTATTAGTTTTAATGTCTGTTCTGACAGTTTTTTAAATTTATTTTCGGTTTCATAGCCAGTACCACAACATTAGTTTAACTAACATTTTTGTATTATCGGTGTATTGTGTATTTGCTTCTCTAGTTTTAGATTTTGTAAGTTGGTTGTAAGGTTTCTTTTCTTTTTTCATTCATTCTTATTTAATTTAAAAAAAAAAAAGTGTTAGTTTTCTCCATTTTTTCCTTTCACTCTCGCCAAGGTTCTAATTTATTTTGGTACTTATTTAAATTTTAAATTATTTATTTGTGGTGCATCGATATATTTTTTTACTTTTCAAATTATGACTTTTCACCATTTTCTTACGTTATTGAGGGGATCGCAGTAGCCAAGTGGACAGCGAGGTGAGACAAATCGTAGATCCCGAGGGTTGTGAGTTCAATTCCCGTGCCAACCCTGGCCTATTTGTCGCGCTATCCTTGGCAAACAAGCCGAGAAAAATTTTCATATGGGAGAAACTAATTGAGTTGAATGAACTGAAACCATTAACCTGGCCAAACCAGGAAATAACGTAAGACCAAATGTATAAAGAGTACAAGATTTTGAGAAAAATGACCATCAGTGGCTTTTCAGAAATGATTCAATTGTTACTGCCAAGCTTTCAGCCTATTTAAGGTCACTAGGACAAAACAATCATAAATGTCTAAAATTGACATATTTAAAAATATTTTGTCCTGATGACTTTAAAATAGGCCGAAAGTTTGGCTAAACAGGTGGTCGTTTCCGATTTGACCAAGTTATAGAAACTCCTCAACCAAACTTAACCTTGTCGAATAATTTTAATGTAATTTAAGCAAGCAGAAAAGTTGACAGATATCTAAGATGAACGATGAAAGAGAAAATATATACCTTTGTCTATAGATGTGTTGGCTCTGGGTGAAATATTTTTCACCATTTCTGGTGAATCATCTGAAAGAAAGGAATTTTTACTAACTGCGCTTAGTATGTATTTCTAATTAATAAATTAATTACATTGGTTATTGGCATTGTTTTCATGGGAGAAAAGTTTGATCGACCCGCTCATTGTGACACCTAGAATTTTTAATTATACATCTTTATTATTTTTCCAATATTATTATTAAATATTAATAGTTTAAATAGATGAAATACCTGTATTTTGGTCTACATCGTTGACATCCATGTAACATTCCATTTTATTTGAGACATCAGCCCCAAATGAAGAAGCTAAACAGAAAATTAAAAAAAAAAAAAAAAATTAAAAATTAAAAAATCACAAACTTTCTAACTGTGTACCTTCTACGCGTACGTATGTTTTTGGCATACCTTTCCCAATGGTTTGACCTGTAAACAAATCAGCAATTTTTGAAATATACTTCTTTTAAATAAAACTATGAACGTAATTATTCAGAAATCGTGAGATGCGGCCCGGTGTAAATGTAGGTTTCAGAAAAACATTTTCTCCATCTTGCCAACGTTACGATCTTTATTGAGATCATCTTCAGGAGGTCATGGGATTTACAACATTTACATCCCAATATCTGGACGAGAGAGTAAAGCAACATAATTGTGATTATTCAAGTTTTTACCCAAGCAAAATCCTACACCACTCACCACCCACCATTTTGAACACAAACACAATTTTGACTTCAACAATCCAAAAATATTACACACAGAACAAAACAAACAAATGTAATTTTTTAAAAATGGTTTACATCAACAGGGATAAAAACAACAATAATTACAGAATGGACACATGTAAACTCAGCCGCAGCTACGCCAATATCATTAATCAAATTCAATTGATTTGATTCCCATCGTTGGCTCTTTTCACCATAGAGAAGCCGACGCCTTATACAAAAATGTCTTTTCTATACTGACTTCCATCCCCACCCCTTCAAAATCCAACGTATATAAGCATAAAATAGCAAAATCCAACTGGCGCTTTCGACCCGACACGCAAGAATCACACTTTGAGTGAGTGGAAATACTTTGATTGAATATAAAAAAATATATTTTGCATTGTATAAAGTCACCTTTTTCCACATCCTACGAGTACTTGTTAAATGTAAACAATATTTGTAAATCCCATGCCCTGAAGATGATCTGAATAAAGATTGAAATGTTGCCACGGTAAAGAAAATGTTTTTCTGAAACCTACATCCCACCAGACAGCAACTCGCGATTTCTAAATAATTATCGATTAACGGGTCACTAATCACCACACATTTCTACAATGAACATACTTTTGTTAATAGTGGGAAATTGCACTTTAGGCCTTGCTGTACTGCTGAGCTGGATGAGGACGTCGTTGCTCTCCTTTTTCATAGATATCACCATGTCTTTCATATCCTGGAAAATATATTGAATTAATTTAATTTACAAGAAAATTTCTTTACTGTGACTATCAAGTTACAAAATGATCGCTGCAGCAGTAAAGTTTCTGGCTGGTTTTTTTTGTAAAGCATTGCCCTACGGAGTCGAACCACTCTTGCCGTTCGCTCTCCTTAGTCGGCACAGTGAAAAAAACCTTCTCCGGCCTCGATTGCGAAGTGCACGTGCATAAGTTCACAAAGCACCTTTTATTTACGGCTGTAACGTACGAGTTATCAAAATATATCAAAAGTCGAAAGATAGTTTAAAACAGTACTTACAATTTGGCTGGCAGTTCATTTTTTCTGTATGAGATCCAACCACGAGCCCAGAATCTAATAATATAATTGTAAATATATATATTGTGTTTCTGCAAGCTGGGATGTGTTGGGTGAAGGGAAAGGAAGGGAAAATGAACCAAAGGGTACTTTTAACTATTCCAATATATAATTTAAACTGGAACTACTGTAATTGATGAGGGTGAAAATGTTTTTGTTTAGCAGTTTATGTTTTTGAATATATGATTTTTTTGGAAAATTGACAACAGGACTTACATGACTTCTTGAACTTAAAAGCTCAGTTCAAAGACATCCAAATGCAAAATGTAAGCGTAATTTTGTTTTTCCTGATGTTACGACTTGCCGGAGAACGTTTTGCCATTTTCCTGGTGTTTTTTTCGATTGGAGGGGTTTTCTTGGTGTTTACCCTGCCACCAGTCAAACGTACCACAAATCGAGTGAGGTTACACGAGTCGGGTTTCTCCAGAATGTCCCATTTACCGCAGAACTCCATTCTCCTTTCAGAAATTATCTAAATCCGCCTTCTTTACTTTAAAAGAAAAAAAAAAATCACACCTAGCACTTTCGTAATATAAATCTCACATTTTATCTCTCTACATTTATTTTTCTTTTAAAGTGAAAAATGTAGGTTATGATATATTTTTTTGGTCATTCTGGTGATTCTCGAATTCGGTAGATAAGTCACATTCAAAATCCTACGAAAGTGCGGTTCGCTTTCGTTTCTGGTATACCGTAAGTCTTGATTATTTTACACACTTTAGCACATCTTCCAGTTGCATGGAATTGTTAATTGTGCAATCCAGTTTGGTTAGCTACTTCTCGTTTTAACAATTTGTTTGACAATCTTTATTGATATATTTGTTTGTTTTTTGGTCATTGTGAATCATGCAATTGGAAGAAAAACAACTTCGACACTTAAAAAATAAAACAACAGATTTGATTATGACATAACCAGGTTGTAGAAGGCGAAGAGAAACAATATAAAGCTGATCAATTCTTCACAAAAAGCTTCAAAGCTCTTTCTTCATATCCGATCCAATTTTTGTTAGTTTAGTTTGATAGTAGTACAGTTTTTAGTTTGTTTGGATTCTTTTGCAGTATCACTCTTTAGCCCGGTTCTCACGGAGGCGATCATTATGAGAGATCGGTATCGAGAATTCAGATGTAACGTAAGGACGGATACGGTCATTCAATTGAGATACCAATTTTAGTCACTTGATGCTTTTCCGTATGAATGAAGATCGTCCACAGATCTGTCTAGCTCTTGTTTTCATTCCTTCTTTTAAACTAAAAAAAAAAATTAAAAATGGATAGAAATAACATAATGACAAATGAATTTCATTAGTTTAAACATATCACACACTTTGGAACAACAGTGACCACAATTATGTGGATGTTTAAAAAAAAATTGTGGCGAAACATGGGTGAATCGTATTCTGCAAAGAAGCAGAAGAAACACCAACACATCTGCTAACAAACTTCGGAGCGACATTTGCCCGCAGGAGGAAGTGTTTTGGGATGTACAATGTGACCATAGAAGAACTTCAACCAATAAAACCGGGCCTATTAATCAAGTTCCTTGATAAAATAGGACTCACCGATGTGCTTTAGGCAGAGAACGGGGGATACAATAGCTCTTAAAGGGCGCAGTATACAACACCCTGAAATATCATCATCATCATCATACTTCTTCTAACTCGCTTTTTATAAAAATATGACAATCAAACATCCAGATTTTTAAACCTCACGGAAGTGGATCGATAGAGAGGGGCGGCGACTGAATCTAGTTGCCTGGATACTTTTTGTATCTCATACCGATATCGCACATGCATCTCTCTGTGCGAACTGGGCCTTCGGGTATTGAACGGAAGAATTCTGCAAGAACGGGTTCGATCCTCGTCCAGAGAATTAAAAGCTTTCCTTTGAAGATAATGAGCCCTAGACCAGAACGTATGTTAGAAGGTGGTACGTTCTGGACGGTAAGCAGGGTTCACAAATTCCGTCAATTCTGTAATTTTTTGTTTCTTGAAGTGAGAAGTGCGTGGTCAGGTGTTATCTTGTTGAAACAAAACCTGATTTCTGTTTACTAATTCTGATTAACACTAGGTCAAAATGGCATACACTTTTTGTAACCGCTTACAATAAAGTTTTCAATCGATGGTTCAACCTTCTAGAATGAATCATAATGAATTATGCCTTTTCCAGAATACGGGGAGCATTATTTTTTTTATAGAATTGATATTGTTTGGCGACTTGTAAAGCAGGCTGATTGTTTTTTCAGGGGTTCAAAAGCCTGCTGAATGGTCAGCTCATGAAGAACCACTCTTAATGAGCGATTCACTCGAGGTCGACAAACTTCAAGTCCTCTTGCCAACTCCCGAGTACTTTGCGTTGGGTCTTCTTCGATAGAGTGATTGACGCTCCAACTCCGCAGTGTTTCTTCACCGAATGTTGTTTTTCGTCCAGAATCCTCTTTCCACTCTAGGCCGATACGACAGGCTTCAAATTCCTGGAAACCATTACGCACACTGTCTTTTTGTAGAGAGCATACTCTTCCTCAAATTGGCTGTTTCACCAGCAGAAAACTTAGGTTTCCAACAAAGGCGTAATATTACCAACATTTGCAGATTCTCATACAACTAATCTACTTCTGCTTCTGTAGTTGAGGGTGATGTTAAATGGCTTACCCTGATTTTTTTTTTTTTTTTTTTCTAATCCAAGCACCGCTTTAACCATTTTATTATTATTATCTTCTTTGGTCCTTTTATCGGCCATAATAGATTTGCTGGTTATCTTATATAAAGTGACCCATTGACGTCTAAAATGTCTAGTTTTAATTTTGATAACTTGACCATTAACCACGCCCAATTTGCCCTGGCGCATCTTATGGATCTTATGTTCCACGTTTCTATGTTGCAGTGATCTTTGTCACTACTTGCCGTCCTTTTGGCTTTGAGCTATTTGAGCGTAATCACATCTGAGATTAGGTAATCTTCTCTTCTATTCCTTCTCAGCAGCATTTTGACCATTTTCTGACCCGGGAATCCCATCCTTCAATGTGATGACATCTGTTTTTAGTGATCCATTGATTCATTTAGTTTCCTTTCCCCAGGGATCGTACCTTTCTGACTGTCATCAAGTGTTGGGAGTCCCTTCATTGTATAGCTCATGTTTCTAGCTCGATGACAAATTAACCGTCTCCTTTGCTGCTTTTTATTTATATCTACATCGTATTATACCTGACCATATCTAAATCTTCATCGGGATGGTTTTAGCCTGTAGCGATGTTTAATTAATGTCTCAGACAAATTGATACTTATCAATACAATTCAAATTTGCCTAGTCCATTACAATAATCAGCAGTTCGTTAATGATTGTCTGGTTTTAAATTATAGCTAAGGTATTGATGAAAATTTGAGCTGCCGTGGTAGTCAAGTGGTCAGCACAATAGACTCGCGCTTCTTAGGCAGTACGGTTGTCGGTTCGATTCCACCGTCACCCCTGGCTTTTCCTCCAGCACACAACCAAACAACGAATAATTTAGCCAATTTACTATTTTTCGTGGTCAACTTGACCAGTTAATATCAAATCAATTAATTAAGGTTTTAAGCTGAGATGAAAAGTCAATGTCACGATTTGAACCCACGACCTTTGGCTTGATACGCTGCAACTCTACCACTTGAGCCATCACTTATACCAAAAAGTTTTTTTCCTTCTTGTACTTGGATTTTAAACAAATCTGGACCATCAAAATAATTTCGAAGCCAAATACTGATCGATGGTTTTTTTCCACTTTTCTTCTCAGAACCGAAGAGATTTTGTAATTTAAATATGCCCGTATGCTTTTGGGATTGTACTTTCGATTATGTGGCGTACAAAACTGCCACGAAATACCGTACAAAAGACTTCTTTGGGTATAAATGAAAAAAAAAAAAAAAAAAAAAAAGTGGACTTACTTCCTCAACCACTAATGTACAAATTTTTCAAAAAACGCTATCTTATATGAGATCGTTACGGCATGAGGGACCATTTAGGGACCTAACCATCCCTAATGGTAATTCCCCTGTTGCCAAATAGTCCACTGGCAAAAATCATTTTTGTGCGGATTGTGACCATATGACCTAGGAATAGAATATAGAAATATTATAGTAAACCTAATGCACTGGCTATATGCCCACTATCAGTAGACATTTGTAGACAAAAAAAAAATTCATGGCTATTGAGTTGGTTTTGTTACAGGCCAAAGCAGTCCCGAAATACATGGGAAAATAACTGCTGAGGCCAGAACACAATCCTAACCCTGTGAGGGCCGTGGCATGAGGTTCATCTGGGATTATTGGCTCATAATAAAATTCGGGTCTGTCTTTTTTTCTCTTGGGTGTATTACGATCACGAAGCCAGAACTGACCAACTTTTTTTTTTGCTCATTGTTTACACACAAAAAATTAAATTAACGAAGGTCATTTTGTTTGTTGACAAAATATTTATCTGATGATTAGATTAGTCTTTTTTTTTTCTTTTGTTTTCATTTTCTTTATAACAACACGAATATTTTGTACTTTTTCATTGCAATCCGCTATGAATATTTGATTTTTTTTCTCCGTGTTTCGTGTTTCTGACTAGAATGATCCCCCCCCCCAAGTTGTAAATATTGTAAATACATGTATTATACTTTGTGAGAATTTGTTTATACAAGCACACATACACACAAGCATATATGTAGTAATTAAATTCAGTATTGAGTTTTAATTCTCGTAAATTTTCAGGTACTGAAGACAAAAATGATACAATGAGGAAATTTTTTATATTTTTTGATTTTTCAGTGTTTCAAGGGATTTCGTTTCAGACAAATGGGAAAATATAAGTGAACGATATTTTTCCATTTGTTTCTGTTTGTTTTTTAAATACCCTGTGCGATCAATACGTCATGCCAAAAGATTGTATTTTTTAACTAATTTATCTTTTTTTTAAATTATTATTAAATAAACAATTTAAACCAATTCCTTTTTTTTATTATTTGTTTGTTGTATTAATTTAAGAAAGTTTTTAGATTTAGTTAGGTTTTGAGCAGTTTGCTAACCATTCCAAAAGACACCCCACCCAGCGGCTTGTTTTAAGGCGATTTTTATTTTATTCGACCTATTTAACGAAATGTGTTTTTGCAGAATTCTTGGGCTTCAAATGCCCATACTGCGACAAGTACTGCAAATGGAAAAACAACCTGACGACGCATATTAACGAAAAACACAATCCGAACCCAAAGTTGTACTCATGCTCTAAATGCCGTTTTCAGTCGAAGCGGCTGAGCAACTTAAAAACCCATTACTTTACCAAGCACATAAAGCAGGAAAATATTTAGGATGTAAGAATTTCAATTAAATATACGAATAGAGAATGATATTATTTAATGGAGAATCCTCTTATTATATTTAATTAATTTTTAATGATTCTTTTAAAACGGGTACCTTCATACGATTGTGATCTGTTTACAGATAAAACCTTCGGCTGCCCTCATTGCCCATATTCGTCCAAATGGAAAAGCAACGTGACAAAGCATTGCAATGAGAAGCACAATCCCAACGTTAAGTACTTTGAATGCAATTTATGCTCCTACAAGACGAAAAGGAGAAACGAATTAAAGGCACACAACTTTTTCAAGCACGTGCTCTCTTCGAATTCAGTAGACCTCGTTAGTTAAGTTTAAAAATGAAACCGTTTTGTCAAATGTGTAATTTTACGGTTTAACAATTCTTGTTTTTATTTATTTTTTTTAATAAACTTTGATTCAGTTGTTTAGTGAAAAACTTTTTTTTTTTTTTTTTTTTAATTTTCAATCGAACAAGAATATAGAGGAGGGCGTTTACGAATTTACAAGAAGAAAACATAATATTGGTAATACATTTTTATTCGATTAAAAACCTTTTTTTATTTTTTTATTTCATCATTAAAATTTATTTATGTTACAGTAATGTAGTTAACTATCATTTTTTAAATTTATTTTTAATATTTTGCAATTGGTTGTAGTTATTTCATCAAAATTAAATTCATAAAGTAATTCGTTTAAAGGCAAATGTTAAATATGAATTTTTTTGGGTAAATATACGGAAGTTAGGGTAAATTTTTATTATTATTTTTATTTAATTTTTTTTTTTTTTTTTGAAAATGATGACCCCTGAGTAAAGGATGAAATAAACCGACTAAAATAATATAAAATGGATTTCTTTTTAAATATAACAAGATAAAAAATGAACATTAATATTGAAAAAATTTTATTCACCATCTGTGCAAAAAAATTAATTTAAAAAAAAATTGTTATTACGATCTTCATACTTATTTGTTAAAAATCTGCACTATTAGTGACCAACTCCCCTCCCCCCCCCCCAAAAAAAAGCTTTAAAAAGTTTACATAATAATATTGATATTTATAAATTATTCGAAAGAAAAAAATAATTGTAAAAAAATAAAGTTTGTAAAATTTTGTTTTCTATTTATTAAAAACCTGTTTTATACATCCCGCATTGTATGATTTTTAATCTTGAGTTTTCTTTTAAGAGAACCTTTTCTTCTTTCTCCCCCCCCCCTCTTTTTTTTTTTCATTTTAATCGATATAAGAATTTATTTTTAATTTTGTTTTTCTTTTTTTTTTTGTCGTTTAAATTGCAGTCGAGGAAAATAAAAAGATGCTGTTGTGCGAGGTGTGCTTCTTTTCGTCGAAGTCGCGTTCCGAGCTCGAGAACCATTCTTGCATCAAGGACAAAGAAAACGTTTGCTTCCCGTGCGAGTTGTGCCAGTATACGACCAAGGACAAGTCTGCGTTCCTCATCCACTCGTTCTTCAAGCACGGGAAATTCCTTTACGAGACGAACAACTGCCCTCACTGCTTCGACCGCTTTCACAGCCGATCCGGCTTCCTCCGGCACCTCCAGACGGCCCACATCGGTCTTCTTGAGCCTAAAAAGAAGACTATCATTGTATATAAAGTCAAATAGTCTTTTTAAACTTAAAAAAAAAAATAATAAAAATAACACCTTGTAGTTTTTTAGCTTATTAAATTAAAGGTAAATTATATGAAAAAAAAAAAAAAATTGTAAAACTCTTACAGGAAAAAATAAAATTTTATATTAACGCTAGTAGTTTTATCATCCTAATCATTTTATTTGGCTTTAAAAGAAAAGAATAACACTGGTGTATTTTTAGGGACAAAGTTCTACGGATGTCCATACTGCGGACACTCCTCCCGGCTCAAGTGCAACCTTATGAAGCACATAAACGAACAGCACAACCCCGGGATAACGCTCTTCCCGTGCACGCTCTGCAACTATAAAGCCAAACGTAAGACCCACCTGCGTGTGCACTACTTTTCAAAGCACAGGACTCAAGTCGATGCACACCTTTTGAAATAAATCTGTGTTTAGATAATAAAGCGAACTACCCTTTGACATCTTTCCCCTTGCCAAACTATTTTTTATAAGAATGATTGATTTTTTTTTTTTTTTACCAAAGTTTATATATTACTTTTTCTGTTGTGTAAATACTGTACTTAAAGTATTACTAATTTATTTATTGTTTATTTTTTAATATTTTTTTTTTTGTGTATCGTAATATTCGTCTGTGTATATGTGTAATTGTCAAGAAAAAATAAATTAAAATTTATTTTTTTCTTAGTTTTATTTGTATTTAAAATATGGTGTTTTAGTTCTGTTTTGCGCTTCATTTGAAAACACCGAATCAACAGAGTGATATTATTTTTAAATTAGCACAATATTATTTATTAAAACAAAAACAAAAAAAGAGTAATAAAACATTCAAATGTAAAATAAAAATTTTAAAATTGGGAGCTTTATATGTAACAATATTTGTTCTTTTAATTTTTACCACCAGTATAATGAAATTGTATTTTTCTTTATTTTTGCACGTTGTGTTTTTTTTCTTTTTAAACAATAGCGTTAAATTAAAAGGTGGCAGCGTTCGGATTTCTGAGATTGTGTAATATTTAACAGACATTCTCACGGTGCATCATTGCTGACACATCGATAGGCGCTGCTGTCTTCCCAATCAGCATATTTTTTTTTTTTATATTTTTTTTTACAATGGTATTTTAAATAGAAACGAAAAGCAGGAAAAGCAGTTTTTCCTTTCTTCTCTCTTCATCAAGATAAAGATATAGTAAATATTTATATTTAAAAAAACCTTCATTCCACATAATTTTTTTTTATTAAATAGGCAAAAACCAACTATAGGGGCACATGTTTGCCTAGATAATGCTTAAAAAAAAAAAAAAGAGTTTTGTTGAGGGTTTGATCTTCCAATCCATCAGACCCTCCAAGACATGTAAAGAAAAGAGCGACAATAATACACATTGACAAGTTGGAGGAGTCCCAGTTATAAGAATTCAATCGTCAGCCTAGTACGCCCGATACAAAGCATACAAAATAATTTTGTCTTACCAGCTTGGAAAGATGTTTTACATTGGCCATTCTGAGCTTATAATTTATCACTTTTCCACCGGATTTTTAAGGCTTAAAGTTAAATCCTCGGCGCTAACCGGCAGTTTTTGCATGTTTAGAGCTCCATAATCCCTATGTGGCTGGGAATCCAATAAAGGGAATCAGAAATCCCTAATATAAAGATCATTCCCCGTGCGTTCTGAATAATAAAATTTCTGTAACAACTGACTTGTACCGATTGAAAAGAACCGCGGTTAAAAATTATGATACTTGTAATTTAACTTATTGCTGAATAGTCATTAATTCAGCAATATAAGTGGTAATTTGTGAAGGTAGTCAAGGGGTCAAGGTAGGCTATTGATAAATAATGCTAAATCCAACAGACAGCTATTTTGGATATTATTTTTACCCAAGATTTCAAGGTATTTCAGTCCATACCGACCCATGCATCTTTTAAGGAAGTCTACCAAGGTAAAATTAATTAAATTATTAATTATAAATTACTGGAAAAATGTCAAGAATGTATTTGAAGATAAATTATTTACAACTATAGCCAGTTGGAACCAAATTTATCTCAGATATAATTAAAATTACTCTACAATGTTATTATTATTATTATTATTATTAGTTTTTAAGGGCGTTTTAACGGCTAAGGTCATTTCACGCCCTAACATCCAAACATTCTATTTTAGGTTTGCTATATCTCTTCTGAGTGCTATAAAACTCTGACTCCAAACATTCACTCGTAACCTAATTTATCCTATTGCCATCCAAGCTTTGATTTTCTTTTCTTAATTCTTAATTCGGAAGGCCAAGTTACAATAAAATTAATAAAATTATAAAATTTATTTCTGTTACTTTTTTTTAAAAATTAAAATTGTGAGTTTTTTTTCATAAATTAAAATTTTCCCATAGGCTTGTATGGCTAATAATAATAATAATAATGGAGTCAGACTAGCAACAATCTCAGCGTGATTAGCTCATCTTTATCCTTTTATTCTTCCATTCAAGTATGATAACTAATTCTACATAACAATAATAAGAAACAAAACACAATAATATTTCTTTTTTTTTTTTTTTTTTGAAGGAGCTATTTTTCTTATTTAAATTGCGATATTGGGCATTGTACTGTATTACCCCCCAATTTTTATTGTCTTCCATTTTATTTTTCCGCTCCGGCAGCCTCAAAAGCTTCTGAAAAAAGAAATCATGCACTCACAACTCTTATGCAGACATTAGCAGGCATTCAATGGTAAAATGGGAAAAGGCCTAAATTTCATTGTAAATTCCAACAAATTTGAGAAAACTGAAAAGCGCTCTTCGAAAGGAACCCTGGGGACCCAGTAACTCCTGTAAACTGCTCGAAAGGTTGAGCCTTTGCCTAAAGGGTTGTAAAGTGAGGCAGTCGACCAAAATATGTTTTACTGTCAAAATTATGCGTTCTCCACTTCGCGTACATCGAGGACAAATTGGAAGGTTGTTGCCTATTAAAAGTCTATTATGAATTAACCTGATATGGCCTATTCGCAATCTAGAGAGAATTACAAGTTCTTTTCTCTCAAGTTCTTCAGTTGGCCATTTATGTACAGCTGGCTTAATTTCTTTCATACTATCTCTACAGGCATTCCATCTTGCCGCCCACTTTCGTTTGATAATGTTTTTAACATAAACGACTATATCATCCGGATGGAGAAGAAATTGATCTGTTCTTTGTGGATGGTTTGCAGCGTTTCTTGCCTGTTGATCAGCTTTTTCATTTCCAGAAATGCCGACATGACTAGGAACCCAAACAAATACCACATGCTTGTTGAGTGTTCTGAATTCACAGAGATATTTGTGAATATCTAAGATGTAAGGGTCAACCGAGAAATTATTTTTGATTGCTTCGAGACCACTTTTCGAATCTACAATGTTATAATTAGAATAATGACAATATAAAAAAAATAAGTCCCTTCAAGCTTGGGAAGAATAGATCTGAATGGGGACTTAGAAAATATTACTAACTTACAAGATTTACAAATATGTACATCTATTTAGACCCGGTTTATTTATTGACTAATGGAATTTTTTTTTTTTTTTTTAGAAAATCTCTAATGTTCGGACACAAATTGAATTTTTTATACACAAAAGTTGGATTAGACTGTGAGAAAAGCTTGCTTTCATGCTAAATTTAAATTTTGAACTTATTTTTCCGAATCGTCAATTTTGCTGTTTAATTTGAAAATATGCATAACCATAAAATAATTATTAATCAAGCGGAGAAATACTAATAAGTCGTAAACATTTAAAACACAGGCTTTTCATGAGTTTTGTGTGAAATGGACTGTTTGATTGAAAATGTTTACAACCGCAAAATCATCGTTGATCCGAGGAAATTTGGACTAAATAAATATTAAAAAAAAAGAAAAAAAAAAAAAAAAACTTCCGCAGTTAAAAAGTATCTTAAATTTAAAATTTGAAGTTTTCATTAGACATTAGACATTCTACTGTAATAAAAGGAAATGATTTCACCCAGAATTTATGTTTTATTTATTTTGCGTAATCATTCATTTTTTTGTGGACCTATTTATAATTTGAAAATATATTTTAAAAAATATGCATAACTATAAAATGATTATTAATCAATCTGAGAGATTCTAATAAATCATAAACCTTTGAAGCACAGATTTTTTCGTCAAATAAATGGATTTCATTATGACAAAATGTTAATCAAGAAGAGAAATTTGTTTTTCTGAAACATACATCACACCAGACGGCATCTCAAGATTTTGGAATAATTAAATTTAAAATTTGAAATTTTAGATATGGTTTATCGTGTGAATCATGCATGCTTTCGTCCGAAATTTTGATTTTATCTATTTTCCTGAATCGTCAATATTTTTTTTTGGTTGTATTAATGCACTGCTCAATTTGGAAATGTGCATAGTCATAAAATTGATTGAAAAGTGTTTATCCACAAAATCATTGTTGGCCAAGTAGAGAAATTTGGAATAAATCAAAAATGACAGCAGTTAAAAATGTCTGAAATTTAATTTCTCAATTTTAAAATTTGACTTTGTTAAGACATGGTTTGTCCTGTTAGAAAAGCATGCTTTCATCCCGAATTTAGACTTTATTTATTTCGCAGAATTTTTTACAGACTTATTATTGGACTGTTTTGTCAAATTGAATTTCTTATGCTTAAAATTTGAAACTTTAAGCTATACGTGGTTTATCCTGTGAGAAATGCATATCTTTAGTTTTCTACCCTGAATTAGATTTTTTCTTTTGTCAATTTTACATGGATCAATTTATCATCCTGTGTACCCACAAAATAATTATTGGTCAGGCGTTGAAGTTTTTTAATAAATCACTAACCTGCAGGAAAACTGGAATTTAAAAAAATGTCTAATTTTAAACATAAAAGTTTTGTTACAACAAATATAATTACTAAATTTAAATATTTTCAACCTTTTTTCTTTTCATTTGTTGTTTTTTTTTAGGGGGGGGGGACTGAAACATATTTGTGTTTGATTGTATGAAAATATATTGATGTATATATTATTTTTGTAGGAAATAAAATAGAATTTTAATAAAAAAATTTGTAAAACGGTTTACATTAATGAAAACATTTATGTAATTTGAATTTTTTTTTATAATTTAGTCAGGGCGAGAGAGAGAGAAAGTAAGAGGAAATGAGGTAGAGTAAGAAACGCTATTCGAGGGAAATTAGTAATTTTACTGAATATTGTAAGACGAGGATGGGCCGGAAAAGTCGATAAAAATATATGAAAAGTATGGATTTTAAAACGTCATAAATTTTCCTCCGGATCCCCCCTACGGGGAAAAGTAGTCCCGACGGGAAAACCGGTCGGATCGCTTTTCCGAAACCGGCCAGCCTTTCCGACCCGTTTTTCCGCCCGGGAAAACTGACATTTTTCCCATTTTCAGCCGACGGAAACCGTTTCGCATCCTCGCAGATTCCGACGGGAAAAACGGAAAATCCCGATACTCTGGGCGCGACGCTCAACGTTCCGTGGTGGGGCGGATAACATTCAGGTCAACAAAGTAGTCCCAATTTCGTTGACGAAAATGAACAGCGGAAACTTTTCTACCTAATTTTCCCGACGTTTTTTTACGATTAAAAAATCTGTGAAATTTAATATTGAAACGGTTATCTAAGTTATTATTTTTTTCATCCTTAAGGACGAATTTGTTTGATTTTTGTCTCGAGTGTATTCATCCGCCCCCAATACGACTCGAGCGCAACGCCATCGCCATTAAAGCTCATTCCACGACGAAGGGCTCTACGAGGAAGGTGGTCGACTCAGAACGGTATTGTTAGCCCATTTTCAAAGAAGATAAAGAATAAAGTAATTCTGTGATACTTTTATACTTTTTAAAAATTAGGTAAGCAATATATTTCCACTTTTTTTATATTATTATTATCCTTTTTGAAATTCATTTTTCTCTAGGTTTTTTTTTACGAGTGTTTTATTAACGTATTATTTATTTACAGTCATGAGCGAGCAATTTTGCCTGAAATGGAACAACCACCACACGACCCTCGTTACCGTATTCGATAAGCTTTTTGAGTGCGAATCCCTCGTGGATTGCACGCTGGCTGCCGAAGGGAAGTTTATGAAAGCTCACAAAGTCGTTCTTTCCGCTTGCAGCTCGTATTTAGAGGTGAGCTTTTAACTTTTGTTTCAACCGTCTAATCAGAGGTAGAATTAGATGTAAGGCATTTGTTTTTATTTTGAGAAGAATGTTTTGCCCCCCTGAATGAACGACACGCATATCGGCCATATTGATTTTTTCCTTAATGGTGAGGACAAAAAAAAATCCCTAGCCAAACTGTTTTTGTTTCTTTCATATTTTTTTTTTATTAATTATTAAAATAAAAATCCGGTCTACTTTTTTTCCATTGATCATGAGGCTATCTCCGTCCATGGCTTTTGCGCCGTCGGGTTCTTGAACTCGATCTGGGCCAGTGGTGGGGAAACGCCAACGGGAAAAACCATGGCCGAAAAGCAACTCGTGAGAAAGTTGGAAATGTTGGCGAGTCGGAAACGTCGTTTCTCATGCTTTTTTTCCCATCCTTATTTTCTTTTTTAATATTTTAAAAATGATCTTAACACTCGCCTGCTTGTACGACCGTCAAACCTCATTAAAGTGCAATAAAGCGCATTTTTTCTTTCTCACGCGTTGGATATGAGAGTAAGAGAAAATGGTCAGCCCTCCATTATGTATGCCCTCACTCCCGTCACACCCCATAAAAGGCCATGGTCCAATTCCCATAAAAGTTCCCAACGTACTTCACTGTTTTAATAAAACTCGTTAAAACGTTTATATTTTTTTAATTTAACATTAGGGTGTGGGGAGTCCATGGGCTCCGGGTATGTAAATGGAATTACACCATATCATGACTTTGGCCTTGCCCTGGAGATATTTATAACTAGAAATACCTTGTTCAAACAAATCCATTTTGAAAGTTAAATAAAACCATATGAACACTGCTCAATTTTTTTTAAGCCAAAACGATCCGCTTATTATTTTTCTCACATCGTGGTATGGTCTTTAAGAAAAATAAAAGGAAATTGACGTATTACTGCCATGCTTTCTTCGACCTATTTAAAGGTCATCCGGATAAAACATTCTTAAAGTCTACAAATTAACATATTTGCACGATGTTAGGACTGAGTCGGTCTTCAAGGAAATTAGAAATCCTTAGAAAGAAAACCTTTGAAAAAATTAAATATGTCCGACTGTATACTTTGAGATTGTTTCTCCCTGATGATGACATTAAAATAGGTCGTAAGCTTTAGCAGAAACAATTGAATTTGCTCATTTCTTCAAGACGATCGATATCTCGATCTAAAGTTTTCATGAATGAAAAAGAGATCTATACTTTTAACATTGAAAATTGAAATCTATTGTATTTCTTATTGCATGCATCTGTCATTTGACAAATGTGCATATTTAAGAGTGAAATTTTTAAACCCCTGAAACTGAAAACTGAAAAAAAAAGTTAATTGAAATCTTTTATTATACTTGTAATTGATATTGATATAACCGAAACCTCAAAAACGTTTAAATTAATAAACATTTGTTGAGAGGGAGTGTATGAATTTAACGGTTTGGAAAGGGAAGCCTTTTTTTTTTTTTTTTTCAAAAGATCTATGTTTATGCCTAGGTAACATAAAAATAAGTAAGTGTAATTCTCGTGTTGCTTTTTTTAGTCTTTTATCGTCCCATTTTAGAGGGACTGCGATAGCCTGGGATCTTGCTTTTGTGGTTTCTATTCCCTTCTCTGATGCATAAGGGGAATGGAGGCCATAATGTAAGTCAAAACGACACTCGTGGGTGGAAGGGTTAGCGGGATCAGAATTTTAGACCCAGAGTTCAATCCTTGATCCCCTTCTGGAATTAAAATTTTTACGTTAGCGTTTGTAAGGTTCCAAAACGTAATCAGGAAAGGGGACAATAAACCGTAAAGCTGCAATGCTCGGCGAGTAGCTTCACCAGTATCCGTAAAATGGGATCTAATTGACCAAATCTGTGGTAATGGGTTGTACTGAGTTCATTTTTATTTTTTATTTCAAAACATTTCCCTGAGCGGGTTTTACTAATAATCATGGGTCGTTAATGGATGATTATTTACGGTTGGATTGGAAGGACACAGTGGTTTGCCATTGTAATTAGTTTGATTGAAACTCGTTAAGTATTTTCCCATTGTGTGTGCGGTATAAATGGATTGAACCAACTTTGGAGAAAAAAGTTTTTAGTAATTTTTACATTTCTTGGCCTTGCTTTTAAAAGTGTTTTTGAAACTAAAGTCGAAATATTTAAACTGTGTGGACAATGCGAGTATGAACTTTTTATCTATTGTAGATACAGAAGTAATCTTGCTTGGGAGATAGTACTTCCCGATTGTGAACCGTTAATAATATTTTTCCAATTACTGTAATTGACGTTTACCAATGTTTTGTTTTAAAGAAATGTATTTTTTTCCTAGTTATTATTAGTAGTTATAAACTTTGATGGTATGATGATTGAGAGTAACGAGCTCAGTGTTGAATATCTTCACCGATTGGCTCAGGTTGCGCTTTCTCATAAATAAAAATTTTAGTTTTATGCGTTAGTGTCAAACATATTTTACACCGATCACCAAGCTAAATACATTTCACCCTATTATGAACTTATTTGGAAAGATATATTTTATTGAATTTAATTTTGAGAGTAACGAGCTCGGTGTTGAATATTTTCACCGATTGGCTCAGGTTGCGCTTTCTCATAAATAAAAATTTTAGGTTTATGCGTCGGTGACAATTTCCTATTTCACTGATCACCAAGCTAAATACATTCGTTTCATCCAGTTGTGAATAGTTTAATGATTATTTCTTGATATATGACATCGCAAATTTTGATCGAGATTAATGAGCTCGGTGATGAATATCATAACCGACTGGCTCCAGTTGCGCTTCCTCGTAAATAAAAATTTTAGTTTTATGCGTTAGTGTCAAACATATTTTACACCGATCACCAAGCTAAATATATTAATTCCAACCCAAAAAATTGCTAGTGAAAGTTTCTTTTAACATATAAATTTGAGATTATCGAGCTCGGTGTTGATGATTTTCACCGATTGGCTCCGGTTGCGCTTTCTCATAAAGCAAAATTTTAGATTTATGCGTCAGTGTTTAATTCATATTTCACTGATCACCAATCTAAATATAAATTCCTTGTTATTTATTTATTACGTTAGATTATTTTAAAAGTTGAATAGTTTCAAAAGAAAATTGCGGAAGGTTTTATCATGCATTTTTTTGTTACAGGAAATCCTAAAGAATCACGATGACAAACATCCGATTCTTATATTTAACGATATCAGTTTTGATGAGCTTAAAGCTATGTTGGAGTATATGTACAGAGGAGAGGTCAACGTATCTCACGACCAACTGAGTACATTTATAAAAGCGGCCGAAGCGTTAAAAATAAAAGGTCTGACGACGGATCAAGGAGGGGGCACAGCATCGAGCAATGAACTGCGTAGAAAAGTCGGACTGAAAGACAGCAGGTCTCACAGCCCCGTCGTCGGCATGACTCCGGTCGAAAGGCCGTCTTCGCCTAAGCGGAAACGGAGACGGTCACGGGATGAGAACTTTCCTGGCGACTCGAACTCTTGCGATACAGCTCCGACTCCTCCTCCATCCCAAAACGCTGCCAATATGACTCCAAAAACAGAAGAAAAAACTGTGAAAGTAAAGAAAGAATCCACCGGAGATACGACACCTACGCCTTCTAAACTCCTACAACCTAAAATAGAATATATGGACGATACAAGGAATATGGAAGAGTATTCTCTGGAAGAAGATGAGGAATACGGACCTAACCCCGGGACATCACAAGGATCATTTTTTGGCCAAGGTATTTTTAATTAATAATTTTCTTGAATCTCTTAATTGTCTGTTTCTCCGCTCTCTAATATGTTCGTTTCCTTTTCAAGATTTCAACAATTGGGCAGGATCGGAGTCACAACATGACGACGTTTCTATTGGATCTCAACACGAACTAAATAATTCGGCTGGCAACTCTCAAGGTACCCCTCTTCAGTTTTACAGTACTCAGAGTACCTTTGATTTGAGTTGGACACCAAAAAACGACAGTCACATTCTATCAACTGCTATGCTCTTCTTTCTTCTTGTTAGTTGTTACTGTTTTGTGGCTTTTTTGGTGCCGCTCAAATTGAAGGGCATGAAGTATTTAAATACAGGTAAGGCGGTTCTCCCGCCCAGCCTTAGCATGAAAACTACTAACTCCCCAAACTCAATTAACCCATTTATTTTTATTCTTTTTTTTCTTTCTTTTTTTCTCTCTTTTTTTTTTTTTAATTTTATTTTTTACTTTTAATTTTCCGATAACTGGGCATTCGTTAATGCCATTCGGGTCATTCCGCCGTACTTGAAAAATTAATGCAATTTGATCGGTGAGAGCCTATCCGTTTGTGGCTATTTAATAATAATAAAATCACGGTTTATTAATGTTAAGCGAGCGATGCAAATTTGAAACACATTTCGCATTCTAAAGAGGAAAAAAAAATTAAGCGAGCGATGCATTTGCGAATGTGTTTTTTTGCATTAGATATCCGCCAAAGTCCGCGATAATAACAAGTAATGCAACCCATGCATTACTTGCTCGTTTTTTTCTTTTTGCTTGTAAAGTCGGGAGTGTTAAAAAGTGCCAATTCGAAACAGAAGACACTGACGAGATGACATCTGCACGAAAAACTATGGTAAGTAGTTGGAGAGAAGATAACCCAAGAAGAGATGGGATTGACGCAGGAATGAAGACTTCAGTGAGTATGCGTAAAGTGAGTGTACCAAATAAAAAGCCAATTTTAACTTTTTAAGTTCGTTTTAATCTCAGGGCTTTAAAATCTTGACAATTTATTTAAAAATTATTTATAGTTTAATAAATTATATGGCAATTTAGTTCAATTACTAAAACAGAACGGTTGTTTTAATTCTTTGGGTATTCGTAAAAACAGAAATATTTCCAAATTTATTGTATCTTGTTTGGTATTAACAGCTAGATCGAATCTAGCTGTTTGCACCTTACATTATTCGATTGATTGGGAGACATATCTTGAATAATACTCAAGTGTTTTAAGGAACTGGAGTGATCTGTCGTAATTTTACTAAAATGTCAGTTACCATTTCATTTATTTTTCAATTAATTTTTAACAAATGGCTTGGCCAATTAAAAAGATTTAAGCATTTTTAAAAAAATATTTTTTGCTTAGCTCCAAGCCATTACATTGTAAATAATGTATTCTTTTACAGTTAAATCGAACTAACGGTCAGTTTCAGTTAAGCTTTTTGTAGTATGATGTGGAGTCATCTTGTGCTTGATAGTGCTAGCAGACTGAGAAGAGAATTTCCTACAATATTATGGTAACATTTTTTTTTAAGTTCATCCATAACAGGGAGTGACTTAATTTACTTAAAAAAAAATTAAATTCAGTTCTTTTGCCAAGAGTGTATCGGTAAGTATTGGCTTGGGGGGGGGGGTTAATTTTTTTTTATTAAACTCTTAAATTTAGAATGAAGAAACCAAAGTGGTAAATTAACACCATTTTGGTTTTATTAATTTTTTCGTTGAGGCTTAATATTTTTCCTTGAAGAGAGAGTTGCTGCATCGAGCAGTGCTTAGATGATGTGCATAAGAAAAACATTTTTAAAAACGTGTGTTTTTATTATTCCCCAAGAGTGAACCCTGTGTTTTTAAGAAGTTTTGGTAAGTACTAGTGTTTACACATTTCCTGAACAGATTTAATGGTTAGGGGTAGATAAACAAATCATATTTGGCCTACGATCAACGTACCACTCACACAAACAGATTTTGTAGCGATTAGGGTACTCAAAATGTAATTACTGCAAAGCCAGTTTGTTAGCAGAATCTTCGACTTAGATTGAATGATTTCATTTCATCGTGACCATTTTTTTTAAACGATCAGTGCTTGTTTTAATTCAATTTTGATAATGGAATAAATGCTGAAATGATTTTGAAAAAAAAAAAATTGGTCATGATGAAGTGTTAAGTATTGTTTATTTGGTATATTTTTTTTTTAAAGAAGTGTTTACCTAACCAGAAATATACGGTCCAAACGAACAAAGAAAAATGGGGAAAATGCAATTTTACTTTCGGTTTTACAAACACTATGAGCTATACATATAAAAAAAATGAATAAACCAGAGCCATGGCTTTATTTGCTGTATTAAAACTCGTTTGGTGTGCTTATCTACGATAGTTTTTACTGTCTCAAGTAGGATTTTGTGCGTTAAGTTTTGTACGTTCGTGATTGCAAGTGAGTTTCTAAATAATTTATATAGCATTGGCTTCATTAATTTATATATTTTAATATAAAATTTTGGTCAAGTGAAAGAAAGTTTAACCAAAGATCAAATCTCGCTCGTGACTCATCCAAGGCAAAATTAACTTTTTTATATGCTCTGTTGGTTATACTTAGTTTAAATGGTACTTAATTTTTAATCAAATTTTTAGTCTTACTACATGCTACGGTTACAAGTTTATAATATATATCTCGTCTTTCGGCTAAAACGTTTTTTTCGTGTTTGTGTCAAACGACTTGAAATAGTATTTGGTTGTAATAAAGTCAGTGGCACGAGCGGGATTCGAACCCGCAACCTTTGGCTAGGTGCACCGCTGTTCTGCCACTAGTGCTATCGTGTCTTCGATCCAAATTTCGTCGTCTTGACCCATCAAAATGTTACAATTCGTTATTAGTTGAGACGGCTATTAAAGGGCTAGTGCTGGAGGCTGTGCCCGAGTGGATCTAGGCCACGGCTCAAGTGGTAGAACACACCGGTGTATAATGCTGAAGAAAGTTTGTTCGAATCCCGCTCACGCCAATGACTTATCAGCTAAAAATATTAATTGGTCAAGCTGACCAAGAAATTGGTGAATTTAACTGTAGTTTACACGACCATGGTTTTTAATACTATTAAAAACTGTTTATTTATTATAGCGAACTAAACTGTTCGCTATAATTCTTGGTTACCTTTGTTTTCGTTTCGTTTTTTTTTTTTTTTTAATGTATTGGTTTGACATTTTATTAATGAAATGGCATATCTTGGGTATATTAGCAGGTAAGACACACTAGGTAAATTATTTACAGGTAAGTTAATGTACTCTAGTTTTTACTATTTTCATTTGTAGTAAAATCAGGTAACTATTTGTTTTATGCCATATTTTTTTGTGTTAACCGAGTTCGTATAGTACTCCAAATTTATTTCTTCTATAGAGCTGCAAGAATGCCTGCTGAAATGCCTTAAAAATGGTTTTCAAAAAATTTTTTATAACGACCAAATATTTAAAAACGAGCAAACCAGATCAAACATGGCTATTTTCAAAATCTATTACTGTTTAAATTTTTTTGTTTCATAATTGTAAACAGATATTCTGCCTTGCCCTAAAATGTAGGTTTTTTAACCCTCTACTATTCACTGAGGATGATTTGAATATGAAATTAAGAAGAAAGTTTTATAAAAAATGTTTACGAAGTGTGTGTACTAGGTTGGTTGCGAAGGTTCTAGTTCTTTGGTTGGAATGATACGCTTATTTTCTAGGTCGCATTAGGTACAATTTATTCCTAATTGTAATTAGTCAAAATTTTCTTAACATTTGGGTTGTCATTCTACTGAGCTTTTTGAATTTTTTCCCCCCTTATATGCAGTTTAGAATATAGTATGGAGTGGGTGTCAGGATTGTTTGATAACGATAAAAATTTTAAAAATCCACGAGTCTTTCTATTAAACATTACTGGAAAATGTCTTCGTTTGGTTCATTGTAATTGTCAATTAATTTTCGCATTTTTAATAAATATTCAGATATTAACGGTCACTAATCTACACATTTTTAATAAAGCTGATGATTTTCTTGGAACACAAAAATTTTTATCAAAATTACTATTGCATTTTTAAAAATGTACAATTTTGTATATTACCCCCGCTGTACTTAAACTGGGTATGCTTTGCGTAGGAATAATTTCTATGCAGTATGAATAATTTGTAGACGAAGTGAATCTGCCAATTGAAGTATATTTGGATTAAAGTACAAAATTGGAGGAAATTCAACTGAAATTTGAATGTGTAGAGATTAGCGACCGTTAACGGATAATTATTCAGATATCGTGAGATGCGGTCTAGTGTGATGTAGGTATCGGAAAAACATTTTCTTTATCGCGCCAACGTTTACATCTTTTATTCAATAATTATCTCAAAAAGATAGAAACGTTGGCACGATAAAGAAAATGTTTTTCTGATACCTACATCACTCCATACCGCATCTCACGATATCTGAATAATGAAATTATAATGTTGCTTCGTATTCCAATTATTGGGCTAGTTTACAATTTGTCGCTATGTTGCAGAGCCGTCGTTCCAAATTGGTTTTACTCCAGTTCGATGGTTTATCAGATTTTTTTTCTAGAGCTGTACAAATAGTTTAGAATTTGGTAAAATCTATTCAAGATTGACTGCAATTTTTTTAAATATTTGTCTTTTTAGGATTTTGGTAAACAAATTTTTTTTCAAAAGGAATTTTTCTATGCTTAACAGTTTTGGTTTTTATGTCCTAAATTTGTGCTTTAAATGATTAAGAAGGCACGTTTGGTATTTTCATACATTGTTGGGCAAAAATTAGTCATGTCTAATGATTGATCACTCAGAACGTTAGTCATGATTGGTAGTAAGTGACTAATTTAGTCATTGGTCATGATATGTGATTGATGGCTAAATTAGTCATGACTAGTAATTAAATACGAGGCATGACTAATTTAGTCGTAATATAGTTAGTCATGACTAAATTTCAATAAATCATATTCGAATGGGTGCACAAAAGATGAAAAATACACAATTTCATCACATTTAAAAAAATTCTAACGTTTTCGTTTGGGATAATATTTTTTGAGGTTGACTTTAAGCACGACTCTTCTCAAAATTTTTATCCTGAGTCCATTGGATTTTGGTAAGTGGTCATTGTAGCCAGAGTCGGGCAAAATCTAATTAATTCAATCATGATTAAGAGTTTTGATTGAAGTTTAATCATGATTGAATAAATCATGAGTAAATTAATCATTGTTTGAATTAATCATGACTAAATCATACAATGATTCATTTAATCATGACTAATTCAATCATGATTAAACTTCAATCAAAAATCTTAATCATGATTGAATTAGTTAGATTTTGCCCAACTCTGTTTTCATATCAGGCTACTCAGCTTTGTTCCTTTAAAAAGGAAAGGTTGGCAGTAGTTTTGCTTGGTAGCTTTTTCTAAAAACATTTCACTCCATTTGGTCATGCATGGCAATTTTGATCTTTCCACGGCTTAATATTATTTTTAACAGCCAAGTTTTAGTTTTTAAATTAATTTTCCTTGAAGTTCACTCCATGTATCTAACATGATAAATCGTTATCAGGTGTTCTTATTAGTGCCAAATTCTTCACTTTTAACTGTAATGTATATTTGTAAACTAAATATATTTTGTTTGGAATTGTGAGGAGCGGTCAAGAATGAGGTAGTTTAATTCATTTTTTTTAATCCAACGTTTCGACCTTTATTCAGGGCATAAAGGGTGGTGTTCTTGCACAAGTCGTTCACACTCACAAAACCAATTTGACACCTCAAGAATTGCACCGCACCTTTATGCCCTGAAGATGACCCAAACATAGGTCGAAACGTTGACAAAAAAAAAAGTGCCCTCTATACAATTTTTCCTTGTATGTATTGTAAAATGAAAACATATTCTTTGAAAATTTTATACAAAGCTGAAATAGTACTCTTCCTGAAATTTTTTTATAGTGAATGCGGTGAAATTGAGAAATTTCCGACCTGATTTCTATTAAACTTTAGTTTACCTCTTTTATACTTCTTGAGGTTGCTTTGTACTTGAATAATTCCTATACAATAAGAATAATTTTTAATAAAGCATTCCCAGAGAAGTAAATTAGGTAAAATACAAAACATTTTCACTATTTTCTTGGTCCGCTCGATCAATTAATACATGACAATTAATTACGGTTTTTAGTTGAGATGAAAAAAGTTAATGGTATGAGAGGGATTAGAACCTATGACACTCGGCTAGATACGCCGCTGCTCTACCACCTGGGCTATCGTGACCTCGATCCACTCAGACATCAACTCCCCATCTCATCCTCACCTTCGAGTTTTCCCTCCTTTTGCAAAATGCAAAACCTTTAAACTTCCTATTCCAATTACTGGTCTAGTTTATGTACCTCACAATAAAACCCAATAGTCCCATTTTTTTTTTTTTTTTTTCAGTTTTGCCTGGAAATTTTTTCTTGAAATCTTTGTTTTATATGTAGTGAACAACCTGCCCATATGTAATGAATTTGAACTTTATAATACTGGAAAATTCCCTTCAGTTCAATTCGTTTATAGTTACGAAAGAAATTTGTTTTTCCATTTTAATTTTTGCTTGTATGCTCGATGCAATTGGCAGAATGTTGGGTAAATTGCTAGCAGGTAAGTCCTTTTTTTTATTTTATAATACTGTTTTTTCTATTGGTGACAAATTCTTTATTTTTTCCTATAGTGTATGTATATTTTCAAAAATCTTGTTGCCTAATCGTCAGAACTTGGCATTCCAGAACAAATTATCCTCTAAAACAGAGTGGGAGATATCCGCTCCCTTAACTTCCCCAATTTTGGTCTGATTTTGTCCTTTTAAAAATTCCCACTGTGAAGTGTTGTTTTGGGACGTTTTACATTTTTTAATTCGGATTTCAAAATGATTTGAAATTTTAAAGAAGATTTTGAGTTGGTCTGGTTTAAATATCTCGACCAAAACTTTTACCTTAAGTGTCTACATCACATTTATGTTGGCCAGTTACAATATACACCAATGTGGAAAAAAAAAATTATGTAGTGCATATTTTATGTCAAAAATGGGTCAAAAGGTCTAAAAACTATACTAATAGTGCATACAACCCTCTGTATTGCTGGTATAGTATTCCTATCCTACACATCACATTCATGACATTTTTTTGCTCGAATGTGTGATTGTTCCATCATCAAAACCTAGTTAGGCAAGTTTTTTTGTTTCTGAGATTCTATTTCCAATAGGGATAGATTAGTTTACTTATACGATCTGTATTTGTTGGCTCTTTAAATTTTTATGCATTAATTTATTAATCAGCAGTTAGGTGTGCTCAAACATGCTAGATGATTCCGTGAGGTCAACCTTGAATGTTAACATTCATTATGATTTTGATTTTTACTATTATTTCATAAATCGTTCATGTTCTGTTAGTTACCTATCCGATTGTCAGTTCCTCCTACCATTAAGGGAATATCCAATTTTTCAATAATAATGCTATAGTGATTGAGTGTGACTAAGTTTGATTTAGATTTTTTTAAATTATTAGTCATTAGCCAGAATAGAGTGTTACTTGATAAAAGCTAGGGTGACAGTGGGTGTTGAACCCGCAACCGCGTAGTAATACAGTTTGTTCCTATCTTTCTTGTTTCTTGTAATTATAGTTTTACATTAAAATCCATCATATGTATTTAGCGATCATAATAGACCATGTTAATTACTTCAATTATACTTTTTATGGTCTTGGTTGAGATGGAAAAGCTAGTGTCACGAGCAGGATTTGATCTCAAGAGTTTCAGTTAGCTTCCTTATGAATAAAACAATTTGGGCATAAAAATTAATTCCTGTCTAGGAGGGCCGACTACTAGAATTCTTAATTAAAATCCCTGCTGAGATTTGGAACTGGAACCACTAGAATGGCAAATAGAATTAATTATTTTTAGGGATTTTTAAAAAAGAGAGCAAGGTTATATTCGCTCTTATTTGTTTCCTCACCCCCTCTGAATTTTCGATCTTTTATAATTTTTATCTTATTACACTTGGGGCAATTCCCTTGCACCCTTTACATACAATCGCAATTTATACACAAACAAGCGTTACGGCAGAACTCCTAAATCTAGGACGTGTTAAGAGTGGAATGACGGCTGGCTGGACACTGCAGACTTCGGAGGCATATGTGCCTGGAGCCCTTGAAAAAAAAAAAAAAAAACATTGTTCTGGGAAAAAGCCTTCAGCTTAACAAGGAGCTCTAGGTAAGAAAAAAAAACCAATACTGATCACAGTATGTATGTTGTAAAAAATCTAATATATTTCCTTGTTTTTTGATAAGATGCCTAAAAACCATGCATACATGAACATTTTGTCAAAGCAGATTACCAATGTTATTAATTTCATTATTGCTCACCGGTGAACTTGCAGGATGAGCACTTCTTGATGAAGTGCAGGACTAGGATTATTTATGGTGTTGACCCCTATAAGGTTAGAAAATGTAAAACACATTACATATTCAGAGCAGTGTTGGGCAAAAATTAGTCACGTCTAATGATTAATGATTGATCATTCAGAACGTTAGTCATGATTGGTAGTAAGTGACTAATTTAGTCATTAGTCAGGATAGGTGATTGATGGCTAAATTAGTCATGACTAGTAATTAAATACGAGGCATGACTAATTTAGTCATAATATAGTTAGTCATGACTAAATTTCGATAAATCATATTCGAATGGGTGCACAAAAGATGAAAAATACACAATTTCATCACTTCTAAAAAAATTCTAACAGAAATTTATTTCATGAAAACAGAAAATTTTTTAACACCTTATTTAACAAAAATCTATCTTACAATTATAAGTAAAACTCATTATGAAAAGCCAATAATAATAATAATAATAAAATAAATAATCTTAAAACAAGCTACGCTTTGAAAAGTAAATCTGCTTACATAATCGACTAATGAAAAAAATTTTCTTTGAATTAAAATTTATTTATTTTTTTTTTATTTTTTATTTATTTTTTTTTTTTTAAGCATGACTCTCATCTAAAAATTTTTATCCTGAGTCTATTGGATTTTGGTAAGTGGTCATTGTAGCCAGAGTCGGGAAAATCTAACTAATTCAATCATGATTAAGATTTTTGATTGAAGTTTAATCATGATTGAATTAGTCATGAGTAAATTAATCATTGTATGATTTAGTCATACCTCGTGATTGAATTAATCATGACTAAATCATATAATGATTCATTTAATCATGACTAATTCATTCATGATTAAACTTCAATCATAATTCTTAATCATGATTGAATTAGTTAGATTTTGCCCAACTCTGATTCAGAGTACATTCAGACCCAAGTTTAAGCAATTTTTTAATCTAAGGCATCATTAGCAAGAAGTATGAATTATCGGTATATTTATACTTGCTATTTCTATGCCTTAAATACGGATTATTCTACACAGTAACTGCATTTAACAAATTTTATAAGGATTAGGATCTTAATTTTTTTAACCTTTTAAAAAATATGTGCTTAAATTGAAACAATGGCAAGTGTAAAACAAGTTAGAATTAACCTAACATAATTCCAGGAAGGCGTAACATCCAAATACCCGTTAAAACCACTTCACAATATTTTTGTTACATTAAAAATTAAAAATCAATCTGCGTTTCAAACCAAGAGCCATTAGTGTCGTAAATATGAGTTAGATGCCTTAACCTCTAGGCCACCACAGAGAACCATGATTAACCTAACATATTTGTTTTATATCATAAGCCAGTGGTAAAATTTAAGTTATTTGTTTAAATAAAATTAAAAATTGAAATGCTCATAGGTTAAGTACCATTACAAGCAGTGCGTAAAGGAAAAAGTAACCAAAAAAAAGCCAAGGATATACTTCACTTTGATCAATATTTGGTGCAATTGTACTTTTAGGTCATTCTATTCTAGTAAAGGTTCACAAATTAAGTGATAAGCTTTAATAGGTTGCATATTTCTACGGATTATGCTTCCATTTTAACATCCATATGCTACTCTTGAACTGGTCACAACTGAAGCATAAATTGCACAAAATCTTTTCCTCAGTGAGACTAACTCTAGAAAACATCTAGGATCAAGTAATATCCAAAATATATTTTCACTTTTAGGTTCATAAGGCTAATTATGAGCTTATTAGTATAATATTATTTAACAGGCTATACGGTGGGCCATCGGTGGCCACAAGGTTCAGTCTTTGACACGACGCTCATCATTGCTGTTGAGAACCCTCGTTCAAAAAAAAAAAAAAAAAAAAAAATTTAATTGGTACATAGAAGAAACGTGGTTATTTAGCATATTTATTGTTTCATTTAGAATCAAGTAATATTTTTTTTTTTTTTTTTTGGCTTGGAAGACCAAATATGAATTTATTAGTATTTATTATGTTATTTAACTGGCTACGTATTTCCCAGTTGTATCCACTAGTATCAATCAAATCAATTACAGAAATATGAACTTTTAATTGTACACAGTGAGGCAAGGTTATTGAGCATATTTGCAGTGTTACTAAATCAAATGAATTTATGCAGATGACGTATTTATGGCACACCACCCAACTCTGTTACAGCCAATAATTAATAAATTAGCTGAGTAAGTCGAATATTACGTTTTTCCAAAATGGAGGGATGCACACCAGATCTGAACACTGAAAGTTTAATGACATCAGTATTAATATTGTAAATAAGTATAAATATCTGGGTGTAATTTTAACACCAAAACTTTCATTCAAATCCCATTTCGAGCAGAAATTGAGCTTAGCAAAGTTGGCATTTGTCTATTTTTAAAAATATTTTATTAAAAAAATTTTCCTTTATTGATTAAATCAGAAGTTTTTTACTCAGTTTCACGATGTATAATTTTCTGTGCAGCCCAAATTTCAGGCTTTTTACGATTCGATACAATAGATAAGTTATTTTTATTATTTTTTTTATTAAAAGAAGACTGCACCTCCTCTATATAAAACACCAAATTGTATTACATATTTAGAAACGGGCTTAGCTCCAATTATTGTTTTGCTCTCCATTTGCACTATAAGTACGTTGGAATTTTTATCATTATCAGATTCTAGACAGACAAACATTTTAGACAAAGAGGTAATTCAAAAGAATAAACGGTGGTGCGAAGAGCTCATGAATACTTGTGATTGTCTGCTTTTGATTATTTCAATTTAAAAAAAGTAAATTTGTTAAAGGAAAAAGTTGAGGACGAATTTCAAAATGTTGTAAGGCAAAAAGCGCAACAATCTCTTTTCCATAGTTTGTACTGGGATCTGATCTCAGAATTAAGGGACAGTCCTTATTTTTATTATTATTATTTTTTTTTTATTCTGGGGTTTAGATCTCATCTTTTGGTGCAGAGCGTTATAATAATAATAATAATAATAATAATAATAATAATAATGCTTTATTAAACATAAAAAAGGAAAAAAAAGAGAGATTTCCAAGCATTTAAAGCCATGGATCTTGGATCCGTCTGCCAGAGGTCGTTGATTACACAATCAGAAACCAATGAAAATAATATAAAATAAAATATAAATACACAATAAAATAAAATAAACATTATAGCTTACGCAATACAAAGAAAACAAAAACTGACAAAATGCAAAAGAGAACAGAAAAACAGGATATAATAGAAATGAAAAATTAAACTCATTAATTAATTCATATCTGTACTTCCATGCATGCCTAGCGTAACGAACTAAGGGCCGCGAATTTGAACCACTCAAGAACCGTAGCAGGTCAACCCTGGGAAGAGTGAAACATCCGAGATGCAACAACCTAATCTCACCCAGGGACGAGCACTCCGCCAAGAAGTGGGATACCGTTTCAATAGATAGCGAATTACACAAAGAACAGATTCCCAACTCCCCTCTGATCCAAGCAGCCGAGTTTAAATGCAAAACCTCGCTCCTCATCTTAAATAGCCATCGCAACTCATTGAGACAAAGACCATCAAAATTATCTTCGTGCAGGTCGAACAATGCAGGAGAAATTTGTATCTCCTTGTAAAGTGTGAGATGCGTGGATGCTTGGACTCGTGACCGGCATTCTTCGTGATGTTGTTTATTAATTTGATCAACAAGAGTTGAAAAATGATTATGCCAGTCACAGAGGTTGTCCAAGGATATGAGGAAGGGCAAGTTGTACCTTTCAAACAAATACTTCCAGTGAGCGAACCATGAGCTATTAGCCTTTATGACCGCCAACGATGTTGTTTTGGCGTATCTGGTATCGGGAGACATCAGAACTTTCACAATATAGGAGTAGTGCAGCTTAAGTGTATACACCAAAATTAAGTCCAAATTAGTTTCTAAATATAGTATATAGTTTGGTGTACCAGAGGGCAATGTGAACAACTTTCTTACAAAAAAACGTTGCACTTTTTCTATTGCTTCAAACCTCTGGTGCAGAGCGTTCTGCACCTCCCCAAAGTAATTTTTGGCTCTCAGGGTAGTTTTAATCAATTATTCCACATGAGCATCTGGTCTAGTGTGATCCCTTGATATTTGCCCTCCTTGGAAAATGGAATTAGGGTCCTGTTTAGAATTGCGATTTTCAGGCTTCCTATTCTCTTCCTTGTGAATGGAATCATTATGGTTTTGTGGGGTTTAATAGATATCTCCTCCATTTTGCACCGCCTGTCAACCAGATTGACGGCTCGTTGTACACAATCCATTACGGTGTTAACATAAAATCTTTCTTGTTCCAAATTTGCAGCAGTTCGTCTACCAGCATCGTCCACAGTAGAGGTGAGTCTTGATCAACATATCACATACATGTCTTATGATGCGTATGTACATCCATGGGTCATTTTGGGGGTTTAGACCCCAGTTCTTGGTGCAGAGCTTCCCCTCCTCAAGGCAATTTTGGGTAGTTTTAATCAAATGTGAATTCTATGGTCTAGCGTGTCCCTAGATTGAACTGTTCAACTGAAAAATCTTCTGTGTCTGCTAGCTTGAACGTGATAGTTGTTTAGACAATTGTATTCAGAAATGTAGTGTCCTAAGACTAATGTTGTCCTAATGGTCTGTAGTGTAATGGACCGGAACTCTTCAGGCTTAGAAATCAATCTTTTAAGTGGCACATATTAATAGACATATCCCTCGCAGGCATCCCCTGACTGTCTTAGCTCAGACGGTCACCCCGCCGAACGTGGATGTGATTATACTGTTCCTTAGGCTTCTTCCACCTATTGGCATATCTTTTCCAAGGACATTGCTGTATATAGAGAGGCAGTTTGAACGGTTCTGATTAGAATTGTCTGTAAAACTCTCACGTTCAGGCTGGCAGATACAGAGATTTTTTAATTGAACAGTTTAATTATGATTTCATCACTTGTTACATATATTTATGTTTGTAACTTAATGGCTACAAGTCAACTTATACAAATAGACTCTGTCCATGGAATTGGTCCATTGTCTCTGAATGGAATTTTGAAATCGTAACTGTTTATATTTAAAGCAAACATTTTATTATTGTTACTATTAATATAGTTTTATGTTGAATATTTACAGTTTTAACAGCTATAACCAAAGATTATTGTACTTAGTGAAACTGAACAATATTAGGATGTGGAAATTTTGCAAACCCACCATGGGGGAAAAAAAGAAATTGGGTCTTATTTTCGACATTCCTAGTTTGGACCAGATTTTGCGTAAAATTAGGTAAAAATTTGCTTTGTTTGTTATTTTAACGTCATCATATTATGAGGTGGAGAAACACTTAGAGTGCACCTCCTTTGGCCTGTGTTCAGACGTCTGGACCTTTTCCTGGAAAAACGATACAAAAGAGAACGGGCAGAACCTTTTCCGCGGTTTCTGGTGAAAAACAAACAAGGTATGAAAATAACAAAAAATGTGTAAAAAACACGCTGAAACAAAGGAAAGCAAAATAAATGAGCGATTAATAAAATAAAAGAAAGCTGATGATTCTTTGAAGAAAGGCGAGGCGGATCGAAGAAAAAACAACAGCGAACAATTTCCGTTCGAGAAGATCGTCAAAAAATCAGTTTTCCCGTCAAAAATCGAAGTTGGAAGCGACGAGTTTGAAAAGGAAGCCGGCTCTCGTTATCGATGGAGGCGGAGGCGGCGGCGGCCGAATCGATTTGAGACGGGAGGAGTTTCCAGTCGGCAGTTGGGTTTCGGAAGATAAGAGGAAACGGGGCTCGGTCTCTAAACGTAAATAAACAGCGGATCGGGATTTGAAAAAAGGGGAAAAAAGTGGAAAAGGAGAGCCGTTTCGAGGGGCGGCGGAGCGAGGAGAGCACGACTTGGCGACAGATGAACCAAAGCAGGTGCCCCCAGGAGGCGACGGCGACTTGCCTTTCACTCGCCGAAGATGTCAACAACTTGGAAACAGTCTCCAGGCTACTTTCATCGCCGTAAGTCCTTCAAAATACCAACATCTTCCCCTCTCACAACCCGATTTACTTATTGTATTATATAAAATAAAAAAAAAAAAAAATAATAAAAAATACAGAAAAAAAATACCCAGAGGTTGAACTGGTATGATTGACGACAAAAAGTTTGATTTTTGATTAAAAACCATAAGGAACTTGCTAATTCAACCTGCGTTTTAAAATAACATCTAATTTCTTTCTTGTTAGTAAAGAGAGCCTGATGAAAAGTTTGCCTCCATCAAACCACACAGATTTTTTGTTTAGATTTTATGCTGTCTAGAAAATTAAACTCACTACCAAATTAATCATATATATAGTATACAACTTAAAGATCAAACTGTTTCGATAATGTTGGATTCGTATTTGTATTTGCCCTGTAACCCATTTATTTTATATTGTGTACTAATTGATAACCTTGTCAAATTCTACTGCATTTATGATTTTTGTCCTGAACAAACAGGATTTTTTTTTTTTATTGTGCTTTATAGTTTTGTTTTTGATTCAAAACTATAAAGAACTTGCTAATTCATCTTCGTTTTTAAATTAACAACAAATATCTTTCTTGTGAGTAAAGAAAGCTTGGCGAAAAGTTTCCTCCATCAAACAAAAAAGGCTTTTTGTTTTGACCGGACGTTTTATGCTATCTGTCTGGAAAATTAAACTTAACATCAAATTAACCGTACACACACAATTCTTTGTAGTTTTGTATTTGATTAGAAACCATAAAGGCATAACATGCGAATTCGTCCTGGATTTTAAAGTACAAAAGGTTTTTTTTCTTGTGAGAAAAGAAAGTCTGACAAAAAGTTTGCCTCCATAATCCCCCCCCCCCAAAAAAAAAGGTATTTTGTTTAGACTGGTAATTTGAAACGTTGGATTCGTACTTGTATTTGCCCTGAAATCCATTTATTTTTTATTCTGTACTACTGTAATATCAATTTGAAAACCTTGTCAAAATCTACTAGATTTATAATTTTTGCCCTGAAGAACCAGGCTTTTGATTGAGCTTTAAAATTTTGTTTTTAATTGAAAACTATAAGGAACTTGCTATTTCATCTTCGGATCTATCTTTCCTGTGAGTAAAGAAGGCCTGATGAAAAGTTCGCCTCCATCAAACAACACAGGCGTTTTGTTTAGACTGGATATTTTATGCTGTCTGCCTAGAAAATTAAACAAACACACACACAAATCTGGAGTTTTGTATTTGATTGAAAACCATAAAGACAAAACATGCGAATTCGCCCTGGATTTTAAAAATACTAAATTTTTTTTCTAAGTAGTAATAAAGAAATCTGACAAAAAGTTTGCCTCCATAAAAAAACAGGCTTTTTGTTTAGACTTTTGCCTACAAAATTAAACACACACACACACACACACACGCACAAATCTTTGAAGTTTTGTATTTAATTATTCAGATATCGTGAGATGCGGTCTGGTGTGATGTAGGTATCAGAAAATCATTTTCTTTATCGTGCCAACGTTTCGATCTTTTATTGAGATCATCTTCAGGGCCTGGGATTTACAAATATAGTTTACATTTAGAAAATACATATAGAATTTGGAAAAGTGAATTTATACAATGCAAAAAATTATATTTTGTATTCTATCAAAGTATTTCTACTCAAATGAGAAATATGAGTATTAATACTTTGATAGAATATAAAATATAATTTTTGCATTGTTGAAAACTTTGTCAAATTCTTCTACGTTTATAACTTTTGCCTTGTACAAAGAAGTTTTAATCGACAAAAAATTTTTTTGAGTTGTGTTTTTGATTAAAAACTATAAAGGCAGAACACGCTAATTCAACCTACGTTTCAAAATATATAATACTTCTTTCTTGTGAGTAAAGATAAGCCGACAAAACGTGTGCCATCATCAAATAACTCAGGGGTTTTGTTTAGGCTGGTGATTTTATGCTATCTGCCTAGAAAATGAAACGCACGCGCACAAATCTTTGAAGTTTTGTATTTAATTAAAACCCATAACCAGCTAATTCGTCCTGGGTTTTAAAATACAACAGATTTCCTTCTTGTGTGTAAAGAAAGCCTGGCAAAAAAAAGTTTCCTCCATCAAACCACACAGGCTTTTCGTTTAGACTGGAGATTTTATGCTATCTGCTCAGAATATTAAACTCATAACATCAAATAAATCATGGCAGATACAGCTTAAATGTAAAACAGATTTGAAACGTATTCATAATTCTATTTGCCCCGTAATCCATTTATGATGTATTGTGTACTAATTGAATAGCAATCCAAAAACCGTGTCAAATTCTTCTCTGTTTACAGTGTATTATTTTCATCTTCATTCAATAAGTGTTAAAAAAGTCATTGTGCTTTTTAAATATCATGCAATGAGTAATATTTTTAAAATTGCCATTGTACTTTTTTCATAATTATGAAAAAAAAAGACTGACACTTTTATCATCATGCAATAAGTAAAGATATTAAAAAGTCATTGTACTTTTTACTTTTTAATCATCCTGCAGTTAGTACTTAAAAAAAATTGTTCCTTTTTTATCATCACCTAATATGCACAAATCTTTAAAAAAAAGGAATAGTACCGTTTTTTAATCTTAAGTATTTGTTTAATATCCTCTATATTTTAATATATGTAATATCCAATACATAGTTTTTTTAAATTTCTTTCTTTTTTTATGTTTGCATATCTTAAATATGATTTGTACTAGTAGAGTGAACAGTTTTTTTTTTGTATTATTGATTCTCTTTGACTTTGAATAGCCTTAAGAACAATAAGAGGAGAAAGGTGGAATTTGATAGATATCTTTTCCTTTAGCCCTCCTCCTTTCTTTTCTTTCATACCCCCAACCTTTTTTCTTCTACCTGCTCCCACAAAACTGTGTCAAAAGAGAAGGGATAATAGAAAATGGGGCAAGGAGCGGAAGAGGGGAGCCGAAGAGAAAGGAGAGAGGGAAGTGGAAATGAAGAGAAAGTAAGTAAGAGGCAAAATAGGAGAGAAAGGAGGGAATTAGAAAGTCTTTTTTTTTACTTTGGGTCTTGCTTCTTGCCATGTGAGTCACTTAGAAGGAGTTTGTCTGTTGCATGAAAATGTTCAGCGAAACGGAGGAAGGAGACGAGATGGTCAACTCGCAGCACTATTGCCTGCGGTGGAACAACTACCAGTCCAACATGACGTCCGTATTTCACCATTTGCTGCGGACGCAGGCTTTCGTCGATGTCACCCTAGCTTGCAACGACCAATCTCTAAAAGCACACAAGGTAAGAAATAAACAATATTTGTTTTTTTTTTTAAATTAAAAAATAAATTTTACCGAGAAAATTTATTTTCAGGTTGTTCTTTCCGCTTGTTCATCGTACTTTCAGAAACTACTCTTGGAGAACCCTTGCAAGCATCCTACCATCATTATGCCGCAGGATGTATGCTTCACGGATCTCAAGTTCATAATCGAATTCGTATACAAGGGGGAGATCGACGTTTCCCAGGCCGAACTCCAAGTAAGAGAATTTTATTATTTAAAAAAAATCATTTTCCCCCCCTCTCTTTGATTCTCATTTTTTTATTTTAAAAAATTCTAATTGTTTTTACTATAATTTGACTTAAATAATTCTTAAAAATTGTTTTTAAATAGTTCAGTGTACTTCTTGATAGCCTAGTTTATTATAGACAGCTTTAAAATAACTATGCCATTTAAGTAGATCAATTCAATTTTTTTTTTTTTATTGATGTTTCACTGGATGATAAACCAGGCGTTGAAGATAAAATTGATTTTCAAATTGAAATAAACAAACTGGAGATTATTTTCCAGTCAGTATAAAACAATGGCTGTGTGGATAAAATTTATTGTTTTATAGTCACCTATCATCTTGGTCTTTTATCATCACTGATGATTTTCGTCAGTTCAGACGTATTTTTTTATTTTAAAAAAAGAGTGAGGATAGACAGTCCAAGATGGTTGGCAACCACCAGCAATTACAGCCCACAAGAGGAAATCGCACAATATTATTATTATTATTTTAAATAATTTATGTTTGGTGGTATAATTGACCAGATTATATCAATTAATTGTTCTCTTTATTTAAGGTCTTGGTTGAGATGAAAAAGTTAATGTCGCGAGCAGGATTTGAACCTCGTGGAGCTGAAGGTCATGGGTTCGAAATCTTAATTTTTTCCTCTCAACTAAGCATACAATTTATAAAAAGAAAAATTAAATGAAGTTATTTAAAATATGAAATGCAGTCAACGATTTGATTTTTTTACAATGTTTATTAAAAGAGAAATCATGAATTTACATCATCTTCGGAGTAAACAGATAAGAAACGATCGGTGTTTCTTTCTTTGTTTTTGAGGTGAATCTGGGGGGGGGGATTTTAGATACATTATTTTTTTTCATTATTTAAATTTTTCAAGATCAATAAACATTTAAATAATAATAAAAAATAAGTTTGAATTTTTTTTTTGAACAAATTTATGCAATCGTTAATACACATGTCTTTGAGAAATAATTAATTTATCAAAAAAACTTTTTCCAATGAAATTGAAATTAGAAATTAGAAACTGATCACCTCCCAGTTGAACATAGCAAAACAAAATACAAAGCAGTAAATGAGTATTATGAAAAAGTGGGTCATTGAATCATTTTAAAAAGATCTCCATTCAATGTATGTACACACATTAAAAAAAAAAAAAATCAATTACCTATCATTTATTGAATCAGTAAGGGATATTTAAAATAAAATAATTCACCACTGGACGATTTAAAAGCCGTTTATTGACAAGAAAAAACCGAGGGTATTTCGATTGTGTCAGAATTTTTGTAAAATATTGTTAAGTCTGTCGGGTTTCAATTCATGGTCGCTGAATTTGAACCTGGGACCTTTACCTTCCAGTGATAAGACTAAAGTTGTGCCCACCGGCACACCTTCACAATAGATCCTTTGTTTTGAGGTGAATCAGAGGGAGTTTTAAAAGCGTTTTTTATAAATTTTAAATTTTTTTTTGTTGAAAATAATCTTTCCATTAAGATAAATCGTTTTAAAAAAAACTTAAAACACATTTAGCGATAAACATAATTCCACATATCTTGTGCGTGGAATTTTTTTTTTTTTAATTTAGTGATGTCAGATCAACATGAGCTATTAAAAAATGGCCACCGATGTTCCTTCACAATTGTTGCTTTGTTTTGAGGTAAAACAGAGGGGGAATTGTAAAAGCGTAATCTTTTTTATTAATTTTAAATGTTTTTAAAAATAACATTAAAATAATAATTTAAAAAAATTTACACATAAACATTAATCCACATATCTTTGTGATTTAAAAAAAAAAAAAAAAAAAAAAAAAATGTGCGAATTAAGTGTCTGGAGGTCAAAATGAGATATTAAAAAATGATCATCTCACATTTGAACATAACAAAAACAAACTGTCAAATATGTTACGAAAAAAGTAGAAAAAACGAAAAAAAAGCCATCAATTTTAAAAGATTTTCATAAAATATTCTGTTATTATCTAACGAATTATTTAGTCTGAGTTTCAGTATAGAATATTTAAAATAATATAATAGAACATTAATTTACCACCAGGTTGAGGTTGATTGTTTTTTTGAAAGGGTGTTTGTAACAAAATAGGTCACATCAACATCCAGGGTGTTTTTGCATTAAAAAAAAAAAAAGTATATGCAAGTGCCTATAATGTTGTGGCCACTGATGTCCGTTCTCAATAATTTCTTTGTTCTGAGGTAAGACATAATACATTATGATTAATTAAGGTTTTTAGTTGAGATAAAAATGTCAATGATACGGTGGCAGTACCATTCGAGCTATCGTGACCTCCATCCACTTGGACATCAACTTCCTATCTCAACCCCCACCAAAGGAGGGAAAATTCAAAAGGCGGGGTTGGGATAGGAAGTTGGTGTCCAAGTGGATCGAGGTCACGATGGCTCAAGTGGTAGTGCAGCGCCGTATCTAGCTGAAGATCGCGCGTTCGAATCCTGCTCGTGCCACTGACTTTTTTTTATTTCAACCAAAAACCTTAATTAATTGTAATCCACATATGTTGGCGATGTGAAAAGAAATTCTAGAAAACATTTTTTTTTTGGTGTGGGCGTGAGAATCGAAATAGGATATTAAAAAAGGATCCTCTGATTTGAACAGAACAAACCATCAAATATGTATTATAAAAGAGCGGGCCATCAAATTATTTTTTTTAAAAAGATTTTTTGTTTTCTTTTAAGGGTGTTTGTAACAATAGTCATTCAACACTCGTTTTGCTGATGTTTTGGGATTTTATAAAATTATTTCATTTCTAACGTATCAATGTCATTCCTGCTGCGGTCTCTGACATCCCTTGCATTCAGTCCACTCTAAATAAAGATATATAAAATATCATTAACATTGAAAAATGACAAAAAGGGGTAAA
>CM077110.1:2385669-2408589 GCA_039619505.1 Cimex hemipterus | reverse complement strand
CGAAACCAGTACCTTAACCTTCGTGAAGAGCTCCTTTACCATTGAGGCCACCGATGCCCATCATTTTTAGACTCCCAATATAGGGCAGGATAGTCATTATTTTTTTTTTTTCATGCCTACATTTTTTTTTTCTTATCGCTTTGTGTTCTATGTATGTTATTTCATACATATCGTTAATTTATTTTAGCTGGTTGTATTTAAAAAAAAAAGAGAAAAAAGTCGATTATAAGTTTCCAATTTTAATTGGCCAGTTGACAAATATCTGTTATAACAATAATATAATTAATTATACATAGAAAAAAAGAATGATTTGAAAATACTAATACAAAATTTTCTATAATTTTTTAAATTATTTTGTATTCTTAAGAAGTTCCGTCGTGCCATTTTTATTTTTTTAATTGTTGGGTGTTTTATTTAAAATATAAAACATTTGGAATATAAAATAATTTATTCAACCATTTGATAATAGTGGCAACAATTAGTCATTAATAACATTCTATATGATAAATAGGTATATTGTAAAATTTAATTTTTTTAACTTGATATTGACTATGCTGTGGATGAGACTGCAAGCTTTTTGAGGTGCTCCATGAAGAGCTGAAGGCTTACGTCGTCGGTCAGTACAGGCGCGCCGTAGTCGCCTCCCATTCCGTACATGTTGTTGTGCGTCTGAGAAGGGTTGACTTTCGAGAGGAGGAATCTCGCTTGCGACCCTCCGTGCTCCGTGTCGATGTACCGCGGCATAGGGAACCTGGTGTGGAGTATCTCTTTGGCGTCGTCGATCGGGGCCTGGAGCAGTTGTTTGAAGTTCTCGTATTCTGGCAGGTCTTGGTACCCCTGGGCCCTCCAGGATGCGATTGACTCGCCGTGGAAAATCAGAATCTGGAAAAATGTATCCAGCAGGAGAATACGATCGGGTTGAATACTCGTAGTATCTAGCAAGACGGGCTCAGGACCGTTGAAACTGTAACTGTACAATATCGGCTGTATCATGATTAAACTTTGCGATAGATCTTCTCTCATCAGGATGTGCCTGTAGTAGGAAGTCTCATCAGGGCTGTTGTTGAAGACCTGGAGGAACTGCGATCTCCGTAGATGGTACATGAATTGTGGATAAAGCGAGAAGTTTTCAGGCAGTCTGAAGCTCGAAGGGTCATCTTTGCTGTACTCGCCGAATTTCTGGCAGAGCCTAATGAGCATACGATCAGCCCAACGCATCACATCGGCACCGTCTTCGGTGTCTGCTCGGTGGACTACCATCCTAGCCATGAGCACTGCACCGGCTTCCTGGTCGAAGCCTGCACTGATGTGGAACATGTTTGTCGAAGCGTCCGCCCAGTTTCTCGCCACAGTCGTCACCCTTATCCTCCTTTGTCCCGTAGTCGCATGTTGGTACTGAGTTATGAACTGAACGCATCCTCTTCCTCCTTGAGGAATCGGTGCCGAGTGTTGATTCACGATATCAAAAAACAATGCGCATGTCGTATTTTGGTTGAAAGTGCACATTTTCCATTGACAAGTCCCACCCAGTCCTATGTCGGTCTCACTCACACAAGGCCCTTTTGTATTTAGGGAGACGCAAGGCCCTATCGCTCCCATCACTTTCAGTTCACGCGACGTTTTTACTTCCAGTATTCCGTTGAATGCCATTTTAATGTCGCCTTTCGGATCTCTAGCCAGTACACGCTGGAATGTCTGCTTGAACAGGGAAGAATTGAAAGAATCCCCCATGACCATATGACCTCCTGTGGAGTTGCAACACTGCTTCATCTCGTGCAGTCCTGTCTGATCGAGAGCACAAGAGTAAATGTCGATTGAATGCCCATTGGTCGCGGCTCTCAGCGCCACGGCGTCATAATGCTTGACAGCCTTTTTAAGATACCTGGCGTTATCTTTTTGAATGTCATGATGTGAACGGATCGGTTCGCGTAGGTCATCGTTCACCACAAGACCAGGACCCTGAGAGCATGGTCCTCCGACAAAGAGCATGATCCTTGCACCAGAATTAGGAAAAGAGCATTCAAGCAGGCCCACGGCGATTGCGAGGGCGGCTCCGGTCGATCGGAGTGGTCTCTTGCCTTGGAGCACCGGCCAAGGGTCTCTCTGCATCTCGCCCAAGAGATCTGTAAGGCTCATGTCACAATTTTGAACCGGCTGAATGAACCTGTTCATCGCCTGAGGCTGTTGTTGGGTCTGAGTCCTCGCTGCGACCTTCCCAATTCCTAGCATGTCTTGGATCTGTTTGGAAGTGAGCTCTTTCGTGCCACGAAACACATAGCTCCTCGAACATCCTTCGCAACCGAGCTCGTGCACCTGCACCATACGGCCAAAGCTGATAAGTCCGATAAGAGCGTTAGGAGGCAGGAGGCTCAATGAAGTCTGCAAGGAGTCTTTCAAAGCGCTGAGCTCTTCCTCATCAAGGCAAGTGTCTATGACAAGGAGAAAGATGGGCGGAAGGAACTGTGCTCTGGTAATAATGTACTCGATAGTGGAGAACGAAGGGATCAGCTCTGCCGGCTGGTGTTGTTCCGATATCGCAGCGTACTGAGGCGGAAAGGGATTCCTCTGGAAGCAGAAGTTGCACACCCAGAGTTTCGCCCTGTAGTCTACCTGGCACAGAGGGTTGAGAATGGCCCGGCAAGTGTTTCTCGTACAGAGCACTGGATCGTACTGGAGCGGAGGCAAGTCCAGCCGCTCCTTCAACGGTTGATACAGACATCCGACCGGGACGACCAGCTTCGACCCTTCAACCCTGCTCGACGGCCAGACGTTCCAGGTGAACCTCACTCCGTCCCGTTCCTCGCTCTGCTGTATGAACTCCTCGTAGGTCGTCATATCACGGCTTTCACCCTCGTCTTCTTCGCAAAACAGAAATCGGGCAAATTCTAAGACCTTTCAATCGATCCGATTCAGCCGAAACGCATCACTAAGCTCGGATTAAGTACCAACGGCAAGCACCAACCGACCCGGTCTTTGGGAAACGTCGAAAAACTAAAAAGGCCGAGTTTATCCACTTGACACGTAACCCTTGTTAAGGAGACACGATGTTGGTTACACTCACAACCCGGCCACATCGACAGAATCGAAGTCAGCTGAAAGTATGAAACTTTCACCAGAATTCGAACCCCTCTTTCACTCCGACCTCTCTCTATTTCTACTCTTATTGCACAATATACGGATTTCTTTCAAAATAGAACAAACAAGACGAAAATTCTTTAATAATTACGTTTAACGGGCAACCTATGAGAGAGATGCGATTAATCGCAGTGGAAACAAACTTGGATCGATTCTACGTCGATCTGTCAAGACGCGTCACTTCACCAAACCAATCCGTTTTTCCTTTCTCCTTTCTGTTTACAAGTACTACGTTTTAAAAATCGAAATAAAATAAATCATTCAGTCTTCTTTTAACTAGTTTTTACTTTAAAAAAGTACATTTTTTACTAAGTTCTTGACCAATAATTCAGAGCTATTCACTTGATTCTTTTTTACCTTTGCCACGTCTGTTTCCAAGCAGTACAAATTAACAAACGAAATAAAATAAATCAGTCAACCTTGTTTTAATTACTTTACATAGAAAAAGACATTTTCCCAGTTTTTGGGTAGTAATTCAGAGCCATTCGCTTTATTCTTCGCCTATTGTTTACTTTCTCCATACTGTTTCCTAGTAATACAAAATAAAATAAAATAAATAAATCTTGTTTCAAGTACTTTACATAGAAAAAGACATTTGTTCAGTTTTCAGCCAGATGTAGATGTAATTTTTCCAGGGTATGATAAATTGTGCCCTTTGAGAGCTGGTATCCCCCTACTGCCTAAAGCACATCGATGAATCCTATTTAATCAAGAAACTTGATTAATAGGCCAGATTTTAGTGTTTGAAGCTCTTCTATGGTCACATTGTACATCCCAAAACATTTCCTCCTGCGGGCTAGTGTAGCCTCGCAGTTTGTTAGTAAATGTGTGTCTTTTTTGCCTACTCGCAGAATCTACATGTGCCATTTTGGATTGTTACAATTTTCTTTAGGTGTCCATTTCATCTGCAGCGGCCTGTTAGGATTCGCAGTCTATTCCTGCTTCCTTTGGCACATTCCTTGCCAAAATTGTTTAGAAGATTCTTGGATTGTTTTGTCCAATGAGTGAATTCCATTGTTCCTTCATGTTCTTTTCGTCCTTCTGTCTGAAATATTCGTTAATAGTGTGGATTCCTATGCCACAGAAGGGTTCGGGCCCAATCAGCAGCGGTGTGGCAGCCCCTTTTCTTGCAAGGGTGTCCGCTTTCTCATTGTCTTCTACTCCCATATGTCCTCGGACGCAGCAGAAGCTGATTTTATTCTGCATACTAATGCGTTTAATTTGTTTTTGCAGTTCAGCACCATCCTTGAATTAATGATACTTGAGCTTAGTGCTGTGATGGCTGCTTGACTGTATAACATTATAGCTATATACTTGTTTTTGTATTCTTTATTTAGGTTGAATTGGACACATCTTTCTATTGTGTGAATCTCAGCTTGGAAGATGCTGGTGTGTTTTCCCTTGGGTTCTGAGTATTTGGTTCCAGTCCAAGTCCTGCCCCCGTACTGTCTTGTGTTCTAGATCCATCTGTGTACCAGAGGATGGTGCCATTTTTAAAGGAGTTGTTTCCCTTTCTTTCCCATTCCTTTTTGGTACCCAGATATATTCGGAATTTTTGGTTAAATTCAAATATCCTGTTCATGTCGTCTCTTGGAGTGCTGGCTAGTCTTTCCATAGTTTGTTTCTGACTCTCCATTTCAGTTGTATCCCTGTTGGAGGTTTCCCTTTAATAAAGTTGGTTATGATATTCTGTGCTGTCTTTTCTACCATGTGATGTAGGGGGATTAGTCTTTATATCTTTTCCATGCTGATTGTAGGTCATGTTCTCATCGCTCCCATTCCGTGCTTTGACCAGGGCTAAGGTTCTTTGTTCTTCTCCTAGTTTTGTCCCAGGGAAGAACACTACTATCGAGTGAGGTTTGGGAACATCCTCCCCGACCCTCACTGGTAGTTTCTTTTGTTTATTTAGCTCCAGTTTAGGAGCTATTTCCTGCAGCCATTGAACCTGAAGTGTATGCTTTCAAACTGTACTTGACTTCCCATCCTTTTAAAATTTCTTCAATGAGGGTCTCCCCTGGGGGGGGGGGGTCAGCTCTTTCGTTGTTAGAGTTACCAGAGGGTATTACTCCAGGAGCAAAGCCACTCTTATAATCTTTGGTACTCCAACGTAACTTACGCTTGGAGCAGCCTCCCTGGCTTTCAGGTAATAATTCAAAGCCATTCACTTGATTCTTGTTCTCCTTTGGCCCCGTCTGTTTCCGAAACGAAATAAAATAAAATAAATTTAAAATAAATTAGTCAATCTTGTTTTAACTACTTTACATTAAAAAAAGATATTTTTTTTTCACAAGTTTTCGGGTTATTCAGAGCCATTCGCTTTATTCTTTGTCTATTTTTCCCCCCTTTCTCCTTACTGTTTCCAAGTACTACATATTAAAAAACGAAATAAAATCAAATAAATCAGTCAATCTTCTTTTAATTTTTTATTTACAAAAAGTACATTTTTTACTAAGTTCTTGACCAATAATTCAGAGCCATTCACTTGATTCTTGTTCTCCTTTGGCCCCGTCTGTTTCCAAACAATACAAATTAACAAATAAAATAAAATAAATTTAAAATAAATAAAATAAATCTTGTTTTAACTACTTTACATAAAAAAAGATTTTTTTTTTCACAAGTTTTCGGGTTATTCAGAGCCATTCGCTTTATTCTTTGTCTATTTTTCCCCCTTTCTCCTTACTGTTTCCAAGTACTACATATTAAAAAAACGAAATAAAAATCAAATAAATCAGTCAATCTTCTTTTAATTTTTTATTTACAAAAAGTACATTTTTTACTAAGTTCTTGACAAATAATTCAGAGCCATTCAATTGATTCTTTGTCTATTTTTTCCCCTTTCTCCGTACAGTTCCTAAGTACTACATATTAAAAATCGAAATGCAATAAAATAAATTTCGCAGAAACATTTGTAGAGAATACTCTAACAACTTTATTAAAATTGAGTTAATTTTTTTATAAATAACAATTTTTTTTTATAATTAACAAATAATACATTTTCTGCTTTCTTTCTTGAAATATTTTTTGTAAGAGGGATACTTGCTTTGTGAAATAATATGTTATTATGTATGTTATAATAATATGTGTATAATAGACTTACCACATTTTCAGGATTTAGGATTTTGTCTGATTAATACTATCATCTAACTCTTCAGGAATTTGCAATTCTGCAAAATGTTGTTTTCTAAATACGTTGTAGGATTTACAGTGGAGAATTCTATGGGTCATCAAATCTTTCGATACAGACGAGACAATGGGGACCAGGGTATAGTTCTTCAATTTTACAGGATGAACTTGTTAGGTGGCGTGGGAAACTTTTTGTTTGCTCTTCTGACTTGACATATAAATTTTGTTATTCCAAATCGGACATTGAGGTTAATTTATGAAACTGAAAGTTGGAGTTACGTATATGTCTGTTGTTAATATTGAATCTGCAGTTAAACAGTCAGTCTTTATTTAATAATTGGTTTTTCATAGACTCTATCAATGTATTTTCGTGTTTTGTCAATAATGCAACTTCTTGCCAAAATCTCCGCGCCCCAATCATTTACTTTCGTTAACAATTTTGGCAACCTGTCATTTTCAAAAATGCCTCGAGGTCTGCAGGGTAGTTTGGTAGTTTATGATTTGCCTACCCGTGCTGTTTTTGTCTGTCAGGCACTTTTCGGTTGAACCAGTTTTTCCCCACAAATTTTTAATAAACGTTAGATCAACTTTCGATTTACAAACCATTAAATATTTATGCATTTCAAGTCGTTGGTCAGCTTGAAAGGAATGATTAATAATTTGAACTGTCTTGAGTGTTGTGTCTTGGAAAAGTACAAATTTAATCAACTTTAGTGTTAATTTGTTAAAAGCCCCTATTGTTGTTTGTAATTGGTTATTTATTTTTATTTTTATTGCAGTCACTTTTAAAAACGGCCGACCAGTTGAAAATAAAAGGTCTGTGTGAAGTCCCTGATGGGAAGGAGGGCGCCGAGGTGACGCCGTTGCCGCATAACACTTCCAGAAGGGGTCTTTCACTCCGCCAAAGACGTTTGGCCACTGCAAAGCGCCGGCTTCAATACCGAGAACGCCTGAACCATTCCAACCAGTCGAATCTAAGCCAGGTGGGTACCCCGTTTAAATATTAAACTTTTCAAAAATAGCCACACGGGGTAACTTGGATTTTTCAAGATGGATTGCATGGATGTCGGTACGGTGATGGAGGACTCGAAGGAACTGCCCTCGCTGGTCGTCGTTGACCCTAGCCAGGCATCACTGGCCGACCAGGGGATGATCCTGGCCTCCAGCCCGAGGCAATTAATGCAACCCTCACACAACAATATCCAGCAATCACAGGTTGGGGGAAAAAAAATCCTCTAAATTTGTAGAAACACAAAAATTTGAATGAAATTTATTATGGAAACATTTTTAAAAAAATATTTTTTTAAGTTTGTTATTATCGTGTTATTTTATTGCTAGGTTCCAGTGGAAAACGGTGGAAATGATGAAAATATGGCTGAAATGGGACGAGTACCGACACCTCCGTCAACTTTAGTCCCGACATTGGAAATACAGCAATCCGAAACTCACAGAGACGTTGCAGGTACTTCAAAAATTAAAATCATTATTGAACCAAGGATTTGTCTTATCCTTTTCACATTCATTAATTTTAATAGTCAATGTCATCAGTTACTTATTTGTGAATTTTTTTATCTCAATAACAATAATATTATAAATGATAACTAATGTATTTATAACTAAGGCATAAAAAAATACATCGTTGTTTGTTTACAGTGGATTCTAGCGATTTAGGAGTTGTGGATAATAATGTGAAAGTCAAATTTGAAACTTTGCGAGCGATCGAACAAGATCCCTTAGACATGGAACAGATAACGGATCGAGTTAGTGTCGTTTTTTATTAATTTAGTTTATTGCATGACAGAATTGTTCATGATGTTTATTTTTCAGACGGTTCAAACAAACGATGACGACCACGGCATGCACACTATGATGATCACACCGGAACTACTCGGCCTCATACCATCATCGAATTCAGGTTGGTACAAAGCAGAAAAAAAAAAAAAAAATTAAAAATTAAAAACACAAATTAAATTTTTTCTGTCATTGCAGATGGAAGTGAGGCTGGAAGCACCAATGCCAAAAATGGAATCGGCTGTTCCAGTACAAAAACGTGGACGCAAGAGGACATGGGAGCCGCACTGGACGCTTTAAGAAACCAGACGATGTCGTTGAGCAAAGCCTCGTTACATTTTGGCATCCCTTCGACTACTCTGTGGCAAAGGGCGCACAGGCTGGGAATCGACACACCGAAAAAAGACGGGCCCACGAAATCCTGGTCCGAAGATAGTCTCAACACCGCATTGGACGCTCTCAGGACTGGATCTATATCTGCCAACAAAGCCAGCAAAGCTTACGGTAAGACTCTGATTTATTTTAAGTTTTTTCTTAATTGAGTAAATTTTTTGTTTGTTTCAAAGGTATACCGAGCAGTACGCTTTATAAAATTGCAAGAAGGGAAGGAATTAGACTTGCCGCTCCGTTCAACGCCGTTCCGACAGCATGGGTTCCAGAAGATTTAGAAAGGGCTCTCGAGGCGATTCGATCTGGACAGTTTACAGTACAACGGGCAGCTACAGAGTTTGGAATCCCTTCCGGTACGTTGTACGGGAGGTGTAAACGAGAGGGTATAGAGCTATCTCGAAACAACCCGACACCTTGGTCGGAAGATGCCATGCTCGATGCTTTAGAAGCTGTTCGGTAAGTAAAATTTAATTAATTAATATATTACAAATTTTTAATTAAAATTTGTACAATCAGAAACGGCCAGATGAGCATAAACCAGGCGGCGATACACTACAACTTACCTTACTCTTCGCTCTACGGCCGTTTCAAACGTTGTAAATACGAGGCGGAGGGTCTTAGTTCAGGCGGGGAGATGGAAAACGATCAGCCCATGATACACCAGCAGCAGCAGTCCCAAACGCAGCAACCGCAGGCGCAGACGCAAGCTCAATCGCAGCCCCAGGCTCAACCTCCACAGGCTCAGACTCAACAGCCGCAGATAATGCTCGTACAGTACCAACAACCGCTGCAGATGTATCAATCGGCCACATGAGTATTGCAGCCTGCGGCGCATTTGTATATATCTTAGGGAATGTGCGCCCTGGGCGGTAAACAAGAAAAATAAGCAAAAAAAAAGAAAAAAAAAAGAAAGAAAAAAGGAGTTTCTGTGGGAATAACAACTTGATTAATTTGATGTTTTTATTTATTAAAATTCTTTGCGTTTTTATTGTTTATTGTTTAAAATTTGTAGTTTCTTTTATAAGAGAAGGTTTAGCAATTATAATTAATTTTAAAATAATAATAGAAATTCAGTTTGAATTATCATTCTAGATTCAAATTTCAAACTCAACAACAAAATGCAATTTTGAAAAGGTTTTTTTTTTTGTTTTTGTTTAAATATTTTACGTTTGTTTCACAAAGCGGCATATTTTTAAATGATCATATATTAATTTATAATGATAGTGCTCTCTCAAATTCGGTACTGAAAAATTTGAATACAGAGGGGTGTTTAAAAAAAAAATTGTACAATAAAACAAATTTCGATACACTTTATTATTTATTGCAATCGCAGCAAAACGTTACACCTAAATTAAAATATACCGTTTTTCTAAAAAAGAAAAAAAATTATTTTTCATTGATTATAATATTTGATACGATGATTATTTGGAGATTGTGGGATGCGATCTGGTGTCGCTATTAAGAAAAAACTCGTCCCAACGTTTCGATCCTTATTGAGATCATCTTCAGGCCTTAATAAAGATCAAAATGTTGGCACTACAGAGGAAATGTTTTTCTAAACGTACCGCATTCCACGATCTCCAAATAATTATTTATTAACGATCTTTAAACACAACACATTTGTTATAATTTATATTAATGTTTTTTAAACTTCTTAATAAATTTTTTTTTTTTGAAAAACCATTAAATAAATTATTTAACATTTTCTTCATAGCTTCTTTCCCTTCTGCATTCATTTTTAAATGGTTGGTGTACTTAACATTTCATTTTTTAGTAGTGAAGGCAGGCGAGGGATTCATTGAACAGAAGAATTTTTTTTTCCTTCACTCCTCTCATTCGTTCTTTCTTTCTATCTCACTCACTCACTTTTTTTACTTGCACACTCAACACACGCCTATTCACTCCCCTTCTCTTTATTTCTCTCTCACTCACTCACCAACTCAGAACTCACATTTACTTACTCATTCACTAAATCACTCAACTTCTCCTTCTCTCTCTCTCTCTCTCTCTCTCTCTCTCTCTCTCTCTCTCTCTCTCTCCCCACTCACTTTCTCACTTACTATTTCACTCAACATTCGATTTATGTACTCTCACACTTACTAACTCACTCTCTTTCTCTCTCTCATCTCTCACTCGCTTACTTTTCTCCCACTCAATCATTAAGTATTTGAAATTCTCACTTCTTGATTTTTTTCGAATTACCGGAATGTTCTTAGTGCTGAAGTAAAGATTAGTGAGAGAGCACTGTGTATAACATGAAAGTTTTATTTGATATGTATAAAAAAAAATTATTGTTCAAATTATGCAATGTTGATGATTTGATTTTAAAATAATATTATTTATTAGTCTGAAGAAACGTTTTTATTTGTTTATATCAATATTTAACTTCACTTAAATTAATCTTCAATACTTTGAAATGCCTGCTATTGTTGTTATTTGAATCCATTTAAAAAGCTGGAAAATTTTGATAAAAGGACAGAAGCCCGTGCGTAACGTAAACTGATAATAAATTAAACAACCGCTACAAAAATCCGAAGGCAAATTTACTCGTAATATTAAAGAATCGGTACACAATCGTAAAAAAAAAAAAAAAAAAAAAAAAAAAAAAAAAAATGATAATTTTGAATAGTTCCCCATTCCGCTTGTTTGATGTCCAAGCGGGTCGTTTTTTTTTCTCGATTACAAAAATCCTAATGATTGACAGTTTAATCGAATGTTTGAAAATGTTTTATTGGTTAGAATTAAATTTTATTTTACTTTGTGAACGAGCTTCTGCTACTTTAATTAGTTTTATTATTTTTTTTTTGTTTACAAATCTGAACCTTCATTTTTTTAATAAAACATCATTCCTTCTTTCCCTTGAATCTTGGAAACGAAAAATTGAAAAACGAAAAACTGAGTCATATCAAATTTTTAAACTTAAGACTTAATTTCCCATTGATACTTTAAGATATTTAATTATTATACATTTTTACATTATTATTTAATATTATTTATGTAAAGGGTTTGATAAAAAAAACAAAAAGTGAAAAGAATATAGAGTTTTATATATTATATATAAATTATTTACAAATATTTACAAAAAAAAGTGAATATATATTTTTATCAATTAGATATTAAGTCCATACAATTTTAGAGTAGTATTTCAAAACAAGAAAAAAAAAGAATTCACAGTTTTAGGTTTTAAATTTAGAAATTGATCATATTAGCTAAATAGTTTTTAGAATTTTTGTTGTGACATTAGCCAAAGAAAGAGACTCCAATTTTTGTTATTTTCCTTTTCTTATTTTATTTTTCTCCAACGCTCCACGAATCTTGCATTTGAATTAGTCTAGTCAGAAGAAAACATTTATCTATATATATAATAAATTCATTAAAAAATAATGAGAAAAAAAAAGAAAAAAAAAAAGCTATTGCCAAAATATGTATTTTGTTATTTATTGTCGAAGATTTAATATATATATATATATTTAGCGACTAATGTACAAACTATGTTTTCAAAAATTTACGGATTCGTGCAATATAGTTTTAAAATTCATTTTAGCTGTGACAAACAAAAGAAATATTGTGTAAACGGAGGGAAAATGTTGTATTAATTATGAAAGTAAATACAATGGATTTATGTATTTAGTGTATTTTCATTCGGTTTGTTCTCTCCCCCCCCATTCACGATTGCCTTTTATTTGTGCGTATCAATGTTGTGAATTGGGTGTTTTTTCGAGATAAAAGTTCGGTTCGAAATATGATCGAAGGTGTCGTCATGCTTTGGCCGATAATTATCGGAAAGTAGTAAAAAAAAACATAAGTACTATTTATTTGAACAGGAGCAATTTGTTATCAATTGAATTAACTTTACATAATAGAGCAGGCGACATTTATCACTATGACAATCCAATAAAAAGTATTTGTTTAAACTGATGACTAATTTATAAAGAGTGATTTGCTGCTCGTATGACATCGACATGAATTTTTGTCACGTGCATCAAAAGCAGGGAAAGTACGTATCATCAACCATGGTCCGATTTTTAACCCTTTCTTCTTTTTCCCTTATGTTTTTTTTTTCTCTTTCTGTTTAGGGTAGATATTTTGCCCAATTTTTCTACTTTAGTTGTTTGCTGTATTTATTGTTTTTGTTTTTTTATGTTTTGTTTCGTTTATCTTTCTTTTTGCGCTTTGTTATTCATTTATTTAATTTATGGATCCAAATCAAATTTATTTTATTTATTTTTATTTATTTATTTATTTTTTAAAATGAGGGTTCACAACAGCAGAGGTCATATAAACCCTCAGGTTTTTGAATACAAAAATACATCAAAGTAATCCCTTCTTAGTGCCAGTTCGGAAAGTTTAAATTCAGAGAGGATTCCACGGTAGGCAGAGTTCGGAGGAAGATTGAGTTTGTAGGAAAGTTTTTGTAAAAATTTTTCGATAATTTAGATAATAGAATGGGTTCCAAACAGGTGAAGCACATTCTAGTACGGGCTGTACGAAAGCTTTATAAAGATGGGCAAAACATAGAGGATTTTTAAATTCATAGGTTCCGGATGATGAAACCTAGATCTATTTTTTTATTATTATTTTTTTTTATTGAATAAATACGTTTTCTAAACTTGAGCTTTTGATACATACACCAAGATCCTCAACTCAACTCGCGTTAAAAGAGCATCATGGAGAGTATAGTTATAAATAAAAGGTTGTTTCTTACGAGAGAATGTAATTTTGTAAGATTTGGAAACATTAAGAGGACGTTATCATGTTAAAGTTGGGAAATAAATTTTATCCTCGTAAAACAGTTGAAACATCTACCACAGTATCCTTTTTTCACACTTTAACATAAAATTTCTGCATTTTCGTTCAATTTAATTAAAGAACAATGAAAGCTTATTGAACGAAGTGAAAGACAAAAACATTTGCCTAGCTCTACCATAATTTTTTTCCAAGGTTGAAAATTTAATTTTTTCACACATTTTATCAGTTTTTGAAAGATTTAGTGTGTTTTTTTTTAAACACATTTTCAATGCTTTTTTTATTTCCCCAAAAATTAATAGATCAAGATGTGATGTCAAAAACAAATGTAGAATCCTTCATCGCAGAATGGATCCAAACAAAACAAAGAGAGAAGAAGTGGATAAAATCTAGCAGTGCACATAGTAAACTTATAATAAAACAACCCTCACCAAAACTAGCAAAAACACTGCTACAATTGGAGAGGGCAAATCTCAGAGGAGTGGTAGGACTACTAACCGGCCACTGGCATCTAAGAAAACATCTGCTGCATCTGCAACATTGATGATCCCATTTGCAGACTATGTAATGAAGACGAGGAAACAGCCACTCATATCATCTTCGAATGCGAAGCAACGGCTCAATGGAGGTTCAACCTAACGTATGGAAAAGACTCAGGGAACCACGTCAATGATTTGATACTTCTGAGCAAAAGGATCGAATCTATAGACTAAACTAAGGAACTGGGAAGGTACAATAAGCCAGAAGGCTGCAGTGCCTGGGGTACGCAAACCCCGCCTCCTAGTATCCTTTTCCACCATATCATACCATCCCAATAGATCAAGAGATGAAAATCGTACATAGTTGGAAAAAAAGTTTGAATATCTGCGAAAAGGTGGTTCATACATTGTTGCATTTGAGGTGTAGAAAAACCTGACGATTTGTTGTATAAATTGTCATAAGCTCGAATCTGAATTTGTGTACATGTGCATGGATGGACGTGCAATGGTCACCAGGGACTGGAGGAGTTCCCTCCTGAGCACTGCAGCTGTACAGTTTATTGTACTATACCCTGGCTCCATATTTTTGGAGGAGGGCTCACAACTCAAAGTGAACTTGTGCTCTCGTACCAGTGTTCTTCCCCTTTCATTGATGAGTGCCATGTCAATTTCTTTTAATTGCAGACACCGGTTCCCTTAGGTATCAGAAAAATTCCAGAGGCGACGGTGGGGATCGAACCCACGACCGCAGGGTCTACTAGAAGAGAGTCTGACGCCTTAACCACTCGGCTAACCCCCCCCCCCCCAATGTGTGCATACACACATGTATATATACAGAGTTGAGTCCATTGCTTCTTGCGTTTGACTGTCAATTTACGACAAACACACCAATAGTGTTGGCAGTCTAGGGTCAGCCCAGGGCTCTGGAGACTATCAACAGCTAGGTTATTTCAATCTTTAAATATAAACTCAATCTAATTGCCTTGAGGGTACTCAATATCCCACTGACCCTTTCGCACTAATAAATACATTCAGTCTCAAAACATAGATAAAGTATATACACAGTAAAACTGAAACAAGGGAACAAATAATCGCTGCCTTACTCAAGCACAAGCTTTGTTTAAGTAGTACATAGATAAGCTGTGGCCCAACCTTTTTTTAACCTCGCTATTCTTAATCAAGTGAGGATTTTTCTAAGAGTCAGATCTTCCGAGGCCACTTTTTGACAGTGCTCTTGATACATGTGCTGCTCTAGCCTAGTTTGTTTTTAGTTTTATCGTCAGATAGGCAGGTTGCGGTGGTAGGTCTGGAGGTTAGGATGCCTTAGCCTCCTTTGCCTTTTTGCTCCTTAGTACCTTAGACAAGAGCCCCCGTTTTGTTGAGATGCTCCAGTTCATGGTACTTTTCTAACAAGAACTCAACAGAGTTAGCAGAAAGCCAGTCGCAGACAGTAACTGGGCTGAAAGAATCGGTGCAAACTAGGTTATGTGATATTGTAATTGTTATATTCTGCTGTCACTAGGAAATTTAACATTAAATTCAATCCAGACACATTTACTCCAACTTATCTTTTTGTACGTTTACAAATTGTGCCCTGTTCAAATTGTATTTATACAGTAATCCCTTAACATTCGCGGGGGTTCCTGAAAATTACCGTGAATGTTAAATCCGCGAATGTTGAATCTATTTTCTTATGTTATAGGGAGGGTTACGTTCCGACTGAAAAAATTGTTATAAGTTTTAAATCAAAAGAATTTATTTGTAATACATTTGTACAAAAAAATTTCTTTATCTACGTACATTAAAAATTAAATGTTTTATTTCTATTTCTAGACGTGGATGGAAGAAAACAGCTGCTAATGGTTCGCTGTTTCTCACAAATATTCAGTTCTTTCAGCATTTCCACATAAGGAATGGAAGCGGCCTCGACATCCCTTTTAAATTGTAAACTTCGGTTCAACGATGGGTCCAAATCCATTGTCTTTTGAACAAGTTGGTCCCTTATCGTTAGAATTTCTCTGATCTGTTTTGCAGAAAAACTTGGGCCTGAGAGAAAATATTAAATGAATAGAAATGTTAAAAGTAAAAACTTGCCAGACTTACTCTTTTCACCACCCCGACTCTCATCTTCACGTTCAACTTCTTCACATTCCTTAGAGTTTAACTTGCAATCACCAGATGGATTTGCACAAATTAATAAGCTTCGATCTTTGGCCGCCTTAAATCCTGTAGCTGTTGTTTCCGCTTTTGAAACGAACGTGCGATTCGGCATCTTCTTCCAGAAAAATCCCGTTTCCTCAGCATTGAAAACGTGCTGAGGTGAGCATCCTTTGTCTTCTTTGATTTTTTGGAGTGTCGCTGGAAATCGTTCCGCTGCTTTGTGGTCTGACGATGCTGCTTCTCCGACTAATTTCAAGTTGCGTAGATTGAGACGTTTTTTGAAGTTCTCAAGCCACCCTTTGCTGGCTTGGAAAACGGACTTGGAATCAGAATTTTCATTAATCATATCATGTAGTTTTTTTGCCTTGGCTCTTATCAATGCCGAGCTCAAGGGCAATCTTTTTTGCGCCATGTCTTCTATCCATAGTCCTAACGCTTTTTCAGTTTCTTCCAGCCCTTTGTTTCGAATTCGGCACACTCTTTTTGCCGACGCTGAAGAAGAAGCTGCTACACTGTCCCTTATAGAGGTCTCTTTTGACTTTATAGAACGAACAGTTGATTCGTTTATATTTTTTCTTCGACCTACAGAGGCAAAAGACTCACCCGCACGTAAAGAATCCAAGATTTCAATTTTTTCACGGAGAGTGAGGACAGTTTTTTTTCGTTTCGTAGGTGTCATTTTGAGGTATGCGAATAACACGAAAGAATAAAACCGACCGAGAAGAAAAACTAGTGAATATTTTGTTGGGAGGAAGACAAAAGTGTTGTGAGAATTAATTAGGGCTTTACGCCTCCCCATTTTTCAGAGGATATTGCGTCTGTCGGTATTTTTTTGTTTACTCAAGTGTTATTTTTCCGCGAATAAACAAGTCCGACCTTCCGTGAATGTTAAACCTTTACTCATTTTTTCATAAGCGAATAAGTGAAAACCGCAAATGTTAAGGGATTACTGTATATAAAATTTTACGGTGAGGTTTAACTTTATTAAAGAAAAGCAATTATTTTTTTGCTTGTAGATGGGTCATTTCTAATCATTTTCATCTGCCTATCATTGTTTTTCCTGTCAAAAGTGTTTTGGCTCCTCGCCATCTTTATTAGTGGGTCTGCGCCCAATGATCGAAAACTTCATCACTCCAGACTTGTTGAAGGAGTTTGTCTATTAAATTTTTTATATTTTTTAAAAAATAAAATGTTTTGTTTGAGTCAAACTGTTTAAGTCAAAATTTTGTCTGGAGAAGAATATAATTTTTCAAATGTTATTTAAACTATTTTTGTTGTCTTTGGTAGTTGGTTGGGTGAGAAAGTAGGAAATAAATTAAACTGATTGGAAATATGTTTCTTTTTATTTTTCATTTGAACAGTTGACAATTTTCTTCCTTAAATATTAATCAAAGATACAATTATAAAACATATAAACACAAACAGTGAATATCACAGATATATTTATACGATAATGATTTGCTAATAAATTTTTAAATTTTTTTTTCTTCTCATATTCACGAGTGCCATTGAGATTGAGACGACAAGGGTGTTTGTGCCACTTCTGAATAACCCGATCACCTTTCAGTCGATTTAAAATTTCAGTCGTGAAACTTTGCCCATTTGGAAATTTTACTATGACAATTTTTATGATACAGTTTATTAGAAAAAATTCTGATACTAAAATTCCACCCATTGTTTTACCGATGTTGATATTTTTTACCCGGACGGTTTCCAGACTATTTCTCTGTTCCTAGATGATTCAAAACAAAACTAATACCGTATTTGTATAATAAAACTTCTACACACTACAAAAATTGTTAAAACTTTTCTTCAACCCTGATTGGAAGAGCTTTTTTATATTTACCTCTCTAACATGGAAGTCTTAATCGTTTTATTATCTAAAATTATTGTTATAGTTTATATCTTACTAGTAATAGTGTGAGACTAGACATTTAGACATTTAGGTATTTCATTGTTATGATTAGTGATAATGACTAAGCTACTAGAGTAAAATACCCTTTTGGAAAAATTCTTTTCAAGAAAATCTTGCTAGTTCAACTCTTGCTCAAATTCCCCCAAAACATTATTCTGTATAAGTTCTTTCTATTGTTCAATTTATACAGATGTATAACCCATGTATAAACGTCCAATGGAGTTTGCAAAAAAATTTTGTTTTATGGTAAAATTGTATTGGAACCCTTTAAATTAAAATGGTTTAAAATGGCAATCTTTAACTGAAAACTTGAAACGATCAGCTAACAATTTTCTACACTTCTTCTAACATCATCATCCTCAGTACACCGTGAAAAGTCGGCTTGTAATTGTATTTCGAATAGAAAAGTTGCTTTCGCCATCTTCGGGATACAGCACGCAAAGCTGCTCTTTTTTCGGCGCAGTGCTGGAGAAAAGATTTTCCCCGTTTTACGCTTCTTCCGGGTCAACGACGACGATTTCGTGTTGGTCGTCGAGCGGTGATGCTCGATCAGACCTGTCCGAAATAGACCTGGAGCAAGATTTCCTCCTCATTTCTCTGGATCTTCGTCTTTTGACGGAATCCCCTATGTTCGCCCTGGATCTGTATTCAGTGCTGCCTTGGGATGGCGTCTTGGCCATCGACTCTCTTCTCGAGTGGGGCGTCGACCTAGAGATCACAGGCATCATTTCTTCATCCCTCGATAAGTACCTGCCGGTCAATTTTAACTTTCGTTACAATTACAAATAACAAACATGTTTTAAAATTGATATTTTTTATTTTAGTTTACAATATTTCAAGCATTAAACACTCATCATCAGGTTGAAGGAGTTTCAAACACATCCCTCGACATGAATGTTGTTACTCCTTCAACCTGATGAGCGTTTAATGCTCGAAATCCTGATCGTTATAAACAACAAATCTGTGAGTAGAACTATCAACTAAAAGTGAATCGACAACTTCACCCCACCTTCATTATTCCTAAACCAAGGTAAAGTGATATGTTTCAAGAACAAGGAAAATTGAAAGTTTACCACATGGTAAGGTCTCATATGAATGTTTAGTTATTTATAAATGTGTAAACACTAATAATATATTATTTAAGCCGTAATACCCTCGATTATCATTGCAGGGTAGGTACGTCAGGCGGTTTTTGTATAGATGTCGGTAGTTCCATACTGTTAACTACAGACTTGGGCATGGCTGTTTGTTTAACTTGAACGTAATTTGGGAGCATTTGTCCACATTTTGCACCATTATACTGTGAGCTCAAGTTGATCCTGGATATTGGATGTGGCTTGGGTAGGTTTAAAGTGGGTGTTGGGAAATATCGGCATATCGGCGTGCAATGGTATATAGGATGGGGCCAAGAATGTTCCCTTGCGAGACGTTCCTGTGTCGGACTTGACTCAGAGAACTCATTGACGCCACAAGAAACAAACAAACCCACCACTGAATATGGCGAAACGTATCCGACACTAAAACCGCGAGAAAAGTCTGAAACGACCACGCTACTGATTCAACAACCCGTAGACTCGAAGAAGAAATTAAAAAATGATTAAACCTTCAAAAATCACGTGAAATTATAATATACATTCTATACCAGATGGGAAAAAAATGGGCCAAAGGATTACCTCTAACTCTTGCTGGTTTACTGACAGCTCCAACCCAAAGACCGAACTGAGGTAAACCTAGGTAAATATGCTACAGTTTTCAAATCTGAACTTATAGCGATTGAGCAAGGTCCGTCTTGACCACTTTAGACATACGTAGTTGAACTACGGGGTTCTGCCAAGCCATCCAACAACATCCAGCGCATCCAATCTTTCCAAACAAAAGTTATGAGACATGTTCGTCAAAGCTCCTTACTACTCCTCACTATCCCCAACGACCTCAATATTAGTTTTGTCAACCAACTCCCCGATTCCAAAAGTCGCTCGATCCACCAGATAGGAATTGCATGAGACTTTTCTACACATTCCCATCCCGAGAACCGACGCGTGGCCTTAATCGATGAGGGTGTCTAAATCTGTTTAGCCCTTAATCCCTTGCACTGAGTGCCAACATTCGATGGTTTCTGGCAAGTATCCTCCAGGCGCAGAGTACGAATAAATACTCTGACCGTGTAAAAAAAAGTATACTATCATCAACCCAACGAAAATTTATGTCAAGAAGAGACAAAGACTTCTGAGTACATCAATATGCTATTGTTTTCTACGAGGGTAACATGTCCTTGTGCAATGTAGATATTGATACTTTACTCGTGAGAAGAATTCTTTAGTTCATTAAAAACTGGAAATCTTCGAGGACCTTACCGCGGCGACCAGGAGTGTGTGTCGTAGTCGTCGTTTTCGACAGGTCTTTGCCGCACTAGTCTTCTAGAGTCGATCCTCCGCGTACGGTCCCTCACTCGGAGGGTGACTGGACATTCCAGGTGGAGGTCCATCGCCATAGAGACTTGCGATCCTCTCCCCATCGCGGCTGCCAGTTCCAGGCTCTGCCGACTTCCGCCTCTGCCGGTCGGCGAGAAGCAGGCTCCGTAGTCCGGATTGTCTACGCTAAGGGCCTGCCTCTGCAAGAGGTAATGCGGGCTGAGGAGGGCGCAGGAAGTCGGCAAGAGCCGAGGTGGAGGCTGGGCCACGAGATCGGGGGCCGAAGGGCTTTTGTTCAAGCCCGCGACCTGAGGTCTTGAGCCGAGCTCTCTGGAGAACTGGACGAAAGCCGCCGTCAGGGCTCTCCTGGATATCTGGTCACTCGGTGCCGGGGACGCCCTGCCTTCCCATTTCGTTTGACAGGACGTGGACCTCCTGCTGTCCCCGCCGGACCGCACGCTCCCCTGCATCCTTGTGGATTTGTTGCGGGCCGGGTAAGAACTCGGCTGCCTCGTCCTCGGTGTGGGCACCACCTTCGCTGCCGAGTCACGCGCCTCGAATGTCATAACGCAAGCCGCTACAACAATAAAACCTACAACAAAACAACAATTTTTAAAATCTTAAATATAAATCAAGAACAATATTTAATATAATAAATTCTTTAATTTGGAGTGAACAGCATTTTGTTATGGTTCTAACTACTTTATAGCAAGTGTTGAAAGTTCAATTATTGGGTTGGAGCAAAATTAATGCAGCTTTTCAAATTTTTTTATTTTCATACGTGCTTGTCACATGAACAAAGCTAAGTCCTCAAATCTAATTTATGGTTAAGTGACTGGGAGTTTGTCAGGGCCGTTTTTGATTGGAAGCGTATCGTTGAGACGATGCATGGAGGCCGGGACCGAGTGAGTGTGCCTGTTGGTAGAGAGATCAGTTGGCTGAAGTCCAAGCCGTGAGTCGGCTGACTCTAATTCGGTTGAAGAGACTTTGGTGCAGCATTTGGCCGAGTGCAACGGTTTGTCTGTAGTCAAGTCGGCTATGTTGAGAAGGCAAGTTCAAGGCTAACGCTGAGAGTGATAAGAAAGTACTCGCCAGAGATTGGTGAGATCTCGTCGGTTAGACGAAGGTATGAGTGAGACCTCGTCGGGTTGACGAGTTTTGGAGGAGATAGGTGAGATCTCTTCGAGTAGATGAGTCCGAACCAGTAGGGCACTGCTCCTCTTTGCAAATTCCCTGGCTCTGCTCTGATTCGCTGCAGAGTGAAGGGCGGGTGTATTCCAGAACCGGAAGTGACACCTAGCACCTAGTAACTGTTGGTGGCACACTGAAGCATTAGAGAATGCACGTCGTCTAGCTCGATCTCGAAGACAGGGAAGGTAGGTGAAGGTAGACAAGTAGGCCTTCCGCTTTGGACGAACACCACCAACTCAAAACGTTGATTGAAGAAAGCTCAAAGCGGGAAATAGTGCTGTTGTTCGCCACCTGGAGCAAATTGGTAAAGTGAAAAAGGTCGACAATTCGGTATCGTACGATCTATCTTAGAAATCGGAGCTTTGAAAATTGCACTTCTCTTCTGTAGCGAACCACAATTATCCATTTCTCGAACAGGAAACATACAGGTCAGTGGTTGGACAAGGATGAAGCGCCAAAACACTTCCTGAAAGGTATCTGCACCCACAAACGGTTATGGCGGTGTACTGCTGGGGTTGTTCAGTATAATTTCCTGAATTATGGTAACTAGCACAGTAGAGAAATATTGCTAAGAAATTAATGATGAGGTAAAGCGTACGGAGCAGTGAGCATATTCTTCTTCACATAACGCCAGGGCACATGTCGCAATGCCAACTCTGCGATAACACAAGGACTCAGGGTAAGAAATCTAACTGCACACTCCATATTCACACTTCATTCATTCAGAATTCCACTTTTTTTAAAGGCATTTTGATCACTTCTTGAGGGATAAAATTATTAAAGAACGCTGTGAGTCTAAATAAAGATTTTTATGATTTTATAAAAATTAAAAATAGTTTTGACTGCTTTTTCAAAATCTGCATTATTTTTGGGCCAATAGATCTGGACAGTAGATGTGAAGTAGACCGAGAGAATAGGAGGAAAATGAGAGAAGGTATAGATTGTTGTGAAAATAGTCCATATTTAAATAGAAAGTAGATCTGGGGGGGATAAGGACGCATAGAGAAAGTTGTAAGTAGGTTGGCTATAAATTGCTTATTCTAAATGAAAACATCTCATAAAATTATACAAATATATCTCGCTTCATGTTCACCGACAATCTTATCATTTTGAATGATTGTAGGAAAAAACCGGGCCCGTGTTGACAATCCCCCTGCCGTGGGATAATGACCGTTTTTGCCGGCCATTACGGCAAACCTACCATCCTGTAAAAGGCGATAATTTATTTAATGAAGGCAATTTATTTCCAACGCGGGTTCAAATTGTTAACTCCAAAATAACAAGAAGAACAAACAAAACTAGAATAAGTCCAGTTTCCTCCAGGTCAATGGTGGAATATGAGTACCGATCGACACTCTCGCATTACACATTCTCGCTAATAAGTACATTTTAGCTCAATAAACACAAAATGAGATACTTAGGAATACTTTGTAGCATAAAACAGTCCTAATTCCTTCCAGATCGATGGTGGAGATTTGCATACCCGATCGACATTCTCGCATTACACATTCACGCTAATAAATACATTTTGCCTCAATAAACACAAAACGATGTAGCTGCGAGTACTAGTTCTGTGTAC
>CM077110.1:2348566-2385659 GCA_039619505.1 Cimex hemipterus | reverse complement strand
ACATTCTCGCTAATAAATACATTTTAGCTCAATAAACACAAAACGATATACCTGAGAGTACTAGATCGTGTACAATAAAACAGTCCTGATTCTTCCAAGGTCGATGGTAGAGATTTGAATATCCGATAGACACTTTCACATTACCCATTCTCGCTAATAAATACATTCTAGCTCAATAAACACAAAACGATATACCTGAGAGTATTAGATCGTGTACAATAAAACAGTCCTGATTCTTCCAAGGTCGATGGTAGAAATTTGAATATCCGATAGACACTTTCATGCTAATAAATACATTCTAGCTCATACAAAACGGTATATTACTAGTACAATAAGACAGCCCTGTTTTCCCGAAAGTTGCAGGTGGAATATTGAGTACCCTATAGATCATTTTGCATTCACTCTAATAAATACATTCTACCTATTGATCTCAATGAATACAAATCGAGATATCCTGTGAGAAATATACTGTGTACAATAAAACAGCCAGGTTGCTGGTCGAATATTAAATACTACCGACACCATAGACCCTCTCGCACGACACATTCACGCAAATAAATACATCCGAGATAACATTTAATTCTAGTACAATTAAAAAACTTTCTAGTTAAAAAATTGGTAGAAGTAGGCCCGAATCTGATCAAGAACAATTCTCATGGGGTGGTGTTCCCCTACACGCTTTCTATACGGAACCAAGGAATGACACCCTTTGCTGGTAAATTAATCAATTTAAACGTACAATCAGCATTTAATATTTGCTGTTCTTGTTCGTTTACAACAGTTGGTTAAATTTCTGCGTCGGTTGAAATTCTAGATGGTAAATGCTAAAATTCAACCCCCTGTAAAAACAACCCACCCCTATTCACAGCACAGTCCAATAAATACATGTTTTTTTCTTTTTGTCTGGAAATAGTGATTAATAGTCAATTCGAACGGTGTAAATAAATAATTCACGGAGACAGATGAAAGTCAATTTGTATTTTGTTTTTCTCGTAGAATCGGCGAAATGAGTTCCATCATTATTGATGACGGGGATCAGTACCGCGATTTAAACCGGACGTTTTATTGATGTTCCGTAGCCTCGGTTAAAGTTTAACTTTTATTTTATTAGTCAGGGAACGCAGCCCAAGGGGGAACAAAACTTTCTAAATGAATACATTTATAAACCACAGTGATTAATTATTCGTCCGCGTTTTGGGGGAATAATTCTTGACATCTTGACGGAGAGGGGGAACGGTTATTAGTCATTAAAGTCTAAAAGCCACTGTTTTTTTCCCTATTAATAAAAAATTCTCTTGATATCAGGTGATGGTGTCATCTTGTTTTCCACGCCCGATTAGTTAACGATCAATCACAAAAAAGACCACTTGATCTGCGATAATTATCTATTTGACATTTTCTTTGGTGAATAACTGCAGCTTAGGCAAGGGAAAATTGGTTCAAAGGAGAGCTTTTTGGCTTGACTTTTGTATTTATTTTCTGCACTTTTCTCTTTAAATTAATTCAACGTGTTTCATTTATTCTTCAGTAGAATTATAGTAAATCCTGAATTCATCCTGACATTTTTAAATATTCCACCCATATTCGGATCGTGAAATGCGGTCTGGTGTGAGGTAGGTTTTAGAAAAACGTTTTCTTTATCGTGCCAACGTTTCGATCTTTACTGAGATCATCTTCAGAGCCCAAAGTGTTTTTGTGTCATTCTTGTGTGTTGATGCACAACTTCAACCCAACGCACATGAATGACACAACTACGCAGAAAACAAACACTTTGCGCCTGAAGATGATATCTAGAAAGGTCGAAACGTAACACGATGAAGAAAATGTTTTTCTAAAACCTACCAGACCGCATCTCACCATCTCCAAATAATCATCCACAAACGGTCATTTAACACCATTATTATTTTATTATAATTGGCTTTATTTTCTGTTTAATATACTATTTATAAAAAGGAACAGAAATAAAGGCAAAATAATGGCTGTAATGTTCTAGTATGAAGGGGGTTAGTTTCTATGTATTATACATTTTTTTTTAATCTAAAAAGTCTCCTTGATCCGTATGCAAATAAAATGCAGGGTCAAGAAAAAGTGATAAAAAGGGTTGATATTTTAAAAATTACACTTCACAGATTGGTAGGAGGAAAGCAAAAGTTATCTTTCCACATAATTCCTCCAAAGCTAAAAAAGCTTTTCATTCTCAATTTTTAAATTTTGCCGTTGAAATGTTTAAAAGAAAGACTTCCTCTTGGAGGAATTTTTCCAGGGGATTTAGAAGCCTCGCCCAGTAGAGATTAAACAGAGCCCGTTAAACCCAAGGACCCGTTGATCCTGTTGGGAGGATTAACACAAGGTTTATTTCGCTTTTAGCAGTGGCAAGTACCTCCGACTCCCATGACGATCGGTCCTGCGTACGAGAGGTTGTTGAGGTGAAAGCCCCTCGCTTCGTGTTTTATCCTGACAGTCGTGTTTCCTCTCATTTCCTGGCCGACCGACAACTGATCCGCGTAGTAGCCTGAAAAAAGAAAAATTTTCTGTCTTAAATTAATCGTATCGAATTTGATAAAATACTGGTTAAATTATGACGCTATATTCGGGGGGGGGGGATAATGAGTCGAGGTGCCGACAAGGACACCCTACCGAAGATAGCTTAAATCCGAAACGTACCTGGCAAATAGAAGAGACAGACAAAAGTGATAGTAAAATATCAAATTAGAGACGTGTCATGCCTTGACTCCATACAGAGAGCGTGTAGGCATGCCGCCGTATTTAAGAACGATTCTCGTACTCGTATTATGCAAAATTAAATAAATTCTTGCAGGTTGTCTTCTTTTATTGGTCTGTTTGAAGCTTCATCACTGCAAATTTTTGATCTGGTCTATTTGAGGCTGTTCATGATAAACATGCTCAGCTATGATGTTTAATTTAATAAGAGGGTTTATTCTAGAGGACTTGTGCTCAAGAGTCAATGAAAACAGGATGACGTTCGAGGTGATACTTCCTTGAAAATCTATCCAAGTCCCTCCCCCCTTGTTATTAAGTACTTAGGCCTTTGTGATTATAGAACGGCTTGGAATATTGATGAGACAACTTGTGCCCACCCTGAGAGAGAATTACAGGATAAATGATTGAACCGGGCCGATTTGTCGTTCGGAAGGGGGTCAAGTTTGGATTCAATCGGGAAGTTTCGACGTCGAAAACTTTTCATGGAACAAATTGACTTGCGGGTTTGCTCTTCCCGCCAGGCGAACAGTTCGTTCATCCGATGGAAAACCCAATATCGCGTTGACCTCTCAAAGTTTCAACGGCAAAATCACAAAGAAAGAAAAAGAGCCGTAATTTTTGCGAGAGAAAACGCCGAAAGAGTTCTGATCTCGGTTGACACCGTGGAAAAAAACGAAAACGGCCGTTTTTCAACGGTTTTACACAGTCGGACTTCTCTTTCACAAGGGTAATATTTAAGGAAACGCCTCGGCAAGTCCTCCTCGTATGATTTATACAGAAACTGTTCTCTTGGAAACGTTCTCGTTACTCGGTATGCTTAAGTGAATTATGTACAAAGTTTCGCATGGCCTCCTCGCCCCTGGATCGATAGGTTCATGGAGAAAGGGACTTAATTAGTCGTTTCTTGCCAGTTTTACCATCTCTTCGGAGCGATCTTGAGTTTAATTAGGAAGAAGTTAGGAAGGCTTTGTGCCGCTTATTACCCGATGCTGCGTCTGCCGACTTAAGAAATCTCGAAGAAACCGTTGTGAATTCACTACAAACTCACAACTACAATGCCGGTTATGTGATTAATATCTTACCGAGAAATACAGCGGACGAAAACGGAAAAACTCCAAGATAGCTTCAAAGCCCGAGTGACCTGAATGAGTCGGTTCATTGCTCAAATATTTTCGAACATATGTATTAAAAAGAATTGTATATGTATATATTTGTAGACTATGCAGATTTGTATATATTACAAAGGTGAAAAATGTACGTTCTTATCACGTAGGTACAGCAGTAACTCTAATGCCAGCAATGAACGCGCAATGAGAAGCCAACCAATGCTGGCACTCAGGGTGAGGGATTAAGGGGCAGGGAGGTCTCGAGGCTATCTTCGATTAAGGGATGGGAATGTCTAAATAGGGCTCTAACAGTACGGTTAGGATGGCTCGAAAGGTTGGTACGGAAGGTTTGGAATCTGGACCGGATCAGTTCGTTGACAAAAGGAATGTTGAGGTCATTGTGGATAGTGACGTAATAAGGAGCATTGTCGAGAGGCGTCAGGGAGGTCCAGAGGCCACCGTCGGTTGAGGCGACGTGGCGAGATGTCAAGATAAGAATGACTGGAGAGGCCTCGAGCAATATGGTTAGGATGGTTCGAAAGGTTGGCATGGAAGGTTTGCAATCTGGACTGGATCAGTTCGTTGACATTCTTTCCGGACTCATAATCAGGATGACATGTGGATCTTTAACGTCCTTACCTAAGCACTTAAGCTCTTACCGATTTTCAAAGTGGGAACTGACGCACCGTCGCCTTAGCGATGATGTAGAGGCTTCGCACCCCGAAGGGCTGCTACCACTCAGTTCGTTGACAATGTTGGGGGTCTTTGTGGATAGTGAGGTTAGTGACCTAATAAAGTGCTTTGACCATTTGTCTAAGGACTTTTGATTGGAAGGACCGCTGGATATTAGGATGGTTTAGTAGTACCCCATAGTTCCACTCCATAGTCCATATTGGTCTTTTTAAAGTATTGTACAGTGTTAGCTTTGTCTAAGTTGTTAAAGAAGATTTCAGTAGGTTCAGAGACCGCAGGAGTTGTATTTATGAAAAGAGAAATTTGTTAATTGGGCGGATGAAGAAGCAAGCACTGAAACTTTATTTTTTGTAGTGTCTTAGTCGTTATGAGAAACTATCAATATTATTATTGCTTTACAAAGTATTTGACTAAATCCAAGAAAAAATGGACTTTTCTTTCTGCATCAAGAAAGTGAAGGAACTACGACACTTTTATGAAAGTTTACGATGATTTGATTCACGGAAAGGTGCTGCATGGAAGAAAAAGATGGGGTTTTTCAAAAAGAAAAAGAAAAAGAAGAAAAGAGCAAACATAGTTCTCTTTTCATGATACCATCAGCTTTTTCGGATAATCTCTGGACAATGGTACGGAACAATAATTTAAAATGTGACTCTCAAAAAGGCCAGGTTTCTTACATTTTCCAAAAATTTATTTACGGAACTTATTGGCAGAACTTTAGGGGGACCATATCCGCCGAAAATTGTAAAATATTAGGCCTGAAATAAACTAAGCGTTATATGCCTTAGATTAGGCGAATAAGGAAAACCCACTACAGGAAATAATTGATTTCATGATAGTGGGCAATTTGGGTGTCGTCAATTCAAGGTCAACGACTTGTTGGATGTGAGATGGCCACACCTTTGGAACGCCCTTGGCGTTTTGGTGTGGTGGCGTATATATTATGTATACATGTCAAACGTATTTCTTAAAGAACAGATTTTTTTGATCCAGTGTTTTGTGCAAAAGCATTAAAACGATATTTTCAAGGTAAACGACGAGCATATGCCCAGAGATGTTTTCAGCACAGGTTCCACGCTTCTTTCCACGTCTTCGAAAGGGCGTTGTAACTTACCGAGTATGGCCATTGTAGTTCCGATGAACATGAGCAATAGTCCGAAAGAAAGTGCTTTACAGGCGTTCCAGAAGCACCGACTGGATACTTTCCCTTTGACGACCTCGACTTCCCAGTCGGTCCTAGCTCTGCACAGTTGCCTTCCCCCGACCTCCTGCATCCTGAAACGAGACAATTTTTTTATTTCTGTTCCACCGCCGAATTATCTATAAAGACATGATAACATTATGATGGCCATTTTCGACCTATTATTGCCGATGGCCATTTTCGACCTATTATTGACAAGGCATCAGGTTCCAAGAGACACTATTGTTCGAGCTAACTTTTGTAACTAACGTTAGTAAGAATAAAGCTTTCAGATATAGTGCTACAAGAAGGGTTACCACATTTATTCCCTGGTTGGTATGTCACAGGGGGACCCGCTAGCGCCATTCCTATTTAATTTTGTGTTAGAATTGGCCATGAACACAATAATCTACTTCTATCAAGCCATAACGTTTACGATTGTACAACCTCAGTATTTTGTCTCTGCAGGTGTGGCTGATAGCTAAAATCAGCTTATATAGAATCCTAAGAGGTGAGGTTCTCTAAGTGAACGATCTCAAAACGAATTGTATATTGACAACAGGAGGCAGAGTAGTGATTGAGTTCAATTATCTGGCTTCGGGACACAGTCAAAAAACTAAGTTAGGTTGGACAGGGCATGAAGGATTGTAACAGGAGAAAGGCATTTCTCAGCTGTTCACCCTATCCTTCGGAATGTATGTCTTAGGGGCAGTTGGAGAAAACGAGAGGTACACAATTTAAAAAAAAGAGCTAATGGATCTATAGCATCAGATGGTTTTTGTTGGTTAGTGGAAGGGTTGGGCTGAATCGAGCACAATGGAGGTTATGATGAAAATCCGGGTAAAGAGAGATCACGAGGAAAATCTTATTAAATGTAGCTCCGTTAAGACTATCACCGATCAGATTTTATTAACGGAAGCCAAGGTCCTACAAGGACCGTAGAGTAAGAGTAATGAACAGGCTGCAAGTTAAGTAGTAGTTGTCTTTAAGATTAAAACGTCAAAAATCCAAAATATGTCTCCAGCTTCCGCAGTAATACGATGTTCTTGATCATATAAGATTATGGTGATGGATACTAAGAAGTGGGATTTTTGTTCCCTATGCACTGCAGCTTTCTGTGTTGTGTACTAGTTCTTTAGTGTAAAGCATTCGACTCGTTCCTTCTCCTAATCAGTATTAACTCATTGATTTCTTGATGCAATTCTATTCACTGGGTTTTCTTTGCATCCACAGCTATGCTTGATGAAGATGATATGTGTGGCTGTTTCTTCCTTCTGATCACATAACCTACAAATGAGGTTATGGCCTATGGTTGTGTCGATGTGTTTTAAGATGGCAGTGAACGGTAGTCCTATCACTCTTTAGGTTAGTCCTCACCTACTGTAGCAGCTGGTAACCAATCTTGGCGATTGTTGTGACTAGTACCTATAGAATTCCATTTCTCCTTTTGCCTTTTTTAGATCTGTGACCGAGGACTTTGCTTTTGCCCAAGTTTAGGTTCATGGCCTATATATGATCTTCCAGATCCTCTTCTGGCATCTGCTTTTTACCCAAAATTCCTTAGGTCCTGTTCCCAAGTATACCAAGTATTGTTTTACGTTTTTAGTTTAATAGTCCATGTTTATTTTGGTGTGTAGTGAGCTGGCTTGATGTTTAGGCATTTCGCCATTTTCAGTGGTAAGGAGTGACGAAGCGAACAAAGAACAATCGGAGGGTACCAGTTTTCAAATCCAACGCAACCTCAATATTTCACAACAAATTTTCACATCATCTTCAACCCGAGTCACGTACTCCGTTGAAACTCCGTAAAGTTCTGTATTCTTTATATCATTGCGAGGAGTTAATACACATTGAAAACTTCTTATCGAGTAGACGCTGAAAGGCAAAAGTTCTCGCAACTGCTTAAACTTTTGTAATGGGTACTCGGAAAAGTCTAAATCCTTCTTCTTCGTACGGTTTCAAAGGTCTGGGCCGGTAATCGTTCCTGGCTTCCTTATCGGGCTAAATGGGAATTCGAATCGAGCCCGTCATTCGAACCGTGCCACGTGGGACTATCTCTGAGAAAAGGGGCCTGTCAAATGATAAGCTCATTGTTATTCTGTCCAGTCAAATCCTGAACACCCGGATCTGGAATTGTCCCTTTGTCCAGGGTGAAAGGCGACTGATCCGAAATTTCGATTTACCGCCAAAGAAAAGCAGGTGGGTGCAATTACCCCGGACTCCGAGCCTTGCGTCCAACTCATCGGAACATTCACAGCAATGTTCCGCAACCAATGGAAAAAGTAGATGAGGATTTAACCTCAGGATAAATGTCGTCAATCGAATGAAATGGAATAAACATATAGAATATTTAATAAAATAAGAAAATGCGAGAATTTGATAAACCAAATAAAAGTATTCCCAATTAAAATTAAAAAAATAATATTTACAATCCTTTTTCATTCAGTAATGCAATGCAAATAAACTAAAAATAAAACAAAAATATAAATATAGTTCTTATTTACAGTTTGTTGTTTTCAACGTCCGGATTTCGAGCATTCCTACGTTCATCATCAGTTGTAGTTCTCTCGACATGAATTCTTCCTCTTCCAACTCCTCCAAGCTGATGATGAACGTTTAATGCTCGAAATACTAATCGTTGAAAAGAACGAACTGTGAGTAAGAACTGTCATCATGTGTTTCTTCGGGTACTCAAACATTTTATCCCCTTAACAAAACGTCTGCATTTGATCTTAAAAAGATAATCTGTCTCGAACATTAAACAGATATGGTAAATCCTTATATAAAAAAATCACCAGTTAATTATGATTATTCATCAAGGAAGTTTCCGGATTGGGCCGAGGTCCGGTAACGCGGCGGAATCGAATCTGGCAAAATCGGCATAATTCGATGAAAGGGATAAAAGCCGCTAACGAGCCGGGCACTACTCGATTAACTCATTAGAGAAGACTCCGAACCTAATTGTATAAAAGGATGAAATCGAACTGAATTTTTTAACCTCTTCCATGGCAAAACTAGTCGGTCTTGGCTTTATTTCTTATTCTTTATATTTAATTTTTGACCTTATTTAACCTCGCTTTGAATTGCCTACATAGCTTGAATTCTTTTTCCTATTTAGAAGGCACAATGCAGAGATGGATTTCCGTGTTATTCGAGATTTTGTTTTCTCCAGGTCGCCTTCTAAACCACTATGCAATTAATTTTTTCAATTTTAGCAATTTTGTTAAATTGTTAACCAGCAATCCCTTGAGTTTGGTGGTAGTTAAAATTGGCGCCAAAACAATCAGTGTTGCCAACAACTTGCAGAAGCAGAAGAAACAAGACTGCGCCTGCTCTGAATTAACGAGGTTTCCTGCAAACCATAAACAAAATCGCTAGAGTTAGCATTGCTCTAAAGCAACTTTAGGAATGAAAAGACTAATTTAAAAACAGGACCTGAAAAATTTTATGTTTGGCAATTATAACAATCGAAACAAAATGCAGTGACGGGGTGGAGAGATTAAAGATAGAAGATTCCAAGATGGACAGATCGGCGCCAAATAAACCAGTGTTGCCAATAGACGGGAATCATTAAAGGAAAACATTGGATAAACCCATGCTCTTAGCTATTCTTTAGTGTCTTATTGGACAAGAAAGAGTTAAGCACATATTCAAAAATTTTATTTCAGACTTTTTTTGAACGCTTCTTTTTTGTTGAATTGAGATCTTATGTAATAGGCAAGTAAGCATCAAAATTGAAATTTACAATGGCGTAAACAATTTTATCCCTTACTTCAATTAAAATGACAAACGTTAAAGTTACGACCTTTCGCACTGCAACCAACTTTTTACCGGATCTCAGTGCTTTGCTAAGGGCTTCCGTGTGTTTACCTTCAGGCTTTTCCTCTCGTAGGGGTAGACAACCTGTATTCCGCTGTTTCATCTTCTTCCTGACAATATGTGCACAAGATTGGTCCTGCCCGAGTATTTACTTATGCGATTCTGAAGTCTCAGCAGCCCTACTGTCATTATAGTCCTACTAAGGATTAGTACTTCTACCTTTAGTTTCTACGATGGTCTTTTAATGAATTTTTCGCATACCTCTGTCATACAATCCCATGAATGCTGTATTCGTTACCGTCTTGGTCTGCTTATTTTTGCTCAGTGGATCTACTCCGATACTTTGGACATATGACGTGTGACTGTGGGGGTTCCGCCAAGCCACGAAAAGTGCTCAGACAAATGATCGAATAGCTTACTACGTCTAACCTTACTATCCACAATGACATTAAAATTTCTTTCGCCTGAGGTGATCGCCCACAAAAGATCCACACCTTGATCTCAATCCATCCTAAACCTATTTTTCGGCCCCTCCTAACAATTCGCCTTAATCAAAGATGGCTTCGAGACCGTCTTACCCTTTGATCTCTCAAACTCAATCTTCTAGTTTTCATAGCATACGTCCTCTCCGAGTGCAGACCTGGCATGCTTGTAAAAAAATATTGCATAGGGTTTTAGTTGACTGACGTGGATTAAAAAGTAAGTACCCGGTAAGACTTTGGAAAGGCAATATTTTCTGGACCGTTATATGTCGAGTTCTGCTGAGAGAATTTGTCGTTTCTCTGTTGAAAAACGGCCGGTTCCAATGATTTACAGGCACTGGATCCTTGGAGGAAAGGCGTGCGGTTTTCCATTTTATTAAAGTTTATAGCCGTCGAATCCTCCGGGAGAGGAAGGAATGGCTGTTTATCCTTTCTCCCATGAGTCTTTGGCTATCGTTTCAACCTGTTTTTGAAAGGCAACATTTATTAACAAGAGGGATAAACACTTGTCTATAAATCCTTACAGATACGGGACGAAAATAAGTTGGATGCCTCACGGGGCCACCTGTTTATCACCGTTGTCTATTGTTAAACACAGATTGTTTTCGGGCCGATACTCAATAAGCACTTGAGATAAAGCAAAAACAGAAGATCTCTCTTTTAAACATTCGAGTTCGTTCCACTTGAATTTGACCAGGCGCAGATTTTGTATAAACTTGTACCAAGAAGTAAAACATTCGGTTTTTGGCTAAAAATATCGAAAGCCTCGAAGAAACAAGTGCAAAAATGTATTCCGCTTCAACATATGGAAACCCCCTCATTTTTTTTTGGAAAACAGAGGAAAAAGCACAGACGGACCCCAACGTCACTGCGGTCTCTCGAGCGATAGAAAATTCTCTCAGTTCATATTTTATCCTGACACAGATGGGGGAGGCCCTTTGAAACGCCGCAGCGTAAGGGCTCTCTCTAATTGCCGCCCTAATTACCGACCTTGTTTACATTCGGTGAAAACCTCTGGGCCCCTTTTCACCTGCCATTTGCTGATGAAAACCGACGGTGCGTCAGGGCCAGACCTGGAATGTTTAAACAAGATAACCATGTCCGAAAAGGTCCGCTTTTTAAGTCCGTACAAGGTGTAACAAGTTTGTGAGCTTTTTTTAAGGATATTTCTGTTACATAACGACGTAACCTAAACGTATGATGTATAGACCAGTTGAACCGAACTGTAAAAACGAAATTCTACGAAGTAGTTGTAAAGTAGTCGAAACAGCATAAGGAGTAAAGATGGAAAAGGTCATGCGTTTCGTTGTGGGACTGCAGGTGTGGCATCTGTTCTCTTGTCGAAGAGCAGGTCAGATAACTCGTAACACCAACCGACTTGTACAGTTCTCGAAACAACTGGACCAAAACGTCGGAGTAGAGCCATTTGTAATATAAGCAAGAGAACTGCCTCAACTCGTCTGTTCGACCAGGTCTCGCAATCACTAATGAAGCACCGACAACGACAGCAATCTTACTCGCAGCATTAGCCTTCTAATTGGAGCCAACTGCTGCACCTACAGAGTCAACCGATTCACAGCCCCGGACCACAGTCAACGGCTCTCTTAAGCCGGACCAGCCTTGCCCACGTCTATAGTTAAGAGTAAAGAACTACCGACATCATAGGGCAATGAGTCAGGCGACTTGGTTTCACCTCCAATACCTCCAGTTAATCAAATCTGCTGGAATTTCTAATAACGACACGTGAAACGCCAAAACCGTTGTGACCGCCGGGAAAACCCCGTTTATAATACCACCTCAAACGTTGCCCCGAGTCTCCGGTACCTTTATTAAAAGATCAAGAATTCCGAAACTCTCCCACTTGGAAACAGGGCCCGTTTAAAAATTCAAGCAAAAGGGCGGCCCTTTTGAAACGCACTTTTCGGCCCCTTTTAACCGAAAAAATAAATTAGTAATTCCAGCAGAGGCCGTCGCTCCCAAATTGAAAAGCCGGCCGTTATTAGATCTTATTCAAGGGAAATCGGAAATTATTCACTTAATCCCATTGTGCAACGTAAACGCGATCTACGTTTAATCGTTAATCCATATTCAAAATTCATCGTGGGATAATCAATTTACACATTGTCGACCTGTCCGACGCCTCCTATCGAGGAGAATCGAGCTCAGTTTTATCATAAACTCTTAACATCCTTAATCCGATCAAAATTCAGTTCTTTCTATTGAATTCAGTCCGTAACATGGACAAAAGCGATTTAAAAGGAGTGTTATATGGTAATTTTCACTAAAACATTTTCGGTCATAGTGAAAACATTTCAGATTGTTCAGACAGCAGACGGTTTTGATTAAATTGTATTGCATAAGAAAACGAAACAGTCGCATTGTTGAAAAGCATAACCGAAGAATATGATTAATAAAAGCTTTGGAATTATCGAACTACAGGAGAATACAAGGAGCTACAAGGTTTTATTTGTAGTACATTACAATTTCCTTCAACTGGGTAACATGTAACAACTAGCTTTTGACTACGAGTTCATCCATGCGGGAATTCGACGCAGAGTACCAGTATGACTAGTATGATTCTCGAGTTCTTCTATTCTTCAGTCCACTTCGTTCTATACATAGTAAAAAATAGTCCATGGGATGGAATTTAGAAAAAGCCTTTCTTGACTATACGAATGCCCCGTTGACATTTGAGCACTCTTAATCCGGCGGTTTGGTCTGTACGTCGTCTGCAGTCAGACACGAACTGCTTTAGGGATGGTAATGTAACGATGATGCTTTAATTATATATACTGATGGTTCCAAAAAAGTTACATGAGTTGTTCTTATGTAATTAAGGGTCGACATTCTATTTTTAGTTTACTTGCCAGTTTATATGCTTTAGATGATCAGTCTGTCAGCATTAAACTCTTCATTTTCATCTTCATTTTCTTAATTTCAATTTTGAAACATACAAATGTCACTCAGTGCTGAGGTGTGGCTCTTACTGATGGTTGACGTTCCGTCAGGTATGCGGCTGTTACCATCGGAGGTCCATGCGAGACTTTGCGAGAGCCGTTAGATGTTTTCGAGAAACTGGGCCATACCAGCATCGCAAGGGCCGGTTTTAGACGCCATAGGGTACCAGAACCACAGGATGACCGAATTTTGAGAAACCGTCACCTTACTGTTGTTCCAGCTGATTCATCAGCACCAATAAGTTCGAGGTATCCAAATTTTTGAACGCTTTGCTCGAAGAAGATGAAATGTAAATTGCTAAGCAAAATAGAAACGCCTCTTTATTGCAGGTTAACCCATTCTTCAGGACGATTCCTTTCAAAATCGTGGAGTGTATCAGGAAGCGATGGATATCCTCTTCTTCTTTTTTTAAGGGTATCCCAAAATGTTGGATGGGGTTCAAGTCTGGAGAACGAGCTGGCCAGGTTAAGACCCTGATGTTATACGTAAGTTTGTACTATCCGAGCAACACGTGGAGGGCATTACGTGAGTTAGAATAAGATTGTCGCTGATTTCAACGAGGATAAGCAACGCATGATGTTTAAAAATTTCATCCCCATTGCGAATGGTCGTCAAAGACCCTTCACGAACAACAACCAACTCTGTGCGACTCTACAGTGAAATTCCTGCTCACACCATCACTGTCCTACGTTGAAAAGGTTGAAGAAAAAATTACCGCCTTAGTACCTTTCATTTCGCCTTTTTCATTCTCTTTCACGCCCATCAATAACAAATCTATTACTAATCTATAAATAGTTTAGCAGTCCAATCGTTCAATGGCTGTGTCTTGAGCAAATGCGAACCGTGTAACTCTGTGGGTGCTGGTCAATCTGGTCTTCCTAGGGACGAAAAAGCATCAGTCCATACTGGCTTAATCTTCTTCGAGCAGTGACTTCAGAAATTTGGACACCTCGAACCTCCTGGAGCTGATTAATCGCTTGAACGATAGTAAGGCACCAGTTTATCAAAAATCTCAAAGTCAAAAAACAGTCATCCTGTGGTTCTGGTACCCGTTGACGTCCAGAACCGGTCTATGTGGTGCTTTATGACCCAGTTTTTCTAAAACGTCTAACGGCGTCTCGCAGTGTTTCGTAGGGCATACCGATGGCAATAGCCATACCTGATGGAACGTCCTATCATCCCAAGAGCCACACCACGTACAACAGCTGTGTATCGTCTCATAACCTCGTGCCGTTTCAGTCGTGGGTGAGGATTCCACGTCAGGCGTTTGTCGTTTTACCGAGGTACCGCAACTTGTCCGCTGTCGGAAGAGGAATATTATTTTAAAATAGACTGGAGGGGGGGGATCATTTTACGGAGAGTGAAGAAAATGTAGGTGGAATTGGTGACTAAATAAAATGAAATCCGTGAAGTAAAGATAAAAATTTGTATTTCAATGACTCCAAAGTTGAAAAATTACATGTTACATTTAAAAAACCTGTTTTAGGCTAAAACCACAAAAAAGCCAATGTCTCAGGAAAGAGGCAAGAAAGAAACCTCGTTCTGGTGGCATTGAACTAACGTAACACCCCCGTATATTATTTGATTGTTACCTCTATCATTCCACGGAAATCGCACACTGACGATGGCGGAATGCAATAACGTGTCTGAACTAATTAAACTCAAAGAGGACAAGCAGACCAGGGTGGTAGGTACTAATCTAACTACAATAGATTTAACAGCCCGCAGACTACAGCAAACCTCACGATTTACACGATAACATCCTAGATTAGCGATGTCATTTTTTAAAACTCTGTATAACGTTTATACACGGCGAAAGAGAAATTATTATAATATAGGTACAGAAAGGAAAACACTAATATTGAACATTTATGGGGGGGGGGAATCAGAATATCGTCTATGTATTTCAATTTCCGAGGATGATGAATGTACGATTGAGTCGAACGCTGAGGGAATGAAATAAAAGAGGGTAGTGAAATCCCCGTTTACTCCACCCTCCATCATCCCGGGGAAGATAAATTACGAGTGCGCCGTGGAATTTCGACTGGTCATTAACGGCGAGGATAAAATACTGGTGCGGTTTATTGCTTTTTGACCGCTTCACTAGTCCACGAGATGAAGGGGGTCGATGATTGCTCTTTTAGCTGATAGAAAGAAGAAATACTTTTTCTCTTTTATTATACTCTTTGCTGATTAACTTTTTGTGTATCACTGTTATATGATACAACTATAAATTAAAAATGTTGCTGCAGTCGGTCGCTTTATGAAATTTGTTTTTGAGGTCTTTAGGGTAGTGTCTAGTTGAGGATAGGAACCTAGGTTGATTGGAAACACCCTAATACTAATAGCTTGTAATTTTGCCGGATCATTTTGTTCTGCGTGTTTTGGCAGTTGGTCATTTTCAGGGTTATGAGCAGAGTGAGGCACCGATGATGGTGATGAAACTAGGAAGAGGGGTTTATGCTCCCCAGGCACTGTACCTCCTAGTTCCCTAGATCATTGCAATCGACTCAAATCTTCTTCTCAGAAGTATTAGGTCAATTTCATTCCCTAAATTTTTCATGTATGCTAGGTTAAATGTCCATTGAGCCATCGCATTCGATGGTTGGTTGTTTCTTCCTCCTTATTAATAGAGGATCCCTGTGATATCTGTAGATGCCCTTGTTGTGTGTATGTTTTCTCAGATGCCAGTGACCGGTCATATCACTCCTCTGAGTGTAGCCCTCTCCAACTGCAGCAGTGAGTTTGCCAGTCTTGGTGAGGGTTGTTTTATCATAAATTTACTGTTTCTAAGGCTGTTAAAGTGACTCCTTTTGTTTTATTTGGATCCATTCTGCGATGGAGGTTACTGTATTTTTTTGCTTTGTAGTCACCCAAATCTCTTTGTGCTTTGGCCAGTGCCTCAATAGGATAAAAACCAACTACTAAAGAAGAACAAAAAAAAAAAAAAGTGGGTATGAAGACAGGAAACGCCCAAATAGCCAATAACAGACTAATGAACCTTTCTGTTTAAAACAGCCCTATCTGCTGACAACCACATACACTGACAGATCAAGAATGCAAGACGGGCAGGAGTATTGGCATCAAGTACTCAGAACCCATGGGAAAATACACCAATATTGAAGGCCACGCTATTAAGAGACATACCTAGTTCAATGTGAACAAAGGGTACAACAAAAATATAGCTATCGTTTCAGATATCCAAGCAGCCATCAAAACTAAACTCAAACATCAGTAGCTAGATGGCGGTAAAACTACACTAAATAGAGCAGGGATGCGAGATAAAGCCATCCGAGGACATGTGGGAGAAGATAAAGAAAAGGTTTTTCGGACACCAGCCATCAACTGGCATATTATGCTGAGCTAATATGGAAAAGATAGTCGGGGATGGAATTTAGAGTTAGGGATTGTTAGGCCATATGTAGTCAAATTCGTTGTTTTGGAAAAACTATCGAGCATACCCACTCCATGTCCCATCTGTTTACCGCAATAAAGCCTCTCTCTTAGTGCCAGGGTCTTTATTTAAAAGATTCTGTCAAATCTCCGGCAGAATTTTTGTAGCCTGCTACATTTATCATTTTTGGGATTTTATGTTGGCTTTCTCGCCGTTTTGAACGGAACCAAATCAACAAAACGTGTATACAGATTTAGAATAAAACCTGCTTGGCTTAAAATAACTCCAATTCGGAATATTTCAAATGAATCTTTCAAAAGCTCTGGGAGCTACGAATTTCAATTCAAGAGAGTACAACTCTTTCGAATATCAAAATCCATTGAAAGAGAATCTCAGTTATTTTTTTTTGCCTCGGAACGGTTTATTCAAAAGGTTTTAGCATTAATTAAAAAAAATTAATTAAAGAGGGAGAGGGATAAAAGTTGGCGTTAATTTTGCACATTCAAATAGCAAGACATCAATACAAATGTTAGTTGGGATGGACTACGGGTCAAAACTAGAATCTTAAGAATGAAACTATCCCTGGAAAGTGATCGATCCAATCCACGATGTCCTTTTGTTCAAAATCCTTTCATTTCAATGGAGCGGGCAATTTTTAACCGCAGGATTGCCTATCTGTAATTACCCTCCAGCTATAAGTACGCGGATTGGTCCTGGAAGCCGCTCGATACTTCCACTAGGCCGTGAATTTTGCCGATTAATTCATTCCCCGGCGGCATTGTCAAACCACAACTGCCGCAGGATCGTAATAAACTCGGTGAACATAAAAATAACAATTTGAAAAAATTTGAGAACAGAAAAAAAATCAAGATGACAAACTAGTGTTCTTAGGTGAAGCATCATTTAGAAAAGTAAACTTTTTTCATACAGATGTCTTTTAGCAGTCTTAAGAAAAATGAGTGTGAAGCAGTTGCTTACAAGCTTAAAAACTAACTTTTTAAATTAATTTAAATTTTTAATGAAGGTTCGCAGCAGGAGAGGTCAATCAACCCTCGAAGTTGAGCACCGTGACAACACCTTAACCATCGGCCACGTTATATCAGGCGTTGTGTTTATGCTAATTTATTGGAATGGATGTAATTTATTAGCTTGAAATGAAAGTGTTGCCTAATGAAATTTAACTCTGCCTCGGTAATATGGAGTGACCGTGTGAAGTCTGGAGACTAAAAGTAATTTAATAGCGAGAATAGAGTGGGTGTGACCCCGTCCCGAGGGATATCGTGCACGCTGAGGTGAGCTTGCGACGTCTGGAGAGTAAAAGTAATTTATTAGCGAGAATGGAGTGGATTCAACTTCATCCCGAGGGGTATCGTGTTCTCTGGGGTGAGCGGTGACAACTGGAGAGTAGAGGAAGTTATTAGCGGGAACCCAGGAATATCGTGTACTCTGGGTTGAGCTTGCGACGTCAGCAGAGTAAAAGGAATTCATTAGCGAGAATGGAGTGTGTTCAACCTCGCATCATGTTTTATCGAATACTCTGGCGTAAGTGTGTGACGTCTAGAGAGTAAAAGTAATTTATTAGCGAGAATGGAGTGGATTCAACTTCGTCCCGATGGGTATCGTGTACTCTGGGGTGAGCGGTGACAACTGGAGAGTAGAAGTAATTTATTAGCGAGAATGGAGTGGGTTTAACCCCCCTCCCGAGGGATATCGTGCTTTCTGGGAGTCAAATGTGACCAGATTTCTACGTTTGTAGTCATGTATATATTGCACATTTAATATCTATTATGTAGTTCACAACTGTAGGTATGTCGACTTAGTTTTCATATAACAGCAGAGAATCAGTAACAGATCGAGCGTTTGAGATTATTGTTATGGTATTGCTCCGGAGACAAGGCGATAGATGGAGCGACGACAGGGTTATAAGCAGGGAGAGGCGGGGCGGTTATCCATTACACTTCTGCATTTTTAAAAATTTTACCTTTTGACTCTATTCTTGCCGAGTACAAAATCGAGTTATACCAGTATGGAACTTTTTTACAAAAGGCACATCATTCTAAAGCTCTTTTTTTGAGACCCGTTCAATCCTTGTTAAAACACTCGACTAATTCGAGTTACGGTTCGCAGGATTGAAACGTCCTAAACCTGAAAGGTGCCGAATTACTATGCATCGCTCGTTCACTGCCGGCTAAACGGATTTTTCCGTCTGCCGCATTTGGGCCTTTTTCCCCCCAGATTGGGATATTTTATCCTTTTGACTTCCTCGCCCAACGGGAAATGAAATGCAAAGACCCGGGTCCATAATTGAATGAGTATTAGACAGGGCAGATTTGTTAATTATGTAAACAAAGGGTTAAAGGATTAATATTTGATTAAAGGTTTAAAGGTCGTTTTCGAACGGTTCTATCTGTTTTTTCCCCCTTAAATTAAACGGAAAGTATCCTAGGCCCAAACCCCTGCATCATCTACACTGTACACATACTCACCTAAACAGACAATTAACAGCACCGCCATAGAAGAAATCCAACGTCTGAGCATTGCCGACAGGTTGAACGAGGAAAAAGCCGAGTTACGTTTCCACTCGTTAAACCTGCCCACAATAAACAAGGTAATACAACCAAATAAATCCGCTACCTCGGGCTTTACATAGACTTATATGGACACCAACTGGGTCCAAAAACAACACTAAGCCTAGGTAACTAACTGCTTGCACAACACTCGACGGAACGAATTGTACCAAACTTTCAACTGGACACAGCTAAATCCTCCAACATCCAATTCAACTCTTTTAAAGGGAAGATATCCGTCGTATCCTTAAAGACTTTAAAGCGCCATGAGGGGAGGTCATTATCCGAACTTCATCAATTCTATTTCACCAAAGATCAATTCACTTCCTCAACAATTCCCTCCCCTATAATCCTCCAAGTCGTTTAAAATGACCTCGTGACCTCCTTGAATCTTAACCCTACCGATTAAATAGAAGAGGGTTCCAGCGCTGGCTGGTTTCTCTATCCGCTGCCTCCTGGTCTATCAGATTTTTACACCAACTTATTTGCTCAAAGTATATTTTGCACTCATTGAAAAAAAAATCACAAATCAATATTTCTTAGCACAGCTTCATTGTTTCATTAATAATTTAAAACTTTTCCATTCGTGTAATTTTATTGTCGCGAGTCTGGGTTTATGTTTCCAGGCAACAACATCAACGACCTTTAGTGTGTGTTTATGAATGGATATTTATGCTCCAACGGCACAAATTTCGTCGTGTTAATCAAATTTTTATTCCAGTCTACGGGATTGGAAACTTGAAGCCGTAAAATAGTAAAGCTAATTTCTGATCGAACAGGATTGCTATTGAACGTTCAATTAGCATAAGGTAATTAACATGAAATCGGCAATTATTGCGTTTGGGGTGAAAATTTGGGGCGCTGTCGTACGTTTTATGTTTTGCATAAACTTCACATAGTGTGTACAACTCATAACCTTTTGTTTATATTTTTGTTTATGGAGAATTATTACATATAAGATTTTTTATTTTAATATCAAATTTATAAAATAATGTTTTGAAGGGGTTTGAAGATGGTTTTATTTATTACAAAGTGATGTCTTTTAAAATTCAAAACAATGGCAGAGACCCGAATGAATCAATACTACCAAAACTGCGGTAAAAATTTAGAAGGATTGACATACTCACTAATTGGGTAAAGCTGTAATAATTTAGCAGAAATTATATTATTAAAAAAATAGTTTTTAATGTTAAATTTTTAAAAATTATTTATAAGATGCTTCTTTTTTTAAAAATTGTATGTTTGTACTTTTTTAAAATCTTTTTTAGTAATTAGGCTAGTGTAAAAAAAAAAGTAAATTGTTACAGGATTAATTTTTGATCTATTGACAAGGACGAAATTGTGTCAGTGTGGGCGTCACTTTTGCGTACCTGGGGTGTCAAGAGACGGGCAGGTTCATGCCTACGGGTCCTGGTGGTTGGAACTGAGATGGGTCGCCATGGTCACGGAGAGAGAGGGCCGGGGGCGGCCCGCGCGCATGACCGGGGGTGGACCGCCGCCCCCAAACGGGCATCGATCTCCCGCCAACTGGGATAACTATAGCAACAAGTAGGGCGCTCCCGAAGCAACAAGTACCCTTGAAATATCGCGTCGGCACCTTTCGACCCCGTCATCAGTAACCCACTTGAAAGGATCATTACGTAAAACTGATGTGCCTTATTTATTAATCTATGAAGTCCACGAAGAACAAAGTTGAATTTTTTCCTTTTGTTTTATTAGGAAGGTCACAATTCTAAGATGGTCGTCCATACGACTTTTTTCGCAGTTTGATTTTTTTTGTCATCCTGGGCCTTTAATTTTCGCACTTTTACTGTCGGAATGTCTCATTTTGTTGTAGTTATCCGCATGCTCTCGTAAGTCACACACTAGAGCTTCAAAGTAAAAGTTTTGAATTATTCAGAAATCGTGAGATGCTGTCTGGTGTGATGTAGGTTTAAAAAAAAAAAACATTTTCTTTATGGTGCCAACGTTTCGAGCTTTATTGAGATCATCTTCAGTGCCTCGGATTTACACTGTTTAAATTTAACAAAAACATGTAGGATGTGGAAAAAAGTGAATTTATACAATGCAAAAAGACTATGTAAAAATGTTTCATGTGTGCAATGTGATGAATGCTTTATATATTTTATTATTGTTTTGTGTGATGTGATTTGTATATCGATATGTGTACTATCGTTATTGAATTTGATTAATGATATTGGCGTAGCTGCGACTGAGTTTACATGTCTCTGTTCTAGGTGGTGGATGGATGGATACCAGGGACTGGAGGTGTTCCTTCCTGAGCACTGCAGCGTACAGCTTATTGTACTATACCCTGGCTCCATTTTTGGGGGAGGACTCACAGTTCTATAATCGATCCAGTGTTTATTCCTGTAATCAACCATTTAAAAAAATTACGTTTATTAGCGAATGCTTTTGCCTCTTACCTGAACACAGTATTCACCTCACACGTCAACATAATAGACCATATTTATTCAGAACTTATCAACGATTATTTACTTTCACCGATTCCATTATCCCTCCCTCCAAAAGCTTTTTTCGCTTCTGACGTTCATTCTACCATACAGCACCTAAAATCCAAGAAACCCCAGGTTTTGATGTTATTGCTCCAAAAATTCTCCAACACCTTCCCAAAAAGGCCATCATTTTCATTCCATATCTATTTAATTCTGTTCTTCGTACAACCTACTTCCCTATAGCTTGGAAGCACTCGTATATTCGAATGTTCCCTAAACCAAAAAAGCAAACACATTGTACTACTTCGTACAGGCCAATAAGTTTACTACCTACGTTGGGTAAAATTCAAGACAGCCACTCAACTGTCCAGCAGTGTCACCGCGTGGTAGATGTTATTTCGTCCTCCCTTGAGATGGGACAGTACTGTTCCGGGGCCTTCCTTGATGTAAGCCAAGCTTTTGATCGAGTTTGGCACCCTGGCCTGCTGTTCATGCTCAAGGACATCCTTCCATCCACCTACTATCTCATACTACACTGTTACCTCACTGACCGATTCTTCCAAGTCACTGATGGCCATTCCCTCTCTTCATATTTTCCTATCCGTGCTGGTGTTCCTCAGGGTACCGTTCGTGCCCCGACACTGTACCAGGTTTTCACAGCTGACATGCCAACTCATCCCGAAACCACCACATTCACATTTGCAGACGATACGGCAATTCTCTCTAACAACTCCGACCTTGTCATTTCTACTCGAAACCTCCAACAACACCTGATACTACTAGAGTCTTGGTGTAAAAAGAAAAGGAAAAAATTTAACACGGAAAAATCCACCCACATTACCTTCACTCTTCGTTAAAAGATCTCTCCCCCTGTTTTCTTAAACTACACTCCCCTCCCAACTGCGGACATGGTGCGTACCTCGGATTGTACATCGACAAACGGCTGACGTGGAATCCTCACACAAGACTGAAACGTCAGGATGTTATGACAAGATTTAGAATTTTTGCACGACTTCTCGACAAACGCTCGAGTTTACCTCTCAAAAATAAAAGACTGCTTTACAACACCATAATTAAACCGATTTGGACTTACGGACTGGAAGTGTGGGGTTCAGCCAAACATTCCAATATCCACCGCATTCAAACTGCCCAGTCTATAATACTACGAAAAATACAAGATGCTCCATTTTATGTATCGAACAAACCTACACATACAGATGTACTATATCTATATATATAATACTATGCCTTTAGTACAAGATGAAATACGTTTCCGTTACCGTTAATTTCACAAAAACCTCCCAACTAACGTAAATCAACACATCAGAAACCTCGCATCCCGACGAATCCCCTCAAACCCTCCTCGCCGACTGAAGAGACAATGGCCGCGAGATCTTCTAGGAAGTGATGGTGATAACAGTGAAAGTGATAATGACACACGTATCAATTGAACACACAATATTATTGTAACATCGGAGTAATAACAATGGGTGTTTTCTCCACTCTTGGTTTTAATTTTGTTTTGTTTTAATTACCGTTCTCACCGTTACTTATTACCTACTTTAAGGTAGTTGTAATGTACAACAAATTTTTAAAAAAAGTTTATGTTTGTTTTGTTCTGTGTGTAATATTTTTGGATTGTTGAAGTTGAACCTTGTATGCGTTAAAAATGATGGTTGTGATATATTGCTTTGCTTTTTTTAAAAATTTAAATTCAGTTTCGGACGAGAGAAATGGGTTTAAATTATGTGATAGGTCGTGAATGAATGGCATTGAAATGTATTTGGTTTGTTTATATTTGATAGATTCGATGTAGGGTTATTAGTACTAGTGGATGATGTTAGTGTTGAGTTGTGGTTGTAGATTATTCTGTTGATTATGTGTTTAGGGTAGTGATTGTTATGGAGGATATGTTTGTATTATGTTCTTGTCGTGAAATGATTCATGGCTTAGGGTAATTATTCTGCAAAGTAACCCTTTGGCCGTGCTTATTATTGTATGAAGAGGATGGTGTGATGTAAAGTTGAGGTTGCGATCTGTTTTTGCATTGTGTAAATTCACTTTTTTCCACATCCTATATATTTTCGTTAAATTTAAACAGCGTAAATCTCAGGCCCTGAAGATGATCTCAGTAAAGATCGAAATGTTGGAACGACAAAGAAAACGTTTTTCTGAAATCTACATCACACCAGACGATTTCTGAATAATTATCGACTAACGATCATTAATCACCACACAGGTTTTGTTTGATTTTTCCCTTTTATTTTATTAGAAAGATCATCATTCTAAAATGGTCATCCATTTTTCGCACTTTTACAGTCGGAATGTCTCATTTTGTAGTAGATGACAGCATGCTCTCGTAAGTCACACTTGACTTCCAAAGTTCAAGTTCTGTTTGATTTTTGCCTTTGTTTTTTTACGAAACTTCCAACAACTTACTTGACATCCTGGTCCCAGTTTTCGCTGTTTCCTCGGATCGTTTCATTTCATTGTATACTTTTGTAGTTTTGTCCGATTGTTTTTCTTTGTTGTACTGCGAAAATTCGAATTGCGGCCATGATGGCCACTTGGGAGTTTTCTGACGTTGCTTCTATATTCGATTTTCTTTCTGGCCCGTCACGTTTCGTCGTGTTTCCTTCGGAATTTTTCATTTTCTAGTGTATGTCTGCCGTCTTATGAAGATTAGTCCCGGTTGTTTAGAAGGGAAAGGTTTTTGGTCTTTGATGAATTGGGAAACTCAAAGTAATTCGATGGTTAAAAACACTAGACTTCGTCGTCAAACTAGCTAAGAGGATAATTGGGTATAAGCCCCTCCTTTCGCGCTAATAAATTACATTCACGCACCAGACTTCGTTGCACTAACCCACAGTACTCGATCCACGGGGTATTGGGATAAGCCCCCTCCTTTCGCGCTAATAAATTATATTTACACACCAGAATTCGATCCAACTAGCCAAGAGTATTCGTCCTCAGGATAAGTGGGTATAAGCACCTCCTTGGAAACTCAAAAGTGCTGCCTGGATGGTTAAAAACCAAAAGGCAGTATTAAAATTACTGTTAAACGGCCCTGGGTCCGTTTATTTTCGCGTGTTTTACTCAAGTTTACGCCATCTTCAATTAGGAACACCCACCGTAAACCTTTTATTTCAGTATTGAAAAAAACGTGTATTTTAAAAGTTTCTTGCTAAATTAAAAAAATGGAGTGTACTTGCAAAATCCGAAAATTTTGTTCCTCCTGGGTTACAAACCGAACGGGAAATTCCACCAAATACATCTCCTAGACTTCATGAAATTTGTAAAAGTTGCCTTATAAAACTGATACGTAGTAGTTTTCCAGAAGGGTATAAATTTGATGTTTCTCAAAAATTTTGATTGCCAGTTGAAAAAAAGAAAGGTTTTCTTAGGTATTTATCTATTAGATATTTATCTTTGATATCTTGAATTTTGAAGAAAAAATGAAAAAATCAAATTTATACACTTCTGGACAACTACTCGAATCAGTACTGAGTACTGTGGGTTAGTGCAACGAAGTCTGGTGTGTAAATGTAATTTATTAGCGCGAAAGGAACAGCGTATCCCCAATTACCACGAGGATCGAGTACTCTGGTCTAGTTTGAACGAGGTCTGGTGTGTAAATGTAATTTATTAGCGCGAAAGGAGGAGGTGTACCTTTAATTACCCCGAGGAATATCGAGTACTTTAGGGCAGTGTGAACGAAGGTGTATTGAATGTTTCATTAGAGTGTATGGAGGGGCATATCCACATCATCACGAGGGAAGAAAATCTTTGATATTATTATTCTGAAAAATGATTATTCTAAAAAAATGCAAGGATTAAAAGGAAAACTGACCTCCTTTTGTGATGTTCTGATATGTATTTTTTACACATTTGATAAGGTTTTTCCATTACTAACGATACATTTTGTGAAGTACCGCTCAAAACTTCATTGTATCAACAAAAATTATGAGGAAATTCATATTTAATAAATCCATAAAATCTTTTCACTCGATGATCACCATGCCATAAATCGTCAAAAATTGTTGAACTTGACTAAGACCAGCTAACGTTTCACAATTATTTAAAGGTCAAATTTTTATCAATTCCTACTGTTTCAGTTTCGAGATTAATATATTAAAAAAAACATTCGATATCGTCTGTTTTAGCTTTTCTTGACAAATCGTTTCTGAATTCAAGAAAATTCTTTTTATCGGTTTCAAAAGTTTTGGAATTTTTCCGGCCTTATTACATAAAGGATTTTTTAGAAATACATTTTTTCCAAAAATTAATCAGTGTTACAATATAAAATTACCAAGCTTGTTGTTTACCATCTTCTTTTACGTTATTACATTTACTAACAAAATTGGAATATCTATACAAAAAAAATGCTCAATATATTAATTGCACTATATAAACTATATTATTATTATATTTTTTTACGAGGGTTCGCAACAGCAGAGGTCATATAAACCCTCAGGATGACGGTGTTTTTGAAAAAAAAGCCCCATTTGTAAATAGGTCGGGTTCGGATGCAGGGCCGCTGGATTCGAACACGGGACCTTTACCTTGCAGTGATGAGCGCCGTGTCAAGGACGAAACCTTGCGGCCACCGACGCCTCCCCTTTTATTATTATTCTGATTTGCATTCCTTATTTTTGACGGCAGCCTTCTTTATTCAGCAAAATCAATCATTTCCGTAGATAGAGGGTGATGGATCGGTTTTTCCGTCGAGACAAAAAACACGGGGAACGATCTGGTTTTAAATTATGTTTAGAAAACCAAGACTCCAGCAGAAATGTTACAAAAGAAAGAAGTATTTTCCCTGGGCTGAATGAATGTTCAGTTGCCAAGATCGGCGAGGGCTGCTACACTTTTTTAACTTACATTTCAAGAATGATTCGTGATTTCGTTTACAACTGAATGAAATATCGGAAGAATCGAATGGTTTCCAGGGGTTCACTTAAAACGGAAAAACACGTATTATGCCTTGGACAGTCCGACACTTATCGAAAAGAGAGAGAAAAAAAACATTCGAACATTCGACATTTCGAAACGTTCGAAACTTTGTAGATTTTAGATAATTGTAAAACCTGACGACAGCAGTGACCCTCACAAAAGTAGGATATGTAAGTAGAAACGATTTTATGCCGATTTTTTTTTTTAAGTTTAAGGGCCGGCAAACTACATTGATCTTCATCAGCATCAGCTCACTCTTTCAGTGATTTTCTTTTCCTGTCTTCCAGTCAATTTATGACGATAACTCTGTTTTTTTTTTCATATGCACATAATAAAACATAACAAATCATAAACATAGATACAAGATTGACGATACTATCTGAGTACTCGATTACTTGGTATAACTGGGTATAATCCCTTCCTTTCGCGCTAATAAATTACATCCACGCGCCAGACTTTGTTGCACTAGCCGAGAGTACTCGATCCTCGGGGTATTCGGATAAGCCCCTCCTTTCGCGCTAATAAATTACATCCACGCGCCAGACTTTGTTTCACTAGCCGAGAGTACTCGATCCTCGGGGTATTGGGAGAAGCCGTTACTTTCGCGCTAATAAATTACATTTACATACAGAATTAATTCAAACTAGCCCAGAGCACTCGACCATCAGGATAATTGGGGGGATACGCCGTTCCTTTCGCGCTAATAAATTAATTCAGCACATCAGAATTCACATTACCCCAGAATACTCGATATTTCGATTTGAATAAAACTTTGGTGAATGATGTTTGATTTCAAAAGAAGTGAAAAACTTTAATAGATTTTATTTTTCACAAAAAAAAATATATATATCATTTCATTTGAGGAGGAGAAAGAAGCGATGCCAACTTTATTTAATTAATGATTTATCTTTCCATAAATATTTTAATGCCAGGCTTAGTTTCTTACTAAAAAAAAATATATAAGTGTACTTTTAACATAAATTATTATGTATATTTCAAGATCAACGATATTGTAGAATTTTTTCGTAACAGCATAAGACAGAAGTTAATTTTTTTTTAAACATGAAACAAAACTGATATTTATTATCTCCATAGTCAAAAACCATTTGGGAAAATCAAAGAATGATTTTTTCTCTGTCAAATTTTTCGTTCTTTTTTCCAATATCAAAAAATGATAACTTTGAAGCGATTCCTCAGATCTCACGAAAATTTACAGCCGTTTAGAACCTTATGAACTACACGTAATAGTAAAAACGACGATTATTTTTAAAAATTCAATCGGAACAAGGGATAAAACATAAAACACAGGGGTTATTTTTTGAAATGTATTTATTTATTCATTTTTATTTTTTGTTGTTTATTTATATTAGCCTTAAAATATGAACATTGCTACATAATTTGAAAGAAGATTCAGCTTTCCAAAGGTCGTTAATAACATCGGATTTGAATAAAATCCAGAGGAGTCGTTAATTTTTAAGTAGAAACCCGGACATCGGCGAGAAAAAATCTAACTAAAAATACGTAGGGATACATTTTTTATTATTAATTAAAATTAATATTTAATGGTTGTACGGTGTAGTTAAATCAAACTTGTTTTTTTTTTTTCAAAAGAAATTTTTTTTTGCCTACCTTACTCGTAGCGTCTTGACTTTTTGCACAATTTTTATAAGTTGAATCTTATTGATTACGATCTTGCATATTATTTTCTTATTCGATGTAAAAATACAAATGGAATGATCGAACCTTGAAATACACGCACAATAAAACAGAAAAACTTATTTTAAAAATATGATTTTTTTTTTGTCTAGGCCCCTGGGGCTTCGGAGACGCGACTATTTTTCAACTTAGTATCACAGTAAAAAGTTAAAATGGTTGATTCTACGTCTTTTGTCAGTGAAGTGGTGCAGACGAAAGTAATCTGATATTACAATAGAAACAGGAACAATCTGAGAAATTAAACCCCTGGGTTAATTTAAGAAAGGAAGAAAACTTCCAAAACTTAATTTCGTTGCCGGGGATGGTCTGGAAAAATGAAACCACCATGTAAAACATCGATTTAATAAAAGAACAACACCGACCAGATTTTACTTCATCATCAAAGGATCCGGTTTCCATTGAGATGGCGGAAATTCGGGCGGAACGGCCCCGCAGTCGATTTTGAAAAACCAATCGCATTGGAGGGTGACTGTGTCGAACAGTTGGAGCACGGGACACGTGATGACCTTCCCTAAACCGGACTCGCACTGGATGTACTTCCTGCATGTGTCGGCCAACGGGAGGAGTGCCTTCCCGGACTGTGGGCACTCGGCCCCAGAAGACAAGCCGGCGAAAGCCACACCGGCTAAAACTGAAAAAACAAACAATTGTTAGAAAGCTATAAAATTTACAAATGCTTATGCTGAAAAAATGAACAAAAATTATTATTGGGAGATTTCTTGATGGGATCTGCAGGGAGGTGAACCTTTAGATTGAACGCTCAAGACCAAATCAGCGAAGATAGGCGTACCAGGATGAGCGAAAACTCATAAACTACTTATACTGCTTGCCTACCTATGCCTACCCAACGAGCTTTATACTATTGTGAAGATTCCAAAAATGAATGTTAAACGAATTTTATTATGGAATCAAATTCATTGCAAATATTAAGATGGGAAGGAAGTATATTTCCGCTAATTGTTGTGGAAGGGTATTGTGGAAGATTGAACCATCGGGAGAGTTCCTCAGCTCTTGGGAGCCGACCAAGTCTTTCACTAAAACCCCACCTTTGACAGTAATTTGTGGTGAGCGGCTCGGGCGAGCACGAGTGCGAGGAGTTGAGAGTGCTCCGAGGGAGTTAGTTACTTCCACTCCAAGTCACCTTTTCCAGCGAGCAGAGAGCGAATATATCGTCAGGTAGGCAACCCCAGCCGCGCACCACAAATCGGTGGAGCAAAAATTCACCCTGAACTTCGAGCTTTGTAGGGGACTTCCCGAAGAGCGAGCCGATGTTGTTGGTTCTATAATTTTGGGTGGTGTTTTGGAGAGAGGCGGCAGGAAGGATGTATCTAGTCGTGAAGATACTGCTACACCCACAATTATGACTGTACGACGTAGACATTATACCCTGGATTGACGGTCACCCGGAAGCGGATGATTGTACACCTTAATTGCATCAAGCCAGCACCCAACAGTGGAAGCCGGGAAGTTAAGCCATGGCGGGAGAAGCATCAGCACGACCGAACGCCTGAACCTGGAAATAGAAACAGCTTTGGTGTGCCCATGTAGTGAGGAATGGGAACAGCCCGGAATATTGAAGCTCCCAGAAGGTTGTGCAGCTGAAACGTCTCCTCCGTTCCGGCTCCTCCCAGTAAGGTATAGAGGAGCAAGGTCAGCGGAAATGCGGATAGAGATGGTGTTGAGGGCATCCGTCCCACCCTTTGGACCAACGACGGACTATAAGCATCATGTCAGAACTTCCCGGCAGGACGAGGAGCTGACCCGTCAGGAATTGCAGCAGAGGATTAACCTACTGCAGGATGCTCGACGCAACTAAATGATTGAGTGGTCGATCGCCATGGAAATGTTTACTGTTCTGCTGACATTTGGCCTTATTGCTTAATCTCTAGATAATGCTCGGATTCACCAGGAACAGCTCAATAAACTGGGGAGGATAAAACGGACAATCGGGTCATCAGGAATCATAACAGTGTTTCCTTCTAGGGGCGCCGGTGGCCGCAAGGTTTAATCTTTGACACGGCTCTCATCACTGTAAGGTAAAGGTCTTGGGTTCGAATCCAGCGGCCCTTCATTCGAACCCGACATACTTACAAATATGGGCTTTTTTAAAAAAAACACCGGCACCCTGAGGGTTTATATGACCTCTGCTGTTGCGAACCTTCGTTAAAAAAAAAAAAAAAAAAAGGGAAAAAAAAGAAGGCAATCAATTAGAAGGCAGTCGATAAGGTCGGAGTACAGCTTTTGCTGCGGAGTCGTCCGCGCAGGATGACTCGGGAGGAGTAGGCTAAGAATTGGCCCGGAGACTTCCTGGAGTCGTCCAGGAGTCGGCTAGTTGTCAACGAGGAGTTGGCACGACCGATGCCAACATCTCAGTTCTAGAAAGAAGAAGTTAGAAAAAGTTGGTAAAATTCTTAAACGAGCAAATTTTAGAGTAGCTTTTAACGTCTTCACTTAGAAACAACTCAAACCCTAAACACGAGGTTGACGACTTGTCAAAAAGCGATGTTTACAAAATTAAGTGTAACGATGACAAAGTGGCAGAGAAATTAATAAGAGAGATAAAGTACATGCGCCTAAATCCAACAAATTTTTCCGAATTTAAGGACCAACTAAATGAAACAAAACACAATTTAAATTCATTTTACACAGTTTCAACAAATGGAGGGAAATTTGTTTGTGAAATTTGAAAAAAAAATTTTAAAAAATACATAAACATATATATAATTACAGAAATAATTTATTAGATTTTCATCTACCTCCTATTTTAAACATTGCAAATTAATAACGGATTTAAAATTATTTTATTACAGTATTTATTAGGAAAATATTTGTGTGTAATTCACTTTTTTTTTATTTAATTTTTTTTTAATGAAATACTTTTTATTAAAGAAGACCTAAGACAATATCTAGGTTTTCTGAACGTTCTGAAATTGGCCCAATGTTTTTTTTTTGTTTTGTTTGAAAGTGTGTCTTTTTATCCCTTGCAGACATTTAAATTTAAAAAATTATCAGTCAATCAACATTGACATTTTTATATAAAAAATTAATTAAATTTTCAATATCACTTTTCGATGGTTTTGTTTTTTTTTAATACCAAATTCCTTTGGAAATAGAATAAAAATTTTTGTCTAAAAAAATGAATACATGCAAAATCACATAATAGACAAAAAAAAATGCATATTTTGCATTTCTACTGTTTCTACTTACAGAAGAGAATTACATATGTCATATCTTGGCCGTTATCGTTGTCACGAAGCTAAACTCAATGTGTGAACATTTGGAATTCTGTGATAAATCAAAGATATGATATGAATGTTATCAAATTCGAGGGTTTGCTTTTTAAAATAAAATATTTTCCAAATATTGATGTTTTTCAAACTTAAAACATTACATTTTAAAGGAACGAGTAACTGTTATACAGGCAGAAAATGTACTCTCGAATTTTGCCGTTGTTTATTTAAAATAGAATTTTGTCTTATTTACAGATTTCAGTTTGAACGCGAGATATCTATTTTGTTTTTATACCTCAATCTTACCTTGAAATTGAACGTTTCAAATACTTGATGGGGAATTCAAATACTCGTACATCTGAAAAGCTGTTGACTTGAAGCATTGCCATCGTGAAGAATTTTTTTTTTTTTGCACTATCTTCTTATTTACTGGTTTTTTTTGAAAAGACAGATTACGATAAAACTTGGGTATAAAAGCGATTCATTGCCTCGTCAATTTATTCAGTTGTGCAAGATGTTGAAGTTAGGTATGTACATTTTTTTTTTTGTAGAAGTCTAATAATTAGTCATATTTGGCTGACGTTTTTGTAATCATTCGATCAGAAGATTATTTTTTGTTAATTATTTTATTTATTATTTTTTATGGAAGATATGGTTGGGTTGATAAATTATGGTTCAATTATTCAATTCTTCAATTATTGTAACTTCTGTCCTCGAGACACCAACTAATCATCTGAGCCTACATCATTTTACATTTCCCTTTATTATAATTACTGAATTTAGTTACTTCCTGAAAACCCAAAAGTTTTTAAATTTTTTAAATCATAAATACTAATACAAAATCTATTTATTAAATTATTTGTGATGATTTGAAATGGTTTATTATTTGAAACTCCTTATGAATATTATTTTCACCTTGAATAACATTTTTTTTTTTTTAAATCTACAAAAATATATTTTCCACGTTTCAGTGACTCTCGTTGCGGCCTTTGTCGCCCTGTCGTCTCCCGTATTGTCGTACGAGTGCGTCAACGACGCCACGTACGACTGGCCAGACCCAGAGAACTGCCGCAACTACTTCCACTGCCACAACGGCACTCTTGAAAAAAAGAGTTGCTTCTTTATGTTTAGGTTCAACCCGGCCACTTTGACCTGCAGGTGGTGGATGTTGGTCAACTGCAGCGCACAACCGTTCACCCCGCCGCCGACTGTAGTCACAACACCTCTTCCAACGACTCTACCACCAACTGAGGCACCATAGACACCTGAACGTAAACCATTAAACTAATCACAAATCATCTTTTTGTCATTTGACTGATGTACAAAAAATAATGAATAATAATAATAAAATATAATATAATAAAAAAGATATTAATAATACTGTAGTTAAATTTACAATCGACCAGTGCTATAATAATAATAAATGCTAATTTAATGATTTCATTTTCATCATCAGGGTTACATATCTGTATAGTAATGGAAATAGATTTAAGATTTAGTTCAAATTGAATTAATTTAATCTAGTTTCTATAGCCCTAATGATATCTCTCAGTAAATTATTTTTTCACAGTGTTAGATCATTTTGGTAAAACCTTTCATGTCATCCTTGATTTACCAAATTTTTGCTTTTTTTAAATTATTTTTTTATTACTCTGTCTTTGATGTTTAACCACTAGGTCTTTCATTCTCTTGTCCTGCCCCTTGAAGAGCGTTGCAGGCGATTTCCACTGTCTAGTGGCTGAAGCTCAATTCCCCCACTGGAACTTTGTGGTGCCGAGCTGGGCCCCCAGGATGAGCCTCGCAGAGGCGTCCGGTTGGGCTCTGGGGGAAGAGCATCGTTGTAGCATACCGATATTTTTATCTAGCTTTAGAGCTTTATAGCGGCCGGCCATCCTTCTGTCTCATGTTTGCCTTCCACAGCCTTTCTGTGGCTTTGTACCCGGCCGGGTTGGATATGACACAGTGGACAGCTTCATCTAAACTTCAAACGTCTGGTGCGGACTGTGGTGTACTTTTCGGATACAAGTGCTACATGTTCGACAGCCTCAGGCATTCCGCATTCACACAGTTGGCTATCTTTTATCCTGAAGAAGTGCAGCTTTGCTGAGAACTCACCGTGCCCCGTCAATCATTGGGACATGTAGTGATCAGCCATCAGGTGTTTCATGGCCAAGCGGTCTTCTATGCTGTTCAATAGTCGGTAGGTATGCCTTCCTTTGGGCGCCGTTTCCCACCTGCATTGCCATTCTTCTTTTAACCAGGAGTCTACCTCTTCTTTGGACTGCACTGGGAAACAGGGTTGGTACCCATTAGCAAGCTCCCATGCCAGCTTTTGCCTTCAGGTCCATGGGGGGTCGTCCGGCTATCACTGTCAAGGCATCGGTTGATGTCGTTCTTTGATGTTAACCATTTCACACATGATTAAAATACATTTTTAATATACATACTAAGTCGATTCAAATACATGTTTGTACTATTTAAAAAATATCCAAATTGAGTTTCAGTATACTCAACAGTTCTCGATATACTGCTGAGGTTGCCACCCCTAGAACCTGCGGTTGGGTGCCTGGTAGGCTGGTTTTCAATTCGACACCCACAATTCATTCACACAAATAAATACATTCATACAGTAAAAACCATGCATTCACTATCCTAAGCCAACCTAAATGGTTCAGCACAATGGGTTGTCTCCTGGGTGTTACCCTAGTGGCTACCCTATTCTATTACATGCATTTTTTAAAAAAGAAAATGTATTATTATCCAAAAAGTACATGATCAGGATAAAAATTGGCCGTTTTATTAATATTGGATAGATTGTCATGCACACTTGGAAGCTAACCTTGTAACCACGACATACATTCTTTATGTACATTTTCTTTCAAACTCAATTATCAACTGTAGATGTGAAATGGGTAAAAAGTTCCTTTTTGAAATAAGACACATTTTTTAAGCCACAGGGAGGATAAATTTAAGACAATCATGATAAATAAATCATCAGGAAGCAAAGAAAGCACAATATTGATTTCCAGCGAGCATATGCTTTAGAACCTTTTAGAATAGATACAATGATATAATTGGTATTATATTGGACAACTTAAATTATTAGATGCAATGATGATGTTTGATAAGTAAACCAATTCTTCATACTTTAGCAACTGATGTTGCCTAGATAGTTTTCATCTTCAATTAGAATTTTCCATCATACGGTGCTATGGTGTGGATTAATTTAACAAAAAACTATTTGGCATTGATACCTCTGTTGAATGAATTTTTTAAACAACTGATTTTTTATCTGAAGGTGTTCTCAATTTTCACTCATCGATTGGTAAATTCTGTCGTCGTGAGGTGGTGAGGCGTAAGGTGTTCTGGTTTGATTCTCGGCGTATCTCGTCTCGCCGTTACTCTTATGAGTTTGATCCTTACATAGGCAATACATCCCAGTGGAAGATTCAGCTTTCTTCAATTTTACAAAAGATGGTTTATCAAGAGTCTGTGATACATTAGATAATTTTAATAACCCCAAATTTCATGGCATAGAATTAAAGTTAGTGGATTCGATCAAATTCCTCAGTGTGGTGCTTGACAGGAAACTTGATTGGAAAGGTCATATCGATAACATGTACAGGAAAGGTACAATGTAGGAGAATTGTCGGTAAAACATGGGTGGCCAAATCGCTATATACTGCAATTATTCTTAGATTATTTTTCACAGCTTTAGTATGATGGAAAGGCCTAGAAACAAATTTCAAAGACTGTGTTTGATGCAGGAACATTGTCAACTACACCCACCCTAGCACTTGAAATCATAACCAATCCCACACTTCTCCACATTGAGGTTAAGGTCGGAGCACTACTCAGCTGCTACAGATTAATTAGCGAGAGCAGAATGATGGAATCAAAAGTGCAATAACTGAAGTGATAAAAAGATCACTTTTTCCTTCGGGGAAAAAGCACTTTCAGATAGTCTCCCCTTGTGATTACAATTATACTTTGGATGATGCCCATCGTAACACAGACTGCTACACATATGGTTCACTTATCAAAGGTAGAGGGAGTGGTGCAGGAATGCAGGAATCTACATACCAAAATTAGGAATCAGCATCTCCTCCCCTCTTGGCAACAACACCTCCGTTTTTCAGGTTGAAATCTCGGCCATTAATGTGTGTATGGAAAATAAAATTAAGGGAAAAGATATTTGAATTTTTTCTGACAATCAGTCGAGTCTTAGGCCATTACAAAGATTTACCAACCTCATTGATGGAGGAAACTGTAGATTTTATCAGTAGGATCGCTTCCAGGTTTAAGAATAAGGTGACCTTATTTGGATACCAGCACATAATGGACACCACGACAATGAAAAGGCGGATGGCGTGGCCAAAGAAGTTTCTATATTGCGCTGGTCGGGCCACAACTGGTATTACCTCACTCTATGAGCACAGGGAAAGAGAGTATTAATAACTGAAGTATGAAACCATTCCTTAGGGAGAGGGAAACAGGCAATCGAAAGAGTTGGTTAAGACGATCAAACCAGTAGAATTGAAATGGCTATTCTCTATCTCAAGGAAGGGAATTAGGAGGCTATTAGGTATTCTCATGGGCCACTGCCAACTGAGAAGACACCTGTTTGTAATGGGTATCCTACCAGATCCCTTTTGCCGCTTCTGCAGAATAAAAGAAGTAACGGCAAGGCACTACCTCGCAGAGCGTGATAGGTATGCTAGGTATAATCTTGAAATCTTTGAAGGAGAGGACATCACCAAATCTCTCCCCGTGATTAAATGGTTTAAAATCTTGGAATTTGTGAAGAGATCCAGGAGATTTATGCAGGACATGTTCATATATAAAATGAAGGGCTGTTTATGATGGAGAATCGATGACCTGCCAGAATTTGAGCCAGCAAATAATCAATCCTTTGCTTGTTGACCATGGCTGTGGTTACTCTATAAGTCTGGCTAGGATACTAGTGGGGACATGTCTGCATTCTCTGGGTGTGTTGTGCCATGGAGTGTGGAATTTTCCAAGGGTAAACCATAGCATGTAGGGTTTCTGCTTGAAGGATAAGAGGGTAGTTCTACCACATTTTAAGAGGAGAGGATGTCCTACTTCGTTGGTCTTGGGGCTGTGCTGGCTCGGTGGCTGCTGTCAGCACCAAGTAACACGGATGGCCAGATGTACACTAATACAAGGAAAAAACTGTAAGCTTTGCCCAAGAATGTACTTTCATATGGAGAATAAATGTTCTCAATAAACTAAAAACATTTACTGATAATGAAACAGAGATGAGAATGTTTTCATTGCTCTAAAGGGTATAAGCATTCCAGGGTTGGAATTACATTTCTAAAATGATGTGATTAATAATTTTATTTGAAGTATGTTTGTTGGTTGGCCTGCTGGTAATCTATGTGGAGTTTCAATCTTCACGGAGGCCATTTGCAGGTGAAGAAAAAAGGAGACTAACTGTTGGGCTCATCAAGCTCTCTACAACTTATAGTGCCATCATCAGGGCTTTTACAAGAACGCAGAAAACGATTATCATGGAGAAACTATTGTAAATAGCATCTTGGGTTTAAGGTGATGAAGCCCATGGCCAGCATACTACATTTAACATGGTGAAATTAGACATCTTGTTAATAAAAATTTGTTATTATTATTATTATAAATATTTATAATAAAACTTTCATTAGCAAGATGACTACATGTTAAATGTAGTATGCTGGCCATGTGCTTCATAACCTTAAACCCAAGATGTTTTTTGTTATGTTATATTGTAAAAAGCATCTTGGGTTTAAGGTTATGTCTGCTGAGTCGAGAACGTCTC
>CM077110.1:2312487-2348166 GCA_039619505.1 Cimex hemipterus | reverse complement strand
GGTTATGAAGCCCATAGCCAGCATATTACATTTAACATGTTGACAATAGCCATCTTCTTAATAAAAATTTATTATTATTATTATAAATATTTATAATAAAACTTTCATTAGCAAGATGACTACATGTTAAATGTAGTATGCTGGCCATGTGCTTCATAACCTTAAACCCAAGATGCGTTTTACAATAGTTTCTCCATGATAATCGTTTTCTGCATTCTTGGAAAGCTCTGATGATGGCACTATAAGTTGTCGAGAGCTTGGCGAACCCAACAATCAGTCTTCTTTTTTTTCACTTGTCTAATTTTGTTTGATTAAATAAACAATTATCCAAGTTTCGTATAGAGTATAACAAAAGAAGTTCTGTTTCATATAAAGAATTCATTCCATTTTTTTGGCTGTCGACAATTTTAAATTGCGTGTTTTCCCCCATGTTTGTGGGATGGTGAACCTGAAATTTGGTCATTATTGATTATTTTGGACGGCCTGCTTATCCACGGTTGCTTGGCTGGGCTCATATTTACAGACGGACTCACAGTTGAATCAGAAATTTCCTCTTAATAAACAATGATGAATGAGTTTTCATTTCATCCATTTCATTTTTCCAAGTTTTTTCTCCATTCCAGAATAAAATTAATTTTATTTAACAGATACTTGCTAATTATTCTGCAATATCCTAACGAATATTGTCATTTGTCCTAGAATTTGTCTTTTTAGATGTCTGAAACTAAGCTGAAAGATAATAAATGTATATATTTCGATTGGATAATAAATAACAATGGATGAGCAAATTAATAAAAAATCTCAATTTAAAATAACTATTTTTAAATGTTTGTTAATTTCAAAATTGTTGGGATTGGCCGAATTACACATTTAAAAGACATTGTACAATATGCTCTTATATTTTCGAATGCGATACATAAAAAAATACATTTCATGCTGGAGAAAGCTTGGCCGGTTTGGCTTTGCAGTCAACGTTCCAGGCCCAATCGCACTTGAGTGTCACAGGGTTGAACTTCCTGAGGAGGACGAAGCACGCTTCTTTGGTCAGCTTTCCATTTTCACAGTGGTGGTAGTATCTGCAGTTTTCCTCGTTCGGCGAGTCATAGTTCTTCTTCTCTTCGCAAACGAATGCAAGAGACAAGCCGATGATGGCAAAAAAAAGGAGCCCTGGAAATTCACTGAACGTTACACGACTTGCATCCTTTTTATGTCTATTTTGTACTCCCAATGTTTTCCTTTAAATATCCTCAGTGGAAATATATATATTCCCCTCCCCCCCCCAAAAAAAAAGAAAATATTACAAACAAATTTTCATGTACATTAACAATTATTTATTATTATTATTTTATGAAGGTTTGCAAGAAGCAGAGGTTATATCAACCCTCTTGGTGCCCGTGCTTTTGAAAAAAGAAAAAAAAAAAGAAACCCATTTGTAAGTAGGTCAGGTTTGAATGCAGGGTCACTGGATTCGAACCCGGGACCTTTACCTTACAATGATGAGTGCCGTGTCAATGCCTAAACCGTTGCGGCCACCCAAGTCCCCCCAACAACTTTTATTATCAAAATTTAAAAAAAAATCTAAATAATTAGTTAATTGGCGTCCCAAAAAATTGCTTTATGTGCTTGCATTTTGGATCAATTAAAGTTTCAAATGTTTTAATTAGAAAAAAAAAACATTTAACAACAGTCAATTTTAAAATTAGATATCTATTTAAAAGAAAAATTGGATTTATGCACATAAATAATAAACGAAACATCTATAAATTTTTTTAAATTAAAAAATTTCCAAACGCCTTACCTGTTTTCATCATTTTTTCCTGGAGAATCAATACCAATATTTGTGCAAATTGCTTTTATACATTTCAACCCACTTGAGAATTATCTCGAGATAAAAGTTTAATTAATTCTGTCAAGTGGTTGTTTGAATTACGGTTATTAAGCCACTTCATAGCTAAGCTACCGACATCTCACCTCTAGAATTTGAAAACGTACAAAATTGCTAATTGCTTTCAAATATTGTATTCCAAAAAGTGTAATTAATTGGGAATATTCTGTGCTTTTATTTTAGGTTCTGTTGAAATGGAAAGATTATTAATTATTTTTAATGAAAATGATTAAAAATGACATCGGCTGCTCCTTCCTTCTAGAATTTATCAATTTTTTCACTCCTCCTTTAATTACTAGATCTCATAGGACTAGGGAGAAAAAAAATTATAGAACAATGAAAATTTTGCATGTACACAATTAACTTTACATTTTGATCAGTTTTTACTGGAAACCATGTGCAGTCATCGGGAGGTGGAAACCAGTGAATGCGGTCAAAAGGATTTTACTGTAAGTTTACTTTTAGTTCAATTCACGATTCTTTTAACCGATTTGAAATATTTTTTCTTTTATATTAAAAAAATATTTAAAAAAAAGAAGGTTTTTCTCCTAATTGAAAAGAGACTATTTGGTTATGGTTCCGGGATTTGACGGAGAACTCAATTCGGGGAGAATCATCTCCAAAATTAGTGAACACTTTTGAACCTAATCGGCTAAAAAATTTCCAAAATGTATTTTCCTCTTTTCATTTTATATATAAACGGGCAAATGTGGGCATCCGAAGAAAAGTGGCACACCTAGTGCGAATGACTCCGAATTCGGAATCCGAATATTAAACACTTTAAATTTTTCCGTACCCAACCGCCCATACAAAATTCTACGTTTGAAATTGTATTTGTATGCAGTTATTCAAGAGGGAAAAAATACAAAAATTTATTTTTCATTTCGTATCAAGGGGAAATTAGCAAAGGGAGATACATAAGTTTTTTTTTAAGCGATCAAATTTTTAACATTTTAAGCCTTTATTATAAGATCTTGGGGAGGTTCATATATTTTTTTTAAATTAATGGCCTTATGAACTATGCCAATTAGCCAAGCCCGACAATGTATTATGCGTATGCGTTTTGGGGAGGCATCGTAAATAAAGGGCCAAAGGCGACCGTGGGAATCTGCGGGGGTCTACAAGCGAGAGTCTATCAAACCGACCGCAGTCCCCCCGAAATTATTTATTCAAGGGGTTTTGAGCCCGAGAATAATGTTTATTTTCAAGTTCATTTCAAGTGAAACAAAATGAAGTAACTTTTAAGCCTTCATTATCTTCGGACTGTTCATAATTCAATGAGACTTTTAAGTCCCAGAATAAAGTTTGTTTTTTGTTTCATTTCGGGTGAAAATATTTTTCTTAAATTACAAAATGAAATTGTCATTTGTATTCATATGTAGTTGGTCAAACGGGGAAAAAAAGAAGTTTATTTTTCGTTTCATATCAATGGGAGAATTTTTTTTTAAATGACAAAATGAAGTTTTAACATTTTAAACCTTCATTGTAAGAAAGATCTTTGGAAGGATCATATTTAAAAAAAATATTTGAATTTAATTACAATAAAAACAATAACATACACTAAAACAATCTCACAGCATATTTAAATAAAGAAAATGAAAATCATGCCTTAATACAAAATGAAAATGAGAATATCCCCAGAAAAATATCTATTTAACGGCTATCATCAAAATTTTATAAAAATTTAAATATAAAATAAAGTGTTGTACGAAATATAAAAATTAGTTTATGGGTACACAAACAGGAGTAAGTCAATTGTTCGTTAAGTTCAAAAATGAATTATTGAATGGGACTTAGGGCCGCAGATTAAAATTTATATTATTAACAATTTAACAGTTTGTCCTAAATGGCCTAAATCTTGTGTAATGTCAAGGCGATTATCGGCAGTATAAATAGTCTTGCAAATTTTCAGGTGGGAAATCAAAGGGTACTATTAGCTGTGTCCAATTGCTCTTTCAAGTTAGGGCCATCGTCGGGTATTGCTCATTCCATTCGGTGGAAAAAGCCCCCCAGGGCTGAATCAAGTGTCATCCATGGTGGAAGTGTCGTAAATGTTTCTGTCCCACATAGCGCACCATGTGATGCTGCACTCAGATCTGAGCCGAGGTGAAAAATGAAGGTTGACTCGTTGACTCATTAATGCAATTGGAAAAATTCACACTTTTTACATGTCATATTGCATAATATTTAATTAAAAAATCTTTGTCCTCGATTGACTGCTGTCATTGATTTCATTTCAACGGGCTCTTTTGGCTTGCTTATCTCCAGCGGAAAATAAAAAATCAAATAGTGGAAACTTGTGCTTTTTTTAGAAGTAATTTGCACTCAGAAATTGTGCTAAGAAGGAAAACAAAAATGAAACAGCAATTTGACATTATCAAACAAACAAGAGGACAGACTAAGTGGTATTTTAATTTTAACCTGACACTTATAATCAAATTATCACTTATTAAATAAAAAAAATAAAAAATCATTAAGAATTAAAAAGCTTTAGTACTTTACCTAACTGATAGCAGCACTTGTACTAATAGTGCGAGTTGCCCAAGCATGGACTAGACTTGGGAACTAAAAGTCAATCCTATAAAGTAGGAAGTTTACGGGCCGACAAACAGCTGAGGTCATTGCCGGCTTTCCTTCTTTCCACTTCTTTCACGAATATTTTGTTTTAAACTACACCCATTTGAGCGATTCAATCTGGTTTTAAATGTGACCAATGTCATTACTTAAAATTCTAGCCTCCCGTTTGCATCTCAGGTTGTCAAATACAGAATAGAACAAAATGTACAATATTCAGAACCGAAAACATAGGTGCCTAGTCACAGTGTACTCGATATTCATCAGGGTGGCATAAATCTTATAATTTTTCAAAGGGAAAATAAATAAATTTGTCAATTGTCTACTAGACACGAAGAGAAACAGGCTGATGCCATACTAGGCACGCCAACTGATGACACTACTAACTTTACCAATAAGTTCAAGGTACTTATACTAGAAGGGCGAACTGGGCCAAAGAATACTTCTGAAGGCCAATTCCTACTCGTATACGAACAGCTCAAAAATCTGCAAGGATAGGCCATGTAAATAGCCAATGGAAACTGACGGATGAGATGCAGGCAGATACTATTTTAGGAATGCCAATTGATGCCACTACTCCAAAATACAAATTTACTAAAAAGTACAAGATTCTGATACCAGAATGGGAAGAATGGGTCAAAGGAACACCATTAAAGGCAAACTCCTATGGATCTGGATCCAAAACCGACAAGGGCATGGGAACAGGAGTCCTTGAGATGAATTCAAAGCTCAAGCTGACTTTAAACTTACATTATTACAGTTTTCCATTCTATAGCAGTTCGGTTATAGCAGTTGAACACTGCGGCAGAGAAAGAAAAGGGCTAGGAACACATTACAGGAAGGCAGCCATTTTTTTTGACAGACAGGCGGTATTTAAAGCAAAAATTGTAATTGTATGGAATCACTGGCAAAAATTAATGCCACCAAAGACTGGAGCATTTGGGACATAGAAACAATGGGAAAGTGGACATGGCCAAAAAATGAGCCGATATGAATTATCTAGGCCCCGAACCCTATGCATCTTGCTACAAAAATGGAGCATGAATCCTCTACTTGGTGGAGCCCCAAACATGAGGCAAGCGAAGAGATTCATAGAAGGGCCATCTGTAGGACTGCATAGGAATTACAGGAACCACCAGAAGGTAGACTGTAAGCCAAACAAATAAAAGAAGGGAGGGATGTCCCTGACACTGTATTGCACAGTGCAGTGTTATTTCAGTAATTTAGCAACAAGAGGTTTTCTTATTTTTGGCCTTCTAGCTTGGGACACCTCAACAACAGTTGGATCTTAATCCTGTCCGGCAGGAGTTAATTTACTTTATTATACAAGGTGATGTTTTTGAAGGAGGCCGTGAAGCCATCTTCGTACGATGTAATGTAAAAGAGAATTTTTTAACTTTAAGTCTTTATTACATTTTAAACATAATATACATTTGAATATACAAACCTTACATATTATAAGTTTAAAAAATTACTGTACAAGGTAGGTAGTTTTGAAGGTCAGCACTTGATGAAAGCCGCGAACACGGCCCAGCGGACGTCCGTCGGGTTGCCCCTCGCCGCCTCCGCTTCCAGGTCGAGTTCCAGAAGATGCTTGATCCTCTTGAGGGCGGTTTCGTAATCCTCGTCGAGGAGGGGTGCGAAAGCATTTTCCAGGACGTCCGAGGCGTGCGCGAGGACCAGGAGAGAGAGGAACCTCTTGTCCATTCTCTGTGGGTCATTGACCCATTTGGTCAGCACCCCTTCGTGGATCTTTTTCATGAGACGGGCCTTGGCTGTCACCTGCGCGATCGGGTGGGTCGTCATTTCGAAAAGGAAAAAATTTTGCTTTTCAGTCGTGAGGACGCCTTTCTCAACAAGGTTCTTGGCGAGCCGTTCCCTAACCTGTTTCATGTGGTATTTCAGTTTGAGCGGGTTCCACGTCTCACCGGTGAGGTATTCGATCCAGTTCTGGACGGTCTGCGGAGGGTTCATCTCCTTCATGTACTTCAACGCCTCGTCGAGCAACACGTCTCCGGTCGGGGCGTCGTTTTTAACTACGATCTTTTTGTTCAGAAGGGATTTCCTCCTAACGCTGTTCTCCAGCTCTATCCTGCCGCGGAGTCCCAGCTCGATTATTATGCAGCCCCGCAGCCCGCTGGATATGCAGTCGTTCCAGAATGAAGTGTAACCCTCTTCTTTCAAACCGAGCAGAAGAACTTCTTCCATGAGAGTCAACGGGCTCTCCTTCGATTCCCGTCCTTCGAACTCTTCCGGCTGGGCATCGTTCATCTTCTCCTCCCGGGGTGCCGAATGACACCGGATCCGCCTTTGAACAAGGCCTTCGTTGCTGTTCATCTGAGGGGAAAAAGAAAAAAAAAAACAAAACAGATTTCAACGGGACGATCTAGCGTTGTCGCCACCTTGCTTTTGCCGTTCCGGGCTCAAGTCCCTTTCTTGAAGGTGCCCCAGGACTGAAAGAACCAAATTCAACATACGATTTTGCCATCCTCAAAATTTTGTGTAAGACATTTTTCCAAAAAATCGGCTGATTTGACGAGTTTAATAATATTTCGCAATTACAAAATCTTCCAGATCAAGGCTGGTCTCAAGATTAACTTAGCTGGTTCAAAAGTTTCACTTATAAAAACCGAGTCGTTTATTTAATACAATCATATGTTTATTGTATTCAATGTAAAAAAAAAACCTTAGTTTCTCGTAATGAACAGTTCCTTTTATGCTATTGAATAATTACATAAGGAAGAGTTAGCCTTTGATCCAAGCAGAAAATGATCTTATTCCATGAAAGATTTTTGTTAAGCCGAGACGGTTCAACAGTTTGCTTAGTGCAACAGCTGTTTTGTTTTAAAATGTATACTTTTTATGTTATTTCATGATTGCATAATCTACAAAAGTGTCTGTCATGACCCACCATCTTGATAGCGCAGACAGCTTTGTACAAGTAATTACAACAATAATGGTGCAAACAATTCATTCGGAACTAACTAGGATTTATTTAATTTTCTAATTAAAACCAGTCCAGTTTAAGAGCGAGGATAAACGGAAAAACTGATTCAATCTTGATTTATAGAGTTTCCAGGTCGAGTTTTTTTTTTCTTTACGCGCCTCATAAAACGGAAAATGTGTTAACTAATTTTCAAAAGGGAGGTTTTAATCGACCCAGCTCTCGCCCAGTATGACATAGCTATAATCGCTTGGACCCATCTTGCAAGTTGGTTAACCTTTTTGCTACATATTTTAGATTAATTCTTTTCTGTTTTAATACTTCTGCTTGTATAGATTTTTTCCATTAATGAAGTTTCATTCCGATGGGATGTGCACCTTGGGACGTAACTGATGCAAAACATAATCGGGCCTGAAACTAAGTATTTGTATAATATATATGCCAGAGGAGTTCGCTTACCCAGTTAGGCTACTGTAGCAGTATCCTCCTTAACAGTCATGCCCAGGAGATCGTCCCTTCCCAACCAACGGGGCCTTTGGACAGCCAGGCCATTTCAGCCCCCAACGCATGCAAAATATAATCTAGTTTCAAACTACAGTCGCACAAATAAATACATTCACTCCTTTGTACGTTGAATTCATTCTGATTATTCGGTGGAATATTCGATATTTCCATATTCTTTCAACACCCTTCCACACAGTATCTAAATTAGGTTCACGGTGTACTTTTATAATTATTTCTCCTATCAATCATGGACACACACACACACACACACACAGAGAGCTTGAGGGGCGAGAGTGTCGCTATATTTCACCATTATCCTATCTTTTTTTCATTTTCTTCTCGTATATAATAGTTTTTTCTTTTGACCTGCTTTAATTTTCAAACTTAGTTCTATTCGACTATTACGGTTCAATGGAAGAGAAGGAAAATCTAATACTCAAAACTAAAATTTTAATGGAATTTACAGTCCGATTTGTCTGGAAACCGAACACGACAACGTTGGTTCCTCGAGGTTTTTACAGGTTGTGAGGCGAAGACAATTTTGTTGCCCCAGTTCTTGAGATATCCGGCCTTTGAACGATGCTTAATCATGTGCATGATTGCGCCTGGCTCAACGCTTCTCTTTTTTTACCCGTCTCAAAGCGAGGCGCATGCTACGTTTGCTGAATTCTGAACATAAATCGCCCCCGGAGAGTAACAGTGGACGTCTAGAGGATTGAGCATTTCCTGCAGGAACACTAAATAATGTCTCTCTCTCTCTCTCTCTCTCTCTCTCACGGTCTCTCTTGAGACGGATTTTCCACATCCTCGAAGAGACGACGGGGGACGAAGGCACGTCAAAATTTTGAGCATTTACACAGAAAAAATAGTCGGAGAGAAAATCAACCTAAAATCTAGTGTGTAGAGATTAGTGACCGTTAATGGATAATTATTCAGATATCGTGAGATGCGGTTTGGTGTGATGTAGGTATCAGAAAAACGTTTTCTTTATCGTGCCAACGTTTCGATCTTTACATTTATTATACATCTTCGATTTACAAACATAGTTTAAATACAGGCCATGAAGATGATCTCAATAAAAACCTAGTGAAATGTCATTCAACTTTCTAAACTACAACTTACCTTGATTAATTTAGTATAATTATTTTACCAATATTCTGATTTTTCATACTCTACAGGGAGAGAAGAAGGATCAAAAGAAATCAACGTGGTTTACTCGGTTTGAAAAATCAGAGAAACGTCTGCGATGTCAAAATTTTATATTTTCCATGTTAACCGTGTATTACTGATAATTGTAGACCAATCAAACTATAACAAACGGAAAAATGTAGTTTGGATGCTAAAAGGAAATAAAGACGGTTGAATAGGTCAAACTGCTGAGAAAAAAACCGGCCGGGGAAGATTTTCGTCTTTATTGCGCTCGTACAATCCGATTTCATGTTTGCTCCGCCCCTCCTTGCTCTAACCCTCCCTGAAAACGAGCATCAGCTGGATGCTAATTAACCGAGAAAAGCCAATAGTTGCTTTTAGCCGAATCGATTTATCCGCTGATTTGGCATGGACGATAGTTAAGCATCGAAGTGCGAAGGGGGTCAGCGTCTCGCCCCTCCCTGCTTACAACCCTGACATATCCCCCACCTTACTGTATCCGAACGATCAGAGAGTCAGAATCTTGATTCGTAGGTCATTACGTTCTCTCGTTAAATTTTGGTTTAGTAATCCCATCCCCCACAAAATATAAATCAGTTAGTATGATTCCAGGGAAATATGGAAGAACATTAGGACCTAAAAAAAGAAAAAACTCGGTTCTTCACCAAGATCACAGATTAAAAGAAAATATTGATCTACTTCCCAGAATTAGGTGGGAAGGGGGTCAGCGTCTCGCCTTTCCCTGCTTATAACCCTGACCTCGCGCCATTCGATTGTAGCCGAATGATTAAGAGCGTCCTAATCTCGGTTCGTAGGTCATTGGTTCGACTACACCCGTCGCTCCTGAAATTTTGTTTTAGTAACCCCATCCCCAACAAAATTTAAATCAATTAGTATGGTTCGGTGTCCAGGTAAATATGGAAGACCATAAGGACATTAAAAACATAAATAACCCGGTTCTTCACCAAGCAGGAGGAAATATCACAGTTTAAAAAAATATCCGCATACTGACAAGATTTAAGGAGGACAGCGATTTGCTTCTCCCTACTTATAACCCTGACGATACTCTATTTTACACACGGACTTTTCTAATCAACAGGGCAAAGTCGAAATGGGTCAGCGTTTTGCCTTTCTTTGACTTATATGTCTGAATCCTTCACTCAAGCATTAAAATGAGTTTTTGCTTTATAAAAAAGGAAAACTTTAGAGAAGATTTGTGAATATGGAAAATTAGCCTTTCCAAATTTAGAGCGACAGTGTACGGACCATATTTTCTTACGGACTGATCTTTAAACGATTATTTTCACAATTAGGAAGAAGGAAAAGTTCTGGCAAAATTCAACAAGGGCCAAACAGTCGGGCTTGTGCAAACTTCTGTCATATTTCATCCGTGTGTTTGGCAAAAGCAGCGAGACGATACGGGCCGGATTTTTCCTTTTCAGGAAATCCGTAAAGCCTCGGCCTCCGCAGACATATTCCGGGCGGGGGCAGCGGGCTCTCGAGCGGGGGCGGAAAGGGGGCGCCGCCCCCACCACTCGGAATACATCAGTCTAGGCCGGATCTCGGTAGCTCGCGTATCAACCGCCCCAGCTATGTATTTTCTACTAAAACAACGTTGAAGAGGGTGAGTTTAGAAACAAACATAAACAATTGCATTGTGCCATTTTTCAACGTCGGATTGACTTGGTACCTCGAATAAAATCGAATCGAAACTCGCCCTGTTGCCATCTCAAAATGAAACCGGATTGTAGGGAATTTTTTATTCTCTTTGGCCCAATTTCGAATTTGGCCTTTGTTAAATTATCCCGCCAACTTTAAACTTAAGTTTTGACGTCCATTGGATTAAAAAAGTAAACCCGATTAAAAGTTCGAATTTAAAAAAAACCAAATCTTGTATACAATTTTTACAAAACTTGGCAAAATCTTTAACTAGAAAAGCCATTTTTTTCTTAACAGCTTCCGTTCTTATTTCTTAATCTTGAAAACTAACTAAATTCTTTAGATTTAATCTTTACTTCTTCAAAAGGTCATCCAGAAATTAAAATTAATGTTTTATTTAAAACAATTAAAAAAATGCCAATAATTGATAGTTTGACTGGAAAATTACCTTCTTTCAAGGTTTAATATGTTAAAATTTCCCAAAGAACTTTCCTTTATTTGGAAAAAGCCGAATTCATGGAATACGGACTGTTGAATATATTTCGCATTTTTGGGGTTTAATTTATATAATAATTTTGTCTACTTTATTAAAATCTGCTATTTATGAACACTTCTCGTAAAATAATTATACAATTTTTAAGAAAAAAAAAAAAAAGCCACACAAAGACAATGAAAATCCTATTGGTTAGAAAGATTAATTATTTCGAATATTTTTTTTTGGTTGACACACAAAAAAATTGTCTAATAAGACATAACTAACATAATCAAAGTTAAATTAATTATTAACTGTGCAATAGAAATTAATTATACGACAATTTGCAAGAAAAAACGCCACATTTCTTTACTGGCCGACAATGAAAATCCGATTGGTTAGAAATATTAATTATTTCTAATATTTTTTTTTGAGTCACAACCAACAAATTAATAACCGTATACCCGAAAATAATTATACAAGTTGCAGAAAAAAAAAAAAAATTTAACTTGAAAAGCCAATTTTTTCTTATTACCGCTGTTCGTTATTTCGTTATCTAGAGAAATAAAGAAATTTATATCTATACTTCTCCAAAACGTCCACCAGAACACAAAATAAATATTTTCATCAAAATGGTAATGAAAAAATTAAATTTCCAATAATTCATACTAGTTTGACTGGTTTTTTCTAGGTTAAATATGCTAAACTTTTCCAAAGAATTTTTCTTTATTTGGGAAACAAAAACCTCGATTTCGTTTGTATTTTTCAAAAGTCTGAACAGTTTCTAATTTTTCAACGAATAGTTAAAAATTTATAGGAATATTGGCCAAAACTCAACAAGTCTTTCGGATATCGTTTTTTCGTCTATGTTACTAAATCTTTTCCCCAAATTGGAAGCGGAGTATACTTTTTTATAATAAGAAAAAAAAAAAAAAAAGGAAAACAAAGAGAACGGACAATATTTAAATGTATTTCACATTTTTGGGTTTAATTTTATATTAATTTTGTCTACTGTATTAAAATCTGTTATTTATGAACATTTATCGTAAAATAATTATACCACAATTTCAAAAAAAAAAAAAAAAAAGCCACAATTTATTAGCCGACAATGAAAATTCGATTGACCAGAAATTTTAATTATTCAGAATATTTTTTTTTTGCTGTCACGACCAAATTGTCTAACAAGTTATAATTAATAAAAACCGAGTTAAATTAATTATTAGCCGTGTATTAGAAATTATTTAAACGATAATTTGCAACAAAAAAGCCACATTTTTTACTAGCCGAACATGAAAATCAGAATGGTTAGAAATATTAATTATTTAGGACTTTTTTCAACAATAATCCATTCTCCAGGCTTTTTAAAATAATAATTAATTATATGAATGTAGTCTGTGTTTTATTTTAAATTTTGCTTTATTTTTTGTGGTATAGTAAGTGTTATTTTGGCATTTGTTTGGTAAAAATGCTAGTTGACCGGGAATCGTACGTTGTACAGCGAAGGTGTTAGTCGTGCTGTCGTGCCAGGTGGGTTTGCCAAGTTCAGAGACCGTTTTTCTCCTGGAACAAAAGAAGGTCAAGTCAAGCCTTTAATTGAAAGTAATCGAATGATTATAGAAACGGCTTAATTTAGCGTATCAAACGCGAAATTCGAGTCAATAAAAAAAAAAGAAGATAAATAAATATATTCAGAATTTTTTGTTAGAAGAAAGTACATAGCTTTTTGTTTTCCGACAACGATTTATAGTCAGACATTGTTCAATTGTTACTCTTGGACTGGACTCGTGCTTCAGGGACTATCTACAACTTTGAAATTACCATCAGATATTAAAACTTTGGGGAGGGGGCTGTCACGACCAAATTGTCTAAGTTATAGATAATAGGCAAAGTTAAATTAATTATTAACCGTGTAATAATTAATTTGAAAAGAATTGTAAGACAGTTTTCAAGAAAAAAACCGCCACATTTCTTTTTTTTAGCAGACAATGTAAATCAGATTGAAAAATGGATCAAAATTGAAAGTTATTTAGGAGATTTTCTATTGGTTCTCATGACCAAATCTGTAAGAGGTTATAAATAATATAAACAAAGACAAATTAATTACTGACCGTGTACTAGAAAATTTAAATTTATTTTAAAGGGAGGAAAAAAAAGTCACATCAAGGACGACAATGAAAATCCGATTGGTTAGAAATGTTAATAATTTCAAATAAATATTTTTTTTTTTTTGGCTGTCACGACTTAATTGTACAATAAGTTATAAATAATACAGTTAAAATTAATTAAGGTTTTAGGTTGAGACGAGAAAAGTTAATGGCATGAGAAGGATTCGAACCCACGACCTTCGGCTAGATACGCCGCTGCTCTACCACCTGAGCTATCGTGACCTCGATCCACTCGGACATCAACTCTCCATCTCAACTTCACCTTATGAATTTTCCCTCCTTTTGCCATATTTCAAATGTCGTGTAATCGGTTTGGATTCTCGACGACAATTGAAATGGCGACGGAGAGCTTTAGTGAAGTGTACTTCTTTTTCAATCAATGGTCGAGCGGACCACGAAAATAGTGAATTAATATAGTTAAAGTTAAATTAATTATCAAACGGTGTACTACAAAATAATTATACGAGAATTTTAAAGGGAGGAAAAAAACGCCACATTTCTTTTACTAGCCGACAATGAAAATCATTGTCAGTCTTAATTATTTCAGATAAATATTATTTTGGCTGTCACGACTTAATTGTCCAATAAATAATATAGTCAAAGTCCTGTACTGCAAAATAATTATACGTCCATTTTCAAGAAAAAAAAAAAACTTTTGTACACATAACATTAAGGTATACAAATCAAAATTCATTGACAGACATAAAAACTTGCGATACTTACATAAATACATTTCGTATGCATATTAAAAAACAAGGACTTTGGACAATGTTTTGGACAAACAGTTGTAAAGTTGGGCATCCAGTATAATTTGTATAATTTTTTTACTTTTTTAAAATCTAATTGAACATATAATTTTAGAGCGTCGCGGGTAGAATATTTATATATAGTTTTACAGGGTCAAATTTATTCCTATTTTTCTGTATGTAGTTTACACAATAATAAATGTAAATACGAGAAGCCCTAATTTAGTAAAACTTCAAAAAAATGTTTATAGATCCTCAAGACTGTCAATAAATGGCTTGAATAAATAAATTCATAGTAAACACTTTTAAATTATTTTTAGGGAATCCAGAGACAAAATTCTCTTTGGAAGTGTTTCAAATTTATCGCCAGGTCATAAAACGACCTTTTTACCTGACCCCCCCTCCCATTACGTCGACAAGGTATCCGGTGTGCTTAAATTTTGAAATGTTTTATTTTTGATAATATTACAATTAATTAAGGTTTTTGGTTGAGATAAAAAAAGTCAGTGTCAAGAGCGGGATTCGAACCTACGACCTGCCGCTGCTCTACCACTTGAACTATCGTGACCTTGATCCTCTCGGACGCTAACTTCCCATCTCAACCCCACCTTTCGAATTTTCCCTCCTTTTTGCCATTTTTTCAAGGCCGAAGATCGTGAGTTCGAATCCCGCTCGTGCCATTGACTTTTTGTATCTCAACTAAAAACCTTAAGTAATTGCAATATATTAATTGATCAAGCGGACCACGGAATTAGTGAATTTTTGACAATGTTAAGCATTTGTTTATGTGAAAATGTTATCACTGGCGACGGTTTACAATATCCTTGGAAATTCACACCAGGTTGAGCGTTGTTAGAGTATCAGGAAAAACAGCTGCCAAGAGGTCGCGGGGGTTCCAACCGTCATTTCGAATTTTTTTTAACAGTTGATTATTTTTACCATTTGGGATTTATATTCTAAAATAATCTTTTAAGCGGATCTTGAAATCTCACGAATCTAGAGCTTTACACGTTTTATTTTTTTTAAGAGGGTTCGCATCAGGAGAACTCATACAAATCCTCAGGATGACGGTGTTTTTGAAAAAAGTCCCATTTGTAAGTAGGTCGGGTTCGGATGCAGGGCCGCTGGATTCGAACCCGGGACCTTTACCTTACAATGATGAGCGCCGTGTCAAGTACGAAACCTTGCGGCCACCGACGCCCCCTTTTTACACGTTATTATAAATAAAATCAATTGATTTTAATTGTTTATTTGAAAACGATATGGGTTGAGGAAGATCAGAAAGAAAATCTCTCGAATTTTTCATCGAGCTTTTCACGAATGAAAATTTTCATGAAACTTAATCACGGCTCTGTAAACAACTATGGCAATGTGGAGCAAGCTCGATCTGATGGAGTAATCAACCCGAAACCACAATTTTCGAGTTTTTAAATGTTTTCTTTTTAATCGGTAAATACATTTTTAAAGATTTTATATTTAAATATTTTTTGTATATTTTTACATTTTTGTTATTTATTTCATGTGATTATTCTTAACCTCTTTCCTGTTTAAAAAAATTATATTATTTACGAATAGCCAACAGTTTAAAATTAGTGTTTATTTTGTGGCCTAAAAGAGAAACATGTATCCAATTGTTTTTGAGATTGATAGAGTTTGAGATATTTCCTTGATAGCTTCAGGCTAATGAGCCCGCGTTTTGGATATTTTTGACGGCTGAAAGAAATTCAGTTAATTTCTTAACGGTAGCTAAAATAAACTATAATTTCCATTTTGGTCATTTTGGTTCTCTACTCGCCGTTTAGTATTTGTTCAAGACACTGTAAGGCGTATTTTTGCTTTTGTTGTTTTTCGTGACTCGCCCTCCGCAGAGGAGACGTCGAGAGGAAATTTCACAACTGTCAAATTGTTCGTAAATGAATGAACGTCGAGTGCACGATAGTGATGGATCCGTAGTAATAGACCAACCAGTGAAGATGGCGAGAAGACTAAATCTCCTAGAGACGAATTCATCGAGGATAGGTTTTTTTTTTCTTTACGTACGAATTAATCGAAGGAAATCGAGTGATGCTAAAATATTCAGACGTTTGTTTACTGTTGGATTTCCCTTTTTATATCTGGGGAATGGACCTGTAGCAATTATCACTGAAGATGGCGAGAAGAATAAACGTATCTTACAAGCTAAAAAATCAAGGAAATGAATTATTATGAACTGCTAGTGTAAGGGAACCCAGAAATGTTTAATTCTGCAAGTGATTTGTCTTTAGTAATATACACACCACTGAAGATTGCGAGAAGACTAAACTTGCCTTATAAGCCAAAATGGCAAGGGTTATGAATTATTATGAAAAGAGAATGGGGGCCCCAGTCTGAATTCGCCAAAGTACTGTAGTAGTAAATACGCTACTGATGCTGGCGGGAAGGCTAAGTATATGTTACAAGCCAAATAGCAAGTATAATCAATTTTTTTTATGAACAGCGAGTATAATAAATAAACCGAATATCGACTTCGGATTTACTCTAGCCAGTGAAAATCGGTCGTTTCGTAAACATTTGGTTGTTAGAGTTGATTGTTTTTTTTGTTTTTTTTTGTTCTTGCTGGAAGCAATTTGATAATTGAACAACGTTATTGAGCGGGATGAGAAAATCGGTCATTTTACGCCAATCCCGTCAAAAGCGGCCAATCTTCAAATTGAGACTGGAGAAAAACAAACCAAGGAAGAGGGAATCATGGCGAATTTCCGCCCGATGACCTCCAAACGGGCCGGCGGAATATTTTTAGATTTTTTTTTTTTGTTTGTTGAAATAGTGATTTCCATAGGATCGCTGTTTTGTACGGAACCGACGAGGAGATGATTCGCCCTATCTTTCGCGTCAGAACGCAGGCCGATAGGGCTCAGATCCTTTTAGATATTGGCAAATCCATTTTTAACACATTACGCGATTCTGGGAGCGTAAGGGAAGCTAATAAATCGGCTTTTTGATTTTCGGCCCGATTTCGAAAAAGCGAGGGCCCGACGAAACAAAACGGGCCGCCGTGCTCATAACCGAGAAGATATATAACACGACCGACTCGATACGGCATGAACGAGGGTGCTTTTTTCCCTTTCCAACCCCCGCCTGAAAAGAAGACATACAAAACGCTTAATACCGTCGAGATTGAAAACGGCAAATCTAGCTCGTCGTAAGTTGGAAAAGTAGTAATTATTGCTGATAAAACATTTCTCAGAATAAACCGTGACTAAATAAAAAATATAAAAAAATTTATTCCGCAGGGACTCACTTTTAAAGATTAAAGTCTATCTTAACTAAACTCTCTCGGGTCGAATTACAGCTAACACGGTTTTCTACAGATAATACATTTTTAAAGAAATATACGCGGCCGAGGATAAAATGTCCTACTTTTTTTTTTCTATTCGGCAAATATTTGTGGACCCTGGCCGACCCGCCATTTCAACAAGACCTGTCATAAACGGAAAACCGGCGACGGGACATAAGGCGGGCGAAACATTGCCCAGGCCGGCGTAAAAGGAGCGTAAAACGCAACAAACCCGACTTGATTCAATTAAGCCAACTCTGTCGTAACGCCGTATATCTACGTATACGTTAAACCGTCCCGAACAACTGAGAATCCCTTATTTCCCTTTTGAGGAGGGGTAAAATAAAAAATAACATTTATGTATTAAGGATTAACCATTTTAAATTAGATACCACTTTTTTTCCAGCAAAAAAGTCATATTTCTTTACTAACCGACAATGAAAATCCGATTGGTTAGAAAATTAATTACTTAGAATTTTTTTAAAGCTGTCAGCTTGTCTAACAAGTTATAAATAATATAGACAAAGTTAAATTAATTATTAACCTTGTACCAGAAACAAATTATACCACCTAAAAAAAACTCATATTTCTTTACTAACCGACAATGAAAATCCGATTGGTTAGAAAATTAATTATTTAGAATATATTTTTTTTGGCTCACACAACCAAATTGTCTACCTAATATAGCCAAATTTAAATTAATTATTAATCGTGTACTAGAAAGTAATTATAACACTTAAAAAAAAAAGATATTTCTTTACTAGCCAACAATGAATATCCATCCGATTAGTTAGAAATAATTTAGAATTTTTTTAAACCAATACTTAATATAAAGGTTAATAAATTAATTGAAAGGATTTATTTTTAATATTAGATTTTTCTTGTCAAAACGTGTCTTTCACGTTTAGTTATTAGCAGAAAAAAGTCATATAATAAAAAGGAATAACGTGCAACACTGGACACAATCGTCAGACTGGAAATAAAAGAGGCGGGGAAAAAATTGGTACAATCATCCTTTTTCTCCTTTCGCCCGCAATCATAATTGCATCGCGATTTTATCAAAGATGGTGACAAGGGAGGGAAAAAATAAATAAAAAAATAAACGAAGGAGGTAATAAATCGTCTGAAACAACACCAAAAAAAAAGAGAGAATCCTCTTCTAAATAATTTATTTTTCTAAGCAAGCCCATCTTCATTATGATCAGGGATTCGTCTGTCATCCCATTTTAGAGTTGGGTCTCAATTTTTTGTGTTCGCTGTCATTTTTCACTGAGCTTTCTTGTATTTTCCAGAGAAAAAAATAAAACGAGAATTGTTGTTTTAATCATCATTTCATTTCGTTTGACGGAATATTTTAAACATTTTTTCCCCCAATTTTCCATTGAATCTGTTGTTATTTCAACTTCCGACAAGATGTTGATACCTCCGTATTTATTCATCGTTGTTACTTGTAATGTTGTATAGGCCATACACGACTGACACTCGCGCTTTCAGAACAAAAACCTGCGCAGGAACCTTGCCTGTAGAGAAAGTATTCAGTGTTATATGTTATGTTTGGTCGAGCAGTACCAGGCCCTTACAGGGAGCGAGTAGGCAACCGATATGAAGGCAATCCGGCAATCCTTGGGAACGACGCTCACTCGTTCCGACTTTTGAGGTAACGAGGTCTATCCACCAAGTTATTGGACATGATTCAGCCCCTATACAAAAACAATGAGGTTTTTCAAGTTGATTCCTGAATTAGGCAGGGCTGTGTATTAAGCCAACTTCTCTTCTCCATATTTTTGGACTTAAGGCTTTAGGAAGCCGGGTCCGAGATGCCAATACGAAAATCAGTTGCCTAAAGTATGGCCATAAATGATTATGGATGAAAACCCCTATGGACTTCAATGAAATATAAATATTTTGACAAACTACTGCGACCAATGGGGATTACACGTAAACCTGGAAAAATCAAAAAGTGTGATGTTTCGACTAACGGTTTGTTCCGGTTTCCTTTCCGCTTCGAAAAAATATCAATGGTTTTAATTCGGTGGCTAGATCTACTGGCTGTTATGGTACAAAATTTAGGAGATATCAGAGATTTGAAAGTTTAGATGCTTTACCAACGATCACTACCAATTTTATGTTATTATTAGACTAGAAACTAATTTAGACCTGCTGGAGATTTTTACATTAAAGTTGCATTTCAAGTACTGACTCAAAGAGGGGGGGGCGCGGTCGTAGGTTCGATGCCCACCGTCGCCTCTGGAATTTTTCTGGCGCCTGAGGGGACCGGTGGCCGCAATTAAAAGAAATTATCACGGCACCCATCAATGGAAGGGACGGGATGAGATATCAGCGACCTTGAATCTGGTCTCAACCAACTTCAAAACTACGTTTCTTCGATGGAAGAACACTGGTTCAACGGGGGCTCAAGTTCACTTTGTGTTGTGAGCCCTCCCCCAAAAATGGAGCCAGGGTATAGTACAATAAGCTGTACAGCTGCAGTGCTCAGTCCCTGGTATCCATCCATCCACATCCACTGACTCAAAGTACTAAATCTACCATCATTTCAACTAATGAGAATATTACAAATTGAAGTAATCGATAGAACTTCTTCAAGGTTCAAAACCTGGAACTGTTTTGCCGCAAAGTATTCGTGAGAATTCAATCCTGAATTTTCATATTTATTAGGTTTCGTGGTCCTCTTGACCAAATAAATTCTTTTCAATTAATTAAAGTTTTTGGCTGAGATAAAAATGTCACGGTCACCAGGGGGATTCGAACCGACGACCTTCGGCTAAATACGCCGTTGCTCTACCACTTGAGTGACGTCGATCCACTCGGGCACTAACCTCCCATGGCAAAAAGGAAGGACAATTGAAAATGTGGGGTTGAGATCGGAGGTTATCGAGTGGATCGAAGTCACGTTATCTCAAGTGGTTGAGAAGAGGCGTATTGAGCCGAAGATCTGGGGTTCGAATCACGCTCTTGACATTGACTTTTTATCTCAACCAAAACCTTAATTAATTGAAAATCAAGCCTGAATTAAAATAGGAGAGAATCATCTGGAAGAGGCTGCGCCTAGTGCCATATCGTGTCGAGATGGCTGTTCAAGTTGAGAGGGGAAGTTTGACATCTTAACTGCAACCCGTGGACCCGCTCATTAAAATTGCACGCATTGCGTGGCATTAATACAGCAATTCATTTTTTTTTCATTAGTATTTTTTCCCAGTTAAGTGTTACATTGTAATTTTTTGTATCTTTTTCTCTTACTTTCTACATCTTTTGTATTTGAAAATCCTCAAATGTTGTCGAGAGTGGGGCGAGAGTGAGAAGAATATATTATATTGATATGGATTGATTATATTGGTATGAGACATGCAATTCGTAGAAGGACCATCCGCAAAACTTACAAAAGAATATCTGGAAGGCAGCCGCAGATTCTGGTTGGACTCCTGACTGGGCATTGCCACATAAGAAGGCAGATGAACCGGATATGAGTACAGACAGAAGAAACATTCTGCAGATACTGCCATGGAAGAGGGGAGACCACAGAACACATTTCATGTTTCTGTGAAGTTTTATGTTGGTGCAAGTTCTTGCAACTAGGACAAGAAAACCACAAGCAAGATCCTACACAGAGGAACCGCTGGCAAAGCTGTGGTAGCTGGTTAATGACCTGAAGGTGTCCAGTGAGTTATAATCAACAGAGTAGCACGAGGTGCTGTAGGCTTTGTGGCTCTTACTCTTAGAGTAATCCTGTTTACTGGGTACTGCTAAGAATGCCTTGAGATGGTTGACCTCAGAAAGATACAGATCGGACGATGTACGAGGGTAGGGAGACAGAAGGGACTGGGGCTAGAATTGTAGTGGAGGGCAAAGCCCTACAAGGGCCGTATCGCCGAGTAAATAAGTGAATAATTTAAAACACCCAAGGATCCTTTAGTAAATAAGAAGCATAAATATTTATCGTAAGGAAAAATAAACTTTTCGAAAGTTGTATTTTATTTACGAGAGGTTTACCGTGTCCTTTAGATGGGGCGCAAAATGTATGCAATTTAGCGTGTCTGCTTAAAATTAAGGCGAGAAACTTTGGTCATACGAGGAAAACTTGTTCTTCGAAAAGGGGGAAAAACGGATCGAAGTCTAAAATAGTTACACTGTTTAAAAGTGGGGAAGGTTGTTTCAAATGTGCTTTCTTTCATCCGGTCGGATGTTAACCGCTTAACGAGTTTATTCTCCCTTAAGGTTTTTGTTTTAACGCCAAAAACATCCCATTTAACAAAAGGGACGTCATAGCGGATAAATACGCGGAAACGCCGGCGTCTAAACCTTTGGTGGAAAAAGTTTCAAACAAGTTTCTCCGCGGAGCAGGACGGCAAAAGTTGTTTATGGGAATGCCGGGCTGAAACGGTTACTTTTCCTTTTCAGTGGATTATTAAATAGGGGTTTTTTTTGTCTTCAGCCCTGGCCGACTTCCGGTCCTGGGGATTGTTTACCCCCGGATCCTCCGTTAGACCAGGATAGAACGGATCGGCCGGAGGCGTCGGCCTTGTTTTTAATTAATTCGCGCCCACTCGAGCAAAGAGACCAATTCAATTTAGGATAACAGCGTTATTAATTGCATTCGCCTCTTTCCGAGAAAATTACAAAAGATTCGGGGGAATCTTTCGACACGGACGAGTTGTATTAAATGAAAACCCTCTCAACAGAGCAGATTTCGAGAAAAGACTACGATGACACAAGTAAACAGCGCATTGCTTTAGCACCTACCACTGGGAAAAGAGAATAAAACGCTGATTGAAGAAAGTAAAAAGGCCAACTTAAAGCACTGGCCTTAATCTTGAACAGTTCGGAACTGCGTTGGTCCATTGGGAGGAGAAGGGACATAAAACAAAATTTCACTTGTTTAAGTTTATCCATGGGTACATAGGACGGAAGTTAATGGATTGACTAGCCATGGAGGGCATTTCAGCTACACTATTTATGTATTTATATTCAGTGGTAAAATTGATCAAATTACTTATTCCAATTAATTATTCTTTTTATGTAAGGACTTAGTTGAGGTGAAAAAAGATAGTGACACGATCGGGATTCGTACCCACAACCTTCGGTTAACAGCTCCCCGTGGCTATTTGATGAATCCCTGATAATCGAATCCTGATTGCACGACATTTGAAAACTGACAAAAAAGATGGAAAATTCGAAAGGTTGTAGGTTGAGATTAGACGTTAGTCTCCAAGGAATGGAAATCTTGGCAGTTCAAGTGGTTAGAGCAGCGGTGTATTCAGCCGAAGGTGGTGGGTTCAAATCCCGCTCGTGACACTAGCATTTTCATCTCAACCAAGACCTTACATAAAAAGTATAATTAATTGAAACTTCCATAGAAGGGTTCATGATTTCGCATCGTATTCGTAAAACGAATTGCTTTAGAGGAAGACGTGAAATATCTGGGGGTCATCTTTGGCTAAAGGTCAACATTGATCCTACACCGAGGAAAAACACATAAAAAGCCAGGCTCTAAAGTCCAAATGATCTCCTGGCTTTAAATCGGCAGGTCGATGATAAGCTATGGGGTGTGATGGGGAAAAAAACTTTTTAGTCCTAAGTAGAATGGATTCTGCCAAAAAGAAAGAAACCGCAGTAACCCTGCGTTAATAAATTCATTACCTGTTCAAATAAAAAACGAAAATTGTAGGATAGAGGTTTACGAATAATACTACGTGACAGGTGATCGATGGACGTCATTCGATCTTTAACCAATTTAAAAAGTATCGAAACTGAATGAATGTTAGACGGTTATCAAGCTTCTCAATAACGCATGACAATAACAAATCGACAACCTTATATGACATTATACGCGACGTGCTATTCATCCGGCTTAAGAGATTTGTTGTTACTCGGGGACAATATTTTTTCCTATGAAAAGGAACGTCAGGAAAATTGATTGTCTCATTATGCATGGATCTTCTGATACGTGATGATCTTTTAAATTAAGAAATCATAACTGCCAAAAGTTGAAAAATATCTGAACATATCTTACCTATAATAGACGTCTCCAAAACCGACAAGCGTGCGAGAGCTGGTAAATATGCTACAGCTTTCCAATCTGGAGGCCGCGGTAGCCGAGTGGTTAAGGCGTCAGACTCTCGGCTAATAGACCCCGCGGTCGTAGGTTCGATCCCCACCGTCGCCTCTGGAATTTTTCTGACGCCTAATGGGACCGGTGGCCGCAATTAAAAGAAATTGAACGGCACTCATCAATGGAAGGACCGGATCTCAGCGTCCCTGAATCTGGTCCCAACCCCTGTCAAAAATGAGTTTCTTCGATATAAGAACACCGGTACAACGGGGGCTCAAGTTCACTTTGTGTTGCGAGCCCTCCCCCAAAAAGATTGAGCCAGGGTATAGTACAATAAGCTGAACAGTTGCAGTGCTCAGGTGGGAACTCCTCCAGTCCCTGGTATCCATTGTATTCAACCATGTATCCATCCAATCTGAAATCATAGCTATTGTGCAATGCGATAGAGGATAAAGAGGCTAGGAACTCCATGTTCTCTGACAGTAGGCAGAACGGGACCTGGCCTCATGGAAGGTAAAGAGGGTTTGGAACTACTTGGGGGCCCTAACGGAAGTCAGCGGCACTAATGACCTGACCATGGCATGAGTCTCTGGGCATTTGTATGCCTATACAGGCTCTGTGGGTGCGGAACCCCCTGCCACAAAAGAGGGTTTTAAAATGGATCCTTAATCAGTCGAAAACCTGGTGGAACAATACCACATGTGTGAGGCACGCTAAAAGATTCATAGAAAGACCATTCACAAAACTTAAAGAAAAACTGTTGGAAGGCAACCGCAATCATACCATGATTCAGGTTGGTTTCCTGACAGGGCACTGCCACTTAAGAAGGCACATACACCGGATAGGAATACAGGCAGAACAAACGTTGTGCAGATACTAATGGGATGAGGAGGAGCCGGCGGACCACATTTTATGTTTCTGTGAAGGTCTACGTAGGTGAAAAGTGCACGTTTTTACAACTAGGACAAAAAAAGCTGGGGAGCCTGGTCAACTGCCCATTGAGTCTGCAATCCTTCGAAGTTTTTTCCTGCTTCCTCTGATTCTATTGTCTCTTTCTTTCCAAATCTCGCCAGAAGAGTTTTGGATTGTCTGCGTCCAGTGAGTTTTCATTGTTTCCTCACGGTCATTAATGTTATGAACCCCTTCGCCTCATAAAGGTTCAGCCCCTATCTGCGAGTTTAAAAAGTTTATTTACGAATTCAACTTACGACGTTTCTCACTCGTAAAGCACTTTTCCGAAAATCTGACATTCTTTGGTTTGAAAGCAAATTTGTATATCTGCCAAATATTCCACTGATAATCCTCAATACAAGTTTAATAACATATTAGGTGGTGTACTTTGAGGTTCAAAATATTTTGTCAATTCACTATCATTTACCAGTAAAGAGCATTATGATTAATGATTATGTTGTATGCTCATGGTGCACCAACGTCTGAACCATAACACTGTATGAATTTTTGTCCAAAATCATGTCTCAGAAAGCATCAAATAGCGATCTTTTTTTGCACCGCGCAATATATAAAAGAAAATGAAACGCCAAGACATAGGACATAGTCCAATAAAGGTTTAAAATAAAAATCTCATGAAATATCCAAACAAAAAAGTCAAATCGTTTTCCAACCCAAGAGCTTTCAAAACTTTGATATTATAAACCTCAAAATTGTATATTCAGAACACCCCCACCCCAAGGGTGTAACCTTACCTTCACATGAACAAATCCTCGAACGTAAGAGATCGTCATTTTGGACGGCGCGGTTAAACGTACCCTTGGCCGAACAACCTTACGCGTGTCAAATTTCACGTTCACAATTACTGACCAGTGGCTCGTACAACACCGGTCACAACATGCCTTTAAGTACATTGATCTCGGATTCCGGGAAGTCATAAACCTGTTGCATCCGATTTCTAAACAGCTGTAAAATTTAATTAATAGATTTTGTAGTCAAATTCGATTTGGAGCCTTTGTTTCAAGGAGAGACACTAATCTAAATTCTCGCGGATCACAGAAATCTCTCAAAATAATGGTTATAATCATTTTTGTCATCCGGGAGGGTTTATCGTCATATTCATACTACCGTCAATTATTAAGGAGTTTTCTCTGTTTTGGATCATCCAGGTCCGCCTGTCCGCACAGTCTATCTATCCATCTGACTCAAATACTAAAGATTACAAGAAGAAGCAGAAAGATGTCCGCAGAAAAAAAGAGCAAAAATTGTCTTACATCTGACTTTCTGATAGATATTGACTTGAACCGGATTTGTTTAAATTAAATCTTACATGATCGTACACAAAGTACTAAAAAAACCGCTCATAGAGTCTTAAGTTCTTGAAAATCGAGGAGTTTCTCAGGGAACAGTCCATGGTCCAATTTTGTTATTAATATATATAAATGATTTGCATGGACATCAAAGGTCGACTTTTTGGATTATATACTTACAATTTATTTTGAGAATAAGTCAGTCAATAATCAAAAATAAGAAATCAAATAAGTAGATAATGCTATGACAAATTTTGTTCGTTCATTTCACTAAGGTATTGATTGCCAGAATGTCAACAAAAATTTAATTTTCTTGCGTGGCGTTTGGTTCTCTAAACATGTCTCACAATAACGACACTTCTACACGGAAAACCAACAATTTGAGCTCTGATGATGATCTCAGTAAAGATCGAAGCGTAAATGAAACGTTTTTCTAAAACCTACGTCACCCCAGACCACATCTCACGATCTTCCAAATTTTAATTTTCATATTGAACCTCAGCGAGGCACCTTTGTGGTGTTCGTGGGTCAGACAGATAATTTGAAAAATAAAACAGGCGAGCTTTTATTAAAAGGTAAAATATTTCAGCAACATTTACGTCATTGATAGTGGTGAGAAACGCCGAGGTTTTTAGGAGTAGGTTTTATTTTTGATTGACTGCAAGAAGTATATTTTAAAACCCTAACGTAAATGTAAAAGGGTTGAATATTTCTGAAAACCTGTTTTATTTCACAAATTACAATATTCCTGAAAGTAAATGATTATTTGGAGATCGTGAGATGCGGGTCTGGTGTGGTTTTAGAAAAAAATTTTCTTTATCGTGCCACCGTTTCGATCTTTATTGAGTTCGTCTTCAGGGCTCGAAGTGTTTGTTTGCCGTGTGGATGTGTTATTCTTGTTTATCGTGTTGAGAGATTTGGGAATTTTTCGCGACTGAAATTTCTTCAAGAATACAAAGCCCACAGCCAGCCACACACTGAACGTCGTGATGTCTCCGTCGAGCTTCGTTCGTGCACTAACAGACTGTTCCGCCGGGTTCCGTCTAAACAAGTCAAAACAGTGCAAAGAAGATGGGGTGCGCTATACAAGCTTAGAAAGAAAGAAGTAGGCAGTCGGACACGCATGTTGCAAGTCAAGCTGATCTAGGATGGACTTGAGCCAACTTATTATGAAAGTTCTATAGTCATCCCACAGTATTGGAACTTGACGACTTGACTGTGTCGAAGTGCCCCGTACGGACAGTGTAATTGACCCAGCACTCCCTATTCTTATTCAAAGGATGAATTCTTCTGCTTCTCCGTTGCCTTGTAAATACACAAAATGAAAAGTTGTTTCATTGTACCTTACACGATAAACTGAGTCACGTAATCAACTGCATATCAAGTCGTTGAAGTCATTACGCTCATTTCCGAGATATATGTGGGTTGTTCGGGTTGGGCGGATTTTTCGTCGCGAAATTTCCACCACGAAAACTTCCGTCGCATTCCGTCTAGTGTGGCGGCGGCTAAAATTCCTTACAGAAAATTGTCCAAATTTGTGTTTAGTACGAAACGTTTACAACCAGAAGTAGAATGGAAAAAATATTCGGGAAATTGATATTGTAAACAGGATGCAAAGGTCGGATTGCATCCTCTGCCAGCTTATGGGGTTGACGATACTCGACGGGCCCATAAACCGGCCTCATCCAGGCCGGCCTGCTGTGCGGCAATTAATCGGATGTAACTCCTCGGCCCCTCGGTGCCCATTCGAAGGCCCAGCAGTCGACCAGGGCGCTGTCGCGTTATTGATAACCCAGGACGTGACACGAAACCGGGATCGCTCGTCAAATTGATTCGTCCTCGACGCTTTCCTCTTTGTCCGATGTCAGGTCCTGAATAAAAATCCGTGTTATTAGATGTTTGGTGATAAAGAGATGTTTTCATTTGAATACGCTCCACGTGGAAGAAAACAGAAAATCCGAAATGAATTAATTTGATGAAGTGGTGAGAAGCGTTCAAGAATGATGTGGTTGAAAAAAACACCATTTTTCATTTTTTTTGTTGCGCTTCGACCTTTATTCGGGTCATCTTCAGGACCTACGGAAATTACGAAACATATGTTGATTGGAAAAAGTACAATTGAAGATGTAAATATAAATGTTGAACCAAGTATTTGATACTAATATAATATGTGGTGCTATTATGAAATACTTGGTTCAAAATTTATATTTACATCTTAAATTGTATTTTTTCCAATCAATAAAGGTCGAAACGTCGGCAAGAAAATGAAAAAGGTGTTTTTCTAAACCTCATGACATCAACAAATTAATTCAATTATGAAACAACATGTCACACATCCAAAATGAGGTTAAAATTGAATTAATTTTCTTGAATTATGCGTGTGATGCTTAATGAAGACCCGACCACTCGGAATGGGCAAGAGGTGGTTATTCTTGGTGCCTCGAGGCTGGGTCAGCTTCTACACCAACGCTTATGGCTGTAACTGTTAATTCGTCGTGAGCGGAGGTGCGTCATCCCTTATCTTGAGAATCAAAACGTACGGTAAGTTTAAGACATTAACGATCTTCATTGTCCTTTCAAGGTCCACCGAGTATTTGAGTATTTACTGTACTGAAGGGAACACGGACTGGGCTATTGTTGTCGTTGTTATCATTACACAGACCGAATCGCGTCTCGTCAGTAAACGTGTCAGCATTAATTCCTCTTCTCCGTGCTGGTGGCGGGCTGTTGTTGTAGGTCTTCTCAAAGGGGCATACTACGATATGTAAGGCCAACTTTGCTCCAAAGAATTGTGGTGGGCGTGGATGGCATTGTCTGATGGCCTGGTGCCGGTAGTGAATCGGCGGTTTTCATGCCTGCGTGTTTTTGCACGGCTATGCGTATGACCGGCGTGGTACCCTAGGGGAAGCGAAGGATCGGACCACCTAGGCTTGGCCTATGGCGTCCCTCGAATGCGTGTGGCCGGTGCGGGCGAATCGTTGGCTGAGACCTTTGACCGGAGATAGAGTGCGCCTTCTCTATCTAGGGAGTACGCGGGTCGGGTGGCCGATGTAAGTCGGTCAGTCGGCCTTGCGTGCGACACTACCCGTTTTTGGCGAAGTGTAAACGTGGCGGTAACAACCTTTCGAGGTGCAAAACCACTACACCGTTGTTTCGGCGACGGTGCGTCACCTTGCAGTTTGGGAATCGGCCTGTCTGGTAAGAGCTTATAGCTTAGGTACGGACATTAAAGATCCTCAAAGTCAGCCAGACTGTGAGTCCGGGAAAGTTTGTGGGCCGTTGGTGGTGGCTCGTGGTGACGCCCCTGGCGGGTACTTAGACAAAGGCTGTCTTCTATTTGTGACCTGCGTAACTACCTCGGCCTCACGGGGACGCTGGTCGGGCGACAGCATGTAAGCGTTGAGGACGTAATGATCATTCTATAGCACCTTGACTGTGTGAGCGAGTGCTAGGTGCGAATAGTGAATTGGTGGTGCTCGGAGTCGTGTGTGCTTTGCACAGCTATGCGTATGACCGGCGTGGTATCCTTGGGGAAGCGAAGGATCGGACCACCTGGGCTTGGCCCATGGCGTCCCTCGAATGCGTGTAGCAGATGTAGGCTTAGCACGATGTGAGTCCTTTGACCGTAGGGAGTGCTCATCTAGGGGGTGGGTAGTATCTCACTATAATTCGAAACCGTTGTCGGGGGGTTCCCGGAAGTTTCTACGCTAGAGGAGCGTCTACAGTCAGAGAGATAGAGTCGCCTTTTCTATCTAGGGAGTATGCGGGAGAGAGGGCCGATGTACTTTGCCCTTTGCATGGGACATTATCAATTCTGACAAGGTGGGAGCGAGGTGGTAACAGCCCTTAGGGTTGCGAAGCCTCTACATCAATGCTCAGGCGTAGATGCGTCAGCCCCATTTTGAGAATCAGGATGTCCGGTAAGGGATATGTAGCCTACGTATGGACGTTAAAGATACTCAAGTCATCTGTGACTATGAGTCCGGAAAGAAAGTGGGCCGCTGGTTGCGGAGTGGATGAATTGCTCCTGATGAATTTTCCGGTGTTCTGGGCTGTGTTTAAGCCCCTGCTGTGGAAGGATGTGAATGGCATGGCACACATACACATTCTTCTGAGGCGGTCAGCTCTTGTAAATAGCTAAGACGGAAATAAAAGTTTAATTTTAAGTAATAATTGGGAGAGGTACTGGCTTCAGAGGGGTGCCCACTTTCTTTCGGCAGATTGCTAGGCGATCTGTGCGGAGCAAAGTAAGAGAGTTACATGGTCGGCGATAAAGCCAATACCATTTAAAAAAGTTTGTGTTGATAAAGGCCTTGGTAAAAGGCCTTGTAATTCATTTAGCATCTAGCTGGCACTATGGAAAGGTTTCGCCTTGCAGCAAATTTTAGCGTCGTAATGCGCTAAGATCCACTACCATACCTCTTATTGGCCCATCCAGTCTCTCGGATTCGGTCAAAAGCCCGGCACCGCACGACCTGAGAAATGTCAACTTCATTTGCGATATCCTTCGCTTCATTCCTAACCTGTATCCTAACGTCTACAACTTTATAAGATAAAGGACGTATCTGCTATGAATGAGAGTATAAGGACAGGTCAGAAATTTACAAAAGAAATGTATTGGTCGGATTTAAGTAATGCGTATTTAAGAATAGAAATACGTGGAAATAAAAAACAGCTGTTAAATTCATGGCTGCCATGTTGGTTACTTACGCCCTAACGGCTGGCAATGTGACTATATCTTCGACCTAACATGAAACATCGGTCCTGGCCTGTTAGATCGAGCAATGTTAACTAGCCGATTCTTAAAAGTCATCATTTTTCTCGATCTAACAGGACTTAAGTTAGACCTACCTTCCTTGGCCTTCCTCTCCTCTCATGATAGAAAGTATGTAACTTTTTTTAACACTGGACGGAGCCTAAACATGTATTTTAGCATTTTTTATTCTTTATTTGTTGTGATATTTTTGGTTTGCCGTTCTATTTATGACTTTCGATAATTGAGAATTACAATTACACCTTAATCTATGGGATTTTGTCGATTGGAAACATTATATATTTGATTATGGGAAACAAAAGGAAAACTGAAAATTTGCCAAACGCATTCAATAAATAATCCTGTTAGCCTTTCGGCCCGACTGGCACGGCGGGCTCGCAGATAATATGCAAACCCTAGTTTGTATGTTAATTCGAATTACGTTAATCACCTTTAATCAGATGCTGGCCTTTCCCTGTCATTAAATGGGCGTCTCTCAACGCGCACTTTTAGCTTATAACGAAACACAATTGATAATCCTTTTAATCTGAGAGAAACGAAATTACTGAAACGTTTACAATTTCTAACGGTAATTCAATTTTATAACGGTCCGTCTGATAAATGCGATATGCATGGAAAACGGGATTATCCGCAATCATCGTCGATCCGAAATAATAGTGAGCCAGAGGGACGTGAATAAATAATTAAACGAAAAGTAATGCCCGTTCTGGAGGTGTTCAATTTAACGAAAAGAATTGGATTGGAGCTGCCTACTTGAAAATAATCACACATTTTTTTTTTAAATGGAAGCTAGTGTATTGTTAAAATGAGAATACTTATTTGTTGATAAAATTCGAAATTTAATTTAAAGGAAGAATGGTTTGTCTGAAACAGTCTGCACACTGCGATATCCACGTTTTCTCCCTGGAGTAAAGTTGTAATTGGACTGGCTTATGGAAAGGACGTCCATCCGCCTGGGGGTGAGAGGCGCGGACCTTCGGTCTCTTCACGGGCAGTGCACAACCGAGGGAAAATCGTCGAAGGAATTAAAACAGTGATGGATCGATGGAACTGGGTTGAATTGTTGAAAATCCGTCTGGAAGGGATGGCGGAGGTCGTCGGGCGATTACCATGACAATCCTTTCTCCACACTCTCTAACTTTATTCAAATCGTTCTGCGCCCCTCGCATCCAATCCTCTTATACCTTAAGATACCGAACACGTTTAAAGTCTTAAGCACGGAGCATCTTTCTTCTCCGGCTCGTTATAAAACCTGGGCTCCTGATTCCATTTGCCGCATGTCAATTTCTTGGAAATACGAAGTTGACAAACTTAATGGAATAAAATCGAATCTTACTTGAATAAATTTGTGCCCGAGGGCAACAAAGATTCTTTTTATTGGAAAAACATCACTACAAGAAAGATTTTTGGGCCATATCACCCTACAGGTAAAGGGAGAACCGCTACGACGACGTGGTTGTGACATAGTTTTATAAGTCGGTACAAAACGCTTATACTTTGTTCGATTTTTTTTTAAATCAATCCTTTTGATGTTTAGCAATTGATCCGAAATTCCGTTACAATTTTCAAGAGGCGTAAGTAAATAGCGTCGCCCCGATGCAAATCAGCACCGGGGGCGCAGCTAAAATGTAAATTCCAACGGTTCCAGGTACATCCCTGCCAATATGTATGTATACATGTTCCCTTCTCCGAAAGCCTACCATGTATTATGTATCGAATTAAAATTTAATAACCTCCTTCCTTCTTCGGACACGACGTGCCGTGATTCGGCTTCTCTTTATTGTGCCGCCTTCTGTTTTTTGCGGCCGTTAGAGGAATACAATTTTAATTTGGGCGGATGAAGTTATATTAAGTACGAACATAATGCCGTTATGAGTTCTATGCGACGACGGTTTACATATTTTATAAAAGAGTAATCCCCAGGGATTTTCAAATTTTTTATATGTTACGAGGTAGGTTTCTTAAAGTTTTCTTAAATTGTAATATCAACGTATTTTTTGTAAATTCTTGGGTTTTAGTGTTAAAAAAATTTCAAAATTTAAACCGCTTTTTGCCCCCCCGGGGAAAAAATGAAGTCGGTCGTTTCTATCGACCGGAATCCCCGGATTTGCGCATTTCATCCCATGTCGAGAGGAACAAATAAAGTTGCGCCCCGTCCACAGAACTGACAACCAAATTGGAAAACGGGTAAAAAGTTTTAATGCCATCATTCAACAAGTTGTAATGGGAAACGTTTTCCTGATACACCGGCGGGCTTAGTTTCGAGTAATCTTTGTTACCGGACAATTCTTTATTAAGGACGAAATTTTAAAGTTGTACAGCGCTAAAAAAACACGAGGATCGATCATCGTTTTGAATAATTGGATCAGGAGGAAAAACCCTACCCTGACTTATAAAACCAATGAGGAAAACGAGATTTTTCACGATACAATCGCTAATCGCTTACTTGGCATGGACAACAAATTGGCAGATTTTCCTCTCTAATTAAATTTTTCCGCCATATTTCTCATATTTGTATAAGTTGAAATTTTTTCATATAAAAGATTTCCTGTAAGTCCAGGATTTTATTAAAATAAACCTCTTGGTATTTATTAGAGTAAAAAATAATTGAATACTGTTAGGAAGAAATTAGACATGGATGGGAATGGAGGAAATGACAGTTTAGGCCTTGATTTTCCTCCGATACGGTCCCACCCCTAACCATCACTTTCAGGTCTCGACGCAAGTCTTTCCGAAAACGATAATTAGAGCCTAAGAAAGGATTCCCCCCGGACAAAATAAAAGGGGAAGTTTATGTGAAATAGTTGGCCAATCGCGGCCTCAATTTCTTCCTGGCCGAATAAAACCCTTCCCCGGAGAGGGATTTATTTTCCAATAACACGATGCCGTCGACAAACAGCGATATCCGCCAATTACTCTCCCCCCCACGAGGTTCTTCCGTTCAAAAGCCTGTTAATTTCGACGCTGTTTCAAAAGAATCTTTGAGGTTCGGTGATACGCTGGAGTTCAATTCCAGACCCCTTGCCGGATGGGAAATAATCCGTTTCGTTCGACCTGTTTCGCTTTATCTATGTCCAAGAACTGGGATAATTAACCTGGTGGAATTGCAAGGTTTGTGGTATCCTTTCAAAGGAACTCCTAAAACTTAACATGCTTTTTCAACAACCTTATTGGAAGCAATTTATTGTAATATAACAGTCAACAATACATTGCAAGGTACGTTGTTTTTATTATTTAAATGCTATTACATAAAAACTAACCGCTGAGATGATGGCCCCGCAAGTCGAGTGGACAGCGTGATGTTCCGCTCACCGAGCCCGCGGTCATCTCCACTTTTTTTCTCGCTACCCTTCCCTCAAGAATTCTCTGACTGCTGCCTTTTCCTCTTCCTGGTAGTATCTGCATAATGCTTCTTCTGTCAATACTCGATTCGGTAAATGTGCCTTCTTAAGTGGCAGTGCCCTGTCAGGGGTCCAACTTACATAGGCCTTCACAGAAACATAAAATGTGTTCTGCAGTCTCCTCCGTTTCCTGCCAGTATCAGCGCAGTTGTTCTTCTGTCTGTACTCCTATCCGGACCATTTGCTTTCTTATGAGGCAGTGCCTGTCAGGAGTACTGCTTACATAGGCCTTCGCAGAAACATAAAATGTGTTCTGCAGTCTCCTCCGTTTCGTGCCAGTATCAGCGCAGTTGTTTTTCTACCTGTACTCTTATCCGGACCATTTGCTTTCTTAAGAGGCAATGCCATGTCAGGAGTACAACGAGAATCCTGGTTCGGTTGCGGTTGCCTTTCATTAATTCCTTTGTAAGTTTCGCGGAAGGCCCGTCTATGAATCTCCTCTCGTGCCTCATACCTGTGGTATTGTTTCACCACGTTTTGGACTCAGTAAGGATAAATTTTAAGATGAATCTCTAGTACTAAATATGCCGCTGCTATACCTCGCGGATCCGAATCCCGCTCGTCCTACTAATTTTTTCATTTCAACCAAAACCTTACACAACAAGATTAATTAATTGGAATGTAAATAATGTTTAAAGTGATGAATACGAATTGTAGGACGTTAGGGATAGAGTCAATATCGAGCAAAATTTGTCGTAGATTGGCCGGGCCTTTAGCCAATCGATAGATCGAGGCGTTTCACGTTGAAATAAATTACATTCAACCGTCACCCGGACCATTCTACTATTTGTCCGAGAAATACACTTCTATCGGGCAGGCATCTTTTTCAATGCCTAGGATTCGTTGGCGGCGGCGAGCTTTCAAGCTCTTATCGTCGACCGGGGTGAGAAAGAAAAAAAATGGGAGAAACGGGATGAAAGACTTTTGACCCATCCGACTTCTGAACCGGTTTTCGACTTTTTGGCACAGATCGAATTTCAGATAAATCCCTCTACATGAGGAAAACTTTGTTGAATGTTTGTGCTTCATGTTTAAAATAAGCTTCTCTAAATTGTTAGATTAAAAGAAAATCAATACATTTTTAAGCTTGCTTTTTTCAACAACGGATTTATTGGAATGGAATTTTTTAATTTAATGAAAACACAAAAATAAAGCGTGTGCAGTTCAAAAAAGTTTGTGTGTTGTAAATGTTATTGAACTGATACTTATCTCCCTTTCATTGAACATAATGAAATTCCATTGCCAACTGAACTTATTCATTTATTCTAGATAAACGACTGGATGGAATTCACACAGGATGAAAAGGCAAGAAACAATTGATTTTAGAAATTATTAAAAAGTATAATATTCCCAACGTCTCCAAAGTCTTCAGTCTAATGCGTAAAGTCTATACGCTTCTTTTTATGTTACGTCCCGTTTGTAGATGACTTAATCGAAAACCTTTTAGAAAAAAAATCACAATAATCTTTTGATAAACCTATCAATTCCTTTTCCTGAAAATCTTTCACGATGATTCTTACGAGACATTCTTAGTGAAATCTAATGAGAGAATCATTGTGATCAATAGTAATCAGTGTGGATGAGTTTTGTCACTGGGCAACGTCTACAAATGCCTTTTTTTCGAGATCCCCCTGAGTACCGCAGCTGTACGGTTGCACTTTATCCCTGGCTCCATTTTTTTGGAGCTCGCAACACTCGTGTGAATTTGGGATGGAAGGGTTGGACCAAATGGCCCTGAGCACTGCAGCTGTACAGGTTATCGTAA
>CM077110.1:2286633-2299563 GCA_039619505.1 Cimex hemipterus | reverse complement strand
CGCGACAGGTTAGATGGCAGAGCAGCGGCGTTTCTAGCCGAAAGTCATGGGTTCGAATCCCGCTCATGCCATTGAATTTTTTTTATCTCAACAAAAAACCGTAATTAATTGAAAAAAATATTTACAACATGGGCCTTAGAATATCTACGTATGAACACTATATAAAGGATTGTCTATGATTTTGTTTTTATAATTACTAACACTCTGGATCACGCGTTTTGAAGAAAAAGCAAATTTAGTTCCTACTTGCAAGCTTTCTAACTATTTTAAGATTATCATCAGGGCATACATTGATTTCACATTATAAAAAACACATTTATACAAATTAATTTAACAATTTAATAATTCTCAGAACTTAAAAAAAACCTTATCTACAGATTAACATATTTAAGTTTTTACAGTGGATTTCAAAAATTCCTTGAAAACCGACTCATTTCCAGCATTGCCAAGGAGCACAACTTTATCATCCTCCTCTCGTTATCAAAGATCTCTATTTAAAATGAATAAGATCTCCATAAATTGAATTTGATCTAAGCTCATAGTATCGGTTTCAATGTTGGAAATATTAATATATTCTTGTTTAGTGGTCTAATCGATCATATTAATTATTCCAATTAATTATTCCTTTTATGTAAGGCCTCGGTTGAGATGAAAAAAGTTGGTGTCACGAGCGGGAATCGAACCCACGACTTTCGGTTCAACACGCCGCTGCTCTAACCTGACTGAAATGGCCACAGCGGTGAGCGAATCCAGCTCGTGAATAAGTGTTATTTTCAAAAACTTAGAATTTCATGCTTAGTTTCATTCCAGTAAATCATTTATTCCAGGAAAAAGATGAAATTGGGATTTCTATCTAAAGTTATTAACTTAGTTATTAACTAAAATTGTTTTTCCGATTTGCTGATTATCGATCTCTGATCATTTAGGCTAAATATTTTTGCTAACTGTTTTACTCGTTGTTAGTTGAATTATGCACATTACGGCCCAAAAGGCCGGCGATTCCGTTGACTTCCACTTGCCGAAGTAGCTCAGAGTCTTGGCTAGTGATTTCGGATCAATTTATAAGTTACAAACTCGGCAGGTAAGTGGCTTTTCCTGGCCAGTGGTTTGTACATAATGGATCTTCAGAAGCGGGAGGCCTATTCGAAATTGTTCGTAATTCGCCTCCGGGCTTGTTTAAAGGACAAAGGGGTAGAAACAAAACCTATCTGCGTACAAAAGGGCCGTTCGCCGGGCCCGTTCGCATCCGTTATCGCCGGGGAAAAGTTTTCAAACCCCTTGAGAAAACCGCAACTTCTCACCTCTTTAGAATCCGGGTTTAAATCAACCCCACGAGATGGGGGGGGGGGAACCGCCCGCAGAACGGCACCCCGGAGGAAAAATAAATTAGCCCGAATTTCGGGAGTTGAGCACGTAGTTCTTTTTTTTTTAACTCCCAGACGCGAAGAGGTGCCGCATTGGGACCGTCGAACAGAACCTTCGAGAGTTTTTCTTTCTCCATCGGGATTTTGTTTCTAAAATGATTACATTATCTACTCTAAACAATAAAGAGTCTGTCTTTCAACTATTAAACACACAAATTTAACCTGACTAATAAATTGTGAGATGTTTAGAGCGGTCAAAAAGCTGAGGTCATCGCCTGTTAGTAAGTGGCATTGTCTCGTACAAAACACGTTTAAACGAAACGGCCAACTCAATTATTAGCCAATGGAAGTTAAGCAATCGCTCAAAAAAAAAAAAAAAAAAAAAAAAAAAAAAAACTGTTAACTCATGCTCATGTTAACTTAAATAGAGAAATGTCCAGTAAGATCGTGAACGCCCCCTTTTTTTCTTAGCCTATTAAAAGTTAATTTTTCGGCAATGCTAGAACCAAAAATAAAGCTGTTAGTGTGTTTGAAGGCTTATTGTTTATTTGGGTTTTATTTTGTGTTAAATTGTAAGGTGCCAGAAGTTAATAAAAAAACGAAAAGTAACCAACTCTTTTATTCGACAACTACTACAAAAGTACTTACAAAAGCTTAAATTCGTGCCGACATACCTAACCTATATCCTAACGTCTATCAGCCTATAACTTTAAGATATGGGATGTACCTGCTATGAAGGAGAATGCAAGGACAAGTCAGAAATTAGCAAAATAAATGTATTGGTCTGATTTTATTAACGCGTAATTAAGAATAAAAATACGTTTAAAAAAAAAAAAACAGCTGTTAAATTCATGGCGGCCATGTTGGCTACCTTCGCCCTAACGTATAGCAATGTGACTACATTTTCGACCATCTGACATTGGCCCTGGCCTGTTAGATCGAGCAATGTTAACTAGCCGATTCTTACAAGTCATCATTTTTCTCGATTTAACACGACCTAACAGACTTAACAGGGCTAACTCATAGATCGTGAATGCCCCCTTTAAAAAAGAAACTTTGTTGTCAAAACAGTACAATGTTTAAGCCTCGAAATGGCTATAAACATTAATAGCCAAGAATATTTAGGGATTTTTATACTATTTTAAAGAAATGCTGATTAAGATGATGGGCGGGCGTCGCGTCTAGACCCGCCAGACTTTGCTGATGTTTTGTTCTGAGTTTGGTTACTCCATAACTTGAGAAGGGGAAATAAAAAAAAAATCTTCCAGTTTAATAATTCTTTACGCTTTTATCGATCCTTTCGGTCAGCGGGTTTAATTGGCTTAGTTTAGCGCCGCAATTCAATAGTTTTACTTTGCAGGGTGCAATAAATTGATAATGTAATTGTTCTCTGGTAGCCTTCGGGCCAAATTTATTCGCTTTGTTTGCATTGGTAATTCCTTTGACAGCAAATGGAGCGAATGTTTAATGCGGGACCGGAGTGGCATCGGCTCCGTTGGGGGGGGGGTTGTAAAACCAATCTTGTTCAAAGGAATAAACCTTCTTTTTCGAGGAAAATATTGAAACACGATAATCTCGTTATCACGTGGCTAAATTAGGTCCTGCCGATGGGAAAACAGCGAAACACCATTTTCGATACGTCCATTGTCGAGAGCAATCACTGGCCTCGTGAGCGCAATCGAACCCGATTCTCATTAACATGCTAATAGAGTCTATAAGGTAAATAAATGGAATGGAACGGTTCCGGCGGTAATGAGGTCAGGGCTTCCCTGAAACGGCACCCGGTCGCCTGGGAATGGAGGGCTTTTCTCGAACGGGCCGCAAACAAGCGATAAAAGGCAATACAAGTAAAACCCCAGGCCTGGGCCCCCTGGCAAAACCCTAATTGAATATGAAGACGGAGAAAGCCGTAAAATGCAAATACAACGAATGTTCAGGGGGCGGGAAATATGGCTTTCTTGAAATTATCCTACAACAGGAAGCTGACCATTACCAAATTCATTCCTTATAATGGGACATTTCTTATTTATCTGTGGAGGAATTTTTCATTTCCCTTTGTTAACAAACGACAATAAAATTAAATTGTCCATTATTCAAAGTGACTTAGTAGATGCCATGGGACCATAAGTCAATTGTACCTGGTTTAAAAGTGAAATATTATTACACTGGTATCTCAGGTATGTTCGATTTTTACAATTTTTAAAAAAATTGCAGTACATTAAGGATAAGGATAGTGTGCTCCCCTGCTAATTATAACTCACTGGCTAGCTTCAGATTATTAATCAGTCTCCACAGCTTTGCCAACGGTTCTTTGGTGTAGGATCTTGTTTGTGGTTTTTATTGTCCTCGTTGCAAGAACCGACACTTACCTCGACAGAAATATAAAATGTGATCTGTTTCATCTTCTTCCCGGCAGTATCTGCACAATGTTTCTTCCGTCTGAACTCCTATTCGGTGCATGTGCCTTCTTAAGTGGCAGTGCCTTGTCAGGAGTCCAACAAGAATCCTAGTTCGGTTGCGGCTTCATTTCAGTTTTCTTTTGTAAGTGTTGCGGATGGTCCGTCTATGAATCTCTTCGTTCAGACTCATACCTATGGTCTTGTGCCACCAGGTTTTGGACTAATTAAGGATCTATTTTATGACGAATCCTTTTTGATAGCAGTATGTTAGACCGCAATGAGGTTCTGGACCCAGAGAGTCCATGTTGGCTTCATTTTTGAACATATTTCAGTGGCAGGTCAGTAGTGGCACTGACATCCGTCAGGACCTTCATGCAGTTCCGTATACCTCACATCGCTTCACCGCCGGGAATTTATTCCTAACCTTTTTATTTCTCTGGCGCGTTGTTCAATCACTATGATTTCAAATTGAAAAACTGTAGCATACTTGCCGATGTTTGGTCTTGGGGGTTCATCCCGAAGGCTCCAACCGTACCCCTGTCGGTTTTGAAGCCAACAGTATACCAGTAGGAATTTGCCTTTAGTGGTGTTTCTTTGTCCCATGGCAACCTAATAGGGAATCTGCCTGTAGCTCCTCGCTCAGTTTCCATTGTTCTTTTTAACAATGTCCTAACAGATGTTTATTAAACTAAAGCGTGGTCAATTTTTCAAATTCGAACCAATTGAGGCATTCCTCGACCCTGGAAAACAAAACCAATAACACAAGTGTGAGGAAATGAAATAATACAGTTCTCAAACACAAACCACCAACGCTCCCTGCATAGCGTTATTTAATCATCATTACCCCCTCATTATTTTACAACATTTAACATTTATTTGAATACCGGTGAGCAATGCAAGAAAAGAAGTGTCTCGTTATGGCATAAATTAAAATAAACAAGATCCGACGGTTTAGACAAAGCACCGCCAAGCCACCCCCGAAAGCGAAGAGCGGTTATATATAATACTTAGGAGGGGATGTCCCAACCCCCAACCCCCGATCCTAGATTTAATCCCTCCTTTCATACTCGAGATTTACTATCCAACCCTACCTCGTAATTATCCCATTGTTCCTGCTGCCCTAACATAGCCACCTCCCCCTCCTGCCGACCTTGACATAATGCGTAAACATCCTAGAAACAGGACGGTACATCCTGACTTCCGTCTTCAAACAAAAGGGGCAGTAAATCTCCGTTTATTAAGCTATCAAGCATAAAAATGTTATATTGATTACATGCCAGAAAAAAATGACCATCAAATTTTTAAAATTATTTCTGATACAATTCTGAAGCAAACTTTCCTTTAATCCAACATCAAGGAAAAATTAAATTTTCAAAATTTACTAACACTTGCCTTAATACTAGAGATATTCTCCTTTAGTCGAATATTTTTCCATTTTGCAACTGCGACTAGAAGGCAACTACTTAACATAAATGGTATCTCACTTGATGTTGGGTGTAACACATGATAAGAACATCTCTCTGCCATAACTTCTTCAAACAAGGTGTGATTCACAGGAAAGCTTTTGAATTAATAAAATGAGGATTTAGTTTTTTTATACTCCGGGAGTTTTTTATGGCCCTGACAAGGGCCGGTGATGTCTGGAAGCGAAGCGTTGAGAGACACGGAGGTCCGGACCGAGTGGTGAGCCTGCCGGCTCTCACAGGGGCCGTGGGTCGGCTGACTGTACATCGTTTGAAGGTACTCTGGTGTAGCAGTTGGCAAAGTGCAGCGGTTTGCCTGTTGCCAAGTCGGCTATGTTGAGAAAGCGAGTTGTGCCCTGAATAGGAGTGAGAACTCGTTGGGGTGACGAGTCTGAAGCCAGTGGGGCTGTGCTCCCGCTTATCTACGCACTAGCTCTACTCTGAATCGCTGCAGAGTGGAGGACGAGAACATCCCAGAGCTGGTAGTGACACGTAACGAGCTGTGTGCTTGCTTCTTTCTTTTCCTGAATCTATACCTCCGACCTACCTATTCATCCCAACACTGCCATCCTCACATTTGCCGATGAAACCGCAATCCTTTTTCCTGATCCTGTCACAGCTTCCCTTAATTTACAAAATCACTTACCTATCCTTGAATGCTTGCTCCGACAGTGGAGAATCAAGATCAACGAAACTAAATCAACTTTCACTCAAAAGAAGAAGACACTCTCACCAGTATATCTCAACAACTCTCATCCCTGTTGCGAACAATGTACGATACCTGGACATACGAATGACATGGATCATCCCGACAAGGGGACAGACTGTTTATCGACAGACCATCTAATCTTTGATTGACAAACGAAAGTAACCTTAACCTGGCTCCCATTTGGATATTCGGACTTGAACTCTACGGGACTGCCAAGCGTTCCAACCTTAATCCATTCCCTCCAATCTAAAATCTTCAAAACAATAGTCAATCTTCAAATTGTCAATGTTCCATGTTTTCAATCACATCATCTGTACACATACTTTCTTACTTATCTTGCCCAATCCAGCTACAAAAGGTTCCATTACAAACTATCCCACCATCCGTACCGTTTCGACAAAAATTTATTTTCCACCATTTTACCTAATAATCTTCAGAGGAGACTGAAACGTCGGTGGTCCCGCAAAAACCTCACTACTTGACATCTGTCACCTAGGATGGAGCACATCCCACTCTCTTGTTGATGTTTTCTCATATTCATCATTGGATGGTCGGATTTGTTTAATTGTTGCATGGAATGAATTCAGTTGTAAATAAAACAATAATAATAAAAAACCGCAACAACTTCTTCAAAAGATTTTACTGCGACCAATTTGGACATACGTATTTTAGCCGCCAAGTCATCCAATATCAGGCGCATCTGATTAATTCAATCTAACCTCCTTAGTCAAATTGTCAAAAATCCTTACTCCGTTATCTCACTCTTCACAACGACTTCAACCCTATCTGGACAAAAGACTAACATGGAAAGGGCTGAAGCGCACAGACTGTAAAATACGATATGTTTTTCATCGTACCATCGATACAGACCTAAATGTTGCTCTTGTCACTGAATCAGCCCAATCCCGCTACAACACTTTCCATTCCAAACTATCCCAAATCCGAACACTTTTATCAAAAACCTGTCATCCAGTACATTATCTAATAATCATAACAGAAGACGGAAGGGGCGGTGACCCCCCGACAACCACGCTTGGTATCGGTTTCCTAAGATTGAGAACATCTCGCTCATCATATTGATGTATTGATGTTTCACTGGATGGTTGATGTTCTAACTGTGCTAATGTGCAATTAGTATTCGTTTTACTTTTACACCGAACTGTATAAAACATATCAGGATTTAAAGAGATCAAAAACACGTAGGATATAACTCCTTATGAGCCTACTAGGGGGTTTAACCATAGTTTTTGGCGCCGCAGATTTTCCCCGGGTGGAATGCAATCTCGAAATTTCTCATCCGGCCGTGATTGAAATTGGATTCACTCAAAAACTTATTTACCGGATGATCGGAGTCCCGTGGGGGTAACGATCCCGACCGGCCTCCGCGTCAGCCCGACCCGGCCGGGAATGCCGCGTTTCCAGTTGATTACATTTAATATCTTGCCCGTCTTTTTTTTTTTCAGATGGAGCGGCCCTGAGTGATGACACATGAGTGGCGGGAAGAGGTGCCACCTCTGCCGCCCCCACCGCCTCAATGGCGGTTGGACATGGACCTCCGGCATCACATACAACACTGCGCTTGCACCTGCAACCACATGGGCTACGGAAATTACATGGACTACCAGGTAAAAAAACCTACATACATATATAATACAATCAAATAAGTGAATGACCAGCGAAAATTAATATAAACACAAACATAGCTGACCGAATGGATAATCTGATATGCTCAGGTATTCCTGAGCGCTGACTATTTACCTAAATCAACTCGCCTCTGTTTGAACTAAAATTAAATCAAGCATTAACCTTTTTATTAAGGATTTAGTTTATCTGCTTTACATTAGAAAGTCCGCTCAGTCATAGTTGTTATGAAGATGTCGATTAATCGAAGTAACCGATTTGAGGTTGTTGTTTGTTCATTTACTTCTGAACCTTCACGTCCCGGAAGGTACTTCAAACCAACTTTGTTCGGTTTTCCTAGAGCCTTTAGGCAATTTAGACCCTTCCAGGCATGTTTCATGCGGAAATGTACGTCTTTAGCGCCTTTATAGCTTTCTTTCTGTCCTTTATTTACTTTTCATAATTTTCTTCATTAATTCCTGTGTACGGACTTCTTTTGCATGGACTTCAGCTTGGAGAATTGTAGGGGTTAGTGCAAGGTAGTTTATGCTGCATAAACTTTGTCAATTCAGATGGTTATGCACGAGGGAAAGTACATAACCATCTGAACTGCGGGGCAGCATATTTTCTTTTAAGTTTAAGGTCAGTTGCATGGGCTGAGTGTTGAGGCACCTATGGGGTAAAGAAGTTGTGTTTCATTTTTGGCCGTGCTCCGTAGTTCTTGCGCATGACCTCCGAATAACCTCCCGATCTCGCGGGAATCGGAAGGATCGGACTGCCTAGAGCGTATAGTTTTCGTGACTATGTGTGTTGGCGCTGACGGGTTCCTGGAATGCGTGAGAAATGATGGGCGGGGGCGGTTGATTTTGGTGGTGGTCGTTTACCTTTACCGAAAGCATGGTATCTTCTAGGGGGTGGTTCCACTAAAATAGAAATCGCGGCCGGAGCCCTTCCGGAGGTTTCGACTCTAGCCCCCCAACACCCTGGGATTATTATTACGTAGAGAGTCCGTGGGAGACTTGACCGATGCATTTCGACCACTTTTTGGTATCTCTTTACGCGCAGCACTGATTAAGTGCACAACTTTAACTCACCCCCTCGGAAGGGGCAAGCAGGAGAAGTCGACACTTCGACAATACATTGCGGAATGATGTGGGCTTCTTCTCCGAACCTCACGGTTTAAGCAGCTTTTTCGTGGGCAGAGGTGAGTCGTTCCTAACTTAAGAATCTAAACGTGTGATATGGCCAGGGTGCGCACGCTGTTAAGGTGACTGTTTTAGTTAATTCCGGTCTGTTTGGGCCACTGAATTTTATATTTTACATTTTACACAATAATTTCATGGATTATTTCCATTTTTAAATAGGTGGTGTCGAAATAGTGCAATTATGCGTCCCATACTGTAAACTAATTATTTAGCTTATTCTCGACGTTTTCACAATAATTTTCTGGAGTGGCTACCGGAGTTTGGCCGTAGACATCGCCAAGTTGTAAAGCTAGGAAGTTCGGTTGAAGTGAGGACAAAGTGTATCTTATCTTCTGCCCGTTGGTTAGACAGCTTTCAAACAATGACCCCTGGGAGGGGAAACCAACCAGACCGGCCAATTTGCTATCTTTCCCTCTATTGTTGTAAACATTGAAAATTATACTAGGCTGAATATTTTTCGCTTGTTCAACAACGGGGTCGAAACGGACGAAGTCCACGACTTGAGACGATGTGTATTTAATGGAAATAAGCTCGATTGTAAAGTTTCAAGGCCGGCTTAACAGGAGACAATTTGAAATGATTATCTGATTCGGATTTACATGTATCGCCTGTCATAAATATTGTCATCCGGAGTTGGGTTAAAACGGTCCCAGGGATATTTGGCACTCGTTTTTGTGAAGGGGGCTGGGAATGGGCCATGAACGGATGAAATGCCGGCTAATGCCCAAACGAGTTTTATTGTCCCAGGACCCGATTGAAAACAACACAGCCCGTTTTAAATTACTCAAAACTCAGCTTATTAAAGGAAAATTAGCGAAAGTTTTTTTTGTATTATCAGCAAAGTTTAAATTAGAGCTCCATCATTATTTTTAAAAAAATGGCGTCTAAGCAATGACACAGCATAGGAGATCGATGGAGTTTTAAGCACCTCCCTCTTACAGACAAAGACCGGACGATGCTTAAAAACTGTTAGCAACTCTATGCTTTTAACTTATTTAAAATCGGTATCTTGAGTTTGTAAAACCCCAGGGATGAAGGGCAATGAAGGAAAATCGACTTATCTATTAAACAAAAGGATTCTCTTTATTACATTCCATTAGCATCTCAGGGAAAATCTTTCATTTCGAAAAATTTAGTTTGCATCGGACATCAAGTTGATCAAGTAGGAAAATCATTTATCGATAGCTAAGCAATCTGATTTTTGTTACATTTTAGATAATCCATTAAAGTTCGGGGTCGGATTGGCCAATTAGTATTTTGCAATTAATTAATATTTATGAAAGGAATTGGTTAAGGTAAAAAAGTCAGTGTCACGAGTGGGATTTGAACCCACGGCCTTCGGCTAAATACGCCGCTGCTTTAATCACTTGAGCTATCGTGATTTCGATCCGCTCGGACACTAACTAAAAAAAAAAATGGATTGGAACGGCAAAAAAGGAGGGAGAATTCGAGAGGTGAGGTTGAGGTAGGAAGTTAGTGCCCGAGTAGCAGCGGCGTATTTAGCCGAAGGTCTTGGGTTCGAATCCCACTCGTGACATTGGCTTTTTTATCTCAACCAATACCAAATGTTTTTCTGAAGCCTACATAATCACGGAAGACCGAATCTAACGATTTCTGAATAATTACTTCACCAATAATACCTTTCATAAATATTGTAGATAATTCTTCGAGAGATAAATCCAAATTGAATCTTGTGTCAAATGATGGGAAGAAGGTCCAATAATACACTAATTTCCTTTAATACCTTGAAAGGAGGTAAATATTCAAAAGATGAAAAATGGAAATTGAATTGAAAGGAAGCAGAAGTACTGGCAGAATAGGAATATTCTACGGAATAGAATATACTTATGGAATATGGAATAGAATATACTTAGGAGTGGAGTAACATTGATCTCTGAGCTGTCCTCTGGTAAACATTTTTAATAGTATTGTGTAAATTTGGTTTAGAGTCGTAAAGTCAACACAGCGGGCTCGCCTGTGGTTCATTTTTTATCGGGTGTTCTCCACTGGTTCTCTGGTTTACCAAATTTTAAACCGCCCGGCGTTTTTTGCCAGATTTTAAATTGAAATTTAAAACGAAAGGTTGTTTGTAGGTGGCCGCATGGGTTTAGGTACTGACTCGGCTCTCATCCTTGCAAGGTAAAGGTCCCGGGTTCGAATCCAGCCAACCCGACATACTTACAAATGGGCTTTTTTTTCAAAAACAAAAACCGGCACTAATATAATATTCTACACCCAGGAAAGGTAAAACCGAATAAAATCTCCGATGACCCTAAACCCTAAAACTAAAAGCGATAATTTTCACCCTGTGTTTTTAAGAAAAAATTAATAATTAACTTTTTATTCAAATTTATTGTTTCATCAAATATAACAATTTATTAATCTTGTTAGGTTACGGTTGATATGATGGCGTATTGGGCCGAAAGTCCTAGGTTCGAATCCCGCTCGTGACACTAACTTTTTCACTTTAAACAAAACCTTACATAAAAAAATTAATTAATTGAAAGGAGGAATTTGGTCAATCAGACACTAAATATAATGGATGCAAAACCAATATTATAAAAACAATCAACTCATTCGAAAAACTCTTTCTCTATTTTTTTCTTTTTATTTCGTCATACAATACGTTACCTTAAGCTTGTTCCTCCAACACAGGCGTTTTCACTTGACCTCTGAGTGACTGAGTTCCAAAAAAAAATTTTTAATTTTTTCTCTCTCTCGCGATTTAAACAAGAGTAAACATGTTTTTGGCCCGTTTTAACGGAGGATGATTTGGTCCGGTTTATGACCGGTTTTAAGACTGGCTTTTATAGATATTGCGACTGCTCCCCGGAAATAGTCCATCGATCAAAAGCGTACAACTTTCACGATTGCTATTCCTTGAAAGGAAGATGATAAATCGCCCTACTGGCTATAAAAGTGCAGTAAAGAAGTTAAAACAAGGAAAGTAAATAATTCATTCTCAAAAGTCTGGCAAAAAAAAAATCCGCACTTAAATCAGTTCTATTTTTGGTTTAAATAAAATTTTTCAAAACCAATGAAAACGAGATACGAAATAAGTTAAACTGTATGAATGTTAAAACAAGTAAAAATAACTATTTATTACTATTCTCTCGCCTGTTTTGTTTAACATAGTTTCGTGGTGAACCGTGGTCAAAATAATCTAATGTTCCACCGAAACGAAAATTCTCGTCGACAGTTTTACAGCGAACAATTTTTTGGCGGTTGTGTCCCACTGAATGAATCTTCCTTTCCTGTTGTGTCCATCATTCATCACACGAGTCCGTCTATTCCCGGCCGTTTTTACTTTGTCAGGCCTGTTTGCCCGTCATCAATCACTGAAATACCCCGTGCCTCATGATTTGTTTGTCGGAGGAAGGATAATATTTGGCCGACATGACGCTCGAACAACAGCACGGTGATAATCGGTTCTGGTACGAGAAAGACCCCTTACAATCTATTTATTCATTGTGTGTATCTTATACATTATTTATCGGGCTAAAATGCCAATAGGCTGAAAAATAATAGCTCAAATGCACGGCGCTCTACGACACTACGACGCAAAACGCCTGCGTTGCACAACTGTATCGCAAAGCGCCGTGTTTTCCGTCAATAAACTACAAAGAGAGTCAGGCGATTATAACTCTCCAATGTTTACAAACATTACACCCCGGATAAAATCCCCTTTTTATCGTTGGAAATATGTAGCTTTTAATCAACTGGCGGATTAAATTTATTAAATGGCTTTCCCGGGGAGGTTGTGTTCACGCCCTCGGCATGAAAATCCCACTAATAACCCTCCCCCCGCTCCTCGACGAGGACGTGGTGTATCAATTAAAAGCAAATACAAAATGGTTCCGCCCGATATGAAAGTTAGGCACTTTCGATAGCTTTGATCAAGCCCCGAACATCCAGGCTGATATCGCTCAACAAACAGCAAGAAAGTTTATATCGCGTACGCCGCTGGAACATGGATAATCTTAAAGAGACATTGCACGTTGTAACTTCCAGTGTAGAGATTCGCAAAATAAATCTAAAACTGCTTAAATTAATTATCAATTGAATAATTTCGAATAGTTAGCCAAAAAGTGTGTGTGTGTGTGTGTGTGTGTGTGTGTGAGAGAGAGAGAGAGAGAGAGAGAGAGAGAGAGAGAGAGAGAGAGAGAGAGA
>CM077110.1:2259982-2286623 GCA_039619505.1 Cimex hemipterus | reverse complement strand
AGAGAGAGAGAGAGAGAGAGAGAGAGAGAGAGAGAGAGAGAGAGAGACAAAGAATTTACTGTGTGAATAATCCAGGTTGATAAAAAATGAAGAGATATAGCGAGAGGAAACAGAAAAAGAAAGAGAGGGTGCCAGAGCGAGAGAGTGAAAGAGAGAGAGAGGGAATATACAATCTCGAGATTTGTTTTGAGTAAGAGAATAAAACGAAAGACTTTTCCAACGGATGATTCGTATCAACTAGTGTCAAAAAAAAAAAAAAAATCCTACTTCAAAAGAATAAAACGAGAACAACTGACATGTTGAGGAAGTGGTCTGCCCATGTGGGGAAATGGGGAAAGACAATAACATAATAAAGAAAAGATAGATCCCTTTGAATTGGTGTGTTGACCATGCTGACATCTCGGGAATGCTTTAGATGAGGTCAGAGGCTTATACTCACAATTAAATTATTTGAATTAACCAAAAAATAGGCATATTTAAAAAAAATAAGAGAATATAATTTGTTTTATAACTTTAATAATCGAAATAATTACTACTTTTGTCATATCTCTACAATTTTCAATAATGAACAATTAAAAATAAAGTATTAGAAAGTTGTCCTGATTCTTTTTAAGACATTTAGTGTATTGTGTGTCAGGAATTACTTATTAATTGTAACGTAATTCTTTTATTTATGATTCTGATAAGTCAGTATATTTTATGATGGACGTTTGTCTTTAGAGGCTCAATTGAATGATTTTTTTGTTGAAAATTTCAAATTAAATTGCTAATTACTTCGCTCAAAAAGGTGAGAAATTGGGATTTCTTATATATTTCTGATTTATGAGTGTGAATAGTCAGTTGAATGAAAATTTTTAAAATTACGCCGAGATCTTGTGATTGTTTTTTGTGTTGAATGAGGGGAAAGTCTGATGTGTAATTGGGCCGAAGTGAGCCGATATGAAAGCGGATTCGTTGCACCGTCGGAATTGTTATCGAGGAGAGCCGTCGACAATAAAGCAATATCGGCCGGAGGAGATCCAATAAGCGTCGATGAGATGGTCAGCGACCCGTCGTGGGCGGAGTGCTGTACGGCCAGGATATTGGATCGTCAACGGAGGACGGCTATCTGCCGGCATCTGACCACAATACGAAACCCCAGGCGAACTTTATTGTTAATACGGGGACTATCTGTTGGTCAGGTTAAGCGGGGAATTGCGTCAATTCCGGGCAGGAACGGCTTTCGAGATATTCGGTGTCCAAGCCGCAAAAACCAAGGTCATCAGGAGAATGCTTCAAATAGCAAATCACCCCTCTGCCAACTCGTCTGCCTATTTCGATTTAGTAGCGTTTATGCTAACTTCGCTGCCCCATGTTTAAAAATGACCGAGACAGTTCTAAATTTTTATCTCACTTATAATAGATACGGATAAATGTCTCGTCTAGCAGTCAGCTGGAATTCAAACAAACTTTTTCATGTGCTTATTAGTATCTTCAATATTCCCTCAATTTGGATTTTAGACGTCTCCATTTGCCAGTTCAACAGTGCCTTCTCGGTGGGGATATCATCACTTTCAAAATGCTGCATGACAACATTATCGAACCTGCTTTCAAGGGGATCTGTCACTTGAATACGCAAGGGAAACTAAAAGCTACTAAAAGTAGATCAGTGTACATAGAAAACGATAGCACGTGAAGGATACTACCTCAAAGGACGCCGGCGTTCACCCTGGTTAATAAGAAGATCAGATTACTTTAAAATACTTGACGGATAGGACTTAAGGAGGATCTTAAGAAATTGTAGTGAAGATCCAACCCTATACATTCCAATTCTCCTTAAAGTTCTATCTTGCCTTCAGGTAATTTAAAATTCGGATGAACTTACTACCCTACAGGAGGCGTCTTTCAAGGCACTATCATTTGCCCGATATTGTTTTCAGTGTTGATGACTCTTCTCATCCTGATACCACTAATATACGACGATAATGCCATTTTGTCTTCAAGCTCAAGGATCTCTCCAGGACTTACTATATAACCGTAAACCTGACCGTGAATACTGCCATAATGCTATCTAGGGTCTCATACAGCATATCATCAGAGCAATAAAAATCAGTCCAAATTATTAATTTGACAGGTTTATTATTTCTAAAAGGGTTCGGTTAATACAAATGTTAATAACCCTGCAAACCTCAAATTAATTTAAGAAAGGTGTCCGGATGTGCCAAAACGGGAACATTCCTTTCGATTTTAGCTTAGCAGGAGTGCCAAAAAGACCCATCATGGGCCTGCCTTTTGACAATTATCACATGCAGAAATCATGGAAACATGGTTCGATGGTGGTTCAAGTCTGGTCAGCTAACACCCTGAGGTTATGCTGTTGAAGGTCTGTACTCTGCAAGCGACATTAGGATTGTTGCTGATTTTAATCAAAGATCAAATCATCAAAGGCAACGCATGATGTTCCAAAATTTCATCCCCACAGCGAGTGGCTGTCAAAGACCCTCCACGAACAGCAACCAACTCCTTTGAAATACCCGCCCATGCCATCACTGGGCTACGTCAAACCGCTTGGCTCTGGGAAAAATTACAAGTTTAGTACCTTTTATTTCGTCCTTTTCACACTCATCTGGAGATCTTAGAGCAAATCTACACTCATCTGTAAACCGTACAGCAGACCAATCGTCCAAAGACGAATGGCAGTGTTCTTGATCAAATGCGAGCCATGTAACTCTGTATGTGCCGGTCATCCTCATACGGGACGAAAAGCCTCAGTCCATTTGGACACCTCGAACTTCCTGGAGCTGATGAATACCTTGAACAACAGTAAGATATCGGCTTCGCAAAATTCTCAAAGTCAAAAACCGATTATTATGTTATGCGTTGCCTTTTAATCTAGGGGATCCAGAACCGGGCTTTCTACTGTAGAGCATAGTTTGTCGAAAACGTCTAACAAATTCTCGCAATGCTTAGTAGAGAAATTTAATGGCCATATCCGCATACCTGATGGAATGTCCATCGTCAATACCAGTCACACCACGCGCAACATCCTTATCACTGGCTCAAAGGCACTCCCAATACGACACGAAAGTATGGCACAAGGACACTTAAGACAAACACTTCGAGCTCTGAAGATGATCTCAATAAAGATCGAAACGTTGGCACGATAAAGAAAATGTTTTTCTGAAACCTACATCACACCAGACCCCATCTCACGATATCTGAATAATTATCGATTAACGTCCGCTAATCTCTACACATTTTGAATTCCGTAAAAATTAAATATTGAAAAATCATTTATTCTTGTTTTGGATTAAGTGCGTTTACGTGAAATTAGTTCCCAATTTTAAGTGTGGCATAAACAGATATTTATTAGTACAAAACAATGAAGCAAATTAAGGGCACAATTTTCTCCTATCGAGAAAATGAAAAAAAAAATCAATTGGGTAGAATTTTTTCCATGTCAGTGTATTTATATCGTATGTCCTATTAATTTATCCATGTGCATTTTTTATTTGTTTATGTATTTAAATGTTTATACATTTATGAATTTATGTATCTCTTATCTATCTGCCTTAAATGAAGCTTTGTGTTTATAAATTATTTAATCTTATGAACTACTGTTAATGTTTATGTTTATGTTTCTCATTTACTTAATAATTGTTTTATAATTATGAAGATTAAGTATGCAAAGCATGTGTCAGCTGATTTTTATTTTCTTCCTCTTCTAATTAGAATATGTAAATAGGTTAAGAGATTTCTATGCAGAAGGTTATAAAGTTTGTTATCTTTCGGTCTTGTCTGATTTCAGGGTGCACTTGAGCATTGTAATTTTAAATGAATAAAATAATTTTTCATTTCCAAATCCAATTTATACTTATGATAAACGGGTTCGTCCGAAGGTTTTTCGTTTACGGGTTAAACCCGTCTGAGGGGTTGAAACGCGCAATTTTAATGTATCGCATCATCAGGCCCGCTCTGTTTGCCTATTCTTGCGCCGTCGTGCAATTAACAATTCAATCCAATTATGCTCCCGATTGCCGTCCGGGCCAGTTGCGAACAACGGCCTTTCTCTCAGAAAATATAGACAGATGCATTATATAAAGCATTTATGGGCTCGTTTTTCTCCAGGCTAAAACAACCGTTTTTGTCCTTAATTGCCTCAAGTTTTGGACTTTGGGCGACTTGCCATTTAGCTTTATGAACAAGGGTTTCTGCACTTGGAATCGTACACTTCCACCCGGATGAGATTTAGTTGAGATTAAGCCGCTGCTAATCTGTTTAATCTGGTTTAGTAAATCAAGAAACATATTTGGAGTTAGCCAACAAGTTTGAAGTTTCGTCTGACTAACGCTGTTTTGGTTTTAGGACGCCACTTCTTTAACGGGGAGACCGACTGGTTTGACCTACAGTCACCAAATCAAGATTACCGCATTAGAAAAACTTTTTCTTGAACTTTTTGCTGTAGTTTAAGATACGCGCGCATCAATAGGTTTGTAAATATGTAGAAACGATCTATTTCAGAACTAAGCATACGTCAAGAATAAATCTTACAATCTTGCAATAAGATCAACATTGTATTGGGTTGTCCGGGAAATAGTGCATTTCTATCGTTATAAAATAAAATAAATAAAAATTAAGAGAATTATTACAATAACGAAACGCTGCTGAGGGTAAACAGACATTTTTTTGTGAAAAAAGTTTAAAAATTGCTGACATTCTAGACAAATGAGTAATCCATCAAACGTCAACAATTTATTAGAATGAAGGGTAATCAATAGAAAACAGAAAGCCTGACCATTTTCCGTGCATGTAGAAAATCGCTTACCTTTTTTCTTGACTCTGTGTGTGTGTGTGTGTGTGTGTGTGAGAGAGAGAGAGAGAGAGAGAGAGAGAGAGAGAGAGAGAGAGAGAGAGAGAGAATATATAGGAAGTCAATAAAACAACGGTCAAGGTACACCAATTCACGGCGCTCTGTGATACAGTTCTGCAACACACGCCTGATATGCCAAACTGTATCGTAAGCGCTGTATATATAAAAACTGCTTGAATTCAACCAAATAATATGAAATGAAAGTACTTTGATAATTATTGTTAATCCAAATATATTTTTTTGGTCTTAGTTAGATTCAACCACATTTTATGTAAAAATGATAACGATTTAAATAATTACTTTGGTTAAAAAATAGAACCAACAAAATGCATAAGAATTCTTAATCTTATATAATATAAGGAAAATGCCATGCCCTGGTTACCCTTCCCGAACCTGACTGGACGGACAGTCCTACCAATTCCCTTTCCCGTTGGCAGTTCCTGCAAAGGAGTTGTCGAGATTTATTGAAGAGGTGGCGGATGGACTACCTCACCTGTCTACAACCACGCCCAAAATGGACTGCCAAACATCCTAACCTAAAACCGAGCACCCTCGTTTTAATAAAGGATTCGGCGTCTCCTCCTTTATCATGGCCTACTGCTCGAGTGGTCGAACAGTATACTGGAGACGATGGCATTGTAAGAGTTGTCAAACTAAAAAACCTACCGGTCAGTATGTGAGACCTGTTTCCCGCCTTGTACCTCTTTTTCCTCAGCCTGATTCTGAGCACGTTGAAGAGAAGCATTAGTAGAGTTCACTTAGATTGAATTTTTCCTTACTTTAGTTTGTAAAAATTTGGTGGGCGGAATGTTGACGCCCGAGGAGCTTTTATTTTTGTTGTTTTCGGCTGACCATGGTTCTCCTCGGGAGGCCCTGTTTAACTCGTTGAGGCCCTATTGTTTTTGTTTTTGCAAGCGATAACACCGGTGTCTTTGCCCAGGAATAAGCCAGCCTCTCGCTTGCCTGGGTCAGCACAAGACGCACCTTCTACCAAATCGATAATCGAATGTAATATCGATTTTCTCTTGGCTCTCTACATCGATTCACCACCGTGTCGTCACATCCCCGACCACACGGACGTCAACGTTATCGTCATGCGGCTCTACAGGCGCCTTCGTCGACGTGAAACCCAGCAGCAACCTTTAGGTGAACACCGCCTATTTCGTTTGTTTGGAGAAGCGAGTCTTCAACCCACCAAGTACCTTTTCATTTCGTATTTTATTTTATTTTAAATTTTTTCGTAAAACCTGGCCAGTAGATTTGAATGTCAATTATTTGGATTAATAAGGAAGTCTTTTTTTTTCCCTTTTTGTATAAAATAAATTGTAAATATTCAGTTCTTTGTCAAAGTATTATCAATCACCCTTTCTTTTCCCCAAAATCCCTCTTAAATATAAATATTTGCCACCTATTTAAAAGAAAAAAAACAACAACACAACAAAATTTATTGTATCCCTTGAAATTTTATCCATTGAAAAGTTCAATAATCCCTTTCGCCCACTTACATTTTCTTCATGGACTGTAACGAGGTGATCATTTATGGTTGATTATGAAGATTATTATCATTACTTTTCATGAATGGAGTAAGACAAGAGAAAGACCGTTACAATAAATCCAATTAAGCTTAGGGATTACCTTCTTACCTGGGTTTATAACCGGATATATAAATGGGGAATAATAATTTTAATTTATCGCTTCCGGAAAGCGATTTCAGAAGGGGGGAAAGCGTCGGAAAAATTGGAAGATGATTTGTGACCCATTTGTAGGGTCTGTAGTACTTTGTCTTTTTTAATTCTTGCCTGTGTCCAGGCGGATGGAAAAATATACAGTTTTCTTTTTTTCGTGGATATTTATTATATATTTATTAATGTATTGTTTTGTGTTTGACTTTTAAGCTGTTCAAAAGGGTGTACTTGAAATAGGTTTTGAATTTTTCCCCAATTAATAATTAAAATCGTTTTCATTGTAAATTTGAACGTTGGGAACAAATTAAAACCGGCTTCAGCCTCCATTTCGAATGGGAGTAAATTCGAGACAAAAATACGACGACAAAGGCCTCTCGGAATTTTCAAATTATTTTTCCCAGAATGGACGGCCTCTTTCGGGAAAATTCGGTAATGGAATATTCCATGAAAAGGCGCCCGTATTCCAGTTCCAGAGCTGTTTACCACCTCGTCCCGACCTCGTTTTCTTAGGACAAAGAGGCTTTTAGAACCGTCTTTGTTTCACATCGGGACAATGGCCTAACTGATTACTGAGCGCGACGTGTCCCAGGCGTTCTCGTCGGACTCTTTCAAGCCCGGTGAAAAATCGAACGTTTTCCAATCTATTCATGACCCAAAGTTGGACCGATGGAATGAGGCGGTAAGAAAAAATTCCAGTTAAAACATTTCGAGAATTAAAATAAAAATGAAATATCGTCTTTTGACGGATGAAAACAGCAAGGAAAATGGCCTAATATGATCGAAAACGACCAAAATTCCACTTTATCACCTTGTAGACTTCAAGAAAACACCTCAAAATAATATAATCAAGAATATCTATTTAGAAATCGTGAAATGCAGTCTGGTGTGATGTAAGTTTCAGAAAAACGTTTTCTTTTTCGTGCCAACGTTTCGATCTTTATTGAGATCATCTTCAGCGCTCGAAGTGCTTGTCTAATGTGTAATTGCGCCATTCTTGCGTGTCGTGTCAAGAGTGCACCGGTGGTTGTAGGTTTGTGTCCGAGTGGATGGAAGTCACAACAGTTCAACCGGTTAAAACAGCAGTGTATTGAGCCGAAGGTCGTGGGTTCGAATCTCGCTCGTGACAATTACTTTTTTATTTCAACAACCAAAACCTTACTTAAAATGTTAATTGAAAGAAGTAATTCCGTCAAGAGACCACAAATATATTTGGCGCAATATTGAATCAGGGATTTTATGCAAACACGTTATATAGAATTTCGATATAAGAGTTTTTTTTTTACTGATAGTGATGATGTTCAAATGAATTAACTAAAAATTGATGATATTGATTATTCAAATATTTAAAAAATGTTATATTATGTAAAATAATATAATAAAGTAAATTTCTACTAATTAGTTTGCTTACAGTTAGTGGCAAAACACTGGAAAATGTTATGATGGAATAATGAGCAAATTGTACTCTCAAAAGTTGCCTAGCTATGAACAATTCGGTTTTAAAGTCTATCAAGCACTGTAGATACAATTGGGGAAATGTATACGAAAATGGAAACATGGAACAAAAAAGCACAAGGTACTTGTTACATCTTTTGACATGAAAGGTGCATTTAATGCTGCCCCGGTCTGCTATAATTCAGCAGTTGGGAGAACTAAAATGTCCAAAAAGCCTATTCAACTCGGCAGTTCTCCAGCAATAGACGTGCATTATCAAAATACGGAATACCGGATTAACGTCAAAAAGGGTGGTCCACAGGGTCCTGCCGGCGGACCGGGTTTCTGGGCCATTTTGTACGATTTATTGTTGAAACTTGAATTGCCAACAAATTGCAAGGCTTTGGCATTTGCGGATGATTACTTGCTCATAGTGAATGCAATCAACATTATTGAACTTCAAATCAAGGCAAATAGAACTCTATAAATAGTCAATACATGAGCTGAACAGTAGACGATTTTTTAAAAAATAAATCAATTTTATTTACTCGCCTGATTGACCAAATTATTTTTTTAAATTAATTCATCATTTATGCTAAGTTTTGGTTGAAACGAGAAAGTGAATGTCACGAGCGGGATTCGAACCCACGACCCTCGGCTGCTCTGACCACTTGAGCTATCCAAACTTGGATCCACTCCGCCACGCCATCCCAACCTACAACCTTATGAATTTTGAAATGTATGGCAAAAAGGTAGGGTAAATTCAAATTCATTCGTAGTCGGTTAGAGCAGCTGTGTATTGTGCCGGAGGTCGTAGGTTCGAATCCAGCTCGTGACACTAATTTTTTATCTAAACCAAATACCTTAAATCAAAAGAATAATAAAGCACTAAAAAAAATTGGATAGTTTTTGTACTTTTAATTATTATTAGATGGGATTTTGTATATAATTACTGTCACGTCTCTCTCTTTCTTTTGGCCACCGGCGTGAGAAGCCATTTACAAAATTTTACTGCCCTACTTTTGTCCCAGATGCTCCCCAGAACTGAATTAACCAAGTTCGGATTAGGAAAAGGGGTTGGAATTTCAATTGCGACCCGTTAACGCACGGCGTCGTTAATCCGTGATTAACCCCTTTCGCTCTTTTGTTAACAAAATAAAATCCTAATCCGGCCGACTAAGGGCTTAATTGGGTTTGCCGTTGTATCATGGGCTATCCTATTCAACCACATACCATAAAAAAAAGGATGTAAGGAAATCTCGAGATTTCTTTTTGTCATAGAGGGGGAAAAAGGTTTTTACTCCTTGGATGAAAGGGTTTTAATTTAAGGTACATTACTTCATTCAATTCATTCAAAGTAACTATGAGATAGAAAATATATGCCAAATTAAAAAGAAGAGAGAAGGAAATACCTACCAATAAATATTTGTTTATGCTATGTTTTAAATTGGGCATAGGGGGCCGCGGTAGCCGAGTGGTTAGCGTGAGAGACCTCAGCTCGTAGACCCCGCGGTCGCAGGTTCGATTCCCGCCGTCGCCTCTGGCTCTTTTTTTATGGTTTAGTCAGCTTCATTTGAATTCTAAAGCAATAAAGTGTTTAAATTTTATCTTTGTTTTCTTAATTTCGATCGTTAAACTTAAAAATATCACTTCTACCGACCCATCAGTCTTTTGCCCATTATTGGCAAAATACTGGAAAAGCTCCTTCTGAACCGCTTGCTCAAGGAAATTCCTAAAAATACAATTCCCCTTCACCAATTCGGCTTTCGGATTTGCCCCTCAACTGTACAACAAGCACATCGCATAATCGACGTTATTTCCACACCCCTCGAGCTAAAACAGTATTGCCCGAGTGTGCTCTTGGACATACACCAAGCTTTTGATCGAGTATGGCACACAGGGCTGCTGTGTAAGCTCAAGAACATCCTACCAGTAACCTATTACCTTATCCTAAAATCCTATCTTAACGATCGTTACTTCCAAGTATCTCACAACAATTCATTGTCATCTATCCATCCTATTCTTGCAGGTGTCCCACAGGGCAGCGTGCTCGCTCCTTTCCTATATTCAATTTACACATCCGACCTACCTACGCAACCAAACACTATTACCTTCACCTTTGACGATGATACCGCAATCCTTTCTCCTGATAAATAGCCTGTCACTGCTTCTCGCAATCTACAAAATCACCTAACCGCCCTAGAAACCTGGCTCCGTCGTTGGAGAATCAAGATTAACGAAACCAAATCAGCGAACATAATATTTACATTAAACAAGAAAACACTCCCACCAGTATACCTCAACAACATTCCTATCCCAATTGCGAACCATGTACGATACCTCGGACTCTACCTAGACAAACGACTGACGTGGAACCCCCATACACGACTTAAACGCACAGACTGTAATACACGATTTTTCATGCTTAAACGACTAATGGACAGACGATCAAAACTTTCATTAACAAACAAAAGAAAACTTTACATTGCCCTTCTGGCCCCCATTTGGATATACGGACTTGAACTTTATGGTACTAAGCGTTCTCGACCTCAATCGAATCCAATCTCTTCAATCTAAAATCCTCCGAACAATAGTACAAGCCCCTTTCTAAGTATCCAATCACACCATCCATACTGAATTGTACGTCCCTTTTGTTACCGAGTTAGCCCAACATCGCTACAAAACATTCCACTCCAAACTACTCAATCATCCGAACCCTTTCGTCAAAAACCTGTCATGCACCACATTACCTAACAATCCCAACAGAAGACTGAAGCGTCGGTGGCCCCGCGACAACCTTAGCGTTTGACATCGAAGGAATACATCTCACTCATCGTATGAAGTACTAACGGCTACCATCACTGGATGGTAATTGTTCAAGCTTTCACGCCACGTTTAATAAGTTTACATGTAAATACTATCTGTTTTACTTGTTGCATCAAAGGATGCAGTTGTAAAAAACAAATAAAAAGTTTAAAAAAAAAAGCCACTAAATGCTGAGCATGTTGCACGTGGTGTGTCACATAATGATGAACGTTCCATGTGGCTATTGGCATCGGAGTTCCCTACAAAACACTGCGGGATGCCGTTAGACGTTTTAGGGAAACTAGGTTTTACCGTAGAAGGTCCAGTTCTGTACGTCCTAAGGTAACAGAACCACAGGATGACTTGTTTTCGACTTTGAGAATTTTGCGAAACAGACACCCTACTGTCGTTTAAGCGATTCAGCAGCTTCAGAATGTGGAAGGTGTCCAAATGCTTTTCGTCCCGTGAGAGGACCAGAATGACCAGCACACACAGATTACCTCCTCGTATTTGCTCGAGAAAACGGTCATTCGTCTTTGCGCGATTGGGGGATTTCAACGAAGAGTCGCTCAAAGTTGGTTGTTACTCGTGGAGGGTCTTTGACGGCGACTCTCTGTGTGGATGAACATTTGGAACATCATGCGTTGCCTATCTTTGAGGTAATCAGCGACAATCCTATTCTATGCATGATAATGCCCGTCCACACGTCGCTTGCATAGTACAAACGTACCTTCAACACCATAACCTCAGTGTCTTAGCCTGACAAGACTTGTTCCACCATCGAACAATTATGTTTCCATGATTTCTGCATGTGATAATTGTAAAAAGGCAATGGCTGTTTTTGGCAATCCTGCTGAACTAATGAGGAAGAAAAGGCACCGTTTGGGGACACTCGGAAAGTTCTTTGATTTAAATAGGACCGCACTAGCTTGAGTGACAAGTTTTGTAGGGTTATTAATATGAATTCGTATTAACCGAACCCTTTTATAAATAATAAAACAGTTAAATTAATTCTTTTCTACTGACTTTCGGTCCTTGAGCTTGAGGACAAAATGACATCATCATCATATATGAGTTAGGATGAGAAGAGTAGATCAGTATATACTGAAAACAATAGCGTGCAAAGGATACTACCTTGAAGGGCGCTTCCTGTTGGGGAGTGAGATGATTGACTTTTAAAACACCAAATGTACGATAATGCTCGCCCACATAGCGCTAGTTCAAACGTATTTTTAGCAGCATAACATCAGTTTCTTAGCCTGGCAAGCCCGTTCTGCAGACTTGAACCCCATCGAACATTTATGGGATAACCTCAAAAGACGAATTACTGTCCATTACTTCCTGATTCACTCCACGATGTTGAAATCTTGGCGTTGACGGGTCCACATCTTTCCTTCGTTTCAGCTTCATGTCCGGACGGCTTTCTCTGTACGAAAAGAGAAATAGAGAAATCCCTACAACATGTAGCCATTTATCAAATTGATCCAATAATGTTCAGGATCTAATTGTCCATATTAATTAATCTTTTTATATAAGATCTTGGATGGAGATTGTGTCACGAGCGGGATTCGAACCCACGACCTTCGGCCGGAGCCCTTAGCACGTGACGATAAATTTTTCATCCTATCCAAGACCTTACATAAAATGAATAATAAATTGAAACATTTATCATATATTATTCATATTTAAGTCATTACGTAAGGTCTTTCGATGTAAGAAGTCTTTTGGAAGGGCGATGTAACGGAAGTACGTCATAGTGGTGACGTTGAAAAAAGAGTGGGCTTATACGGAACATATTGGATATAGTAGAAAATCAGGCGTAATGGATAGTTTATAAAGTACTAGTTGTCTTCTTCTATCTTGAACTTTTTTCAGGTCCGGGGATTTAGTTGATAGACTTGACGTAGTAGGGTCATAGGAAGCAGAAAGCTAGATGAACTTAGTCCACGATTGATTGTTGAGCCTGCTCAACATTAAAATCGATTCTCCTGGAGGTTTCTTGTTACCACAAATACAGCCATACATTTTACAAAAAAAAAGCCCAGGCCAGCGAGACGAGAGTTAGTTCAATCAGCCTGCTACAGAGCGAGGCGGGACTGTGGCAACAGGTGTCTGAACCCTCCGGAGACCCGACTCGCCCGGAGATTGTCCCCTGATTGGGTTCTGCAGTAGAAAGGAAATTATGCTCAATTAGCCCCCGCCCAGGGTGGCACGGCCGGCCGTTCATCCCCTCGCCGCGTCTTTTCCCAGTGTTTGACTTCCATTTCAATCTAATTCCAGCCGGTTCGCGACAAGGGTTAATCTGATTATCAACCAGTTCATAAAGAGGATCCTGTCTGCCGAGTACCCAATTAGGACGAAGCGTGAACCGTTTCTCGGCTCGTTCAACGCGAACAACAGCCCTGAACAGAATCTTTTCTCCCTCCTTTCAAAATGAGATTTCCTAATTTGTTTAGGATACATTTTAAGAGGGAGGAACGAATTGCCGAAATCGCAGTTTCATTACAACTGAGCGCGTGGTACTGCGCTGGCCAAGTTCCAGCAAGCTGCCATTTGTATCTTTACAAGAACCAATTCACACGGTTTTTCCCACCCTCATATCTCTTAAGACGAGTTTTTGAAATGTAAATTAATCTTGGGTGGCTGAGAACATTGTAAAAATTTGAGCCCTTAATTTTAAGCCCTTTAGAGGGGGGATAAATTCAAAATTTGCATTTTCGTTACTGAATGACTATCGTCAAAATTACAAGGTACGTCCCGAATAGCTAGAAATTTGAAATTCCGTGAACAAAAAGGTAGGTTTTATATTACAAAGAAAGGAAAAATCTGAAAATTGCATTTTTTTTTCAAAATTAATGTTTTTTTAGGGGATGAGGGTGCAGTCTCACTGAAAAAATTATAAGCCTCTTCCCGTATAGGTAGAATCATGAAATTTATTAAGCAAGACATTTATTGAAAAAAAGGCAAGAACCTGGAAATTGTCACTTTCCCAAAATTAATGTCTTTTTAGGGGATGAAGGTGTAATCTCACCTCACACCCTGAAAATTATAATGACATATATTCTAAAAAAACCAAAATTCTGTAAATTGAAATTTTCTTAAAGCCTGTTCAGTTTTAGTAGTGGTTGGATGGAAGCAGTATCATCGTTAAAATTATGTGGGATCGCTCCTGTGCCTCAAAAAGAGAAAAAAAAATATGTAAAAACCCCTTCTCGACGTCCACGTTGTTAAAGCGAACAAAAAGTACGATATCCAAACAAAAACCTAACCGTGAAAAAAGGGGGTCATATTGACCAAAACCCCCACAAAAAGTTACCCTATCAACGTAATGACCTACACGGTGTCAAATTTTTTACAAGCTTTCAACCTGTGAGAACGCAAAAAGAATAAACTTCCAGGATCCTTTCACAATAAAATTAGATTATCAAAATAGTGATGTCTACATTGTGGCCAACCTCAGTTTTATGAGTAACATCTTTTTTTTATTGTTTAATGCCGGGGAAGTTTGTGAAGCGCAATAAGGAGTCAGGAACTTTTTTTTCTTTTCTTCTGAGTTCTCCACCTTTTTTCACCCACCCGTCCTGTGAAAGCACATCTGTTCCAGATGTTTTGATCCTCATTAAGAAAGTAGGCAAATATTAATCAAAATTTTAGTTGATTTCATTTAAAAATTATTTACGTGATGACCTTGTGCTTCACAAATTACTGCAGAGATGGTCACAACGAATTGAAACTATTAGAGGAAGATAGGCATAAATTTCTCTGTCTGTCATAAAAGGCGGACGATTACGCAGTACGAATCAACTTGTATACAATAATTCTGTTGACCAAATTTACATATTTGGGTGTACCGTTGTCCCCGCCAGCTAAATTTGCGGGAATCAGCAACTATATTCCCTCTAAATGTGCAATTCAATAGTTTTGAAGACATTAATAATATGTAAATCCGACAGCTGGGAGACAGAAATCATTTGAATTAATATCGTAGAGAAATTAACTGTATTTATGTGAAATTTCGGGTCCTGATTGAGTTTATTTAATTAAGAAGGAAAGATCAGCTATTGTTTTGCCATACTTTTGCGCTCGTCACAACAAATCATTATGCGCCAAGAAGCCAAGAACTTGGGTCTATACCTAAAAATGACCCTATGGCTATACACCTTTGTTTTAAGACCAATTTGGACATATGAGTCGGTGGTGTGGTGGACCAAAACTCTTCAGGCCAAAGCAATAAGGCTATTAACTGGTACTCAAAGACAAGCTTATTGTTAATGTGAGTAGGAACCACCTGGTTCAAAAAGAATTCAAAGACAAGATTGCCGCAGCGCCACTGGTGGAATGAGCACAACGCCAACTGCTGCCATAGAAGTTTTTTAGTCCTTCTACCTCTTCCCATTTAATTCAAGATGATTGCCCACAGGCTCATACACGGACAAACATTAGGCATGCCAATTAATGCCACTACTCCAAAGAACAACTTTACCAAAGTACAAAGTACTGATGCCAGAACGGGAAGAATGTGACAAGGGAACACCACTAAAGGCAAATTCCTACTGGTATACTGACCGCTCCAAAACCGACATGGGTACGGCTGGAACCCTCGGGATGAACCCCGAGAGACCAAACTGACGGTAAACCTAGGCGAGTATGCTACTGTTATCCAATTTAAAATCATAGCGATTGAACAATTCACCAGAGAAGTAAAAAGGCTAGGAATCAATTCCCGGCAGATAGCTTCATGCGAGGTGAAGGCAAAGAGTATATTCAATGCATGGAGGTCCTGACGGAAGTCAGTGTCACTAATGACCTGAATCTGCCATATGTCCCTGGGCAGTCGGGTCATAGAGAGGTTGAAATGAATGAAGAGGTTGACATGTTGGTCAAAAACGGAGCCAACGGTTTTAAAAGGGACCCTCAATTAGTTCAAAACCTGGTGGAACAATACCACAGGTATGAGTCTGAGCGAAGAGATTCATACACGGACCATCCGCAAAAGTTACAAAAGAATAACTGGACAGCAGCCGCAACCGAACCAGGATTCTTCTTGGACTCCTGACAGGCCACTGCCACATAAGAAGGCACATGCCCCGAATAGGAGACCGAAGAAACATTGTGCAGGGACTGCCGGGAGGGGGAGGAGGAGACCACATAACACATTTTATATTTCTGTGAAGTTCTATGTACCTGCAGGTGCAGAAAAACCGGAAGTAAGATCCTATACGAAGGAGCCAAGGAGATGTGGAGGCTGGTTAATAACCTGAAGTTGGCCAGTGAAGTAAATAACAAGGGAGCACAATAGATCTATTCAGGTCGAGGTGCAGGAGGTCTTTTGGCCGCCTCTTTTATCCATATCCCAATTCTTAATACATCTTCAATTAAAAAAAAATTAAAGGCAAATTTGGATATACGTTTTGAAAATGACTAATGTCAACAGCCTAAAATCCTACATTTGATATATTTTAAGCTATCAATCAACTGTACTATGCATTTCCGTCAGCGCGTAGAAATTATAGGGACTAGAAGGGTTTTCGTGCTGTCAATCAGGCAGAAATACAATAGCCTGCTGGGGAAATTTGAGAATCATCTGTTTCGCTTAAGCTTGACAGCTGTCATCTGTTTATTTGGTCGCCGTGAGCCCTAATTAACGTCAAAACTTGATATCAAGAAACTCGGAATAACAGCCCAAATAAAATTATCCGGAAAACGACTAACTCTTAACTAACTAAATCTTCCATAAAAAATTCTTACTAAAAACAATCTTTTATTACTGTAGTATTTCATATTATTCCAAACTGGATCTTGTATGTCTTTTTAAATTAACATTCAGCCTTATGATTAAATAAAATAATAATAAAAAATTTTTGTCATAAAATGTTACTGATGTTCTCGTATGTTCTACATTCTTTATGTATGAGTGTATTTTTTAATTCGTTGTTTTCTTATATCTAATATTTAAAAAAATGTCCACCATTAGATGTAATTCTCTTTTGAGATTTACATTTGAGGGAGGATTGAAAATAGGTTTTTTATATCGTGAAACGAGTATGGAAAAGATAAGTCAAAAAATCATAGTCATAACCTGAACGTTTTGCCTTCTGAGCCACGGGCAATCCGGAAGGGTTGGGAAAACGCATAACAATAAGCTTTGATTCGGGCTGGGGTGGCTGTTGCAGATAGATTAGGGGTGTTTTCACTCTTTGAAGAAGGGGGCGGCGTGCATTAGTGAGCCCGGAGGTCCATTAGCCCTCCCTCCTAGTTAATTGTTCCACTCGGGCTTTCCCTTAAAATCACCCCGGCCGCACCATCACGACCAGAACACGCAAGGCCTACGCGATATAACATTTATATTGCTCTAATGTAACATCTATTTATATAAAATTCTACCCTATATGATTTATAGGACTGTTTGGGCATGGTCTAAGTCCATACCTTCCAGTCATTACTTCATTAATAGGGATGACCTTAAATAAACAATGATCAACCATCGCTAATGTTTCACGCGTAACCTACTTATTGTCCAAATCGTCTAGCCATTCATATATTCATCTAATCGTCCGGCAATCCATCTTTCAGACCAGCCCGTACACCCATCCATCTTTATAATGACCCATGTAATCATCGGTTCGTCCATCTATCCTATGATCGTACGTCGATGCCTCCATTCATCTTTCCATCCTTCTGTCCACCCATCTTATAATCTATATTCTCTTCTTTTTCTACTGGACCATCCACCTGTTCATGGATCCGTATTATCTATCAATTTAATCTCTGTGATTGTACTTAAAAAATAAGTTTTAGATATATACCTATTATAGTTCAAACTTCTTTTTATCTATCACCATCATTCGTTCTAATAGTTTTGTGGTTTTAATCATCATCGACTCTTCTCACGCTAAACGTCTTTGTTAATTCTAGCGTTTTCTAATAGTCAATCCTATAAGTGATGATGATTATTATGAAGGGGCAACAGTAATGCCATCTGCCTGACCATCGAATGGGGCTCAGCGCTCAGCTGTGCACAAGACTTGCTTAGAGCTAGAAGGCTGATTTTCAAAACAAGTATTTTGTGTTGGTGAGGTCGAATCTTTTTTTTATCCCTTAAGTCTTTCTCCAATATTAAAGTGGGGTAGAAAAGTAAATTGATCATTTTCATTGTAAATAGTTTAATTTTTATATGTCTTATTAAGCAGGTCTGTTTTATTTTTAAGAATTTTAGTTTCTTAATTACTTCCTTATTTCTGTAGTTCTCATCAACAGTCGGGATAGTCCGAAGAAATAGGATGAGTCATCTCACTATGATGATGATGGATACTTTTGAATACTGGATTTTTGTTCCTCAAGCACTGTACCCTTCTGACTTTGTACGTTCCCAGTTACTTAGTTCAGTGCAATCGACTCGATCCTTCTCCTAAGAAGAAGTATAGGCCATTGATTATCCACTGGTTTGCTAACAAATCAAAAAAATTCAAAAATTTCTTCATGCACTGGTACCCAAGATATCATCAGGGTATTGCTTTCCTCCGGGTTTTGTAGGTGCGCATAAAATTGGATTAAGCACTTGCCCTAACTGTCCAACAACAGACAGTCCATCATATCCAAGCCATGCAATATTACAATACCCAGAGTACAATGACCAGAGGAAACTATAATTGGTTGTTTTATATAGTGACCGCAGCATATTTGACCCAAGAAGTCTTGAAATGCTGTTGACAAGTAACAACATGATGATGATGATTATGATGATATTTCAGGGTGTGTATACTGCGCCCTTTAAGAGCTATTGTAACCCCCGTTCTCTGCCTAGAGCACATCGGTGAGTCCTATTTTATCAAGGAACTTGATTAATAGGCCCGGTTTTATTGGTTGAAGTTCTTCTATGATCACATTGTACATCCCAAAACACTTCCTCCTGCGGGCTAATGTTGCTCCGCAGTTTGTTATCAGATGTATTGGTGTCTCTTCTGCTTCTTTGCAGAATTTGCATGTGCCATCCTGGATTACCCCAAGTAACAACATAACGGTTTAGGATTTAATTTACAAATATCTTGAGAAAATCCTATTAAAATAATGGCGATAATAGTTACAAAAGTGCGCTGGATCGTCGGAGAGGCCCTTGCGAATCAAGAGCACGACCGGTAGATGGCCCTCAGAGAACCTGAGCAGAAGACGATCGTCCTCACCCGACTGAGGATTGGCCATACGCGGTTGACACACGGGCACCTGCTCTGAGGCCAAAGCCTTCGTTCCTTATGCAGAGAAAGGTTGCTCGATAAGTACCACGCATTAGAGGCTTGTCATGCCTTGGCTCCATACAGAGAGCGTGAAAAAAGAGATCTCGAACATGGTAGCTAGTTTCAAGGTTCCCTGTTTCCCTTTTTAGAGGAATGCTTTTGTATAGAGCTTTGATCAATTAAGGTTTTTAGTTGCGATAAAAATGCCAATGTCAAGAGCGGGATTCGAAACCACGATCCTCGTCTTGATACGCCGCTACTCTACCACTGGAGCTATCGTGACCTCGATCCACTCGGGTCAAATTCAAAAGTTGGGGTTAAGATGGGAAGTTAGTGCCCGAGTGGATTAAGGTCACGATAACTGAAGTGGTAGAGGAGCGGCGTACCTGGCCGAAGATCGTGAGTTCGAATCCCGCTCGTGCCATTGACTTTTTTATCTCAACTAAAAATCATAATTAATTGAAAGATGTTAATTGGTCCCTTGAAAATATGCGTTTTGGGTTTCTGTGTTTTGTACGAGTGATTGTATTTATTAGAGTGAATGGGGAGTGGCTGATGGTAGGATAGCTGGTAAGTGACGGGCAGGAAAAAAGTTTATGTTTGCATCTTCCCATTGGCTGATTTATCCATTTAAATATTGGATGGATGCAATAGCAAATGACCGATATAAATAATTTCTTTTATTAACGGAAAAATGGTCGTAATAAAGTAGATTTATATCAGTTAAGCTACAAATTAAAGTGTAGCTATAGCCAATTGCTGTAATAAAATATCGGAAACCTATTTGGCCTGTACATTGTTGTTCTTACACGCATCCATAAAAATGTATAAAATCCCGAGTAAAAGAAAATAATAATATAATTTCCGTTTTATGTGAAAGGCATTTGAATCGATAAGGTGGAAGAGTAAAGCCATTAGCTGATTCCTGGGGGCAATCGACTAGAGTAACTCCTGGTAACGAAGTAAAGCCTTTCCAACGAAATGAGAAAGCGCGTGGGGGCCGAAAGGGAAAAAGGATTAGGACTTTAGCGGACGTACGTGTCCGAGGAGGGCTTAAGACGGCTGAAAGATGCATTGCAGAATGCCAGCTTTACCCGATTAAATATTCAAGTATGCCAAGACCAGTTCCTCGGTCGAATCTGGATTTCCTCCTGGCTTATTCAACCGGCCCGGTTCTTAATTCATGCCGTTCCCTTTCATCAGGCTGACGTATTACGCCTTAAGAGAAGGGTTGATGTATTTTTGAAATTCCCTCAAGAAGTTGCAAATTTAATGATTCATATCTTTCTTAGAAATCGTGGGGTAATTGAAATAGGATTTTATTTAAAGGAAAGCATCCAGATTATTTGTACAATCTACAATTTTTCAATATCAGATGGTCTTTTCATGAAAAATTGCGTGTGAAATGTGAGAAGAAAATGCGGCATGAGTAAAGTCCAGAGACATTTGGAATTGCATTAGGACCCCTGTCAATTCAAAGTTTACCCTTGTCTGAGTACCAGGGCAACAAAGAGGGCGATAAATTGGCCAAGGGAAATTCCACGAACACAACTACTGGAAAGTGAATCTGGTACCATTTTATGATGTACCAAACTGCCAAAAACGTAGAACCATCAGACAACGGATTAAAAAGAAATCCTCCGTTCATCGGGAATGCCCGCGGTAAAGATATTGGACAAAATTAATCGCAAGCCAGTCGCAGAAAATTATGCAGTGGGTATGTATTGGGACTAGAATAAAACTGTTAGCTGGGCACTCCAGGCTCCAGAATACAGTGTCCTTTTTTTAAATGGCCCGGCTGAATTTCTCTGACGACATTTGAAAATATGGCAAAGAGAGGAGAAATTCGAGGAAGTGTAGTTGTCCGGAGGATCGAAGTCACCATATTTCAACCGGTCAGAGCAGAGGCGTATAGAGCCGAAGGTCGTGGGTTCGAATCCCGCTCATGACACAAATTTTTCATCTAAAAAAACCTTAGATAAAAAGAACAATAAAATAGAATAATTAATATGGTCAATTATGATTGGACAAATATGGATTTTTTTTACTTAATTTATTTTTATCTACAGCTGTACATGTATTACATACGCGTTCGGCTACTCTTGTAAAAACATTGCTTGTAGATTTTACATTCAAGATGGAACCAAAAACTCCTAATTAACTATTATTGTACGAAACTCACTAGTTTCAGAGTTATTTCACTTTTTCTGATTTTTTCAAATTTGACCTTGCTTCGAATCAAATGATACAACTAAAACTAAAAGGTTTTGGACAAATCCGTTGATAACATTGCACAGTAGGTTAAATTTTCAATAATATGTGGTCAATATTAAACTTGTAACGGTAGTGGAGTAAGATTTTTAATAGCGAGAATTTCGAAAAATACTTTTTCGTTCCAAGTTGAGAAAACTTACCATAGTGATTCGAAACTACTATTTCCAAACCTAGAGTACAGCAAATTTCGAAAAAAGTACTCCATTTAATATCATTTTTAGAGGTACAATTCTTTTTTTAATTACTTTTGTCAAATATTATGAAATAGATCAAGGAAAAGACAAACCGCTGACCTCTCGGTTATCGCCGTCCTTAACCCAAAACTTAACTGAAACCTTTGGCGATGTACTGGCCAGAATTTTCCCAAGAGACTCCACGAACAAAATAATCTTGCAGCTAATGAAGGAGTTATGCGCAGCTCTCAATAATCAACACTATACCGATTGGCAGTATGCTTATTCCAAAATAACAAAGAAATTATGATAACCTCTTCCCCATGATAGCTTGACCACTCTGATTTTAATGGACAACACCTCTACAAAAAAACCATGACAATAACTCTTCTCGAATCATGGAATATGCTACACATATTTCTGTAAAATTGGGAAAAAACTTCGCCTTTGACAAATGGGGTTCATATCAGTTCACCATACAAACTCTCATTGTATATACAGAAGAACAAGGTAGATTATACAAAATATTGGTGGAACAGAAGCCCGAGACGGTGCTTTGAATTTGAAAAATAAATTTGGAAAGAAGAGAATATTTGAAAAATAAATAATTTTAAATACAAAATCTCGTATCGTCAAAATAATAATATAAGCATATTTAAATGAAAAGTTGATTTATATTTAAATTTAAGTATTTTTAAATTTTTTAAAATTTGTTTAAGAAAATAATTTACTAGCCAGTTCAATTTGTGTTATTGTATAAATGACTTTTTAAAGTTTTTGAGGCCATAAAAAAGTAATTTTCTATAGTACAGCACTGGTTTGTCAATTTCAAACGACCAAAATTAACAGTTACATTTTTGATTAATTGAAGGATACAATTTTCAGTTTATAGCGAGAACAGACGGATCCAGTATAGCGATCGGTTCAATGCGCTTATATCCACCCGGAACCAACGACCAACAACTTACCCAAAATGTTCTGACCTAAGGGTTCGTAAAAAATCGATCAGGCCCAGAATGTAGACTTGATAAACTAATTTAGAAAATTAGAAAGCCTGTAGTAAACGTTAGACATTGGGAAATCTACTTTTAAACTAATTACACTGAATTGGGTCGAAAGACAACAAAGAAACCAATTTAAAAAGGGTGAAAAACAATCAAAGAAACTAAACCGATAAACTTCGTTTTCAGAAGAAAGTCATTCGGAGATGAAAAATCGGCTTCTTTTACCCGTTGGGGTTAAAACAAACTCATCAGAAATCTTTAATACAATTAGTCGAAAATTCTTTTGGATTTAATGATGAGATATGAATTGGACGTGGTGTTTCTGAACACAAGGAACCAAGAAGAGCGATAAGGCTAAATGGCGGCTATGCCGAGCTTTCAACAGACCTTTGTAATGGACGAGACATTCTAGCTTTTGTACTAAACAAGGCCTAGCCATTCAAGCTGCTGTATGTTCGCCGGTCCATGATCTTGTTACGGCTAAAATCCTTCGACATTTTCCCAAGGAAAGCAATAGTGTAATTCGAATTATTTACAATTGCAATACTTCGCACAACTTATTTCCCTATCTATTTGAACTTAACTTCAATAACACCAATACCAACACCCCTATGCCCTATATACTTATAGACCAATAAACCTACTGCCTATTTTTTAATTTTTGAAAACCTCTTTCTTAAAAGGTTAATTCCCAAATTTGAGTCTAAACATTTAATTACTAACCACAAATTTCCATTCCGATCACACCATTCCACCTGTCCAAGGGAAATCTGCCAAGGATGATACCATAGGCTTCGAACCGACCCGACACTCCAAAAAACAAAAACAAATATGAATCCTCCATGGATCCTGTAGTGGCCGCTTGAAGCTACCGCTAGATGCCACTACGATCTGTAGAATGTTCTCACCCTGAGCTCGGCAGCCAATCAGAGTGGAGCCCTTCCCTATATAAGCAGAGGAAGCAGAGGCACTGCCTCGCTAGAAGGAGACTCGTCCATGCGACTAACTCCCTGCAGTAGTTGGAGAGGGCCAGACTCAGAGGCGTGTTAGGTCAACGTCCATACGACGAGGTCTCACTCATCACTAATGGGTAACATCGGAAGAAGAAGAAACTTCCGACGAGCCATCACTAAAGGAACACCGTCGTCGACAGAAAGTACTCGCAGCATTAGCCTGATCTCGCCTTTTAAACAGTCCACTTGGCCGTAAACGCCAAACGCTGCTCTCGGCTATTGCTGCACTGCAGTACTTCGTTCTCTGTGGCGTCAACCGACTCACTGCGACCGGACCTCAGCCAACGGTTTACTCATGGTCACAGACCACCACCAACGGTGCATCGCACACAACACCGGTCCTTCTCAGGGCCACAAAACTCCCAGGCACTAAAGATCCACATAAAATTGGATGGTGTGGTGTGGAAAGTGGATTTTAGCGTTGCTACCGTAAACTTATCCTAAAACGTCCCTCACCACTACTTTCAAACTCCCTGCAGTAGTTGGAGAGGGCCAGACTCAGATGCGTGTTAGGTCAACCTGCCTCTTGAATCTGAGAAAACAATGGCCATATATAATGTTGATCCCATTTGCAGGTTATGTAATGAGAAATAAGAAACAGCCACCCATATCAACTTCGAATGCGAAACAACGGCTTAATGGACACATAACCTAGCATACAAGAAAACCTAGGGAATGAAGTTGTGGCAGTAACAGACTATGACCTAATACTTCTGAGAAGTATTGGGTCGATTGCACTGAACGAGGGAACTAGAAAAGTACAGTAAACTAGATGGCTGCAGTGCCTAGTATCCTCCTCCTCATCCCCATGATTCACCAGTGTTTCAAAGTAGTTGATGTGATATTCTCGGCTCTAGAGAACAAACAATATTGCTCGACCTATTTCTGGATGGAAGAACTCGGGTGGCACCCCGGCCTTCTTTACAAGTTAAAAATTATCATCCTTCATACCTGCTATATCAACCAGAACAGCTTCTCGGATTGGTGGTTTAAAGTAAGAATCGGAACTGATTTTTCATCCGTCATTCCAATCAAGCTGGCGTTTCACAAGTGTTAACACTGCTTACATACCTACATATCAAAACACACAACTCACAACCTGTGCGACACCGCAAACTTACACTCCAATCCTATCTAGAGTCACGGAAGCAATTCAACATCTACTCAGGTTGAACGAGTAAAAAGCCGACAAGTTTCTTTTATGCCCGAACGTTAAACCTTTCAAGAACCTAAAAACAACAAATACCACCGTCCAATCAAGTCTGCTACCTTGGGGTTTACTAAACAAACTTGGATTTGGATGAAGCTCACATACAAGACTATGTGGACTAATTGGGATGGGACTAATTAACTAAGACCCAATGCAACCCGACGCAAATCCAAAGTAAAATTTTCCGTAAGATTGTATTAGCCCCGTTCTCATCTGCCGGATGCCATGCAACACTACCTACTCTACGTTCTGCGATCCCGAATGTCCAAATTTTCGTAGGGCAGCAACGAGTACAGACGAAGTCACGGCCTACCAAACCGGGAGTACCGTCGGGTTGCGTCGCTTGGCGTTGCATTGGGTTAGTTCAATCCAAAGTCCACCGTCGTATCCTTCTAGCCGAATCATAAAAACTTTAAAATACCATACTTCGAGGATCTAACCCGAACATACTTCCACAATTTCCACTCTGAACTGCTTATCAACCCTAGCACACTAGTCCAAACACTTTCCTCAAGTTCCCACTCTTATAATCCGTCTAAACGACCATGCCCTCATGACCTCCCATCTTAACCCTCTCAATTAAATAAAAGAGAGTTCCAGCACTCGCTTCTCTCTCTCTCACGCTCTCTCTCTCTCTCTCTCTCTCTCTCTCTCTCTCTCTCTCTCTCTCTCTCTCTCTCCCCATTGCCTCCTGGTCTGACAAATTGGCACACTTCTACACAACTGTACTATTTCCTATTTACAATACCAATAAATTTAAACAAAGTTTTAATCAATTTGTCGAGTCAAACGACCATTTATAACTATCAGTGTTTGAAATAGTTGTTTATTGCCGTTCTAATTGCTTTCTGGTCTGTACGCCCTAAATTCAAGACATCCTCATATTTTTCCGTATCGTTTGTTAAAAGAACAACATTGCGGTTTGTTCTTTATGTCGGGCCGCTAATCGCTTTTGTAATTGCCGGCTGTAAATCCTGGAATTTGTGTGTCAGCGGGGCGAGGGTCGGAACGGTTAAATTTACTGAACGGTTTACTACCGATGCATCGGCGTTTCGGTTAACAGAGTGGCTCAAGTGTTTTATCGATGTCGGCTTAATTTGGAGACATCGCCGAGGTCGAGGGGGGTGGAATCGAACATACGTGACGTGCGCCCGTATGTGCTAATTTGTCAAACGGAGTGCTGACACGGTTGATGACCCGTCGCGGACTTCATTGGTGAACGCCAGCCTGCTCTTCCTTAAATTCCTTTTCTCATCTTTCTCGCTTTTTAAATAATTTAATTTCTGTGTGTTGTGTTTCGTGACCGTTTCCAATGATTATTTGGTTTAGTTTGACGTAGGTTTCAGAAAAACATATTCTTTATCGTGCCAACGTTTCGATCTTTATCGAAACCATCTTCATGGCTCAAAATGTTTGTTTTCCGCATAGCTGCGTCATTCTTGTGTGTCATGACGTACAGGACTTGTATAGCTTAAAATAACTCTCAAATATTTATTCTTTTCTTATTTCTTCTTGGTTGTAAGCTTACTTTAAGATCATTTTTACGTATTTTCTTCAGCAAATTACAACCATTTCAAAATATTCTTTTATTATATATTAACATTCAATATTATTTGGTGGAGTTGAGATGGGAAGTTAAAGCACGAGGGGATCGAAATGACGATAGTTCAAGTAGAGTAGCGGCGTATCAAGCCGAAGGTCGTGGGTTCGAATCTCGCTCGTGCCATTGACTTTTTTTAATCTCAACTTAAAACCTTAATTAATTGAATTCAATATTATATTGTATTGTTATATAAATAATAGGGGATAAACCCTCTTCACTCACGCTAATAAATTACATTCACACTATCTTAGAGTAGTCGATATTCCTTGCGGTAATTGATGGTAAACCCGCCTTTCGCGCTAATAAATTGCATTCCCACTATCTTAGAGTAGTCGATATTCCTTGCGGTAATTGAGGGTAAAC
>CM077110.1:2224184-2259972 GCA_039619505.1 Cimex hemipterus | reverse complement strand
ATCTGATAAACCGATGTTTTATCCAATCCGGAGCATACTCCTCTGTTGTGAATGGAGACTTCACACACTTGCTTTCCCGTCCTCATCGCTTTTATCCCCGTTATGTTCGGGTGGGTCTCAAACTTTTGCGGAATTGCGTCAAATTACTTTTTCCTGAAAACCATTCGGTCCTACTCGACTTTCCGACCCTCTTCCATTCCCCACAGTCTACCCTATTATCTTTATGATTTTTTCTCTTCATATGAGTCAAGTGATCTCAATTTTACTTTTTCATCGTTTACTTTCACAGTAATTTTTGGATTTTTTTTTGTTTTTGTTATTATTGATATGTAAATATTTTGTATATATTTGTATTTTATATATGAATTAATTTGTACTAAATTTGACAAATCCAATGACAAAATTTGTATTTTGTTTTTCCTTAACACGATAAAACTTTTGTATCTTTGTGTTAAAGTGTATCTGAGCCTTATATTTTGACAAACCTGAAATTGTACCCTTAACAAAGTATCATGTGCTATGTCATAAAATCTGCTTTAAAAACAGGTAGAAATTTTTAACTAGACGGAAAGAATTTAGTTTTTTTAAAACCTTTATGAAGTGTATGTCATGAAGACAAGCTAAACTTCGTATAATTTATTTGCCTTTTGCACGTTTTTATAATAAACTCAAAAAATAACAATGCAACAAAATAAAATCTGCCTAAAGTAAATGTAATTTACAAGTTTTTCAAGGTTTAAAAATCCACGCAAGGATAAATACTGTTAACAGGTTGCTTAACGAATTGTTAATTAGACATCGGTCGGAAAAATGTAAAGGGGGGAAAAAACGTCTAGAGGCTGTGGCGTCGGATCGACGATGAGATAATATCGGATGGGGCAAATCGGAAAAAGATTTCCCGCCCGGAAAAGGGAAATTTGTAGATTTTCGTCCATCGAATTAGAGGGAAGCCGGATCTCTTTTACATCCCCCGTGGGAAAATCAATCTGACTAAGGGTAGAACTGATAGTTTCGAAACGTCAAGTCGCTTTTTTCCTTTACCGCCGGGAAACCAGGTGGTACACGAAAATAAAGGGAAATTATAGTCACCGAGGAACTTTTCTTATTTTCCGCTTCCGCCATTTTCAAACGGAAGACGCTCTTTATAGGATATTAGGCGTCTAACAAATATGAAGTTGAATTGCAATCGAAAGGAAAAGGGTAAAGAAGAACTTACCCGCCTGGAAAGTAACCATGTCAGACCAACTGCGCGGGGGGAGGTTGTTCAAAATTGGTTTCTTAATCTTTCCATGTTGACTTTTTATGTCATTGACCCAAAACACATAACCAAATAAAGATTCTTTCTCTTAAAACACCCAAATATAATAGAAATATAACTATTTTTAAATTTCTAATTTTGCCCAGAATTTTTAAGATTCCTGGGCTTTTTCAAAACCACCGGCTTTGGAAAACCTAAAAGAGAATCCGACGTAAAAATGGCATTAATAACTTTTTCCCCTTTCAACATTGGATTGTCCTCGAATAAGGACTTTATTAAATAAGATGAATCAAAAGAAATGTATTAGCGCACCCTCCCTTTTCATAAATTGTAGCCAAGGCCGTAAAAAAAACCTTTCCGAAGATTGGATTTTTGGGAGAAAATCCGCAAGGTTATCTTTTGAAGTGTACAAATCGGCCCGGTATCCTTGCCAGTTGCAATAAATTAAAACTCCTAGGGTTCAGAACAGTATCTCGTTTTCAGATTTGACCTGAAATGGAATAAGTATAGTTTTTCCTGTAACCTGGGAATTCTTTCAGCAGTTATTTAGTGCACTGTAAATTTTTTTATATTTTTAATGGCCTCATGAACTGTGCATATCTAGCCAGACGATATATCGTGTATTCGTTTTTTGGGGGGAAATGGTATCGTGAAAAAAGAGGCCAGAGGCTACGGCGGGAATCGAACCCGCGACCGCGGGGTCTACTAGCAGAGAGCATCTCACGCTAACCACTCGGCTATCACGGCTCCCATTGTAATTTTGAAATTGATTATCAAAAATAATGGTCTTCCGCAGAGTGGGTAGGCTTGGGAGAAAAGAGGTTTGGAACTATGCTGGACAAAATGTTGAGATTGTGAACCATTATAAAAACCTGAGTATATATCTCACACCGCAGCTATCTATGGAAAGACATCTTAAAGAAAAATTAAATGCAGCCAAATTTGGTATTAATACTGCTTGGAAGTCTCTCTTGTCGAATAGTGATGTCCCCCATTTCAGCATAATATGTGTTTAACTCTATTTCCAGGGCTGTTGTATGGTGTTATATTATATGTTATATGGTGCTCAGGTTTGGGGCTATAAATGGTATGACAGTATGGAAAAATTGAATAAATATTTTGTCAAAAGGTTGTTTTCCTTAAGAAAGGATACAGCGGATTATGTCTTATATTTAGAGACAGGGATTGACCCATTGCTTTTCAACGCATCAAGCCTGCATCCGACATACATCCAAAAAGTTTTATCATTGTCTTCTCGTAGACTTCCTCGAATTTTGGCCTCTTAAATACTAGTGAAGAAAATATTTTGGGAAGAATTTGACAATTTGTGTATCCGACACGGCATAACCCTCTTGAGTTACTCCGACGTATGTAAAAACAGCGTGGAAAGCTTGGTAGATGTTTTGAGAACTGGTTTTAAAACTAAACTAAAATTAAGCGAACAACGGTCTGTCTTCCATGGCTTATACAAAAAACTGAATCTGGAATTAGGAGAAAATCACCATTATTTAAATCTTAAACTTGAATATGATAAGTGTGGTAATGAAAGCTAGCCGCACTAGTAACCTTGCTAAACCTACTTCCACTAGAAATATTTATACAGGGCGAGGCTAGGAAAAGCTTATGCTCCAAAAACAATTTAATTGGAAAGAAACCAAACAATTCGGGCACACAACCATAATTAACAAAATCAGACACCCATTACTAGAAATGGAGACTGACTACGTTCAAAACTACGTTTCTTCGATGGAAGAACACTGGTTCAACGGGGGCTCAAATTCACTTTGTATTGTGAGCCCTCTCCCAAAAATGGAGCCAGGGTATAGTACAATAAGCTGAACAGCTGCAGTGCTCAGGAGGAAACGGCCATTGTATCCATCCATCCATCCATAATCCCGGAAACAAACTTCCCAACTTCTTATAAAATGTCAACAATCTATAAACGTGAGGAAGAACACAGGAGAACATCGGATAAAATGATATGGTATACCTGTGGCTCCAAAACAAATGAAAGAACCGGATCAGGCGTTTTCTGTACAAGCCCAAAATATGAGCAATCAAACTCATTAGGGAAGTTCACCTCGGTCTTTCAAGCAGAAATACATGCCATCAATGCTTGTGTCCTGGAAAATCTTAAAAGAGGTTACACTGACATAAGAATCCTCATAAGATCAGACAGCCAAGAAGCTATTAAAGAATTGGCATGCAAAAGGATTACATCAAATCTTGCCAAATGCATCCAAAATCTCCAAAACCTGGGAGAACATAACAACCTGACGGTATCCTGGGTGCCTGGGCACAGGTGAATTTTGGATAATGAAGAAGCAGACAGACTGGCCAGAGGAGGATCCAAGAGGCTCCGAACCTATCCTTAGAATATCGAAAACAAACATAGAATCCTCCACCGCAGAATGGATCCAAACAAAACAAAGAGAGAAGCGGATAAAATCTAGCAGTGCTAGACGCAGTAAACTTATGATAAAACAACCCTCACCAAAAGTAGAAAGAACATTACTACAATTGGAGAGGGCAAATCTCAGAGGAGTGGTAGGACTACTAACCGGCCACTGGCATCTAAAAAAACATCTGCATAACATGGGCATATACAATGCTGATCCCATTTGCAGACTATGCAATGGGGAGGAGGATACAGCCACTCATATCAACTTCGAATCCGAAGCAACGGCTCAATGGAGGTTCAACCTAACGTATGGAAAAGACTCAGGGAACCACGTCAATGACTCGATACTCCTGAGAAAAAGGATCGAGTCTATTGACTAAACTAAGGAACTAGGAAGGTACAATAAGCCAGAAGGCTGCAGTGCCTGGGGTATACAAACCCTGCCTCCTAGAGTCCTTCTCCAACATGCCGTGAAAGCTACCTGCCTCCTAATTACTCGGTCCACAGAAATGAGGAAGTGTAACGATGTGCTTTCTATGATTTAGGTGTTTATGAGAACGGCTTCCATTTTTTGGCGGTGTGCCCTATATTGAAGGAATTCAGACTTGGTGATTTGTCAAATTGTTTTTAGAAAAAAAAGAAGTAATTTCATTTTTGAATGGGCAGAACTGGCACAGTCTCTACAATTATGCTTGGTACCTTTAAAATACAGCGCATTCCTAGTCTATAATTTCAATAATTAATAAAATATCGTGTAAATTATTACTATTTTTGTTAGTATTTGTATTATTAATATTATTCTATGGTTTTTCTTTTGACAACTCGACAGACAGCCTGTGGGTTATTGTCTAGGATATTTTAAGTACTGAATATTTTCTGTAAAATAATTTTTATTGCAAATAAACATCATTATCTGTTTATCTATTGCACTGTAATTAATTATTAATTAAATTGCTAAATTTCACTGTCTGAATTGAGAAACGGTGCTCATAAATGAAAAACTGATGAACGTTAAGATTGTGATAAAAAATAAGATGATATTTCAGCCTAATGAACGTTAATATCTCTTTTATTTTTAATGTAAACCTTTTTAACTTGGAATTATGTTTTTACAAATGAATCTTTTTTAACTTCAATTTAAGAATTTTTAATTTCAAATTAATCATTTTAGCTTTAAATTAACCTTTTTTTAACATTTAATATTTTCAATGTAAAAGTAGCCTTTTTCATTTTAAATTAGACTTTTTTTAAATTTTCTCCTGACTCTATCGGTTTTGGAGCAGCATAACATAGGGATTGGTCTTCAGAACTTTCTTTAACTTGGAGTTGTTGGTGATGTTGCATGTTAGAGTACTGGCATCGATTGATATGCGTAATATGGCATCGACCTCCATCCCTTCTCGGATTAGAATAAGAAGCAGTTTAAAAGCAGGTTTAAAATATCTCCCCCCCCGAATTTGGTCCTAACCACCTTCAAAAATGAATTTCTTAGATGGAAGAACACCGGTACAACGAGGGCTCTAGTTCACATTTGTGTTGCGAGCCCTTTACCAAAAATATGGAGCCAGGGTTTAAGTACAATAAGCTGTACGGGTGCTCAGGAGGGGACTCCTTCAGTCTCTGGTATCCATTGTAAGAAATAAATAAAATAAAATCTCCAAGGACACAGTTGGCTTTATTCCGATGAGGCCCGTAGACTGATGGAACAGGGCTAATCGGAGGATGTCGAAAATAAAATAATTTCTTGAAAAATCTAACAATCCGAAGTTGAAAATTTCGACGATGCTTATTTTAAAAACATTTGAGGGCTGTTAAGTTTCTGTTAATTTATTTCTGAAAAAATATTCTTCCTTAGTAATATCCTTCCAACACGTTTGAATCGAAAAGGACAATGAAATATTGAATATTTGGTTATTTATTTGTAAACTGACTTAAAATACTTAATTTTAATAGATTACACGAAATAACTTTTAATGTTAAATTAATATAATTATTTATTAATGTTCTAATTTGTTTGATTAGTCGGACAGCAGAAAGACTGTTTGATAAAGATTACCCAGCATTAAAAAGGGGACGAATTCTTTTGATGTCGTTCGCTCGGAAACTCGTCACATAAATGCAAATTCGAATTAACATATTTCATTCGGGCTAATTGCAATTGCTGAAGAATTGTTTATGGCGCGTTTTAAAATTCAATAAAATATAAAAACCGGCCTTGGAAAGGGTAACGGCGAGAAGTTGGAAGGGCGTTCGGAGGCGTCTTTTAAATAATAATTTCATCCTCATTCCGAGGCCGGCCTCGATGAATATAAACCACCGTGCGGAAAATATATTAAATATAATTTATTCATGTATTTCAATTCGAGTCACGCATGGTTTGTCGCGGTCGGTGCCCGTTTTCCCGAGGCCCACGGCCCGCCGGTGCGGGACCGTCCGACGTCGTTGGGGCTAAAGAAAAAAATCTCCAGAAAATTAATTTTAAAACAACTACTTTAAAGGTGCCATGTTTGACCTCTTGTTGAACTATTTTAAGTGATATCTTGTTCCCGAATTCTTGAAAAAGTAATCATTTCTTGAAGTGTTGAGAAGCGGTCAAAAAACCTCTCTTCACGACTCCAACAAATTATTAAACAACCTGTCATTTAAAAAAATGTAAATTAGTGTTTAACAACCTAGATTAAAGCACACGCTTATTAAAACTCTCTGACTTTCAATTTTTCTACCCATTCGAATCAAAAAGGAAACATCCATCTAAAGAAAAAAAATCAAGGTTTATGTTGATAATTTATTCTGATTTTGATCAATAGATTTTGAAAAAAAAAATTAAAAATGATCAAGGAAAAAGATATCTTATTTATAATCAAAGATTATATTTATATTCACTATTTTTCGTGGTCTGACCAATTAATATCAAACAATTAATTAAGGTTTTAAGTTGAGATAAAGGAGATAATGGAAGTTAGTGCCCGAGGAGATCGAAGTCGCGATAGCTCAAGTGGTAGAGCAGCGCGGATGGAGCCGAAGGTCGTGGGTTCGAATCCCGCTCGTGACCCTGACTTTTTTATCTCAACATAAATTTTAATTAATTGATTGTGTTTAGCTTTGAGGCATTGGTTGAAATGAAAACGTTAGTGTCACGAGCGGTATTCGAACCCCCGACTTAGAGTTTCAAGTCGAAAGAAGTTATTTGATCAATCGGACCATCAAATATAATAGATTGTTTTTATATTTGCCTGAAATTATGATTACATTAAAAATCCATATTTTGACTTGATTGTATTTGTTTCAGGTCCAGATGGAAATGTGCAGGGTGAGTAAAATAACTTTGTTTATTATAAATTAGAACCCAAAAAAGTGTATTTGTCGGGGGGTGTCAAATTGGAAACAACCCTCTGGGGCGTATTATTTTTTAAAGACATTAGTCAGCAGAAGCCTTTTCGAGGAGGGTAAAAAACGTTTTTGCAAGGGGCCCTGAAGTGGCTATCGATTGCGTTTTATTTAGAGGGCCCGAAGAAAAAAAGCAGCAGGCTCATCCTATCGTCAAATCTCATCCTTTAATTTATTTTTCTCATTAAACCTGCGCGAAATGGGCGGAAGGTTTGTTTGGCCTGGGGCGAGGTACGGTTGCTATCCAGGGATAAACTTTTCCGCTCTGGGGACGTAAAAAAGTTGGACACTAAATCAAATCCAAAAAAAAAAAAAAAAAAGGAGAAAAATATGGGAAAAAGAATGCGAAATTGAATAGCATACGGCCCACCACTCCGTCCCTCATCATTTGCAATTCGATATTAAATTAAGTTTGAAATCAGATCCATTTTTTTTTAAATTTGTCAGAAAAAATGTTCATTGTTTTTCTATTACAATTCATCATGAAACATTTTCAGCTTCTTCTATTACTTATGACTCTGTTCTTTGCTCAAAAACGTTGAAAGAAACAAATTAGACCTGAACAAACCCAGAATAGCTCAAATTTAAGATAAACTTATTGAATGATGAAGAGCCATTTCAGTGAGTGTTTTACAAAAATTCACTGGATAAATTTTCAATTAGTCAAATGTGTGTAAAACGAATCTGTTCTCTTCAATGGTTAACCATGGGTTACAACAGGGCGCATTACTTAGTCCCGTCTTTTTTCTCAAGAATCAATTTGCTCTCGAATCATTTAAAAGAGAAATTCTACTGTGATACATAATATAATTATTGAACTTTATTGTAACTGTGACTTTTTTTTTAATGTTAAAATTTTATGTCTTGTTTAAGTGACTAAGTTAATTATTTATTATTAGAAAAAATGTCGAATACAGTCATTGTTTGAATAATTAGTTAATAAAGATTTTTCTAAATTGCTCTCAATAATTTTTACTTAAAACAAAAACTTTTACATATGGCCATTGGTTGAATGATTTATCGTACAAAAGCCTTCAGACAGAAATAATAATCTATTATTTGATAAAAACTCCTAAATGATATTTGATAATCTTTTAACCTCCTATCATTAAAAAAATTGTTATATGATAAAACTGTAAATGTGGTCATTTTTCGAATAACTTATAATAAAAAAACCTTGCACTGCAAAAATAATTTTTATTAAAATCCATTTTAGTTTAAAATTATCAACATATTTTTTGAAGTAAAGCTGTTAGATGTTAAGTATTTTGGCTAAATCAATCATCAATTGAATTTATAGTTTTAGATATTTATAATTATTACAATTAATGAACGTTTGTAGTTGAGATGAAAAAAAGCCAATGGGACGAGCGGGATTCGAACCAACGATCTTCGGCTAGATACGCCGCTGCTCTACCACTTGAGCTGTCGTCACCACCATCCACTCGGACATCAACTTCCTATACCAACATCACCTTATGAGTTTTCCCTCCTTTTTTGCCATTTTTGGGATTGGAAGTTAGTTGGTTGGGTTCAAATCACACTCGTCCCATTGGCTTTTTGTCATCTCAACTAAAACCCTTAATTAATTGTAATGTTTCAATTGGTCAAACGAACCACTAAATTTGTGAATTTATATTTATTAAAATGCTTTGAGGTGATAAAACTTTTGTCAAAAGTCATTCCTGGAAATTTTGATTGGCAAATTTTATTATTTTATTATGCCAGTATGATCGGAAAGAAGCCCAACGACCACAGCCGGTGGATTTCGAGGTTAAACAATGCCAGTGGAACTCACTAATACTGGCGTTAACGAGAATCTATTTAAAAGGGGGTGACTGGGAGCCCACCCTCGTAGGTCCAAATGGGGCAAACCTCTCAAATTTTACTTTCCATTTTCTCCTTACCGCAGTTGGGAATTTCCCCTTTAACACCCTTCAGCCCATCCCTACAAAAGTGGAATTAGATTGCTAAATATATTTTTCTTTCCCAATTAAACTAAAGCCAAGGATTTCGGAAAATTCGGCCTGTAGAAAACCCCCTTTGCATATGAGTTTAACAATAATATATTATTTATTGAGTTTTTCTTATATTCTGTATATATACACATATGTATGTATATATCTACACACCAGATACATATACATACATATACATACATATACATACGTATACGTACGTGTACGTACGTATACATACGTATACATACATATACATATACATGCATATACATGCATATACATACATATACCTACATATACCTACATATACTTACATATACATACATATACATAGATATACTTACATATACATAAATATACATACATACATGTATACATTTATACGTATATATATATATAATATAATGCATACTGTATTATACATACATATACATACATACATGTATACATTTATACGATATATATATATATATATGCATACTGTATTATACATACATATACATACATACATGTATACATTTATACGATATATATATGTATATTATGAAGGGATTATAGAAAAAAATAATTGCCCAAAAAACTTCCTCTAAGCCCCTCTCCAAATCTCCCCGGCAAGTAAGCAATTTCAGGTTTTAAAATAATGTTTTAACTTAGGTCAACTCAAATCTAATGGTTTACATACTTTTATCGGAGTGACTTTTTGGAAGAACCAAAATTTTTGCAATTTGTTGCAAAAAAACCCAAAAACAACTCGTGTGAATGATGCACGTTCAATTTTCCAGGAAGTCCGTCTGGCTCTTGAGTTTCGTGACATTTTTTTAATGGTAAATTCAATCGGTTTGTCTTCCGTTATCAGCCGACAACTTTCTCAGGTTGGTGATTTAAACTATGTGCTTGTTCCCATCTCACTGATGTGCATTTCATTTACGGTAATGCTACTGGTTCAACTGGAGAATACCAAGCACATGGTGTCGGTCCAGCAGGTTGCACCTTCCAACAACTTCATCAGAAACTGGTTCTTTCACTCGGAGAACGAGGGAAGACAATCATTTAGTTTATGTTGATGAGGAAAATTTGTATCCTGTTAATCCTGATCCCGAAAGGTACACGTGCATTAGGGTGGGTTGGGATATCTTTCGCCCTGAAGGCTAGTATTCCATTTTAATAGGATGACTGATGCAGATGGGGAAAAATCAACTCACTGCTGGTGGCCATTTCGTTTCAAACTTTGCACCATGTTCTTCAAAAAATAATTATTATGCGTGATACGAAGCAAAGCAGGAAATAACTTTTTGAAGGTGAGGCGATGGAACCTCTGGTTTAAGATACCTAAGTCTGCCTTAGAATTCCGACTGGAATTACGGTTTTTCTATTTTTTTTCTATTTTATTTAAATCTGTCCCGTTACTAAAGTTAACGCGGAAATATGCTGTATTTTCAATTTCCCACGGTTCCCGTCTTGTTAAACAAAGAACAATTATCTTTCATACACGTCGACCGGTAATATTTGCGAGCAAGAAAATGACTCACGTTCGTATTAAAGATATAAAATACTCATTTTTTATTCAGTCTTTTTTCTCAGCTGCCTTAACGCGAAGGAACCAGTACTTTTCATCCTGGAAATTGAAATCTTCTCCCCCCCCAAAAAAAATGCTGGCTACGATTACACAAAGAAATGTCCATCAGCGAGAAACCTACCTCGGTCTAACCTTCATTTACCACCTCTATCTTAACAACATGAAATAGAAATAAAACCTTCCCCAAAGAATTCGTAGAATGAATAAATTGCTAATTTATTCGTAGTTCCCCCCCGGGCTCTAATAATTATAGCCTGTACTAAGTATTTCAAGCAGTGATTTTAAATGAATAGTCCATGATTTACCACCCCACTCGTTGTAGTATATAACACAACGAACGAATGAATTAACAGCCCAGTTGCCAATTAAGAGATAAAATAATAATTTTTACTGGGCACTGTGCAATAAAACAAGCAATATAAGTTTTAATTTATGATATTACGGTAACAAACTCTCTATTTTTTATCCCATTAACCTCTCTAAATAATAAATAAATAAAAAGTAAGACACATTACCAACATAACTAAGATAAAACTGTGACACTACCCCAGAGTAGTGCGAATGCTAATTTTTTTATTATGTAACATATAAACTATATTTATCAAGGTTATTGGGAAGCGCTCCTTCTTTCATGCTAATAAATTATATACACAGTAAACGGACGATTTGACATACATAAAATTATGATGCACACTAATCGATATGGACGGTTAAAAGAGAGGGCCTTTTAGAGTCCGACGCATCGAAAAATTTACAACCCTCTCGATGTAATTTTTATTTCAATATCAATCATTTATTCCAATAGGATTTATTAAACTAGTAATTGTTTAACCGTATGAGTAGTTTTTCATCTTGTTTATCTTTTTTTTTTTTTTTTAAATTGCATAAATTTTTTGTTATGTTTACCATTACACTGGCTTGGTGATAAGCATTTTTGCTTTATCTAAACATGTTTTAACATATTTGCAGAGTTATGGAAAGTTAAAATATTTAACAAATTAAAAACAAGTGTTGATTGTTTTAAGATTAAAATGGTCGGGATCACGGCGCTCGACGATACAGTCACGCAAAACAAACCCGTCTTGCGGAACTGTATCGTCGAGCGCCGTGATCCCAACCATTTTACTCTTAAAACACTCAACACATGTTTATAATTTGTTAAATATTTTTCTTTCCCTAACTCTTCCAAACCAAAATTATATTTAAAAAAAAAGTAAAAAATTCTTAAGCTAAAGCTTCTATCCTCTAGAGTTTAAATTGAGTTTTTACAATATCTTACTTCTACAATAACTAATATCAATTTTTTTATTATTTTAATGAGATAGCTAGATATAATATTTGCTCAAGAGTATTGTATAGAGCTTGTAAGCGTTGGGAGTAGTCAAACAGTTTAATCATCCATTAGATTATTTGACAGACCCGTTTCATAGAGTCAGCTATAATAGCAGATTTGCAGATCCTCCTTTTTCTTCTGCTCATCTAAATTCTGGTCGTCCGCCAAAGCTATTGGGAGTGTGTTATCTGGAAATGGTAGTTTGAGCCAACTATCATATAATTCCAACCGGAATCATATCATAAAAACAAGACGGGCAATACTTGAGAAGGAAAATTGCCGTTCTGGGAGAGTAGATGAATTATTGAATATTTTACAAGAAAAGGTTAAATAAAAGAATTAAGCTGAAAATACTAGGAAGGAATTTAATCGAATAACTGTCCTTGGAAAAACATTTTGGAACGAAATTGCCTCAAATTATTTTCGTATAAATATTGCTACTGTTTTCGATTCTGGCAGGCGATGCGGGCGAGCCGGCGGTCATAAATTGCAGCAAATTCATGAGGCAGTGAAAAAAAAGAGTAGTTTTTTTAGTTCATCAAATCACAATTCAAACGGAACAGTAACGATTCGAGCGTTCAATTGGTTCCAATTAAAAGAACATGGGAAAAAGAAAATTCGCCCGCTATGTTTCGGCTCTTATCTACTTGTTATTCAACAGAAGGGGGACGAATACAGGAAATAATTGTGAGGTTTTGCTCGGACTGCTGTGGACCATAATTGCCACTACGTGCGTTGGGTTTTTCCTCCCATGAACGCATCAGAATCGTTTTTTTCTCTCTCTGTTATCAAACATTCCTTATGGTAAACGCTGTAGAAATTTGTATACAAGTGTGATGTAGGTTTTAGAAAAATATTGTCTTTATCGAGCCCACGTTTCGATCTTTATTGAGATCATCTTCAGGGCCTGGGATTTATAAACATTTTTAAAATACATATATATATATATGTAGGATGTGAAAAAAATGATTTTATATATTGTTAGAAATTTTAGATCAATAGAAGTGTTTGTGGCCCTGAAGATGATCTCAATAAAGATCAAAACTTTGGCACCATAAAGAAAATGTTTTTGTGCAACCTACATCACACCAGACCTCATCTCACGATCTCCAAATAATTATTAAATAACTCTCACTGAACACCACACATTTTTAAGCATTTTCTTTTCAGGATTTTTTTAAAATTTTTACATAATCAACAAAAGATAATCCAGGCGGACAGCGAGCAGATAATTTCCCGAAACATCCAATGTATACGTATACATGCTCCGTGCTCCGAACGCGTTTTCCCTAACAAATAAACTCATTTTGAGAGGCACGTTTTTAATTATACAATAAATCTCATCGATACCTGCAGAATTTTTTCAAAAAAAGCAAATTCCATTGTATTTATATTTTGTTTTTATAACAATTTTATGAAAATGTTTACCATGTTTTCGTTATTTCTCTCGAGAGAGACGTAAAATCATCAATTTCCATGATTAACAGTTTTGGTGTTATAAAAAATTTTGTATTGTTTAATTGACAAAAACCGTAAACGATTCTAAAGCCCATCAAAGGTCTAAAGATGCTACTTTGCTCCGTAATAAAACTCGGCTGTTGAAAAACTGGTGTTTTACGAGCAAAGAGGAGCACAATAACAGCCCGTCAGCTTTAATTCCCCCGAGGGCTCGAAAATGTTCAAAAGGTGGGCGAATATTCAAGATGAGCGCCTAAATAGTAAATGTTGAAGGTGAATAAGACGTTTTGGAATCGCGTGTTTTCAAAATATGAAAATTTAACTATCTGACGTGCCGGGGGGGGGGTTGTTTTCCACCCGCTTATTTTCATTGAGAGTACAACGTCGGGCCCATTAGCGGGGTGGCGTTACCGACATATGTCGCCCCTTTGCCTAGTAACATTTAAGCATGGCACCCTTTTCGCAACACATGCGGAGCCGACCCTGTTCAGAATTTCTCAGTCCAACTAAGAAACGCGTGTTTTTCTTACAATAATTTTTTTCTTGGTTAATATTGCAAAATGTGTTGTATGATGTCTTTCTTGAAAAATTTCCGAAGGTATTTAATTTTGTTTCAATCCATCTTTTAACAATGGTGAAAAACTATGCCATTTTCACCGATGAAATTTAAATCTACATATTATTGGCTTGATACAGGATAAACAAATCAATACAGATTTAGATCAAACTCCAGGAAGGACAAAAGTACTACCTTGTAAATTCTAAAAGAAAATTGGGAAACTCGACAAAAGAAAATTGAGAGAGAAACAAATGGAAATTTAGTTTTTTTTTGACCTTATGTATTAAGTGTGGTATTTAGTGACAATCGAAAATTATTTAGAAACCGGGAGATGCCGTCCGGTGCGATGTACGTTTCAGAAAAAAAAAATTTATTGTGCCGACGTTTCGATCTTTATTGAGATCATCTTCAGTCTTCTGTACTGGCAGTCTCAACACGACACATTAACACAGAAGACAAACACTTTGAGACCAGAAGATGATCTCAATAGAGATCGAAACGTCGGCACGGTTTACGACTAGTGTAGGCCGAGTTGTCAAATAGGCTAAACCCGCACGACATCAGAATATTGCGGAAGTGTTGTCTTCAGCGCCTTAGTATAACGGTCAAACGCGACACGCAAGAATGGCATAAATACACACAAGACAAACACTTTGAGCCCTGAAGATGATCTCAATAAACATCGAAACGTCGGCACCATAAAGAAAATGTTTTACTGAAACTTACATCACAACAGACAGCATCTCACGATTTATAAATAATCATGTATTAAGTACACGCCATTACGGTTTTTGGCAATAAAAACTGTCATGATCCATCGATATTGTCTAACGTTTCTACAAGACTTAAACTAAAAAACAAAACATTAAAAATCCAGCTGTTCCACCCTTAAAAAAACTACCCCTTTTAGAGTTGTAACACTTTTCTTGCATATATTGTCTCTTAGTAATTTAAGCTTGTTGCTCTAATTCTGATGGTGGACAATCAATGATCTTAAGTAGTAAAAAAACACAAACCTACCAAACGAGCGTAAATATCCGTGTAGTACGTTTTACTGAAATTATTTTTCACCCACACGTGCTTACATCGTGAAGACTAGACGAATTAATTATTTACAAAACAAAATTAATGATTAAAATAAAGGTTTTAACTGATTGTTAAAAATAACGTCATTAAAAAATAAAAATTATTAAGACCATAAAATAATATAAAAGTTTAAAAACAGCATAGTTATATGACGTGACAAGACACTAAAGATACGTACAGAAGGGTCAGGGATGTTTACCAGCCATTGTGAGACTAGCATTTTTATACTTTTCCCTTTTTATAAAATTGTCAAATAAAGATATATTCTTTAATTAGTCAGAAAGTTGTGTAAAACCTAATACTTGTGATGTAAATTTTGCAAATTATTCTATTTTATTCTAAACCTAGAGCATAGTGTCTGAGTATTTTTAAGATTTTCCCTTCTCCTTTTTATTGTATTGAAAATTTTAATCATCTCTTGAAGTATTTGGTGTTTTTTCCAATAAATTTTTTTTTCTTGGTTGTTGTTTTATGTCGGAGATGTTCCAACTACGCTTTAGCGAATTCTTTCCTCTTATTTCCACCCCGCTCAGCTGGAAACGATATTCCATTCGATTCGAAAGATAGGTGAGAGATTTATTCATGTAAGACGGTGTGGGTTCGTTGTTTGGCTTCCCTGGCCAGGGCCGAACCTGGGCTCACATTATTACCATAAAGCTCGATTTGTTTACACAAGAAGGGCAAACATATTAGTTGCTGTTTGTACTGCAAACGCCCCCCAAGTCGGGAGGGTTCAGTTTTTTTAAGGGAATTTTAAAAGAGTGCCTCGCAAGGTAGAGAGAGAGCCTTTTTTATCGACTCTGAAATGGCATCCTTCCAACCTCCTGGCCTTCTGGAATTGTCCTTTCTTCTGCACCAAGCTTAAAAATATGCTAGGATAATAAAACAAGATTACTTGTAAAAAAAAACACAAGATAAACGTGACATTTGACAAAAAATAAAATCTTATATTCGAGGTTTCGCAGCTTTAAAAGTAAGTTATCACTTGAAACTTACGCCGATTCGTACTTACCCAACTTATTCAGAGCCAAAGTTGTTACTAACTTCTACAAAACAGCTGAAATATAAACACTGAAATAACGCTTTAATAACGCTTCCAACGCACTCGTCATTTTTTTATTTAGTGGTTGTGAGACCAAGATGTTGATGACAAAAAGAGAAAAAATGGTGGTTCAAGGATTGCTAATGTTTGAGAGTTCAACTTTTTAGATTGGAAAAAACATATACATCGAAACTCACCAATAATTTTTAAAATTCATTTATTTTTATTCATTTTAGTTTTTGTTCAAATTGAAAACCGTTCTCCGAAATACACAAACATGCCCGTTTTCTCATACTTCCAACTGTCACACCCAAACTGAGAACACGTCTAAGTTTTTCAGCAGCGGTGAAGATCCTTGCTCTCAAATCGTCGACGTTTGTCACTTCAGTGCGATAGACTAGTTCCTTGAGATATTCCCAGACGAAGTAATCCATGGGGTTAAGATCAGGAGATCTTGGTGGCCATGGAACTGTCCCACCACGGCCGATCCATGTTTCGAATGTTCGATTCAAATAGGCCTGAACTAATCTAGAGGAATGTGGAGGCGCACCATCGTGCTGAAAAATTATGTTTCGTCTCAATTGTAAAGGAAGGTCCTCCAGCAAGGTGGGCAGCATGTTTTTGGATAAAATTTAAATAAATTGGGCCAGTTAATCTTGCCGGAAAATCTAAGTAGGGACCGATGAGGACATTTCCAATAACTCCCGCCCAAACATTGATTGAAAAACGTCTTTGGGAATGTTGCTGACGATTTGCATGTGGGTTTTGATGGGAGTATTGGTGCAGATTATGGGTGTTAAATACTCCGTCTCGGGTGAAATTTGATTCATCTGACCACAAAATTCGATGAAAGAAGTGATGTTCCTCAGTGTCAGATTGTACAAGCCAGCAACAAAATTCCTTCCTACGATAATTGTCACCAGTATGCAATACTTGAATCTTTTGAACGTGGTAGGGATATAGTTTTTCCTTTTTCAAAATTTCACACACCTTGAACTGGGAGATCCCGAATGCTCTCGCGAGGTCTCGTGTGCTGATATCTGGTTGAGCCATTACCCGATCGATCACCGTTTGTTCCAAAGCAACATCAGTTTGCTGATTACCTAATTTGCGTAAATTTGTGGGGAATCTACCTGTTCTACGGAGACATTCGTGGAGCCTAATGAAAACACCGATACTAGGTAAACGTCGGTGAGGATACCTAACTCCATATTCTTGACGCGCTGCTCTCGCGCTACAACCGCAGAAACCATAAACAAGATGCATATCTGCATACTCTTCATACGAAAATGTAGACATTATCACAAATTTTGTTAACTGCACGAGTACACTTTAGACAATGAACAAAATTCAAATCTTTTCATTCGTTGTGAGTAAACACCATTATCTTATTAGGTATTAATCCTAATTCCAATTGTGTAAATAAAAGACTTATTGGGTCTTTCTTCCTTGACCTTCTAGCTGTTTGTAAACTTCTTAAGCATTACATACTAAATGGGCATTAAACTAAATTAAAAAATTTCAATGGAATTATGATTTTGAGAGAAAAACAAAGTGAAAAAACTTTTTGTGGTTTTTACAGTTTTTCTCTTTTTGTCATCGACATCTTGGTCTCAAAACCACCAAATAAAAAAATGACGAGTGCGTTAGAAGCGTTATTAAATCAGGTAGTTTTCCTCAAATTTGCTGCCTTCTGAGACTAAAATTAGAAACTCTGGATTACTTTATGCACTTTCTGATTTACACAATTTTCCACTTATTTTGTAGTTCTGGCTGAAATAAAACACCAAAAATTAGCCCAAACGTTTTGCCACCTTCATCTTCTTATTGAAAAATTAACGGGGATTTCAACGGTGCTATTAGATTTTCAGAGAAATGTTTAAATTAAAAGATATCACGATTTTCCGACGCCAGGACGTGATATCTTTCAAAATCGATAAAAAGCGAAATTACTCTGAAATGGTTGAGAATCGGACCATGGTCAATATGAACTTTTTCGTTCATTTTAGGGTCAAGAATCTACTGGTGAAGTTTGTAGCACGAGTAGCAAGTCACCCTGTATAAACATGTCCCTGAAATCTTTTTGTCAGACAATTAAAACTATAATCATAATTATGTAAATTCACAAAGTTAAAAAGTTTGGACATTTAACTACAATTTGGGTACACAATACAGGTAAAATATATGACATTTAACGGTAAAATTAATACTTTAGATAATTATTTAAAGAAAAATAATAATAACGGATAATATCTATTTTATGCATTTACGAATCAGTCTTGTTGGAACATTTGCCAACAATGGTATAAGTATGAGGAAGAGCGTATACAGGTTGAAGCATGTACATCCGAATTCTTTTATCCCGAACTTTGTACTGGCAAAATTTCGAAAGTACGACGTAAGAATGGATTAGGTTCCTTTTATTAAATCAGTCATGCTGGTTCGAACGTGAGCAACAGCAGAAAAGGTAATAAGAATAGAATTGACAAACGAACTCCACCTAGACGCCTTGGCAGCATTTTTTATATCATTTTTAAATTTTATCCTATTAATCGTTATAATTACAATACCGATTAATAAGAAACTAGTAATTACGCTTATGTATTTTTTATATTCAATTTTACAGGTCTGAAATTTTTGTGTATTTTATTTCAAACAAGTCAGAACAGATCCTTAAGTTTGCAGTTCTTGGTTGATTGGAGCAAACATGACAAATCTAATCTAGATCCATAAACTTGAACCCTTTTTGGATATTGTCTTCTTTGTTGGTTAAGTTGACTGAAGGGCTTTTATTGGAGCACTATGTTTTATTTTGGAACAAGGATCGCGGAAGTCTAATTGGCCTTGAAGGAGCAAAGGAATGCAGGTAGGAAGAAGTAGGCGCTAGGACACGACTCATCAACCAGCGTCCTTTTGGCAAATATTTCTATCCACAACCTCTCTCAAAGTTGGAAGAATATTGCCAAGACTGCTCGTTATCAATCTAGAAATTAATTACCCAAGCAGGACGGAGGAAGAAGCCCCGCCCTTCCTATTACATCCTTCCCCTCGGTTTAATTGCTGCAGTTTATTACATTACAAGCCCTCGGAGCTTTACGCCAATAACCTCCCCCTCCACTGTTAACTCTATCAACCCTTGTGCGTCCTTCACGAACCTTAAATGCAAACTCAATTGTATCAACAAAGGATTAGCATATTAGGCGTAGGCCTCTATAAATTACCTCTCGCCTTTTCTCCCGTCGCCGAGGTTATAAGGGCTCGGGAGGAATCGAAGAAATGGTAATTGGAGTTAAGCCAATAGGGCCCAAAGGCCGGCGGGGCGAGGAGGTCGATTGATTCCCTTTTGTAAGCGGCTTTATTCGGCGGGATCTCGTTATGAAAGATTCCTCCTTGGAATATACTTTGAATCGGAACTCGGACAATTTATCGGGAAAGCGACGCCCCGTGGATCGGCCGGCGTCCGGCCGCTTGGGGAGGATTCGATTTGAGATTAATTGCGAGGGATAAGCCCTCGACCGGGCCCCGGGACACGGCCACGGTTTTCCCCCTGATTCGGCCCAAAACCAAATAATCAAATTTTATTCTATTAACATACAATCCTTCCACACACTTTTTATATTGCTTAATTCCATTGATGAAAGAATAATCACATCTTGTCTAACTGAATCATCATGTAAATTTTTTTTATTAATTAAATTTATTTATTAAAACTGGTCTTATTAGACCAACCATTAATTTTACAATAATATTATAATATAAATAAACGTTTACTTTGGTACAATAAGATTATTTCAATATTCAATATTCATTTTTAACTAAACAAGTTGGTATGGTTTTGTTCTTTTGACTCTTCTGACCATGTTTCGGTCGTTCCACGTTCTCGTACTGGCTGAGGCGAGCGTGGTGTTTGGAGGCAAAACTTTCTAATCCCGCCGTGACTTCACAAATATTAAGACCTCTATGTAAGTCCTTATTCCTTACGTACCAAGGCGCATTGTCCGTATTACGTAAAATTTTATTTTATAGTGTTTGTATGATTTTGATATTGCTGTGTTTGGCACAACCCCAAAACTGAATACCATATGTCCACGTAGGCTTTACGACTTGTTTATATGGTAATATTTTGTTTTGTATAACAAGGTTGGAATCACGTCCTATCAGCCAGTATAGTTGTCTCTACCATAGACCTATTTCTGTCCTTTTTTTCTTCAAGTTTTCTTTCCATTTTGGCATCTAAAGTCATTACAAGATATATAGCTGTATAGCTGTATGGTGTCTCAACAATTGTGAGCGACGGAACATGGTCCACATTTTTGCTTGTAAAGATTAGATGAAGTGATATTTTGCTGATTTTCCATTCGTTTATCTTATTACGTTCATCTTGTAGGATTAGGGTTTGGATGGGTCAGTCAGAAAAAGTCGGTCCTAGTGATATCACCGCGATATTGGTCTATATGATTTGACATTGTTCGCCGGTTTTCCTGGAGTAAAGGTACCTCACATCCTTGTTAATTCATATAGCCGAGAATCTAATACGATTACCAGATAATTTGGTTGATATGATTAGTATGGAGGAGTTAGTCATGATCAAGTGGTATAGCGCCTCTGTGGCCTGGAGGTAGTGAGTTCGAATCCCTCTCGTGGCACTAGTTTTTCAACTCGACCCTACTTTCTACAGGTAATAATGAACCAGTGATCAGACATTTTGTCGAAATTAGAAAGTTAAAAAAAACACAAAAAGAATTCTCCGAGACAATTAAACCCCTGGCCATAAAAAAAGACAGTCATGGGTCTGTCTCGTTGGGACGACTCATTTATTGGGGCCCTTTTCAAAAACGGCCTCCTTTCGGCCATTGTATGCGTTTTCGCCGAACGGTCCGCCAACCGAATCTCCGAGAGTGGTCGACGTGGCGCGGATGAAAAAGGGAGTGAAAAAGAAGTAGGACAAGGAACAACAGGCCGCCGTTTTGTATCGGTGAGAATTCACGACGAAAAGACTCTTTGGGCTCGGTTTCTTTAAGAAACATTAAACAGTAAGCATGGGTTTTCTGTAGTTGTTGACCTCGGGTCTATATGACAAAACTGGACAGCCGAGAAATCAGCCGTGATCCTTATTCGATCGACCTGTCATCCGTTTTGGCATCAATAGCCGAGAAAATCAATTTATTCACGCGTCAGATAATTTCTCAGGAGAGGCTAAGAACTTGAACTTCGATTACGTGAGTAAACCCGGGGTCGACAACTTCCGGTCATGGAGCAATCATTTCAAGTGATCTGCCTCATTTCATGCCCGACCTACAATTTCACAAAAAATAAGCATTTCGTCTATCAAGGATCATATTAAAACAACAATCTTGACCCATTAAATTTTAAAACTTCAAATAATTGTAGTAAGCAATTCAAAAGTCACGGTAAGTTTCGTAGTTAACATGGTCAGAGGAGTAAGTTTGTTGTGAAATAACTGTGTGTGAAACCTGGGTAAAATAATTTTTCTTGTAGATATCAGCTAATTTGTTGGTGCAGAAACAAAGCCCAATGAGGATCTTCAGCGTTCGAACCTGGCTCATGGCCTAACCGGAAGTTTTGATTCTGATTTTGATGAAGAAAGGACGCCATTCATGTAGGCTCCACCGACCACTGTCAGTCTTATCCGCCATTTCTCACGCATTCGATCCTTTGTATCCCGTGAGGTCGGGTTTATAACGAAGGTCATACGCAAGTGCTTGAGCGGAGGTGACAATAGACTACAGCCTCTTATCTAAGTTCCCGCCAGGAGCATCGCCAATAACCCACTAAAGAATCCCTTAGCGGGGCTGAACTTTAGCTCCGGTGTCCTAACCCTCGTGTGCCTCTGATAAAGCATCCGCCTTTCCCTGCCGCTCGGATACCGACACGAATATAGCTTCTGCTTTAGAGAGGTTGCCACGTCCTCGAGGGTTGGGAAAAGTGCCGAAGTACCTGGATTGAGAATGAAATGTGAACGAGGACACTGTCACCATTTGTCACCTTCGTTTTACATTAATTTGGCTATGGCTCCCCTGGATGGATAAAAGAGATAAGATGGTCGTTCAAGTGCCGAACAAATCGACACCATCCCGACCCATCGATCTCAAGGGACGAATCCGAGACTGTGTACCGGGCGGATTAAAGCTTTCATTCTCACGTATCCATTCTCCGCATTGAAACATTCAGGGGGAGAGGAGTCTTTCCCCAGTGTGTGACTGGTATCCCCGGAGATTCGCAGGCTCGCCCACTCCTCCCCAGAAATCATCCCGCCCCAAATGGTATTCGCTACCTTTTCAGGTCACACCCACTCCACATCATTGTCCAACCGCCCCAATTCTGGTACCTAACTGAATGAACAGTTGCGATCTTCGTTCTGTTCAGCCTCCGAAGAGACCCTAACAAAGGCGCCGCAATTAGGCAAGAGGTCGTGAGAACGGGATAGATTGTCCGTTGCACTTCACCGTTCCCCATCCAACCCAGTACCATTCGAGTGACTCCGGAGGCATCGTCTGATCCTCGACGCTAGCGATTCGGCGGTTTGATCCTTCTTATCCATCGACGCTGGCGCGACAACGAAGGCCATAGCACAGGCGTAGGAAGATGGCCACCGGCGAGTTTAGTCGGTGCAATATTCGATATTTCTCCAACGACCTACAGGTTGAATAATATCAGCTAAATTAAGGCCAAAGGGAACTTTTATGACTTACCACCATCGACCTATTGTACTTTATTTCAAAGGAATATGACCCGACCGACCATATGCCTTACTATTTATGGGATTGAAGGTGTTTTTTTTTTTATAAACATTGCTTTTATGTTTCTTTAAAAAAAGGAATCGAAATCTGACAGTCCTTTTGATATTCTTTGATAAGATCATTAAGATTAATTGATTTTGTTATTTTAAACGATATTAATTCTACTATTCTACGGTCGGAACGCGATTCATTAACGATAAGCACATTCGTATAAATCCGTATGATTAATTTCGAATTAATTAATATTTCCAACCAGTAATTAGACTGTCATCCAATTAATGGTTTATCCATCGCGACTTAATTATAAATTATAACGTCACAATCTACCTTATAGGAGTTTTAGAGTATTTTGTAAATTGTAGAATACAAACGATCGTCCTTCCGAGGCGAGGGACGAAATGAAATATGAGACGGGAAAAATGAATAATGGATCAACGTTAAGGAGTTTGTTTGGTCACCATTAATATTTCACTACCTTCTTAAGCGGGGATAATCCGACTGCCGTGCCAGTCAAGGAGAAGTAACGGCTCTTGATAAATTAGTCTAAACAGAAGGGCGTTACCAGAATTGGACGTTCACCTTTATCTCGAATTCACAAGGTGAAGAAGGAGACGTATTAATTTCTGACACGCCCTCCTTTTTTATTAATCCGGGAATTTTGTTTCCACCCTCTTCTGCGAGCCCTGCAGAAAATACTTGTTCAAGTCCTTCCCGCCTCGCTGCTAAGAAAATTATGAACAAGAAAATCATTCACGTATCTCATCTGTGCCTTTGACTTCGCCTCATTAAAAAACATTATTTCCATCGCACGTTTCAACATTAAAAAAAAAATCCAGTTCAAAATTTAGAGCTAACTCAAAAATTATTATTGCAGTGTGGACTGGGAAGCAGTCAGAGACTACAGGTGAGTACTTTATTGAAACCTAATATTTTCATTTTAAATAGTCATAGATTTTCCTTTCATTTTTTAGAAAAAAAATTGAATTAGTTATTTTAATCCGCATGAAATTCACGGTTTTATGTACAGATCTGTCTTTAAATTTTAGCAACCTATTCTCTATTTTTTATAGAATAGAAAATCCTTTCAGATGAATTTTTGGCAATTAAATTAGTCGTTTAAAAAATTTAATTAAATTATGGTTATTTATATTTTTTAAAAATGTTATCTTTGATGTATTAATTTCATTGTAAGTTATTTAACAACGACGATATTTCAAATTCCAAGAGAGATAAATCAACAAAATACTGCTTTTTTCATGTTTTAAGAAATATTATTCAAACAAAGTAGTTCAGAAAATGATCTAAACTATAAAACCCTTAACTATTGGCTTTTGTGGAAATCGGCGTAAATTAATTTTTTCGCTGATAAATTCGACCTGATTCCAATTGGTGGTGCACGGACTAATATAATTTTTTCTTAAAATCTAGTAAACGAATTTTTATGGTTTATAATTTGTTCGAAAATTAATTGTCTAGTGTTGAAATTTTATGTGAAACATTAAAAATTGGGCTATTATTTTTATTCTCAAAAAACGAGGTTAATTGTTGACGATTTTTTTTTATATTATGAGAATTTTCGTATAGAAGTGTTATATATATTCGTTTGCCGTTTTTGATATGCAGCCGTTTAAATCGATTATTTCGATAACGATTTCTTAAAAACCTAAAAAAAAATTAGGAGTCAAAAAATCGAAAAATTTAAATTCAAACAAAAAATTATACTTAGGGGTCTTTAGGCTCGTTAAAACGAAATGTTATGACTTAGTTTATTTGAAAAATTTTTTGGTTTTTAGACATATTTTCATTGATAACTTTCATGGCTTTTACTAGATATTTTATTGCAATCTTCATAAAAAATAATACAAAATGAACTAATCAAATGGAAGGATCGAGCAAGTAGAACATCGAAATAAAAAATTTCAACTTTCAAACAATGTTTTGACAAAATCAGGGTCTATTCACACGAAGTGGTGAATACGTTTCCAGTATTTTGGAATGTAGAATCACCCAGAAAGTTTGATCCAAGTCTATGTCACACCAACATTGTGAGACAAAACTCTATCTATCTCTATCGAGTTAAAAAATATGAATTTAATAAATTGTGTTTATTGTTTAATATTGTTGACCGCTCCTCAAAAAGCGACATTTGATGCCCCCAACCCTTTCTAACGCGTTGGGTAATTTTTTATATAGAGTTTTTGAAATAAAAATTTTAAAAATTATAATACAAAAAAGCCCTATCCTTTCCAGTTAATTAAAAGAGAAAAAAAGATTTTTTTTCAAACAAAGTCTGAAAGGTCCAGATCATTACTATTACCGTCAAAATAAAAAAAGCAAAAGATTTAATTTGAATAAAAGTACATAAAATCTAATGAGCCGAAGGGTTTCCTACGTAATTCTTGCTAATTCTTGCTTAGTTTTCTAAGAGAATTTCTGAATTATGAATTTGTACAAAAGGAACTATATTTTTTCCTTCATTAACAAAAAGGGTTAATACATTTTGAACAGTTTTTTTTTTTGTGTGAAAAGTTTGGAATTTATATAAAACAAGACCAGAAGGGATCCAAGATTTCCAACATTCCTCTTTAGTTTTACAAGATAATTAAAATTTTCTACACTAAGAAAAAACTATTTTTTCGCCTTAAAACGAAAATATGTTCAATCGATTTGCCTTTCTTTTGGATCATTTTGGTACTACGCAAAAGTGTGATCTACCCAAATGTTGTAATATTTCTTGGTTATTTTCGTACACAAGAGAATTTTGGAATTAAAAAATGCTCCGTTCATTTTTTTTTTTTAATTACGACAGTTGGTTTATTCAATGTTGGGTACTTTTCAACATATTCTTGTTTGTTTTTATACACCGGCCAATTACTTTTTAAAGCATCCATCCTAAAAAAACCTATTTCATTTATATAATAAAAACAAATACATAACTTTAATCAATTTGGTTTACATTTTAGAATATTTTATATTTTAACCAACGCGAGATCTGAAGCATCTAAACGATTCTAGCGCACTTGGTAATTTTTGTAAACGAGAGAATTTAAGAATTAAAAAAATTTATTAAAAGCGTATTAATTTTCTTTATAATTAAAATAAAAACAGGTTTAATTTATTTTAGGCTGTTTTTAGAGTCTTGGGTACTAATAAAAAAAGCGAGATCTGAAGAATCCAAATTCAATGGAGAGGTATCCATATCTTTTTCAGTTCCGTGATAGTTATGGTGTAGAAATCTATTTATGTTTAGTATTTATTATTGTTAAACAAAAACATTTTTTGGACAAAACAAGAGTGAGGTGCGTTTGCTCGGAAGACAAACGGTGTGCCGCAAGGTTGTATCCTTGACCCTACCCTATATATCATTTACCCTGCTGACCTATCAATACATCCTGACACTATTATCACCTACGCGGACGACACCGTTTCATCCTCTAAATCGATTCCTGTTCAACCTATCTCCAACGTTCTGGGACAGCTTGAGATAAAAGACCGGTGTAAAAAAATGGAGGACAAGACTGAACGAAGAAAAGGGCTCTCAGTGTACTTTTACTGTGAAAAAACCGTCTTCCTCTCCATGACATCAGCAAGAATGAGCTGACAGTTTCCACTCAAGTCACATACCTGGGACTATATGTCGATACAAGGATCCCCACACAAGACTTATTAAGCAACAACTTAATAGACTTGGCCAATCACGAGGACTCCTAAGTCAGAAAATGAACTTTTTTATTTTAAAAAATTATAATTTAAGAAAATAAGATAAACCTTTGACAGCCTGTGGATAAAATTGGGCTGGTTGTTATTGGAATTTTTAAAACTTGATAAAAATTTTCATTTGTTGTAAAATCTAAGGATGTCTGTTCATTGCTATGTTGTTTTATTTTATTTATCTTTTGACACTGTTTGATATTTGAAAAAAGAGCCATATTGGCCATTATTATGATTATTAGGATCGTTATTGTTAAGTAAGGGAACAAAAGCGGACAGAATGGTCTTTTGTTGAAAACCTCGCCTTTCCGAGATTATGCAGTGTCGAGTTGTTATTTGAATAAGACAAATCCAAAGTGAATGAAAATGTCGGCGAAATTCGCGTCTCGCAGAGTCCAGAGTAAAAGCCACGCCATCCTCAAGTTTACAAAAGCTAATGAACTTCTGAGTCAGACTGTACACACCGATCTCGGTTCTATATTTTAACCCGAAACAGCGTTTATTCCCTCGACGTACGTTAAATTTCCGACCCTTTTCCACAGAAATTGAACGCAAATCGCCTCTTTTAATCGACTCATTCACGCTTTGCGGACATGATTTATTGCGCACCCTCCGCCTCCCGAACCTCCCAACTCCATCCCCGTTCCGCCCTTATTGATAAATCCGACGGTTCGCATGTTAATTAAATGTCAACGTGGTCTGGGGTAAACAATGCTTCCCGCTGTGGAACAAAAGCAGCTGACAGGCCATTGTGACCGGCATGACTCCTCCGACTGATTGCGATTATCCGCAATTCAAAATTGAGCCCCTTTGACTATTTCTAATTGCCTCAATAGTCGTAAAGAATAAAAAAAAAGAGAATATATTTAATTACACGAGGGGCCTATAGTTGATTTTATTATGCGAAAATCAGGAAATAGTGTCATTTCACCTTAAGCAACAAGTATTTGCGTTTCACTATTCATCCCCGCAGAAATAGGACGTTTGTTTTAATTCAACCGCCAATGGAATAGCATGGAATAGAACAAAAATTTTGTTTACACTAGTGGATCCTATTTGCATACAAAGTAAATACGACATGGTTTACCACAGACCTTCGTTGATCATTACAAACTATCATAAAACAAGAATTCATAAACGACTCAACAAAATATATATAACTGTTACATATGTCACATTCAGATTTAAAAGAACCGCCATGCCCCTCCACACACTCAAACAGTGCAAGGAGTAGGGGCCAAAAAAGGGCTATTTTTTGCTGTTCTAATTCAATTCCCTTTCTGGCTTGTGTGGGTAAACAGCTATTTTGGTAAAAAATTGAACGATTATCTGCACCGCATGCATTTCTGTCTTATGATGGCTATTAAAACACACTCGCAAATTATCAGGGAAAGCTTATCTATTAATTTGAGGATCGTTTTTATTTGGAAGCTCATTACAACCGCGTCGCGTCACGTGCGTCAAAAGCGTCAATCGCGTCGCGTCACAAGCGTCGATCGCGTCATGAGCGTCGCGTCATAAGCGTCAATCGCGTCGCGACTTTAAAAACACCTGCCCACCTGTTCGTTCTCGCGTATCCTAGGTAAACAGTGCACCGACGCACGGCCGTGGCAACCATTTCCGTTTTAAACTTTCGTACTGACCCCCCAGCCGTAAGACATATCCATGTCAAAAAAAGAAAAATTGGTTGTGCACGCTATTCATGCGAGTTAAATTTTTATTACTTTGACGTCAAAACAAAAATAATAATTGTAATTTAGTCTTTAAAAGGAAAGATATTTTTATAAAGAAAAATAGAAGAAATAATATTTCATTTTAAAATTTGTGTTCAAAGTTTAATTCTATTTTTCGTTTGGTGGTCAAAATTTTAATAATAATTTCTTTACGTTTCTTTATAAAACTATAAAACGAGAATTAAATTCCATTTTAAAATTAAGATTTGTAGATTTGAGATAAGCTTGTTCTATGATAAAAGGATTCTTTAAATTAAAAACAATAATTAATAAAATGTATTGTAAATTTGTGTGAAATAAATTATAATTAAAAATTCAAATTCAACAAACATTCCGTGTCGTATTTATTTTGATTTCAATAAAATTTAAAAGTTGCCTGATCAATAAAAGAAATCATTGAAGTCAGATACGATCGTAAAAAACCTCTGGGACCTTGTTTTCGATCTTCGAATTCAGGGTTCAACAAAAAAGAAAAACGAAGCACGCTACATTACACATATAACATAAAAATTCTATAAAATAAATAAATAAATATATATATATATAAAACAGTAACATACAAATTATAAATAAAAGAGAAACGAAGAACTTTATAGATATTTCAATTAATTGTTCTTTTTTATGCAAGGTCTTGGTTGAGATGAAAAAGTTAAAGTCACGAGCGGGATTCGAACCCAAGATCTTCAGCTCAATACGCCCCGGCTCTAACTTAGCTATCTGGCCTATGAGCCGTCCAATAATGTTATTAGCTTTTAATTTGTTATGATAAAATTTCCTAGGTGTAGTTTAAGTCTTCTCCCCAAGATAGTGCATTCAGAAACAAAACGGAAAACTTTCTCTGCATCCTCAACCATCATATGAGAAACCATCAAAGAGCTTAACATCTGTATTTAAATAGACATCTGAGGTGCTTAAGCGGCAATCTCTCAAAGGTTTCTTTACTTAAACTAAACATATTTGTATTTAGGCAGAGCTGACTGTAGATCAACTGACTAAATTTGGCCAATTCTAAATATTCGCAACCGAATTGGCTAGAGTTCATCGAAAAGCGATTTGAGAAGAAACTAAGCTTACAGCAGATTTTTCCCTTTAGATGATAAGTCTAAATAACTTTATTTTTCGCCTGAATATCGTAAAAACCAGGAAACGTCCAAGATAATTTCACCGATGGGGATTTTTGTAAATCTTGTTTCAGGGAGGAAGCAGGATTGTTAGAAGTTGAAGAATGAAGGTTTCAAGAAAAACTAAAAATCGGGCCTGCTGGGATTTTAAAATGTAACGTATAGCTTGGCGTTAAATTTAGCAGGGAAAAAGTTTTATAAAAACTTTGGTCTTTTTTGATAGTGAAATACTGTGTTAAAACCCCTTATTTGGCAGCCATAGCAAAGGATAAAGTAGGACAGGGAATTTATTGTAAATTTGATTGGGACGACATGGTTGATGAATTGCTAACTAAAACGGGCACACGGTTAAATTCCCTGCTCGGTTTCCGACCTGATCAATTAAACCGATGTTTATAACACTAGCTATAATTTTTTTGAGTTCATCAAGAAATTTAACCTGTTTCTTTTTAGCACTACTTTCCTTTGGCACTTTTATTCAATTTTTATCGATTCCTTAAACGATCTACGACGGAATTTTATTTTAATTTCCAAGTGCTGGCGGATCCGGGCACAAATGGAAATTATCTTATCTTTTTCCTCTCCCCTTTTCTGAGCTTTCATTCGAGCACTAATTAATTATGGCGGGGAATCTACTCTGGTTTTAAAATTGGCTTTTTCTCTCCACTTTCCTAACTTCCAGTGGAATTTCAAAACTCAGCGTCTCTCTTATACAATAAAAACTTTTTTTAAAAGAACTTAATTATATCTTATTATTAAAAAAAAGAATTATTTTATTTAATAAATATAATAATCTGGGTGTTATATGTGGGTTAAAAAGTCTTATAAGATCTCGTTGAAAAATAAACACGGCGTTAAAGATACAGTTCTGGCAGGCTCTACTGTCGTGCGGGCTTAGCATCGTCAACCTTTTCAGACATTTTCCAGATTTGTTTTACATAAATAAATTTAATAGGAAAAAAAAATGTTTTTGTTATGCAACAATACATTCCAAGCATAGTAACATAGGATAAACATGTTCAACGTGAAATAGAGAAATAATAGTAAAGCTGGTTATTTGACATTCATAGTACTTTTAGGTTATTGTTGAGTACAAGGGGCACATAAAATAATATAATTTATACGAGATGCAATATAGCAAAATAATTGGAAAGCGCGAAGAGTGAAAAATTAAAACATAAGGGCCTAAGATAGTAAAAAATTATGTAGTTTATCACGGTTGTTTTGCTAACCAAGCCTGAGCCACCAGTAATAACGTACGATTTTTTTTGTCCTTTCCAACTCTTCTTTCAGGAAATGAAACGTTTTTGTAAAAAATATGCATATTAGATTTTTTGTAAATTCAAAACAGGCCTTTTTACAGTAGCCTGTCATGGAAATGATGAATGGCCGAATTAAAACTGCTAATAATTTTGGGTAAATTTTAACCAAAAGCCTTATTCAAAATTTGCACCACAAAGGTCTCCTCACTGTTCGTTACGGTTATATTCATAGGGCGGGGAAACGGGCCGGATCGTACATCAGAGTTTGAGCCTGCTTGACAAGCACTAAGCCCAACTCTGATTAGTGAACATGTAATGAAGCCCTTTTCCGACAAATACCCTTCTCGGCCACGCCCGTCGAAGCTCAACTTCTTAAAATTGAAGAAAGATACCAAGAGGGGTGAAAAATCAGTTTATTTTTACTTCCTGATTGGCTGACTGTGAAATAGATTTAACTATACGACACGATAAAACGATTATTTTAAGGATTTACAACGTTCCTGATCTATTGACAATTTACGATGAAATTTAAACGATTATGACTCCTCGTTTTTCTCATCTTCTCCAGGCGATAACATTATCTCGGAAAAGGCCTAGTTTGTTGCCCAAGTGGTGGAAGCTGTGAGCCGTTCAGTTTCAGACCTGCACGGCCAACTTTTACGCTTAGCCGTAAAGTTTATCGAGTCGCGGGCCGATGGGACAATCTGTACCCGATCCTCAACTTTAACCGCTCCTTTCTCGAATTGCTGTTTGCGTTTTACGCACCAGGCAGAGCTTTTAATGGACAATTAAACGGGACCGACTCGAGATACGGCCGGTGATAAAATATGGATTAACGGCTCAATTCATTAAGCACTTCCAATAAGGATAATTCGTTAACGACGTACACGTTTGTACGTGTGCTGTTTGCGGTGTTAATCCAAATGATATTATGTGAATTAAAATGCCTGTTATTGCTTATAAAACATAATTGAATTTAAAAGATGATTCGACCTAGATAAACACCAACATTGAATTGAAAATCATGGCGTATAATACAATAAAAAAACTAACAAAAAAATTGCAGAGGTCTGGGCCATCAATGTCTGCTGCAGAACACTTATGGCTAACAGGATAAGGGAAAAAGATATTAAAAAATTTTCTGACAGTCAGGCCAGTCTAAAATGATTACAAAACGAATTATCAACATCTAGACTGGTGGAGGAAAGGGTTGAACTCATTAACAGGATCATTACCAGGTATGAGAATAGGGTAACCCCCATATAGATACCAGCTCATAAGAGACACTACGGCAACGAAGAGGCGGACAGCCTGGCCAAGGAAGGATTGAGACGTAATAGGGAGCATTTATAATGTATCTGAGGATTTTAGTGTGAAAGGATTGGAGGCGTTGGATATTGGAAGGTTTAGCGGTTCCCCGCAGTTCTATTCCGTACGTCCAAATCGGTTGTAGAAGTGTTTTGTAGATTGTAAGTTTGTTTTTTGCCTGTGCAGTAGGCCATACCGTCTGTTTAAGTTTTGTCGTGTCAGTCGGGTATGTTGATTCCACGGGAGTCCGCAGTCTAGATGAAACCTAAGGTACCCAACCCAGTCAGATTTAGGGATAGGAGCGTTGTTGTAGTATATTGTGAGAGGAGGTTTGCTTCGGAGTGTAAATGTGACATAGACGCTCTTGCTTTCGTTTATCTTCATTCTCCATTGTCTACACCAATCTGCTATACATGATATATGTTCCTGCAGATCTTCCGAAGCAACCGCAGGATCGGAATTGGAGGATGGTACAGCTGTATCATCGGCGAAGGATGCAAGTATGGTGGTAGGTTTAGTGGGAATATCTGCAGTATAAAGGATGAAGAGGATTGGCCCGAGCACACTGTCCTGCGGTACCCCCCGCGCCCACAGAGCAGTATTCGGAGTCATCTGATCCTTGTCGGATAAGAGCCGGTCTTTTAGATAACAGCGGAGGATTAGGTAAATAGTATTTGGAAGGACACGCTTTAGATTGTACATGAGTCCCCTGTGCCACACGCGGCCAAACGCTTGTATCGCATCAAGGCAAGCTCACATACAATATTCTTTGCGCTCGAGGAATTGAATTTGAATTGAAATTAGAATCGCAGATCGCACATCTGACACAATCTTGGGATTTTGATCCATCTGTGAATATAGTATGGAATTCCGGCCAATGGGAGTTTATGTCGTCTAGGAATACATTGCTTACTAGTACGATCGAAATTTGTAAGGAAAAATAGACCGTAATTTTGAACTAATGCGCTATAGGGAGTCTCGTGTTGAGGTAGTTTTTTTATTATGCGGGATATAACGATTCTGTGCAAGGGTAAGCACTGCTGTTGCAATGAGTGGAGATTCTGTGACTAGAATTAGGAAGATACCAATTGGACCAGGCAATATCAACGTCAAACTGCTATAGCTAAGCGCAGATTCGTTGTGTAGTGATAGAGAAGAATTATGGCAGGTTTGTAGTGAATGAACAGCTCGTCTGTTTCAGTAGGTTTTTGGAACAGGGGCACGTAACAAGTAGAAAAAATCTGGACTCGATCTAATTTGAAAGGCTCATTTGTATCTTTTAAATTTATTTCAGTTTCAGCATGGTATCTTAGATAAAGCTTGATGCAGACTATAAGTTAAGGCTTTAATTATTAGAGCCCCTTTTATTCCATTGCTTTTATGGTTATGTTGTACATTATATAGCGTTGGGATTTTGCTTCTTGGCAGAATTGTACTGTCTTGGTTGATACTGACTTTTCTCTAAAGCACTTTTTGTCCGCATTTTATTTTTGCTTTTTACCCATGTGGCGGGAGGGTTTTGGATTGTTTTTGTGACCAGTGAGCGAATACCATCGTTTTCTCATCTTCGGCATGTCTCTACGTCAATATGCTCGTCGGCAGTGTGTACCCACCTTTATGGGAAAAAAGAATCAGGCCCTATGGCTTTGTTGTTGATGATGATCTGATGATTTTTGAGTTTAATGATCTATTAAAATTGAATTAAGTATATTCCCGAATGACATTTTTTTAAAATTTAACCTGTAAGCCGGCCCCGTCTTAGTTAAACGGTAAATTAAGAACCAACTAAGTAAACAAGGAAAACCGACAAGGGTGAAGAGACAGACCCAAACCGGCACGACGTGACACATCAGGCAAATCTAGCTAGGTAGTAACGTAGCCTGCTACGTAAGACCGTCCAAATGCGAAGCAGACCCAGTCGGGAACAACAAGGCACATCTGGCTGGGAAAACCCATGAGCCATTTAAGTAAGGAAAGAGGGTTATCGTAAATTGGGAGTACGTCAAATTTGTACGATACCGCCGTCTTTATCGGCCCAGCCGCGTCGGGAGAACTCCCCCCGACTTCTAGAGTTTCCTTTTCACCCCTACTCCGGGAGAGACCCGGTATAAAAAGGGATGACTGGAAAACCAAAATACAGTCAAGGATAAGAGGCTCACCCCCATTCAGTCGGCATCAGATCCCAGGATCGGGACAAAAGCAGCCACACTCCGTCTGGGATACACCAAGGAGACGCAGCCACCCAGAGCCGGCGAGGACCACTCGTGTCTACCCATCATGCCAAGCCAGAGGTCGTGACAAGAGCTGCTGTGGACCTGGATCGTAGCGAGTATCGTGTGGAGTAAGTCCCGTTGTCAATAGACCCCCAGATGTAGAGTTGTGGCTGACTAATAGATAAATTAATATTAGCAATTAGAGTATCGTAAAGAGAAGGAGTTTTGTTCAATAAATGTCTCTGAATACTATCTCTAATTTATTGTATTCTAGAACCTTACCTTCCCCCACAAAAATAAGCAGCGACGCTCTTGTCGCTTATAAAAAGAAAGCGAATATTGGGAGATAATTCGGTCTCCGCGACGTCGTCCGCTTACAAACCCATTCACTACCTCGCCGTACCTGACGGACCCTACACCGGCGGACCTTGGTCTCTGTACTGACCTATTTTCTTGTATGGGGGAAATGCCTCACTCTAAACGAGGGGCCCGAGGAAGGTTAGGGGTATATACGTTTTTCCTCTCTTTATTTTTTAAATTTCCTCTCTTTTTAATTAAACTGACCTAATCTAATAGGTCTCCCCCTTGCTGGTTACTTCTTTTCGTAAAATAGTATTATACAATCATTACATAAAATTACAAAATTAAACTACCTGTTTGAAAGAAAAAGGGAAAATTGTGTTCCGTACATTGTTTTTCGTGCGTCAGACGATGGAAAAGGGGTTTAGGCAGTTTCCATCAAACAGTTTATTCATGTATTTTTAAAATTCGTCAAACCCAGCCGGTTAAACGTAGAATTGAGGCAGGACTGCCGGTGTCTCTTAACTCATTCCATCAGGGCGCGTTGCCCGGCCGTAAACCGGGTGTGATCGGATTCTGTAAAAGCAGTAAAACCGGCCTGGAAGGAAAAGGTGACACCGGGAGTGTTATTCCGAGGGGTTCGGGAAGTTGTCTTTTGGAGCGGAAGGTGCGGGAGGCCCATAAATTCGGCTCCAACAGTCAAAGCGCCCGAGGGGTTCCGTTTTAGTCCCAGAAGGGGAAAAAAGTAAGAACGTCAGATTTCCATTGGAGACCTCTTTTATTGCAGGTGTAGCTCTTTACGTCTCATTTCCTTTCACCTGGTGACAAAAATATTTACATTTTAACATCGAAATCCCCAACGGAATCGAATGTTTTACAAATCCCGAATCCCGTGCAAAATGTTGCAAATCGGTTGTGCCATCTAACATAGATATCCTCACTTATATTATTACAATTTTTATTACTTGCCGACCATAATATTCAAATAATTTTAGGTTGTGGCCGAATAGATATGGCGTCTCACTCGTATTTGCTACATTGTGATCCTGGGGTATTCTACGGTATTAAAATTTGTAATAATAGTGTACAGAATATGGTATAAATTAGATGGACCCCCTTGGATGTTAAGCCCTTCTGAATTTCTTTACTTACTTTATATTAAAACGTCAAGTTGGACGTAAAATAGAATCAGTACATATTTTTCTTTCATTCGGTTGGTAACACTGCGCGTAGCATTGATTCCGTACTGAGGTTAGTTAGTTGGTCAATTGTTTTCCAAAATGTAAAATAACGATAGTAAAAATAATTTTTCGTAAAG
>CM077110.1:2184756-2222083 GCA_039619505.1 Cimex hemipterus | reverse complement strand
ATCGTTAGCGTTGTGCTACGTTTATTTCGAATGACGTCACTGATTTTTTCACCACGATGTCGTTTGTCGACGCACATACTTGCCAAAACACCAAGGTCCGTCAGACTTGCACGGGCACATTGGTCAACATACACTCTCGTCTAACTCCATGACGGTGGAAAAAATCAACGTCGCATGAAAAAAAATAAGGGTGGTCCCAATCTTAGTCAAACACCTTGGAATCATGCTCCATCACACCCATCGGTAATTGGATGTTGAGGTGTCTGTAATTGGATGGTGGGGTGTGCAACATACGTATATACTTTATAGGAAAAGGTCTAAAACACATTTTACATACTGGAACCGTTGCCGCCACAACATTGGAGAAATCGTGAGAACATCATTATCTTCATATCACACAATTATAAAAATCTATATAGTCAAAAACTCAAAAAATAAACAATTTCTGTCTAGCTTGTACTTATACTACTTACTACCATACTACTACTTACACACCATTCATATAGAGGAACATGCTTTTCTACCGGTCGAAACATTGGCACCATGGCCAGTACTTCACTCGGCGATGCCATTCAGTCATTAATTTTAATGGTGGTACTTAATATGAGGAATTAAGTGGCTATGAGTATCGTGGAATGTTTGAGGAGTTTTTGGCAGTTTGTCTGAAGGCTTTTCATTGAAAGGATTGAAAGCGCTGGATTGGATTGGCGGAACCCAATGTCATCGTTATGTCTCAAATGATCAGAGTTATATCTCGTGGTTTGTTGCTATTTGGTTGTTTTTGACAGTGTCGCCAAAATGTTTTGTTAAGTTTTGCCTCAAGTATTGTGTGGTGATTCGAAGTCAGTCATGTCTGGAAACAGTCCTAGGTATCAGAATTGAGCCGACTTCCCTAGCTCCTTGATGCTGTTGTACAGTGGAAGATGGTGCTATGGTGCTTTAGTGTTTGACAAGGCACAACTGTTCTTGGATGCGTACGGTTGCTTGGTACTTAGGCTAGAAGGACGACAACACCCGCGTTGGTGGATTGGTATGTTAGCGAAATACAAGAATGTACCCTTGTAAGACACCGTCTTGAATCAATTTAATAAGTTAATTCTCGTTAACACATTTCACTCTGAAGCTGCAATTAATTAAATAATTTCATTTTATACGGTAATAAATGCTGAGTTGATAAATGTTTAAGTTTATAGAGGATACCTGGGGTCCCAGGCCCCCATGAAAAGCCTGAGCCACATCCAGGCACGCACCGAAGCAATTTTTCTTCTCGTCTTCCTCTCTAAGAACTACTCTCTAACTCTGTTCACTCTAAGTTTTGCTGGATCAAGGACTTCCCCTGTCAATATTTCAATGGAGCCCTCTCATAAATCATAAACAAGGCGCGTTTCTTTTAATAAAGTCATCGCGTCGGTTGAACATATTTTGGATCGATATCGCGGCCCCGGGAAGCAATTAAGCGGATCGGAGTTCACGTGTCAACATGAAGTATTAGCAACATTAATTAGAGAGGATGGGCGGACGAGTGATCTGTCTTGTAACTCGCGCGGGCCGACATATCGCCAGACGAGTGAAACACTTTCGTCTTACAATCAGAAATAATTAACATTTCATGAGAAGAATGATTTATTGCCGAGGAATAAGCGCCAAAGGAGTCTGGTGGAAACGTTGATTTTCTATTCGGCAGATTATCTGAATGATAATTAGGTATAGTATAAAATAAAATTATTCATTAAAAATAACTCATACGTCTTATAAAAGTTCAATTATGAAAAATAACCAAAAATCTTCATTAGGCTCAATTAAAATAAAATTGTATGGGAGAAAAATGATGAGAGAAAGTGAAAAGTTTGAAATTTTTGATGTTATCTTTTATCTGTAGTGTTAATTTTTTTAAAATGTACACATAACGATGTTTATAAGTAAATAATTTTCATATAAATATATTTTATTTATTACTTGAAAACAAATAAATTTAGTTTTTGTTTATTATGCTGGATGGCAGGAAAGTGTTGAACAAAAATTTATAGGCTACTAGTTCCGTTTAAATGTAGTGGAATTCCGCCGCAACGTGTGGACACCCACCGGTGATTAATGCCAATGGCCATCATGGAGGAAATTTAATCCTTCGTCTGAAAATACTGATTTGAGTAAAATTAAACCTAAGGGAAGTTCAAAAATTAAAACAATTTTTTATGCAGTTTTGTAAGGCGGTTTACAGCTTTATTTTGTTGTGATGTGTTATTGAATTATTATTTATTGATGCCAAATAAAACTTGAAATACAATTCGTAATATCTAGTTTGTACGTTATACTAAAATAATTCCTTTTTATGGCTGTAAAGCTAAGAAAAATCTCGTTTACACGGCGCTAGGATATACAGTTCTGCACGACACGCCGTCATTGCAGAACTGTGTAGCATAGCGCCGTTAAAAATTGTAAAAAATGTTAAAAATCAGTATGGATATTCAGAATAATCCGATCATCTCTTGGAAAACAAACCCCTCAAAGCACATTCTTCCGAAACGATGGTTTCAATGAAAAAAAAACCTTTTCTAGAAATTTGCATGTTTGAATAAAAGGAAACAAAGAAGTGGTTTTACGCTTTTATACCCCACGAGAGCGAAATCTGTCCGACCGACCTGTTAATTGGATTACATTTTACTTACATTTTTACACAGACTGTATATAATTTTCAAGGTTTGTAGGTTTTAAAATTAAAGAAACGTTTTAACCATGGACGCCCGGGCGTTGTTAGAGGGCGTCTGGCCGAGTTTATAAAGTATTCACAACTCGGAATCCACGAGCTTTCACAGTTCGCCAATTAAAAGCGATTTAATTCAAGATCGAACATCACTCGCATTCCGCTGAGCGTTGAAATTTTATTTACGACGAAACGATATCTGTTCATTACACCGAATAATTTTCCAGCGGTTGTGAATAGTCAGTATAAATCCGTATCAACCTAAATATATCGAAAGAAGCGACATACATGCGACAATTCACCTCTTATATAAACGTTAAGAAAAAATTCAACATAAATATTCATTGGTTTATTTTTGTTTAAAATTTGTACACAAACTGAAAAAGCACTGAACGTCTGGAAACCTGAACACTATCAATTTTGAGTTCGTTACAATTTGTTTTGCCCATTCACGCCTACTTTCTAGCAACAAGAGCCACAATGATCGGTGATGACTAAATTACAAGCAATCACCCTGATGACCTCAAGGAAAATGAAAAACGTTAGCCAGCTTTCCTCATATGAGATCGTTTTGCCAAAATTCGCTTTTGGCAAGTTTTTATTCAGTTCGCCCATTTGTTTCGAGAGGAAAATGCGTTGAATTGATTTTTTTAAAGAATTAAAATGATTTTATACCTTTTTTCTTCGTGACATTTATTAATTTTTTATCAAATACATTTTTCATCCTTTCTTCCAGAGGCGGCTGCAATTTTTCTCTTTGGGTAAAAGAGGAATTTCCTGGAAGGAAAGAATACTTTTCATATATCTAAGGAATTTTCCACTACCTCAAACTGAAATCAATATCTTTACAAAACATTTTGAATAACATTATTATTAAAATAAAATAAGATAATAAAAATAAAAATGTATATAATCTATAGAAAAGAATCAGATTTGAATAAATATTTAGGAAAATTTTAACGTTTATTTTTTACGAGGCCATCCTAAATTCTTTATAAAAATATAGTCTCTATTTACAGGTCATTGTTTTAAATTATATTTTCTTTTTACAATTTTTCATTTTTATGATTATCCTACATGTCGAATTTTAATAAAACGTCCTTTATCCCCTAAGTCCTTCAATTTTATTCGATATATCTCATTTTACAAGTTATTCCAATCTTTTGCAACTTTTTTTTTTTTGTAAGTTTCATTACACCAATAGAATGAATAATGAATGTTGGGGGTTTATAAGTTTATTCAATTGTACATTTAACCGAACAAAATACAAAGTTACAGTTTGTCAGAAGATTAACTTATAGGAGATTTCAAATACTTAACTTCGTAAAGGTCAATTATGACCAATACAAAATTAATTTTTAATTGATAAAAAATTTGTACTTCGATTAAACCGATTTGTCGTTACGATTTGTGATATTTCTATTAAAAAATAACGAAAGTAATTCAAAGTTGACCAACGTAATGAAAAACAAAACGTGACAGTAAAAAGTTTGAACATTCAATTTAATTTTTTAGAAGCTTGCTGTTTTTCTCTGATATTCAATATTGTAGCGAAGACTGCTTTTATTTAATTTGTATTTCTTTAATTTTTTGAATAGAAGTTTCATAATCTTAATGAATTTTTTTCGCAGAAAAGTACTAAAGCTTCAAGAGAAAAATTGTGATGAGTTGGAGTAAGACGAAAAGACACAAAAGTAAAATGTCTCGAATAGATAAACAAACTTTGTACTATAGAGGCTTTTTAGTTCATTAAATCTTCAGATAATTGGAGAAAACAATGATAATTATAAATGAATTTTTTGTTTAAATATTTGTAATATACAGTTTTAAAGGTAGAACCTCGGTTGTTTAAACGCAGTGCAAACTGTATTTATGCGTAAGTAGTTTTCGTAGGGAGATAATGAGCGCATGTTTCAGAGTCCGGCTCATTAAAATTGGACGATATGTTAACCAGCGGGCTGTTTTCAGCCTCCGTGCACCTTTTCCCATTATCAAATCGGCATGTGAACAATTTACGACCGGGGGGGGGGTGAATTAATTCCGTCGTCGGTCCTCATTCATATCAGGAGCCGCCTTTGAATTCCGACACGAACCGTCGACTATTCCATTAATTCAATTTCCGACGGGATAAAATTTATCGCCGAGAGGGTTCCGCTTATGAAATTTTTCCTCCCGGCCTAGAAATTGTGTTTGTCCAGGTCTGTATCGAGCCGAGGGGTGTGTTTGTTCCTCAGGGAGACGAGACGATGGCGGCACCTGAGAGGCGAGCGGTCATTGATCTTCAAAGAGGCTTTTCGGACGCTTTTTCCCTTTGTGAAGACTATCGAGTTGACCCGTTCTCCTAAGGGATGATTGGGTCCGTATTGATGGAAAATTCGCTCTGGAAGCCTTCAGATCATGACGTACAAAAGACAAAACGGTGTCTAGACAGATCACTTATTCAAAGGACTTAAAACGAGATACCCGGCCGTTGTTGAATGTCGTTTTAAAACTGTACTAATGAAATTGAACCCTTTTTGGTTCATACTAATAGAAAGACTTCAATTAAAACTCCTGGAAGCGTATAAAAAAATATGATATAAAAACATTTTTTGTATAAATTAAAACAAAACCTTTTCTGTATTTACATAATAGTAAAATTTCATTAAAACTCTAAATTTACAGAGTCGTATTAACTAGTGCTCATCATATAATTATATTCGCAGGAGGTAGAAAGGATATTATTAAAAAAAACAAAAAACAAAAAAACAGCCAAAAATGTTTTCTTTTCTATGCAAACTCGAGATGTATTTGGGCGAGGTAACTCTAATAAACAAAAATTAAAAGTCAAAAAATGTTTAATAATGTAGATGCCAAATATTGCTGACAAACTAGAATCAAAATATTGATCGTCACAGCACATCCTTAATTGAGAAAATAGTATATAAAAATATATATTTTCTTATAAAATGTACTAAATTTCATAGTAAAATTCTCCTTTGCTCTCTTTTACTCTGTCCCTCTCACTCGCTCACTAACACATTTTTTCTCTTTTCTTCGTTTTTTTATTGACCCGGATACTTCCATAAATCAATCTTGCAATCAATCAGGCAAACAAATTTTCTCTAGCCCCCTTCCTCTTTTTTCTATACACTCACTTTTTGCTCCCTTTTTTCTCTTTTCTTTCCCACTCTGACTTTTATTCAAACTACTTTTCACTCCCTTTTGCACTATCTTTGTCACTCTATCTCATTCTCTCTCACTTTCTCATTCTCTTTTACACTTTTTTCTTTTTCTCTTTGTTTTTCTGACCCTTTATCGATATGTCTGTCCCGTTCCATCTCTATCTAATTATTTCTATCATTCTATCTGCGTGGAGGATATTTTTACAAAAATGAGTGTGTTGATTATCGCGATTTTTTTTAAAATTTTTTTTAGCATATATATATCAGGTCATATAGCCCCCTCATGGTGCCGGTGTTTTTGAAAAAAAGCCCATTTGGAAGTATGTCCAGGGCCGGATTCGAACCCGGGACCATTACGTTACAGTGAAGAGCGCCGTGTCAAAGACTGAACCTTGCGGCCACCGACGCCCCTGAAATATTGTATTCTATGACACAATGAAGCATTAGTTCAAAATTACCAAAAATTATTTGAACGCTTATTTAAAGTACAAAGTTTTTTAGTCGATTTTGCTGTACATGTAGTACCGTTATTAACAAATCCGGTCTTTAAAGCACTTCCTAGATGAAGATGAATACAGTGCCTTGCTAACTATAACTAATAGAAAATTTGACGTTTTTCTTTTTAAATTGTTTCGGGATTTACTATTTTTCATAGTTTTTATAAATTTTTTTTACGAGGGTACGCAACAACAGAGGTCATAAAAAACCCACAGGGTACCGGTGTTTTTTGAAAAAAAGCCCATATGTATGTCGGGTTCGAATGCAGGGCCGCTGGATTCGAACCCGGGACCTTAGCCTTACAACGATGAGCGCCGTGTCAAAGATTGAACACTGCGGCCACCCACGCCCCCAACCATATCCTTAATTTATTACAATATTAATGTGTCCTAATTTTACAATGACACGCTACCACATCTTTTCCGGGAACGTAATTTAAAAAATTTATCCTTAAAGCAATTTACCCTCTAGGCGATTTCTAGTTTTTCAAATAATCTGCCCAGGTTTAGAAAATAATCGTTCAGAGGAATCAGATATGCCATTAAGGTAATAAATTGAACAACACCTGAGAGGTTCTTATAGGACAGTTTCAAATCAGAAGAATAAGAGTCGGTCCATATTTGCAAAAATGGAAATCAGGACAAACTGGGAAAAAAAAAAAAAAAAAAAACTGAAAGCCCACCATCGATTGTCAACAAATATCGACACTTCGTTCGCCCAACATCGATGTTTTCTAAACCCTTGCAACAACTCTAATGTTAATTTTTGTCTCGTGAATCGTTTCCCGAAAAGGAAAACAGTTTTCTACACATTTATTTATTCAAGTGTAGTGTACGACACGTGATGGTTTATCATGGCACAAACGTGATTGTAAATTCCTTCAACCTGATGATGAGCAAAAAGCTTGAAATTAGGATCAATGAAAGAACAACAAACTGTGAGCAGGAACATCTTTTTATAACCGTTTATCAAAAAAAATTTTTTAAAATTTCTTATCTATTAATCTTTTTTATTTGAGATACAAAAAGTCAGTGGCACGAGCGGGATTCGAACCCACGCCGCTACTCTACCACTTGAGCTATCATGCCTTCGATACACTCCCGCTCGTGACACTGACATTTTTATCTCAACTAAAAACCTTAATTAATCGAAAGATATTAATTGGTTATGCGGATCACAAAAACTACTGAATTTACATATATATACATATAACATTTTAAGTACGTATATAAATCAACAATTTTTTTTTTGAAAATCGAAAGTTAAACATGACAAGAACGTTAGTTTTTCAGTTGTAGGGTGGTGCTTTGGCAAATGAATAATGTGTCTCGTCAATCGACAACCGGCTCGGACTTCGCGATAGGCTTTAATTGAATTTTTACGCTGGATTGCTACATCGCATCCCCCAGGGGCGTGAATGCGCTTGATTGGGTTTTTTTTTTGTCGAAACAGGAGTTGACTCGTTACTTCTCCATTTTCTTAATCGCCTCTAAAAGAGCCGGAATCTTCTTTCCAACGATCAACTTAATCAACGTTTCTATCATCTACATGAGACGGACGTGTTTTATTTTTGTCTGTGAAAAATATTTTGTCATTTGTCAAAAAAAAATTCTTTAAACGAATATTTGACTTTTTTAGTAATGATGCTAATATTATACATATTAGCCTTAGTTGGTTTTATTAACCAAAATAATTTTCTGAATTATTATTTTTTGTGCAAAGTATGGTTGAGATGAAAAATTGATGCCACGAGCAGGTTCGAACCCACGACCTATTCTCATAGGAGATATTAGGTCAAATTAATCCAAGTTTGTTGAAGTCACCGTTTTCATTTTTTTTTGCTGACGTTTCGACCTTCATTCGAGACATCTTCAGTGAAGGTGTAAATTACAAAACTTACATTTTGAAAAAAACAATTGAAGATGTAAATAGAAAGTTTGAACCAAATATTTCATACTCTCATAAAATGTTGTGCTATTCTTGTGTTGTCGTATCGATTTTGTGCGAAAGTGTTGTGAAACTTGAATTCTTATTCAGCTCTTTTTATATGATTGTGAAAGGGGGCGCGGTAAATCTGGGAAATTTTCTTTGATCACAGCCGGTTTTATTTAACTCAAAGGAAGCCGAGAATGGGGATTCCCTTGATTGGATTTGCCATTCTGCATTCAATACTGGAAAGGAAGTTAATTATTAAGCACGATAACGAAGCAAAAGAGAAAATATAAAGAACAAGGTTTAAAAGTTTATTTCGTTGACTCAACTTCGGCAGAGTTTTCATGTATCTGTTTTGTAATGTGCGTCTGTTAATATAAGAAGTTCAGAAAGTTACGTTTGTATTTTTTTTAATATTTAATATTTCTATTTTAACCAAATTAAAGTTGTGCCGTTTTTCAAAGTAGTGTGTTGCTAATGCATGGGGGATAAAAGTGTGCTTGGGCTGTGCTGTGCGCCGTGAAGGACGTTGTTTTGTGTAATTCTGGGCTGTAATTGTTTATTATTCTATTTTTTTTTTTTTTTTTGCTGGGGCTTCGACATCTAGGTCATTTCAGCCCCCCACCAACTCTATATGCTAATACCCGTTCAAACACAACATTCATACAGTACACTCTTTCTATTTTGTCGGTGGAGTACTTGATATTCCTCCACCGACCTAGACTTGAACTAAATTAGATTGGGGTCGATGGAGTACTTTTATAAATATCACACAATCGCTTGCTTTCATCTTTCGAGGTGCAACGATGACGTTATATTCACCCTCACCCATAGACATTCAAGCTAATAAATACATGCACTCAGACAAACATTAAAAAAAAAAACAAAAAAAAAACGGAACAGTGGACTCTGCAACTCGCTACCGTGATCCAGGACTCTTATTAAAACGGGCGGCATGCCTACACGCTCTCTGTATGGAGCCAAGGCATGACAGGCCTCTATTATGTGGGACTCATCGGGCAACCTTTCTCTGCATAAGGGGCACCTGCGCGGGCTTTGGCCCATAAGCAGTTGCCCATGTGTCAACCGAGTATGGCCAATCCTCAGTCGGGTGAGGAGGATCCCTCGTCTCCTGCACAGATTCTCTTAGGGTCATGTACCGATCGTGCTCATGACTCGCTGTTGATTTGTGTTTTTAGGTTAGTTGTAGCTATGTTCGATTTGTTTGTATATCTTTTAAATTAATTTATTTTATTTCCTGGACGAGGGTTTGCGACAGCAGATAATAAACCCTCATTGCGCCGGTGTCTTTGAAAAAACAAGCCCATTGGTAAGTATGTCGGGTTCGAATGCAGGGCAGCTGGATTCGAACCCGGGACCTTCGCCTTACGGTGAAGAACGCCGTGTCATCTCCAAAACCGGTCACCGACGCTCCTTGTTTGTAAACTTAAATACTTTTTAGGCGAAAGGATTCAAGATTTAGAAAAAAGATTCTTTTGAAAACTTTAGTATTATGCATACCAGGTGGTGGTATGATGTATATTGAGGTATAGATCAGTCCAAAAACATTAAAAAAACAATGAAAAGTATAACGACTTCAACAAATTATTCAAACACACAAATTTAACGTTTTTATCTAGACTGATTAATTTTATTACTTATGATTATTTGGAGATTGTGATGTAGGTTTTAGAAAAACATTCTCTTTATCGTGCCAACGTTTCGATCTTTATTGTGATCATCTTCAGGGCTGAACCTGTTTGTTTTCTGTGTATATATTATATTTTTTAAATCTTTGTCTCCTTGTTACTTGCTATCATCTCTAATGATGGGTAATCACTTTCCTTTTTTTTTAGGTATACACAACGTACATGCTACAGTTACGCATACTCTAATTCCTTTTTCCGCTTCTCCCCCTTTCCAGGTTGAAATGACAGGGCCTGTAAGAAATACAGATTTATTTCCCCCTCCGCCCTGAATTTACGAGATAGCGTGCACAGTTTTGTACTTTCCTTCGGTATTTAAGACAACCACGTAGGAAAGAGGTTTACCCGGTGGAGGGGGCGGAGGCTGGAGAAGAGGCAGCATATATCATTGTGATACTCCGCCATCCGAGGCTGACGGATACAGCCGAGATCATTCCGACAAACGGTGAATGCATAAGATATTCACTCTTGTCCCCCCCCCCCAACGGAGCCCAATTTTTGCGAAACCTTCACCTTTTTCTTCCACCCTCATAAAATACATCGTTATATTTAAACATTTCTGAAAAACAACGAATAAATATCCCGTGCAAAATTGCTTAAATCTTGCTCGTTAGAAAGTTTCATTAATAACTTCTGCCTTTTCAAAATTTATTCATGCAAATCTTAACCATTAATTACATGATACCATGATTAATTATGGGTATGATCAATTCGCTAGATAACTGTTTATCATCAAAAGTATTTCAGTCGTGTATAATCGAGTTTCAATTTAAGATAAGATGTTTAAAAAAGTCAAATTCTTTTTAAGTCAGGTTTTTGATGTTCTTTTTTTCTTTTGGATTGGTTTTTTGCATACATGTAATATTATTACAGTAAGCTTTTTATTCCCTGTTTCTTTTTGTAGATCTTAAATTAGTGGAATATAGTTTTTTCTGCCTTTGCGTGAGCAATTAGCTAAAGGAAAGTTTATGAAAAATTAAATATAACGATGAAATAAGTATAAATATCCCTAAGAAGTACTCCATTTATACATACATACATCTGCAAAATCCAAAATAATTTTTCAATTTAAGATTCAAGATTTTAGTCGAGTTAGAAAAGTCAGTGCCACGAGCGGGATTCGAACCCACGCTCCTGCTCTACCACTGGAGCTTAGACACTAATTTACCAACCCCATCTATTTCAATTTACCCTCTGCTTTTTTTGCCATTTTTTAAATATGGTGTAATCTATTTGATTCTCGGCGACAAACGAATTAGCCGCAGAGAGCTTTAGTGAGCTTTGAGAAAAGGTTAAATTTTCGAGATGCGCTTGACCTCATACGCATCACACCTGCTCGCGCGATGTTACCGTATTTAAAACTCGGCGAGGAAAATCTGCCCTTCTTCTTCCTGCATATGATTGAGATACTCCAAAAGGCAACCTCGAAAAGCGGCGGGCACGTCAGTCCCCAAGCTTTACGAGGTCATCTTTTCAGGATACGCCCGATCCGTTCCAGAGACCAACGCTCCAAATTCAATTTAATCTCCGCACTCTAGCCCACTTGCCGTTCCTTCGAACAAGAATCCTTCTAAGTGTTAGGAAGGACTCAGGTTCCCGCACCTCGTCGTCACAAGACTAGAGGATCTTTAGCGTCCGCACCTGGCCTATTCGGCTTTATCGGACGTTTTGATTCTCAAGATGAAAGATGACGCACCTCCGCATACGACGGAATGGTGTTACAGCCCCAGCGTTGTTGCAGAGGCATCTCAGCCCCGAAAAGCCGAAACAACCTCCGAATTGTCGGGCCCGCGTTGTGCATCGGGTCGTATGCCGCGCAAAGGGTTAATAAGCCGAAATACACGAACCTGTTCTCCCACTATATCTCCCAGAGTATTGGGCCTTTCCTAGCGTAGAAATCTCCGGATCCACCCCGGCCGCGGTTGTGTTTTAATTGGAATTGCTTACCACCTCCTAGATGAGCACTGCCTACAGTAAAAAATCTCCTATCGAGCTCAGCCTATACCCGCCATGCGCATTCGGGGGAAACCATACGCTCAGCCGTACGTTAGGACAAAAAAGCAAAAGCATAATGTGTTGTGATTAGTGACGGTTAATCGACGACGGTCTGGTGTGATGTAGGCTTCAGACAAACTTTTTTTTATCGTGCCGACGTTTCAATAAGACAAGCCATGAAGATGATCTCATTAATGATCGAAACGTTGGCACGACAAAGAAAATGTTTTTCTGAAACCTACGTCGCATCGGACTGGATCTTACGATTTCTGAATAATCAAAAGAATAATCTGGTGCTTTGGGCCCTTTTGAGTAAAAAAAGCACAAAATCTAAACATAATAGCTTAAAAATAAATGAAATGAACTAAATTAGTTAAGAAGGGAATGAAATAAAATTAACAGAATATTGACCATCCTCGGTGTTAAATTGGAAAGACAGGAAATTTTAAAGAAGGTAGGATTTGAGGCGTGAAAATACACACATCATTTAAATAATTAATTTTTAAATGTGGTTTTAGAATTTACAGTAATAATCAAAATAAATAAACGCTTTATTCGAAAAAAGGGACAGTGGTATCTTCGCGATTGAATTTTATTTAAATTGAAATAATTAAGTGTTTGTCCTACTGAAGGTAAAATTGAATGAAAATACAGTTGGGCCATCGTGTCGTGAAATGGGCTGCGTTTAATTCAAGTCCCCGTCTCCATATCCCAATTGTAAGGCATAAGTCCTCGAAAATTAAGCACCTCGAGCCGCGGAATTATGACCGGCTTCGGGCCCAGTCAGTGATGTACCGCGGCACAATGCGCTTTACCGCCCCAGACGCGATGAATCAGGCCGGCCGGGGGCCACGATTGTCGGGGAAATTACGATCCGGCCCTACGAAATTAAATCGCCAATCATTTCCACAAAAGGGCCCGTTTCCATGCGGAACCAGGTTTAATTTTCCTAAACAAACACGACGAACGGGGCTTAATGAAAAAAGTCCCACTTTCGACTGGACGTCGTACATCATTCAAATCTGATAAAAGACAAGCGGTAAACAAATTTCAACGACTAATAATTACAAACTTTTTTGCGTACATCTGTCTTTTAAAAAATACAAAAAAACGACTAACTATAATGTGAGACCAGAATACACATCAATTTCCTGATAATAAAGTTTAGAGAGAACTTTTCTTATACAAAACACTTTCAAAATTATATTGACAAAGCATAATAGGATTTATATAACACATATAAAATTTATGCTTTCAACTCTTTAAAAACGTAAAGAACACAAAATAAAACGAGTGATTATTTTGATACTCGCTTATTTTTAAACAATGCTCATAACCTTTCATACGGAGAAACCATTTGCCTTATTTTTAAACAAGATCATTTTTATATAATTTCGCTTTACAATTTTTACTAGGGAAAGGTACTTCTTAGCACTACGGCAGTACAGTTTATTGTACTTTACTCCTGGTTTCATTCTTTTGGAGCTCCCGGTGTGCCAGTGTTCTCCCATGGAAGAAACTAATATTTGTGGGGGGTCGGAACCAAATTCAGGGATGAAATCCTATCCCGCCTTAGACCATTGATGAGTACCATGTCAATTTCTTTCAATTGCGGCCACAAGTCCTCAAAGACGCCAGAAAAAGTCCTGATGCGACGGTGGGGATCGAACCCACGTTGGATTTACTAGCCGAGGGTCTGACGCCGTAACCACTCGGCCCTCACCTTTATACTATGCCACTTATCCAAGCTAATAAATTCATTCATTCTCAACAAAATAAATCAATCAAATGTAATAAATCAGCAAACTTGGACGCAAAATGAATTTTCTGTGAGTCAACTTTCTTAATCTCTGTAATCTCTGAGGATCGCATTTCTTCTGAGATTCAGATCCTCTGATTCTTCTTGATACATGAGATCTATGCCGGCCAGGCTCACCGACGTCGCCATTATTAATATAATCCTTTTTCATTTTTACGGTCAAGGGTTAAGTACTGAGGTTGGGACAGCCTTGCTTGCCTTTTTGTAGTCTTTTAGACCTAGGTATCCGGTTACCCTGACAGTCGTTCCCAAATACTCGGTCGTGCTTAAAAAAAGCAGTGAGGATCTTTGGCAACCTACCTGGGTCAGGATGAGAGATGAAGCACCTCCGGGTTTATAGCGAAGATCAGTGCTTGAACGGAGGTCACAGAAAGAAGAACAACCTGTACTCTAAGTTCACCATCATCACCACGAACCACTACGGGTCCGTTCCCATTGTAGCAAGGCCTTGACTTTGTAACATTTCTGTTACCCGGTCGTACAGTCGGTTATGCACTCTCCCACGTCTATGCAGACAGGCTCTGGTATCCTAGTCTTCGTATGGCTTTGATGAATCCATCTTGGGCTTTAGAGAGTTCTCCACACCCTCAAGGCTGCATGATTATTCTGCGTCTCGATACCCCAATGTCGAAAGACCCGGCGTGAGAAAGGGGCCTTTTCAGGCAGCACCTCCCGCCTTGCCCACACTGTACTACCCATTGTCGCCAAAGTTCCACATTAAGTGGGCTATGGCTCCCCTGGATGGAGTACCTACACCGTTTTGCCAACCTCACGATTTGTTTTTAAAAGGACACAATGAGAGTGTCTACGGAGAACCTATCACGAGTAGCAGTACTACCGTGCTACGTGAGTCAATGTATAATAGCGCAATCAAAATCAAATGAAATATGCAGATCAATTCTATTTAAGCTCTTAAAAAAAACGTAAAATTATCCTAGCAGACATGTAAATTATAAAAAAAAGGAACGTTTTAAGACGATATAATAACCCCCTAAACTCCAGATTCAACAGAAATCCAAAAGATGAAGAGATTTGTCAAGGAAAATGTCATTACAATCGATAGTGTGCCTTGCAATCCTGTAATAAATGGAAATAGTAATCAGTGTAAATTGTGAAATTAATTCGTTTTCGCGATTAAGTGACTTTTGAAAAAGGGTTTCGAAGCTGGAGTCCGGTTGAATGCGTTATAGCCAGGCTGACACATATAACGACCGGTCCATTAAACTCTTCTCTCTATTAGTGTGGAATTATCGCGGCTCAGATTTTTTCCACCCGGGTAGAAATGTATGTTTCTTAGTGACCTGTTGTTTCATAACTTGTTGAAGTCGGAGGAACGGTCAAGAATGACGTAGTTCAGAAAAAAAACCTTTTTTCATTTCTTCCCGACGTTTCGACCTTCATTCGCGTCATCTTCAGAGAAGAAAGTGCGGTGTCCTTTTGGGTTGGCACTTTCGCTGTGTCACAACATTTTCACCCAAAACCGATGCGACACCGTAAGGACATAGAAGAATCTACCTGATTCTTGTGCGCACCTCACGACTTCAACAAATTTTGACGGACCCAAGATTGTTATGCGGGCTTAAATAAAAGTTCAACTCGCAAAGGACGAGGTTCGACAATAATCCTAATAAAGATGCGATTTACCAAATAAGAACGATAAGCATTGAAAAGAACTTTTCCTTTGTGCGTGCGCCGTTATCTGGATATCTTAGTAGATCTTTGACGTTAAACCCTTCTGAATGACAGAAATTACTTTTACTTACTTTAGATTAAAACGATAAGTTTGTCTTAGAAACTAAAAATTAATACATAGTTTTCCTCCATCGGGTTGGTAACACTGTGGGCAACACTGATTCCGTAGTGTGAGGTTATTTAGTTATTGAAGGCGTATTCTATGTAAAATAACGAATGTAAAAATCAATTTTACTTGCTCGATCTAATCTTATCTCTAATCTAATTCCCGATGTTTGTAAGATTTTAACTCGAATAAAGAAATGTCTAGTAAGATCGTGAATTCCACTTCTTTTCTTAGAATATTAAACGTTAATTTTTCCGCAGTGCTACTCGTGGCGATTGGTAGAACCAAAAATAAAGCTATAACGTCTTTGAAGGCTTGTTGTTTATTTTGATTTCCTTTTGTGGTAACTTGTAAAATGGCAGAAGTGAATAAAAAAGAAATTTAATCGACCCTTTTATTCAAAATGCTATCTAAGCACTCGAAAATTACTAACAAATAACACGCTTCAATTCGTGCCGACATACCTAACCTGTATCCTAACCTCTAACAGCCAACAAATTTATAGGATATTGGATGTATCTGCTATGAACGAGAGTATAAGGACAGGTCAGAAATGAACAAAAGAAATGTATTGGCCGGATATAAATAATGCGTATTTAAAAATAAAAATACATGTAAATAATTAAATAAAAAACAGCTGTTCAATTCATGGCTGCCATGTTGGTTACCTGCGCCTTAACAAATAGCAGTGTGACTACATTTTCGACCTAACATCTTCTTTTTTTTTTAATCTGGTTGCTGAGTTCCATCAGTTATGCTATAGTGATTTTCAGTTTAATATTAGAGATTGTGTACGTCGCAGTTGAGGAGTAGGGCGTAAGGTATTTGAAAAGAGATATGACACAAACTGGGTTAGGAAAGACAGACCTGTAGGAAAAAAATAAAAGATTTCTTATTTTGTCGAAACAAACATGGCTCACCAAATGTATATGAATTATGCAACAACATTGCACTAGGCCAGCCTCTTTCAACCATAAATTATTATATTATCCATAATGGTAGGTAAATAATATTGGGTATATAATAAATAGAGTGCAGCCGGTTATAGATTACGCGCATCACTCTTGTCCAACAGAAGTATTATGTTTGTTGTTCCTCTCGGTTCAAAGTCAATAATGTAAAATGTAAACAAAGGAAGCCACGGGATGGGATGATTGGAAATATCCGGTTGAAAACGCGACACACCTGTTTCCCTTCTGGCGTAATATCGGCCGGTTTTCAATCTCGACTGGGAATGAACAAGGCCATCGGACGGAATGGATTGGAACCGAACCGCTGATAGCCGGAGGAGGGCCAGATCTTGTTAAATCGCTCCATTCCTCCAGGGCCCGCACCTTACAGCCGGTACGAGGGATTTCATTACCGGCGGGGAAAAGGAAATGTGAGCCTTGCCCGTGTGCGTGCGTGTGTAGGCGGAAGGATTTCTTCTTCTCGGGTAATATGTAAATCCGGCCGAGGTAAAACGATAAAGAATGCGAACACATCAAAGAAAGAGCTCGAGTTATTTAGATTCGTACCTCTTGGTTTATTGAAAAAAAAAGAGATATTTTTTCTACCCACTTTTCTTTGTGACGATCGTGGTACTGGTTTTAATGAGCTCATACGCCCGAAGAATCGTGACCGAGGTTCGTCGGAGGATGTGAGGGATTTCAATTTCTCAAAAGTTTTACATGGAGTCAATTCCCGAGATTATTGTCAAATTTCCCATAATAAAACCCAAAATTCTGATTAATCTATACGTTTTTGCCGTCCGATTGACCAAATAAATTCTTTTCAATTAATTAATCTTTAATTGAAAAATGGCAAAAAGGAGGAAAAATACAAAATATGCGGTTGAGATGGGAAGTTGATGTACGAGTGGATCTAAGTCACGATAGCTCTAGTGTATTGAACCGGAGGTCGTGGGTTCGAATCCCGCTCGTGACACTGACTTTTTTTCTCAAACAAAAACTTAACTAAAGATTAGTTCCGATTAATAATTTCTTGTTTTAGTAAAGATGAGTTGTTGTTGAGTGCTGGATGAAAGAAAAACGTCGATTTCTGAAGTGGAATTTTATCAACGTCTAAGGAGTTTTTTCAAAACCGAAAATATGAAAAAAAAAAAAAAGAAAAGGTCGGTCAAATTGGGTGGCATTCATACACCCTCATTATAAGTACCATACGAATTTATTTCATTTATTCTTTTCTGGCTGTTTAAGAGTATGTAAATCTTTGAAACTTTCATATTTACTTTTATTAACTCCTTTTTAGAAAAATGTATGGACCTCAGCTTGGGAAATTAATTACAAACTCACAAAGGGGCTCCTTTGTGAGTTTGTAAATATTGCGGTATTTTATTTTTGGCATGACCTCTTACCTAATTTTTTGACGGTCATGCGAAGTACTCGATATCCCTAGACATCCATGTCCATTTAAACAAAACATTCACGCTAATAAATACAATCATATTGGAAAGGTCGCAGCATCTCGGCAGAATTACTAAAACCTCTCAACACGACTCGCAGCAATGACACACGTGCACAGAAAGTGAACACATTGAGTTATGAAGATGATCTCAATAAAGCTCGAAACGTGGCACAATAAAGAAAATGTTTTTCTAAGGCCTACGTCACAGCAGATCGTGAAAAATATATAATTATTTTATTATTACATTTGTTTCAAAATCCCTTATGGGGGTCTCTTTATGCAATTTATAATAAAAATCAAATAAAAACGTGAGGGAAAATAAAGACTGCAACATTGGCAAGATCTCTATTCATTTTTGAGCAGTTTACTTTATTGCGTCAGAATTATTCGGATCGTGCCTCCAGATGATACGTTAAAAAATTATATATATTACGATATACTAGAATTTTTCATTATTTTAACGAATAATATAAAACTATAAACAGTTTTTATGAAAAGATAAAAAATTTATAGCTGAAGTTTAGTTACCGTTCAGTTATAAATCTGACAAAATTATTTTGATAAGTATTAAATTAGTTTTATTTACTAGTCTTATTGATACGAAAGAGGAATATTAATTTACAAAAAAAGGGAAAGCAGATAATACTAATAGACAAGTCACGGGTGGCCTGATTAGGGCTTCAGAACAGCCAACTTTGTCCGGATTTCAACCGGATCGCCATTTCCCTGGGATTAATCCTCAAAAACACCGCTCCGGGTGTTAATTGCAATTGTTGAAACTAAACAGGACTCCAACTTCTCGAATCCACCAACGGCCCAATTCCGCGTTGGGTTCTTGAACTTGGGCTTAATTAGCGGCCTGCGAGGATCGAAACCACATTTTCAACATGGTTCAAATTAGGTTTTATCATCTCTAAAAGTGAAGTTCATTGAGTTTATTTCATCTTCAATCTTCAACCCTGATCAGCTTACCATCGACGTATATTAATTACAATTGATTCTGGGTTTATCGACGTTTATAATTGAAATTAACAACCCTCGGTTTTGCTACTCTTTGAGACTGATTTATTGAGGTTCTGGGTTATCTGTCCTCGCCGGGGAATCGAAAGAAAAATATTATTTTATGTTTAGTCACCTGTTGTTTCATAAGTTGTCAGGAACTATCAAGAACGAGGTATGTTAGAAAAAAATCGTTTCCATTTTTTTAGACGTTTCGACTTTTTCTCGGGTCTTCTTCAGGGCATGAGTAAATTACAAAAGAAAGACACACACACAGAATTAATCACTGAACAACAAGCAAACTCAACCGTAGCTACAATACATAAAGTAAATAAATATTTTTTCAATTTGTGTAATGAGCGATATGCAACCAGGTGACTAAAAATACTTAATTTTATTTTCCCTTTTTTTCCATATCGTCCTTAATAATTAACTTTCATCTTTCCAATATTGGATTCGGAGTCACAAATCCAATTCCGAAAATCAGCATTCTCGGTTTCCTTTGAGTTAAATAAAACCGGCTGTGATCAAAGAAAATTTCCCAGATTTACCGTTTCCTCCATCCCGTCACAATCGTGTAAAAACAACAGAACAAAAATTCAAATTTTACAACACTATCGCACACAATCGATACAACACAATAATAGTGCAACACTTTAAGCGAGTATGAAATATTTGGTTCGAAATTTCTATTTACATCTTAAATTTCATTTTTTCAAAATGTAAGCTTTGTAATTTACCCCTTCACTGAAGATGCTCGAATGAAGGTCGAAACGTCAGCAAAAAAATGAAAACGGTGACTTCAACAAACTTGGATTAATTTGACCCATATCTCCTATGAGAATAGGTCGTGGGTTCGAACCTGCTCGTGGCATCAATTTTTCATCTCAACCATACTTTGCACAAAAAATAATAATAATCAGAAAATTATTTTGGTTAATAAAACCAGCTAAGGCTAATATGTATAATATTAGCATCATTACTAAAGAAGTCAAATAGTCATTTAAAGAACTTTTTTTGACAAATGGCCAAATATTTTTCATAAACCAAAATGAAACACATCACAATCGTGTAAAGACAGCAGAATAATAAATTCATTTTTTACAACCCTTTCAAGCAAAATTAATATGACACCACAATATTAGCACCGCATTTTATACAAGTAGGAAATATTTGGTTCCAAATTATTTACTTATATCTTAAATTGTATTTTTTTCGACATATGCTTTGTATGTGACTGAAGATGTCTCGAATAAAGGTCGAAACGTCGTCGAAAAAACAATGTGCATTTTCTAATTCTTGACAGCTTCTCACGACTTCAACAAAATATGGAAAAGGCGAGTGGTTTGACCCTTAGACCGAGGGCTAGTTGGAAGTTAAGCCATCCTTTATTTACTACATACAAAATTTAAGGATAGCTAACATCACTTATTTATTTAAAACGTATTGTTAATCGATCGTTAAGTCAATAAGTAATCATACTCTAGATTTGACAAGCAGATAGCTTTTTTTTATTCTGCCAGAAAGATTCAGTGAACAAAAAGTTAAAGAAAAAAAGAGTGGGCGAACCATGAATGTACTGACTAACATGAATGCTCCTCATAACTCATAAATTCACTGACAGTCAAAAACTTCCGCCCACATGTAATATAACTTGATTTGTATACATTTTTATAAATAAACGAGTTTCACTTTTTTAACATGTTTGTTTAAAAAAGTAAAAAGTGTAATTGCGAAAGATAATAAAAATAAAAATTAAAAAAGACGGAAATAAAATTTGTTTTAAATTTTTATTGTATTTAACGTTTCCATATCGCCTATGTCCTCCTCATTCGTTAATTGCATACCGATGACGCGCGTCTGGTCTTCTATTACTAAAAACGTCTCTTTCCTGCAGTTTAGCCCAGTTTTCAGGAATAATCCTTTCAAGATCGTGGATTGTGTGAGAAAGTGATGGACGTGCTCTTATTCGACTTTGGAGGTTATCCCGTAAATGTTCAATGGGGTTCAAGTCAGGAGCCAGCTATCACTCTGATGTTATGCTCCAGAAGGTAGGTTTGTACGATGCGAGTGAGATTTGGACGAGCATGATCGTGCATAGGTAGGTGCATTTTTTGTTATTTCACCGAGAACAGGCAACGCAGAATGCGGCAGAATTGCATCCACACAGCAAGTGGACCCTCTATCAAAATCAGCCAACTCTATGCGACCCTTCAATGATATTCCTGTCACCATCACTGAGCTACGTCGACAAAGTTCGCTCTGGGAAAAATTACAGGCTTCGTACCTACACCCATATGTCAAAAGGAAGCAGACCAATCGTCCATTTACCATGGATGTGTTCTCGAGCAAATGCGAGCAGTGTAACTCTGTGTTTTCTGTCCGATTCTGGTCCTCTGAAGGGACGAATTCAGTTCAGAGTTCAGAAATTTGGACCTCGAACTTTCTGGAGCTGATGAATTGCTTGACCAATTGTCTGATTCGCAAAATTCTCAAAGTCAAAAACCGGTCATCTTGCGGTTCTTTTATTCTAGGGCGTCCAGAACCATGCCTTGTGAAGCTGGTGTAAGCCGGCCCCGTCTTAGCTATAAGTTAAATTGTAAAATAAAATCAAGCTAAGTAAACGAGGAAAGCTGACAAAGGGGTTCTTTGAAGAGGCAGACCCAGACGAGCACGACGTAACACATCTGGCAAATGTAGCTTAGAAATGGTTACCGAGGTAGCCAGCTAGGTAAGAACGTCGAAATGTGAAGCAGATCCGACGGGAAGAACGTGGCACATCTGCTACATGTGGCTGGGAAATGGCTACTCAGGTGGTCAGTTAGGTGAAAAAGGGGGACATCGTAAATTGGGAATACGTCAACTCTGTACTAGACCGCCGTATTTTTCGGCCCAGCCGCGGCGGGAGAATTCCCCCCGACTTCTAGAGTTTCCTTTTCACCCCTACTCCGGGAGAGACCCGGTATAAAAAGGGATGACTGGAAAACCAAAAGACAGTCAAGGATAAGAGGCTCACCCCCATTCAGTCGGCATCAGATCCCAGGATCGGGACAGAAGCAGCCACACTCCGTCTGGGATACACCAAGGAGACGCAGCCACCCAGAGCCATCAGAAGATTCCTCGTCATTCCGACGAGCCGTCACAAAAGGAACACCGTCGACGACAACAAGTACTCGCAGCATCAGCCTGATCCCGCCTTCTAAACGGCCCACTTGGCCGCGAACGCCAAACGCTGCTCTCGGCTATTGCTGCACCCAGTACTTCGGCCTCTGCGTAGTCAACCGACTCACTACGACCGGACCTCAGCCAACGGACTACTCGTGGTCACAGACCACCACCAACGGCGCTACTCACACGGTCACGGCCTCGATCCGTCGTCATCGCTTCTCTCCAAACACAACACTTCTCAGGGCCACAAAACTCCCAGTCACTAAAGGTTTTAAAATATTATGTGTCATACCGAACTACGTTTATCCGTGTCCTTAATGAATATCACAAATATCATACATAGGAGGTTGGCGTTTTTTATGATTACTCATCAAGAATTCTCTTTTATTACCTTTTTCAATGTTAAATATATGATCATTGATACTGAAAAGGCTGTAAGTTAAGGCTGGTTTTGTTTAAGACTGTAAGAAATGATGCTTTCTCCGTCATCAATGTTGTAGGTTTGTCGCCCCGAAATGTTAATCCACGGGCGGTTTTTCCCCCCTCGGCGGGACGCAATTCCGAGATAAGGCCTGAATTTATGAAAGCTCCCGAGCTTTTTCCAGCATCAAATCCTCGGGGGCGCCTTCCGCCTCGAATAAATCGCGGGAAAAAACCCGACGGACGAAACTGTTGATACTCAATAATTGAACATGGCTCTTTTGTTTAACGTTTCGCCCGACTTCCACCCGCCGTCGGCCCTTCGCGGAAAGTCGCTCTATCTAGCCCGGTCCGAATTTATCGGGGAGAATCGTTTCCGGTGGAAATTCAAACCGGGCCGCGCAACATCGTCAGCGGAATTATTGAAATACACATTCAAAAGCTGGCCCCGGTCTGGATTCCGAACAAGGAAAACCGTTTAGAGCGAAGTGGAAGCTTTTTCACACATAAATCGCAAATCAATGATAATTTATGACACCATGGCCGACAGATAAATTCAACAATTTCAATTTCTTTCGTTTCTATGGTTCTCCGTTTCTACCACTTGTACAGCTCTTTTTTCTTCGATTCTACGCTTCTACCATTTCTACAGCTGTTTGTTTCTACAAATCCTTTACCTCTTCCTACAACTATTCTTCCCCAAAGTTCTTTGTTTCTACAACTCCTACAGCCTTCCTTCCTACAGTACCTTTCTAGTGCAACTCACAATTTTTCGTTTTTGTAGCTCTTCGTTCCTACAGTTGTTTTCTTCTTACACTTTTTGTTCATACAGTGATTTGCTTCTACAACTCATAAAGTTCTTTGTTCTTATAGTTCATTCGCTTCTACATCACTCTTGATTCTTAACTCCTTGCCCATTTAGTCTGGACTTCGGAGTCAGCTTTTCTGCGTCCTTGCTCGTTCAAGTTTCAACACTCGGCCATCCCACTTCCCAGTTCGAAGCATCGCGCATTGCTTCAGATTTTATTTATGTGTTCATTTACAAATTATGCTCTGTTACAAGGGATTACAATGTTTATAGAAATAAATATGAGCTTTGCGAATTTAAAAAATATGTATAGTTTATATTTTTGTGTTTATGTTCAATAAAAATATTTGTTTGTTATTTATATATTTTTTTACTCTAACAAGAAAAATGTGATAAAATTACAAAATAAAAAATATAATTTTTCATTTTCTCAATTTAAATTTATTATCGGCCACAATAAATAACGAGAAAGATTGACCTGTTAATTCCTTCAAATAACAACGTTCTATGTTAACCATTCTTTAAAATTGGCCCTAGAGCAACGAAATTGGAAAAATTTTACGGATTGCATTACGAGTAATAAAATTTGATGAGCCAAATCAGTGAGCCGAAAAAAATTTGATTCATTTCATTGGGTGAACTATTTGATCAGATAGTAGGCGATCATCCGGGGTCTCTCTGTCGAAGACTCATTCAGACGGCATTTATAGCCATCGATTGGCTCTGTGACCGGGATTGAGCGGAGTTGACCCACACAGCTTAACATTTCCACAACACGCCGGATGTTCCCGAGGTGGATTATTCATTACACCCGTAACAATGGTTGAACTATGGATAATACGATTACGGTTTCTTCACGACCTCGGCCGTTTAGCGGAGGGTGTCGTCGTTGACGGGTTGACGAGCCCAGTTTCGCCACCTCGGGGCGGAATCAATTCTTAATTCATATTAATGACGACACCCCCTCCTGTTTTTTCGCCCCGTCACGAAAAACCCTAATTACCCTGTCATTTCCGGAAGGTCGTTAATTAGCGAATCGGACGGCTCGCAAACTAACCCCGCCCTTTGTGATCCGGGGGGGGGGGATTTTTCCTCATCTCTTTGACGTACTGACAAATTTTCTCGGGGAAATTTTCAACGCCGATATTTTATCAGCTGCTTCATAAAAGGGGACTGAATGGCCGGTGTCAAATAACCGGAAAGGGCAGTGGATTATTCCGTGCTAACAATAGCCAGAGGGGAAATGTTTAATTCCTACTCCAGTTACAACATGTACTAAATTATTACACACAACCGTGATAAACAAATTTAAAAGTCTATTCAATTATTAACAAACATCTGGATTGTAGTGAAATTACCATAATTACGATAAAACACATCAACCAAAATAGACCGCCTCCACAAATCACCGTAATGGATCATAGTTATAAATTTTTTCTCGTACGTCTCAGAGTTTAATGGATAACTATGCTCCCTACTATTTACAATATATCCATACATGACTTCTCAAATACCAGTAATCCTATTAATACAGTTTAGCCCTCTCTAATGATCGCAGGGGGATTGCTAAATCTTTATTGGTTTAGCATAAGTTTACCGTGTCCATTTCTCATTTTATCAGTTTTGGAATTCATACCGTGATGAAGGATTTATTCCCAAGGATAGGTTCAGGGGGTGGCCGCAACAGTTAAGGCGTTGACTTGGCACTCATCGCCGTAAGGTAAAGATTCCGGGTTCGAATCCACCCTGCGACATAGTTGAAAATGAGCTTTTTTTTCAAATTTTTAAAAACATCGAAGGTTCATATAATTTCGTAGTTGAAATACCTCGTAGGAAAAAAAAGTATCTCCTTCTACTTCTCATTTATTTGTTCGCCGATTTTTCATTTTGCCTATCCAAAATTTAATTAATCAGATTTATTTATGTTTTATTATACTTCATACTATAAACCTGACTATCTAACTGTTTTAATTAGTTTTTATATTTCATTATTATTGAATATTATTTTGTTGCATAATCTTTCGATCCTTTATTGAATCTTTTTAATAGGTCTATAATAATTTGCAGCTATACATTTTACTTAGTTCATACGGTTACAACAAAGTGTTTTTTATTATTTTCTTATTCGTGTAAGTTAGACTAGTTTGTTATGTTTTAAAGTTGGATAAAATTAAAAATTTAATTACCCCTTATATAAAATCTCTTCCGACATGTTTTCAGTGCCAGGAAATTACTACAAATAGACCGTGACCCGGATTTACAACAATTAAATTCATAGTTGGCCATAGTTAGCCAATTAAATTATTTATATTTAGTCAATTACAGTTCGTGGTCCGATTGACCAATTAACATTTTTCAATTAATTAATATTTATGAAAGGTATTGGTTGGGATAAAAAAATGTCAGTATGACGAGCGGGATTTGATCCCACGACCTTTGGCTAAATACGCCGCTGCTCTTGTAATTTCGAGGTTGAGAAGGGAAGCTAGTCCTGAGAGGATCGACATCACGATAGCTCGGGTGGTAGAGCAGCGGGGTATTGAACCGAAGGTCGTGGGTTCGAATCCCCCTCGTCACACTGACTTTTCTATCTCAACCAATACCTTTCATTAATTTTAAATTTAATGTCCCCTTGGTTGTTACCAGGTCAACAATGGTCGTTATGTGGTCAAAAGACGATATTTTAAATCTTAGCTTTTGGAATATACATTTTAATTTCGGCCAATTTAACACCAAATTCACACTGACAGGCAAAAAAAGATCCTTCCAATTGATTTTTTTCCATTTTCTACATTAAAAAAATTCTATCCCTAATTTATCTCATTATGTATGTTTTAAATTTGGAATATCACTTAGAGGTAAACTAAGATAACGAAATTTTCTATGTTTACTTTTAAATTTAAAATATTTGTTCAATTTCTTTTAAATTCTAAAGCAATAATCTCTTTCATTTTTGTTATGTTAATTTAAATTTTTAAACTTAAAAATGTCAGTTAGTGCTGAGGATGTTGGGCGTGGTGTAGGGCTGATTGGTAATGGATGTTCCACCAGGTATGCGGCTTTTTCGATCGGAGTTCCCTACGAAACATGGAGAGACCCGGTTAGACGTTTTCCAGAAACTGGTTAAGGACGCCGCAGAGTAACATACCCACTGGAGGACCGTTTTGTGACTGAGAATTTTACGAAACCAACAACGGTACTGGTCAAGCGACTCATCAGCTCCAGGAGGTTCGGGTGTTCAAATTTCTGAAAACACTGCTCGATGAAGGTTACGTCAGTATGGACTAATGACCTTTCCCCCATAAGAAGACACAGAGTTGTACGTCTCGCATTTGGTCGAGAACACATCCATTGGTCATTGGACGTTTGGTCTGCTGTACCTTTTACAGATGAGGGTAGATGTGCTCTACGATCTCCAGATAGACGTGAAAGAGTGCAAAGAAGGTAAAATAAATGGTACGAAGGTTGTAATTTTTCCTGAGCGAACCTTTTCACCTCATTGATAGTGCGGGCAGGAATTTCATTGGAGAATCGCACGGGGCTGGTTGAGGTTACTGGCGGGATGAAATTTTGGAAGATCCTATCCTCGATGAAAACAACGACAATCCTCTTTAATTCTACATGCCTCTCAGTAAAAACGTTTTCAGCATAACATCAGGGTCTTAGCCGGGCCATCCCGTTTTTCATACTGACGAAGACTGTCTGACAACGTTCTTTTGTTTCATGGTACACAAGATATCAGGTTATTGATTTCCCCAGTTTTTGGAAATTATAAAATATTAGACAGGTGATATCTATATGATTAATCTTGAGCGACGGTTCAGTTTTGTTGCTCTTGGGTAAAGAAAAGTATTATTGGACAAAACAATATATGCATTAAATATATTTTTCTTTTTGATGTTGGTTTAATGCATGACGACGGAGGAAGTACGGTTTGGTATAAAATTCAAGTAATAATGAGAGAGATCAAATAGATTCTCGAAATAGTTATAAAACGCCAATTTCGCCCGGCGAATCTTTGATGATGATCGTTCCATTAAAAAGGTTTTATAAGTAAGCAGGTGAAAGGCTCGACTGAAGCTTTCCGCGTCGGCCCCTCTTCCTAAAGAACAGACATCACATTGAAAACCCCCCAGCTCTTTGAATAAATAAATGAGATTGCAGTTAAGAGAACGTTTTCGCCCCTGGCAAGCCCGTTTCAGCGTCGGACGGGGCGGAATCGTTTGACCGTCCACAACGTTCGATGGGATCAAAAGGGAAACCTAATCCGATTTGGGACGGCGGTGAATGTGAAATGAAAAGCAAAGTGGCAGACGCTCCGATGTACTCTTTTTTTTTTCTCCGTCTCTTTCAGTTCTACTGTCCGTTTCTTTGGAAGGAAAAAGAACCCTCTGTGGGGTAAATCACTTTAATACGGCCAGGGGGACGTTTTGCGGACGTTGGTGTACAATTAAATTAACTTAGTTTGTTTTTCACGAAGTAAATCTAATTAGTTTTGTTTTTTGGGGGTGCAAAACGTCTAATTCTATCGGGTTGCTTGTTTAAATGAACGAAACTGGAACGTTTCACGGTTCATCACCTCATCTCTTTAAAATAAATTTGTTTATTCAAATAAAAAGAGGTGCTTTTTTCTAGATATCATGCTATTGCTATAAATTTTAAAAACAACACAGACAAGCGTTACGGTCAATAACCTCATCACTGAACGTACAAAAGCATTGAAATGGACCCTCATAACACAACTCTCACATTATAAATTACAACATTGTACATAACAATTGGCATGAATGTAATTCATTAGTATGAAAGAAAAAGGTTCCCTAACCTCAGTGCGAACAATGCTCGTATTTCTTAGGGCTGGTTTGTGGCGCTGGAGAAAAAAAGTAAATTATTAAAATGAATGGAGTGGGACCGGCTACGCGCCGAGAAATTTCTAGCTCGCGGGAGTGTGTGTGAGACGTGGGAAGAGAAAAAGTAAATTATTAGCGCGAATGAACTGGGTTCCGCTACGTGCCGAGAGATACCTAACACTACGGTGTGTGTTTATCCACTGGACGAATAGAGAGAAAAGTAATTTATTAGCGCGAATGAACTGGGTTTCGCTACGTGCCGAGAGATACCTCACACTATGGTGTGTGTTTATCCACTTGACGAATAGAGAGAAAAGTAATTTATTAGCGCGAATGAACTGGGTTCCGCTACGTGCCGAGAGATACCTAACACTATGGTGTGGGTTTATCCACTTGACGAATAGAGAGAAAAGTAATTTATTAGCGCGAATGAACTGGTTCCGTGGTCCGGTTGACCAATTGATATCTTTCAAGTAATTAAGGTTTTTTAGCGTACATATTAACTTTAGCTGTCTTCCTGTTAGGAAATTCTCCTATTACAAGGACACACACACAAAAAAAAATCGGTTAAAGCTGTTTAAAACCATACGGGTACAACAAAAAACAAGTTTTTATTTGACTCTAGATAATTAACGGACGGGGTTGAACCCATTCCATTCACGCTAATAATTTATCTTCGATTAATTTTTATGATAATTAATTTTTAAAAGCCAGTGTCACGAGCGGGATTCGAACCGACGATCTTCGGCTAGAAACGCCGCTGTTCTGTTGAGCAACTTTCTCAACTAAAAGCCTTAATTAATTGAAAGATTGGTCAAGCGGATCACGAAAACTAGTGAATTTAATAAAGTTAAATTTAAGATTACACATTTGGAAAAAAAAGGAGGGAAAATTCAAAATGTGAGATTGAGATGGGAAGTTTACGTCCGACTGGAAGTCACGATAGCTAAAGTTGTAGAGTAGAAGCGTATCTGGACAAAGATCGTCGGTTCGAATCCCGCTCGTGACATTACTTTTTTATCTCAATTGAAAACCTTAATTAACTGAAGGTAAATTATTAGCGTGAATGGAATGGGTTCAACCCCGTCCGTTAATTATCTAGAATTTTTTGCTGTACCCACGTGGTTTTAAACAGCTTTAACCCATCTATTTTTTTGGTGTCCTTGTAATAAGAGAATTTTCTAACAGGAAGACAGCTAAAAGTAATATGTAGGCCATCCTACTCAAAATTTTGCCTTTTAGACGAATATTTTTGAAAGCACATCGTTTCAATATAACTGTGTACTTTACTCCGACCAATTTTGTAATTCAAAGGCACTGTTTTTCAGAGTTTAAATCAATAAAAAAAGAAGAAAAAAAAAAAAAAGATAGGCTTCGCCAAAGACATTCAGGCAGAAGGTCACTGCCAACAAGTAATAATATCACCTCCAGTCTTTTCATAACATTTTTTCCGTTGTGTTATGAAAAGCAAAAAAATTGTAAAGGAATGGAAAATTAGCTTTGATATCCCAGGCTTGAGTTGGATTTTTTTCACGATCTAATTGGTTATAGTCGGGGCTTTGTCGGGGCTTCCAGCCTTCGCATTCAGTTGAAACACCCTTGCCTTGCTTTAAGTAATTAAAAAGAAAAGTTGAAAACGTTCACCAATTTTTATACAAATCACAGTATAAAAGTTTCAAGTTCATTATAATCAATTAATAAAATTAAATGTTTTTATTTTATTTATTAATTTAATAAAACGGTATACAAATTTCTAGTTTTAGGACGACGATTTATAAGGGGGTGCAAATTTAAACGACAGCAGACACCGAAGTTAATTTCTCTAAATAGACAATAACTTTCATTCCGAACGTTAGCAGCCCCTTTTTTTGCCCGGCTGTATGTTTTGTGAGGGCTTGTAACGACTGGAGGCCCAAGTTTTTCCACGGGGGGCTTTATGGCCGAACTTAGCCGCAAAATTAAACTCTGAACGAACGAGGGGTGGAGGGAAAGCATAATTGAGAGGTTAGGGGCGCATTTACATTTTATTGAACAGTCCCTTTTGGCTATCGGTGAGAAAATATATAATAAAAAATAAATAAATAAAAACCGTCGCCTTATTGGGTAAAACGCAAAAATAGAATTTATGGGTAAAGAGATAACATAAAAAAATCGACTAATGATTACAATTCCCTTAATTAAATGTTGAAAAGTTTTAGATTAAGAAAAAAATTGAATTCATATAATGAAAAATTTGTTTAAATTATATTCAATCAACGTTTCGAGTTTTAGTGAGATCATCTTCGGGGCCTAGGATTTATAAACATTGTTTAAATTTTAAAAATACATGTAGGGTGTGAAAAAAATGAATTTATACAATGCTAGAAAATATTAGAATAAAAAAATGAATTTATATAATGCTAGAAAGTCTTTTTTTTTTTTTTTTTTCCCTCATGAACTAAGCATATCTAGCCAGGCTTATTGCATATATTTATTCCGTAATTAGATTTTTGGGGGAAGGGTATCGTGAAAAAAGGGCCAGGGGCGACGGCGGGAATCGAACTCGCGGCCGCGAGCTCTACTAGCCGAGAGTCTCTCACGCTAACCGCTCGGCTACCGCGGCCCCCTAGAAAGTCTTAGATTAAGAAAAAATTGAATTTTTGATTGAATATTCAATCAAATTATTTGTACCCATTCAAAGTGTTTGTTTTCTGCGTTATGGAACGTTTGTAAATCCCAGGCACTGATGATGATCTCAATAAACGTCGGAACGTGCGACGTTAAAGAAAATGTTTTTCTAAAATTACGTCTCATCAGACCGCATTTCCCGATGTCTGAATGATTATTGACTAACCGTCACGAAACACTCCGTATAAATGCAATCAAATTTTCATGGCATTTTGTAATAAATTAATTTGTAAAACGGCTTAAAAAAAGTTGTGGTCATGTTTTGATTTCAAACGATGCTCTACTCTTATTATAGTAATTAGCTTAGCAAGCCGAAACGGTTCTAGATCGAACCGTTAATTAATTTTTTTTCTCTCTCGAGGTTGGGAGAATTTCAATTAACTCCCCGGAGCTTGGGACCTCGCCCTGATTGAGACCTGCTGTATCGAACCGAATCTAGTGGAAAATACGATCCCGGGAAGAAGAAATATCAACTATTAAAAAACCAGACTTATTAATTTTCCCTGTTGGCTCGGCGCCATTAATAAAAGCACGAAGGAGTCAATGTGGAAAAAAGCTATCGGAGCTTTGAGTCCCAGTGGACTTTAAGTCGCTACAAGAGATATTCATCCAGTGGGACCTGGCCGCCTACTATTAACTAAATAGCTATAGATATACACTGATTGAAATGTCGGAATTACGACCCAGCGTCTCGGGAAAAGAATCAAACATTAAACGTTTGTGTTTAATTTAACTGGTACATTATAACATAAAAAATGTTCGTACGCCAAAAAATGTTTCGGCTTTGCACCGTGGAGACGTGGTGATAGGTAGGTAGTTTAATAACAAACTGGCAATGTGTGCCACTGTTTAATATGCGAAACAAAAATAGCAAACCGTAAAAAAATTAACAAAATATAATTAAATAAACTTATTGTGAACTTAACCAGAAAGTAACGCTTGTTTCTCCCTAACAACAAAGCAGGCCAGATGCATCATCCTTTCACATTTTTAATTTCGTCAAAACAATTTAAAAAAATTAAATAAATATGAGACAAATGTACATTTTCAAAAAGTCGCATTTGTTACTAAAGAAACTAACGTACAAACAACGATAACTTAAATTTTTATAAGTAACATTATAATAAAATGAGTCTAAACTTACAAACTAGAAAAACCTCAATTTAAAATTTCTTGGTTAAGATAAAAAAATCAGTGTCAGGTGCGGGATTCGAACCCACGACCTTCGGCTTGATCCGCCGCTGCTTGGACACCAACTCCCCATCTCAACCTAAAGTCTCTCAAATTTTCCCTGATGACAAGATATTTGAAATTAGCAAAAAGTGGAAAAAATCGGAAGATTGTAGGCTGGTATCCGAGAGGGTAGACATCACGATAGCTGAAGTAGTTAGAGCAGCGGCGTATTGAGCCGAAGGTCGTGGGTTCGATTCCCACTCGTGACCCTAAATTTTTCATTTACTCCGTGTTGGTAGTAGGAGGATTTAGTTTAGAAAACACTCTTAGAACGAACAACTATATTAAACAAAACACAGAACATAATAAACATAATAATGCCTTAAAACTAATTAAAAACCTCCTTTCTTCACCTTCGATCATGGCGCCACATGCGGAAGCCGTGGTACTACATTCGGTCTTACATTCGGCCATTCTGACATAAAAGTCAACCTTGACTTTGTCATACATACATACTTGGACAATTACATAATTAAACATAAGTATAACATTATAATAAGTATAAGTAACAAATAACAAAATGGATTGTATATAATATAAACAAACGTAAGATAAAAAGTGCAAAATAACATAATACAAAACATTACCTAAAATGATTTAAAATTTATCTAAAATAGAAAACAAACTTATTTTTTTACATTTATTATTATTATCATTTATTTAGATAAGGCTTAATGTGGTCTGGTGAATGAATGCCCTCATATGGATTACGTCCAACTTGAAAACCATCAACCTCACTTATAACAAATCTATCGTTTGGTAATATATGTTTAATTTTATAGGGTCCCTTAAATTTCGGTGATAACTTTGTATTTACACCAAGACAACTGTCGCGGTCAGTAATAACAACCAAATCTCCTTCTTTATATTGATTAGCTGCTTTTCTCTTATGGTCGTAGAGCTGTTTCTGGTAGTCTTGAGATTTCTTAATCTGTACATTTGCCTCTTCACGTATAACATCCAGATCTCTTGTGTGCTCGATGCATTCTGCTAGTTCCTGCACGATTGGTCCAAGACCGTCTAAAGGTGTGCGGGCCTGATCTACTCCAAAAAGTAATTTAAAAGGTGTTGATTTCGTGGAGTTGTGTTTAACATTGTTCAGTGAATATTCTACCTTGCTCAGTTTCAAATCCCAGTCACTTGCACCGTTAAGTTTTCCTAACATGGCCGTTAACACTCTGTTCACACGCTCGACCTGACCATTTGCATGAGGCGTGGCTGTTGCCGTCAATACTGATGTAACGTTATGGTCCCTTAAAATATTCATAAACTCAGCCGATGTAAAGCATGATCCCCTGTCTGATATAATCCTTCTTGGCGGACTATATGCTCTGAAATAGTCAGTAAGATGCGAGATAACTTCTGCAGTCGTTACCGTACGGCAAGAGTATAAGCGAACAAATTTAGTAAACGCATCAATAACAACTAAAATGTATTTATGCTTTCGAAAAGTTGTTGAAATTGGTCCATAATGATCGATGTGGATTGTATCAAACGGAACACACTCCTTAGGTATCGAATGGAGGAATCCTTCCTGCTTTCCCGACTTAGGCGAAAAATGAATGCATTTAAGGCAATTGCCTATGTAATTTTCTATTTCTATCTTCATCTTGGGAAACCAGTAGAGTCTGCTAATCATAACCATAGTTTTAGCAACACCCATGTGACCCATTTCATCATGATAGGTCCTAATAATTGACATAATGAGATCTTTCGGAATATAAAATCGAAGTTGATCACCTTGCAGTTTCCTATATACGAGTCCATTTCGTAGTTCATAAAAAGAATCCTCTTGATTTTCCAAAAGATCGCGAATTTTCGAAATTTCCGGATCTGCGAGTTGTTTGACTCTCAGAGCAACATCTAGCTCATTTTCAATTAATATCAATACACTTCGACTTAATGCATCTACATGTTTCATTCGTTCCGACCCACGATGTTCAATCTCGAAGTCGAAGTTTTGAAAATCAAAGAGCCACCTTGCTATTCTCGGGTTCACATCCTTCTTGGCCAATGTTTGTTTTAGAGCATTACAATCTGTTATCACTTTAAATTTAATGCCTTGTAAATAGCTTCTAAAACGGTCCAAAGCGTACTTAATAGCTAATGTCTCGAGTTCAAAACTGTGATACTTTGTCTCTTCCTTGGTTGTCCTTCGACTAAAATAAAATACAGGATGAAATTTATTATCTTCCTTTTGTTTCTGCATAAGTACAGCACCAAACCCTTGAGAGCTTGCATCACAGTGAAGTTCCGTCGGAAGCGCAGGATTATAAATTGCGAGAACTGGTCTTTCGGAGAGTTTTTGCTTAAGCAAATCGAACGCCTTCATTTCTTCGTCACTAAATTTAAATGCGACGTCCTTCTTGAGTAGGGCATAAAATGGTGCAGCAATTTCGGAAAATCCACAAACAAATCGTCTAAAATATGAGGTAAGGCCTAAGAATCGCTGAACCTCGTGAACGTTAGTAGGAACAGGATAATTTATAATTGTATTAACGTTTTCCGGATTCGGTCTTATTCCATCTTTATTCACATGATATCCTAAATAAATAATTTCCTTTTGCAAAAAAAAAACATTTATCCATTCTTAGTTCTAGTTTATTGTCGACGAGGAGTCGCAAAACTTTCTCTAAGATTTGCAAATTGTCTCCAATTGTTTTAGTTGCAATTAAAATATCATCAAAATACAAAAGTACCTCACTTTTATCTATTAGAGGTTTAAAAATTGATGAAAGAAAACGCTGGAACTGCGCTGGCCCGTTACAGAGACCAAATGGCATTTTTGTAAACTCAAACTGGCCAAACGGTAGGACAAACGAAGTGTATTTAATCGAGTCTTTGTGCATTTTAACATGGTAGTACCCATTTTTTAGGTCCAAAAGGGTGAAATATTCTTTATCTTTGAGAGTATCAAGTTGATCGTCAATTAACGGTAAGGGAAATCTATCCTTCCGGGTAATTTTATTGAGTTCCCGATAATCAATACACATTCGATATTCCCCATTCTTTTTCTTGACCATGACAACGGGGCTACTGTACTCTGAAGTGCTAGGTCTTATAACACCAGACTTAAGCAAGTCGTCAGTGATTTCTTTCGCAACTGTTTTTTCGTTGATTGACATCCTTCTTGCATTAAAAAAGAACGGCTGGTTATGAACAAGAAAAATATTCATTTCGTAATTTACATTTGGTTCCACTGGTCTAGGGGCGCTAAAATAAAATTTTTCAACCGTGTCAATCAGTTTCTGTTTGCTATAGTAGTCCAAACTAGAATCGATATTCAGGTTGTCATTATCTTCACAAACGTTAAAAATTCCGATATCAAAAATATCTGGTTTCTCCAATTCATTTTCAGAATTTCTGTTATTTTCAGCAGGTTCAGGATCGCCCATTTTTACAATCTTAATGCCTTTTCCTTCAGAAAATTGTCCCATCGTTATTGAAATTTTGGAATTAAAAATGAAGTCTCTTCCTAATAATGCAGCAAAAGTTATTGATCCTTCCGGTACAACATGAAACATTATTTTACTTTTTACATTCTGGACACTTATTTCGGACTCTAACGTACCTACAACCTTTAAACGAGACATATTAACACCAATGAATGTATTTAAGGGTGGTGGTTGTAAGTTTACAAAGCCAGGTACACAGTCAGCTGATAATATTGATATTGGACTACCCGAGTCTAGCAATGCGTTCATTTTGGCATTCATACTTATTTTCTTTGACACATCGTTAAATATAATTTCCATAATTACCTCAGATTGTCTCTCCTCGGATTTTGGTTCATTCCGGAAAATTAGGTTGAGAGTTTTATTACCGGACGTGTTTTTCATTCTGCTTGGGCAAGAAGCGATGTGGTGGTCCTTGGAGCCACATTCATAGCAGCTACCTCTTTCTCTCTTTGGTTTCTTACAGTCTACTGCTCGATGGCCCAAGCTTCCACAATTATTGCAATTCAATTGGCTCCTAGTTTTTTCAGAGGGCTTTGACATAAAATACTCATTTTTATTTGTCCCGTTTAAAGCTGGCGATAATCCGGACATGCTCCTACTCTTAATAGATTGATAGAGTTGAAGATTTTTTTTAAAATTTTGCAAATCGGTCGAGCCATACAAAATTGTTTTGTTAAACGGTTTATCGGGAATGCCGTCTGCCACGTACCGAATCAAACTCGCTTCATCGATGTTTCCCCTAGTAGCAAGCTCCTTCATTGCCAAAAAATACTCGTAAAACCCTTCGTTTCTCTTTAGTTTCCTATTTTTTAGTAATTCATGAACATCTGCATCTGATAACTTTCGGGAAAATTCATCTAATAGAGCTTTTTTAAGAGATTTCCAGCTTGTTAGTCCTCTCTCGCTCGAAACAAAAAGTTTAGCTGGTCCAGATAAACTCTTTTTAGCATAAACTAGGCTCTGGAGGTCGGTCCAATCGAACATTTTAGCATGTTCTTCAAAATTTGTAATCCAAAGTTCAACCGGAATTTCATCTTGGCCATTAAAAACATCAATTACTCCCTCAAAATCCCGATATGTAAAGATCGGTTGTGCCGATTCGTTTTTTTTCTTAGGATTTTTTTACCTGCTTCTCAGGAGCCTCTTCTGATTTTGTTCCCATTCTGATCCCACTTCTGATTCTGTTGGTAGTAGGAGGATTTAGTTTAGAAAACACTCTTAGAACGAACAACTATATTAAACAAAACACAGAACATAATAAACATAATAATGCCTTAAAACTAATTAAAAACCTCCTTTCTTCACCTTCGATCATGGCGCCACATGCGGAAGCCGTGGTACTACATTCGGTCTTACACTCCGAAACCTTACATACAAAAAATAATTAATTTAAAGAAGTAACTTGGTCAAATGAGCACTAAGACGTAAATGGATTAATATCTCTACTAGATAGCTCAAGTAGTAGAACAGCGGTGTATTGAGCCGAAGGTCGTGGGTTCGATCCCACTCGTGACACTAGTTTTTTCATTTACTCCGAGACTTATATACAAAGAATAATTAATTTAAAGAAGTAACTTGGTCAAATGACCACTAATACGTAAATGGATTAATATCTCTACTAGATAGTTCAAGTAGTAGAACAGCGGTGTATTGAGCCAAAGGTCGTGGGTTCGAATCCCACTCGTGACACTAATTTTTTCATTTA